>JARWLC010000014.1:25411665-26611665 GCA_033318265.1 Phyllotis vaccarum
CAATATCAATATCAAATAAAACAAAACAGATCAGTTTGTATGAATGCAATAAGTTGTTTATATCAAAGACAGATTTTTTGATACATTGTGTGTGTGTGTGTGTGTGTGTGTGTGTGTGTGTGTGTATCCACATGTGTGTGTGCATGCCATGTGTTTACCTGAATGATCTTATGTTCACCACAAGTAAGCAAGACCCCATAGATCCGGAGAAGCCTTTGGAGACCATTATATCATAGACAGGTGTGAGTTTTCATAGGTGTTCTGAGAACTGTACCCAGGTTCTCTTTAAGAGCAGTGGGCGTTTGTAGCCATTGATGCATCTCGCCAGCCATGTGGATGAATCTAATTTGTGTATGGCTTTCCTACTCAAATATTATAGTCCCTTTAAAATGTCTTATTCTTCCCGTCTGCCTAGTCATGCAAATAACAAAAGACTTTGTCAAACTATAAGGTCTATAAGCAACTATTAAACATCCAGTTAGCTAAACAGCATACCTGTAAAAATAAAAGTACGTGATGTGGGAATGCCTTTCTGTATGCTGTGAATATCAATCTTTAAATAAAGGAGCTGTTTTGGGCCATGACAAGCACCATAGAAGTAGGAGGAGAAATCAGAGCATAGGTAGGAGAAGCAGGGCAGAGTCAGGCAGACCGAGCTGAAGCCCAAAGGAACAACATGTAGGAGCACAGGTGAGCCACAGGCCACGTGGCAGACAGATGAATAGAAATGGGTTGAGTTAAGATGTAAGAGCTAGCTAACAATGTGCCTGAGCCATAGGCCAAACAGCATGAAGTTAATATAAGCGTCTGAGCGACGGGCGGCTAAGAGGTCTGGTGCAACAGGGTCTGGGCCTCTGGCCGCCAGGACCAAGAAACCGCACTGTCACAAGTACACCTGATCCTCTCCCACCCCTTGAGCCTCCCCGATCTGTGTGTGAGAGAAGACAGAGTCTATTGTGTTTCTTCAGCACTTTTATTTTGCTTTATTTTTCTTCTCTTCTAGTTTTAGCTAACCAATATTCTTTTAGATTCTCGTGGGGGTTTATTGTTATATTTACTATTGTAATACTTTCAAACATTATTGTTTATATTTTTTTAAATCCTCCTTGCCAGACTTGCCGAACCATGGGAGAAAAGAGCTGGATAATATTTTTCTCATATCTCACTCACACAAGTACCCACTGAAAGCATGAAGTACGTTTAACAAGTGCTTTCCTACACTTTATGAGGAAACAAGAGAAATAAACACTATATTTTTTCATTACAATGCGTATCTGTCCTTGCATTTCAACTACCATGTCTTCAATTTTCAAGATAATTCTCAAATTTAGGCAAAACAACAATAGAAAAAGCAGCAGAACATCTTATTCGTCAAAACTCCTTTCTATCATGGAAAACCAACCAAAATATTGCATTCCTCACGTTTTACTCCATCCAAACATGTGGAAATTTTTATCAACATGTGATTTGATGGTGAAAATAAATAGGTAAAATGGAGCAAGGGCTTTAGTTATGAAGGGGATAACAGGTCAATAGAAGAGGAAAGAGAAGGAGGGAAAATTACTTCAGAAGTTTTAAAAACCCATAAGGAACCATTTTTATTTACTTAAAACTATATATAATACAGATAAGTGGATATGAATACCTATACAGTTTAAATAAAGCTGTGCTACTTAGACTGACAATACCCACTCACCCAAGAGCCATAGATGACCTAAAAAAACACCCCGGACTAGCTGTGAGAAGCTCCCTTTTGTGCTGTTGGCCAGGGAAGTCCAAGCGTTCCCCAAAACAATAGAGAAGATTTACGTTGCTCTGGGTTGTCTATCAGAGATTAAAGAGAAATTCCTGTTTCTGACGAAGCCACATATGTTGGGCACAAAATTCAGAGGATTGGAGTTTTGTATAACTTGAAACATCACTCTGAGGATTGTTTTTAAGAGTGCCACAGAATTAGATGCAAGCTTCTAAGAGAGAAGAAACCAACAGCCCTATGTCTTTGTGACATCTGTGATCCACAAAAATGACCAGCATTGGAAGATGCCTCTAAGGGTGAAATTGTGATAATCAACAACTGTCTAATTGGACATAAGGCCTAATCAACAGGAGGGAAATTATGCCTGATACTATACTTACACAACTTTCCAGAGCTAGTGAGGTGATGGGTCTTACAGAATCTTTTGCCACCACCTTATTAAACCAGCACAAGTCCTAACTGCATTATAGTTAATTATGCTCATATCCACAGATCAGTATAGTTGTCACTCATCAAAGAAACTTTGCTTACAACAAATGGAGACCATTATAGAAAATAACTTGTCAAAATGCAGAAAACAACTGGTCAGGAGGCTCCCAGCCTGAGTTGATACTTGTATCACACAACTCCTGCATCTAAGGCTTAGAGAATGTCACAAAAAAAGAGGTGAAAAAAAAATATGTAAGAGCTGGGACCTGGAAATCTGTTGTGGGATTGTGTCTTCGAGAAATAACAAAGAAAATTCAATCGTGATACCTCAACAAAATGACTTCCTAAACAAGACCTGAACAAGTAGAACATTAATTAATAGTCATATTGTATAATAGATAAATGTCCTGAGCTTCACCCCTAGACAATAAAGTCCGGACAACTAAGAGCTCCCAAAACTGGAAGAAATAGTCATCTCCAAGGATGAGAACCCTAAGTGGTATACACACAAGTAACACTAAATAGACTGAGTATGTTATGGATATATTTATGCATTTACATATATAGGTATCTATACAACGAAGAAAAGGAGGCCATGAATTTGAGAGAGAACAAAGATTGGGGAATAAAAGAGATTTAAGAGAAGAAAGGCAAGAAGGAAATGCTGTAATTAAGTCTTAATGTCAAACAACACAAATTTAAATTTAAATAATCATAGGTAATCTCCCTTTAACTCAAGTCAGAGTATTTGCTATGCTGGGAAAGAATTATGAGGCAAGAAATTAGAAGTTTCAGAATTGGAACTCTGATTTTTAGATTTTGCTTTTCAAAATAGAGGGATACACTTTATTTAATCTTGGGCATTGTGCCTTTTTGATGCCTTCTTTCTGGAAGTCAAGATTGCATCCATCTCTATATTTTAAATTATAAAGAATATAATTGGATTCTTTATAAAAAGTATTTGCTAAATTGAAGGGATGTGTTCAATGCATTTAAAATTTATAAATAGCAAAATTGCAAATATTTCAATTCATCAGTAGAAAATTCTGTTAAGGTCTTTAGCAATTCAGAGGTTGCATTATCATTTAAAATATTTCATATGACAGAAAAGGAGAAACAAAATTAAATCTTCATAACAACAACAGAAAGACCTACAGGTCAAATGCAGTATCAGTCAAAACCTGTAATATATTAGCAAACACAACTCACCTGCCTAGCCCAGAAACAGTACTGCATTGTCAAGGAGAAATAATTTTAGGAACAAAGGATTAAATTTTAAGAATTCTATTAGCATCATTTCCTTAATAAGAGAAGAAAAAAACTACTCATTTTCCTTCAGGTCAAAAAGGCATTTGATACATCTGCCATTAATTACTGTTTCTACCTTATTGTGATAGTTCTATTATGATAATCAGCAAATCTTTAAGAGAGGCGTGAGGAAGATTTGTTGTGGTAATATAGGTGACACGAAGGTTTCAAGTACCAGTCTAATCCCAAACACATTCCCTAAATAGTGTACTGGATTTTATTACTATAAAGAGACACCATTACCACTGCAACTCCTATAAAGGAAATCATTTAATTGGGACTTGCTTACAGTTTCAGATGTCTAGTCCTCTAACATCATGGCAGGATCATGGTGACATTCAGGCACACACTGTGCTGGAGAAGTAGTTGAAAGTTCTACACCAGAGTCAATAGCCAGCAGGAAGAGAGTGACACTGGGTTTGGCTTGAGCTTTAAAACTCCCAGAGCCCAACCTCTTTGGCACACTTCCTCCAATAAGGCCACACATTCTTTCACACCTCCTAACTCTCTCAAGTAGCACCAATTCCTAGTGACCAAGCATCTAAATATATGAGCTTATTGGAGACATTCCTGTCGGAACCACCACTTCTACTATACTTATACCACCTTCGAAAAAATGAGAGTTGAATATGGCTTGATATCCACAGTCTAGTGCAGTCTCCATTGGAACATTGAATGGAAAGAGTTACCATTTGGATACTGAATAGATCCTGTTTCCTATACCAGAAGAGGTTGTCTTACTCTAAAGCACTCCAGATATGCTTGTTCTGCTGCACTTCTGCTAGGAAATGCTGATGGTACTTATCTGCCATACACTTTTCGTCTATGCCAAGGACCCACATATTGAATCTAAATAAAGATTTTGTTATGATATGAAAGAGCAACATTGATCCAAAGATAGGAAATATTACTAGCTCAAGAAACATCTGAAGAAATGTAAGCAATAGTCATACATCATCTGTGGAATAAATGCAAAGACCTGTTTTAATTAAAATTGTTAATGTCTTTCCCAGGACTTCTGGTCAACCCTTCACTATTGATCTTATTTGGACATCCATCCTGATGTCCCCATTCCGGCACTATCCCGTGCTGCAATTACTTTCATGCTTTCTTTTCAGAGCATGAGCTTTCGTTTATGATTTCAAACACTGTCAGCTGTAACACATTTAAAAACTGACATTCACATCTGCTTCACACCCCTGCACTCTAAACAGAAAATCTGCGACTCCTCCCTTTTCTTCTAAGAAACATAACAGAAGGCAGAAGACGGAGAGCATGCCTAGAATAAGAAAGTAAAATTTCATGGTTTTCTATCCCTTCATTTTTATTAATTGCTTTTGCTCTTGAATAAGATTTATATTTATTTTGTTTATTTCTATGTGTTTATGTGGATGTGTGCTGTATGTGTAAGTGCCGGTAGAGGCTAGAGAAAGGGATTGGATCCCATGGAGCTAGACTCCTAGGCAATTGTGAGCAAACTACTATCAGTGCTGAACTGTTCTGGCGTCTTCTGGAGCATCAGTCACTCTTAACCCTCACGTTATCTCTCCAACCTTCTTTGACAATTTCATAGATGTATATGATAACGTATTCAGATTGTTGTAAAACTCACACCATTTATTACTTCCACCCCATTCCTATATATTCTTCTTCATATCCATTGTACTCCCTTTCTTGGGTTTACGATTTGGTTCGTTTTTGTGATTTACTTAGTCTAACAAGGATCATTAGATGGTAGCAATCCATTAGATCCTTGTGGTACACAACTAAAGACAATGATCTCCTCCCTCCCTTAATCTCTCATTAGCAAGTAGTTAAGAAGTAAAAGCATGGAGCCTCCTCCCCATCAATGCCTGATGATTGGTGGACTTATCCTTATAGAGACTGAGCACTGACATCTGCAGCTGCTGTAAATCTATAGTTATGATGGCTATCTTGCCCAAAAGATGGCATTTTTCAGCTCTTCTCCCTGTCTACTAACTTGTACATTTTTTTCTGTTTCCTCTTCAACAGTGTGCTCTGAGCTTTAGAGGGGCTGGTATAAATGTCAAATTTAGGGCTGAGTATTTATTCACAGATTCTCAGAACCAGGAGTCTCTGCATTCAGCACTGTTCACTGGAAACACAGGGTTCTCTGGCTAAGGTTTATAATAAAGTTTGTCCAAACAAAGATCGAGACAGTAGTTTGACACTTTCAATTTAGTTAAATAACTGTATATAGTTCCTCCCTAAGGCCTATGACCCAAATCTATATGAGTTTTGATAGGTTTACAGTATCAGGCATGAATTCCTTCCTGTGGAGAAGACCTCAAATCTAGTCACAGAGCAGCTGGCACCCCTCATAACAATAGTGCCACTATTATACAAAGGAGCATGTCATTCTTAGAAGATTCATTCCATAGTTTGTAGGGCTCAAAGCTGGGTCAGTATACCCTTACTTTAGCTGCTATGCTACTGTCCTTAGAAATAAAATTGTAGTTTATCACTCAGTCGATGACTACATATTGTGTGAAAGCAGAGCAGTTAAGATTGATGATTTGAAACAAATACCTCTGATCAGGATAATTAAGCACTGATTAAAAAAAATACTACCCTATTAAGAGACACAAACAACCTAAAAAATATTATCTTATTGCCAAACTGAGAACTTATTTTTGTTACTTGTCTTCTAATTTCAGAATTCATTTTATTATAAAAGAGGAATTGAATGAATAATCATTTTTATATTGGGACTGGTTACTCTAACTTGTTTCTAGGTCATTGGAAGGAAATCAGCTCTGGTAATGGTTCTACCAGAACCATTATGATCCATTTCTTTCTATAGAGCCCCTGAAAAATAAGTACTGTGTAATAATTTTATGAACTACGCATACTCAAGTTCCTAAAAGATAAATTAAGTACACACTAATATATATAAAAACACATGGTTTAAAGAAGGAAAAAAGGAAAGTAGAGAAGAAAACAGGAGGAGAGATAGGAAGAAAAGAAGAAATATATCAACAAAAGAATGAAGGATGGGAAGAAAAGTGTCACCATGAAACCTAGTTCCTATCACAGAGATGTTATCATCATCTGGAGAGACTAGAGACTTAGGTTCACAGGACACCACTGAGTGTGTCCTACAGGAATAGGGACATGGTAGATATCCTGTGAACACGCCCTAATTCCTGAGCAAAGCTGCCAGGGTGGCCAAGCCCCTCCCACCCAGTACCCTAAGTCACCTCAGTACGCTGAGACCTCAGAGGGCATACCCCTCAAGATTCAGTTAAGGAGCCCAAAAAAATACTGTGATTCATATGCTAAGACACCTGGGTGGCCACACCCCACATTGGATTGAACCCCTGCCCTCAGACAAAGTCCCAGAAATTTCTGCTGAGGCCTCAGGTGATGCATCCCTGGAGATTATGTGATGGACCCTGGGAACACACCCTAATTCATATGCTAAGCACCATAGGGGGTGGTGCCTGGACCAGATGTGCCCAGTGCCCTCAGACCAGATGTTGGTCATTAGAAATAACCAGCTTGAAAATACAGGAGATATATGACAGCCTTTGGGTTTCCTTTCAGAGAAATCAAGTTATATAAGAACAACGAGTCTGAAGCTCTAAGGGCCTCCCTCACAGAGTTACACCGACTATGCAGAAGAAGAGGGCTGTGGAGGTTTGAATGAGAATGAGTCTTTTCACCTTATATATTTAAAAGTTTAATGTGCACTTGGTGGAACTGCTTGAGAAATGTTGGAGGGCATGGCCTTGGTGGTGGGGGTGTCACCAGGGGCAGGATCCTGGGTCTCAAAATCCTATGCTGTTCCTAGTTAGCTTCTTGTTCCTCATGCTTGGTGGTCAAGGTACAAGTTCTCAGTCACCATTCCAAACGCCATGCCTGCCTGCCTGCCACTGTGCGTACTGCAATGATGGTCATAGGCTCTAACGCTCTCGAACTAAAATGTCCAAATAAGTGTTTTGTTTTATTTTATAAGTTGCTTTGGTAATGGTGTCTTCTCACAGCAACAAAAAATTAAAACAAGAGTCATCATTTTCCTATCAGGTCCCACACGACATGGTATGAGCAGATGCTCATGGGTTCTCTGCCTAGGAACAGGAATCCAGAATTTAAGAGGAAAACAAACAAACAAACAAAAATCTCTGGGAGCTGAAATAAGAGATCAAAGCAATATAATTGATGAGTCAGAGAGTTGGGCTTTTCCCCATCACTAATGGTTTAAATTCCTTCAGAAATAACAATTGCTTGGTCATGTGTTTCTTTCAAGATTAACTGCTTATAATTTATCATGCCAAAATTAACTCAATTATATAATAGGAACATACAATTTAAATCTAGTCAAGAGCTTACTGTGTAAACTAATGGCAACTCAATGAAATGCAAATCAGTATATTGACCTTGGGAGGAGACTAAAGATTTGTGATAATGAAGATTAGACCAAGTCTCATCAATGAGAAGTATTTCCATGTCCTTATTTCCCAAATTAATTATTCATTATCTAAAGCCCAGCTCAGAGAAATAGATTTAGAACATACCCACTGTGAAATTTATTAGTTGAATAAACATATGTATAGATGCTTGGTAAAACATAAGAACTGACGCCTCTTTTGTGAGGAATAGAGAGGAATAAAAAGGTGTTTTCATTTTACAAACATATATGAACATTTACCACAGTCAGAACAACATGCAGCCTTACACTGGGCATCCATATCATTCATTCCAAGGATAAGGGGATATTATAGTAGAAGCAGTAAGAAGAAGGTAAGAAGGCATAGAGTGCTATGTAAGACGATATCTTCTAAATATGACATGGATGTTACATGACTTTTTTTTCTAAGACTGTATCCATCAGGACAGAGGGAAAAAGACACTCATAAAGCCTTACCGCCCTATGAGTATTTATAGACAGTTTATTGTGGAAAGATCAAGGTTTTGTCTAGTAGTATAGTCACTGGCAAGGTTCCATGGTCCTGTAATTAATATAAATTAATACAGACACCCAAAATAAGGAGGAGGAAAAAATAAAGATGAAAGAAAATCAAAGGGGAAACAATTTGAAAGAAGAATGGGATCTTAGACAAGAATAGGTAGGGGGTAGACAAGATAATCGAGGTATTTGTAAGTAAATATGGTCAATGTATTATTAACATGTATGAAAATGTCTTTAAAAAAACCATCATTGTGTATAACTAATATGTTATAATAAAAACTTTTAACTGCCTTTAACAAAAATGAGTAAAGATATGTAACAAGTCTTCACAAAGAAAATCATAGTCAGCTGAGTGGTGGCAGCACACACCTTTAATCCCAGAATTCAGGAGATCTCTGAGATATAGGTCAGCCTGTTCTACAAAAATGAGTTCCTGGACAACCAGGACTAAACAAAGAAAGATATCACCATGTCTTAAAAGCAAACAAACGAAGGAAAGGAACCCATGGTCACTGGATGTGGTGGCACAGACTGCTCAGGTGAGATGCTTTGGCAGTATTATCATCGCTTCAAGACTAACCTGGGATACTGAGTAACTTAAATGCCACCCTAGACAGCTTAGTGAGATTCTGTTTCAAAATAAAAGGTTTAAGAAAGGGCTGGAAAGATAGATGAGTAATACGACAGTTTCCTAGGATGCAGAAGACCTCAAACCGATCCTGGTACTTGGAAAAAAAAAAAAAAAAAAACAAACCAAATGAAATGAAAATCACAGATTAGTCTAATAGGGATTATGAATATAAAGATCTCTTCAGCTCTTTGATAGCAGTGTATAGTCTAATAGACATTCAGTAAAGGAGTAAACAGGATACTGTAAAAAGCAAATATCACCAAGACATAATTTTCAATAGATAAAGCATGGGATATAGCAGAATAAAGGATTTTAAAATACTTCCTGAAGACGTTATATAAGAATTCCTTGTGCTGACACCTGACCCTAGTGAGGTGTTGAGGAAGCTGAGCTGAGCAGAATATAGATCATGAAAAGATGTCAAATGGGACTGACAGACAGACAGTGGAAACAAATTTGCCATCTAGCCTGGCATGAACAGGAAATGCTATGAATTGTTCAGATGAATAATATTAGTTGTCAACTTGACCACATTGGATCAACAAAAACTCAAGTAGCTGGACACACCTGTGAGGGCTTTTTTCTTGATTGGATCATGTGAAGTGAAAAGACTCATCTTAAGTTTGAGGTGAGATGACCCACCCTAAATCTGTGCCACACCCTCTGGTGGAGGCATATATAAAAGAATGTGGACGGAGTCAAAATTCAAGGGCCCTCCTTATATCTCTCTTCAACATTTTTAGAAATCCAGTGGTTCTGAGTATCCATTGCTTCTAAGACAATGGATACATTTTGTACTGGTTCCTCTCACTACCAAGTACAACACTTAGTGGGCCTATCTGCAGATAGCACATTCCTCACAGGTGTATGTTATCTGGACCATTTATCAACTGACTCAGAAAGCTGCTAGTTTTGTATGGGTTCTGGAATAGAAGAAGGCTCATCTAAAGGTCCAGAATGCTGTACAAGCTTGTATAATAACTATATAACTTGTTATAATAATTACATAATCTAGCAGACCTGATGGAACTTGGGGTGTCAGCTGTAAATAGAGATATTAGAACTTTTGTCAGGCTCCTATAGGTGATGCAGAGAGGGGACCCTTAGAATTTGGAAGCAAAGCATCATCTGTCAACAAGTATTCTCCCTTTGAAAGACATTTTTTGGACTATTACTGAGTTTTAGTGAAAACTGAATATTGACAATGGATGCACCAAGTTATCACCTAACCTGATCTTCCCACCATAAGCTGAATATTTGATAACTCACCAAGTCAAAAAGTAGTAAGTGCACAGCAGCAATCCACTATCAAATGGAAGTGGAATGTGCCTGACTGAGCCTGAACAGGCCCTCAGGGCATAATTAAATTACATGAAAAGGTTGCCCAAATGTCTATCAGTTTCTACTCCCATTACAATTCTTTCTGTTCTCAATTATACACCCATGTCTTCTTGGGGATATATTCTATGATTGTTTGAAGAGGAGACTTTACCTTGTTTAGTGATAGTTCTGTACATTACACAGGTACCACCTAGAAATGGACATCTGACTCATTTTATCCCCTTTCTAAGGCAACAATGAAAGATACAAGTGAAGAAAAAATCTTCGCAATAGACAGAACTTTGGGCAGTACACACATCCATACATTTTGTTTGGAAGAAGGAATGGCCAGATGTGTAACTATTCGCTAGTTCAGGGACTGCAGCCAATTGATTGTCTGGGTGATCAGGGATTTAGAAGGAATGTGGTTGGAAAATCGATGAGAATGACAGCCAGGGAAGAAGTACTCGAATCATTATATCATGTTAGGTATAATTATGACCTGAATATTGTTTTAATTTGTAAAGAAAGTGCGACATAAGGAGACATGATTGTGTGTTAACTTGTGATGTCTATTCTTGCTTGTCAACTTGGCCACATCTGGAATCAACCAAAATGCAGGCAGCTAGTCACACCTGTGGGGATTTTTTCTTGTTTGAATCACTTGAAATGGATGGACTCACCCTAAGTCCAGTCATTGAAGCAGGAAGACTCTCCCTAAATCTGTATCATTTGAGATCATAAGACTCACTCTGAATTGTGGCCAGACCTTCTGTTGATAGCCTATATATAAAGACATGGATAAAGGAAGTTTTCTGACTTGTCCATACTGGAAAGTTCATCTATCTTGTGGCTGGGACATTCCTTCCCTGTTTTTAGAACCTACTTTCCCAGAACTCCAGCAAATATTAAACACTGCTGGGACATCCAGCCTCATGAACAGAACGACTATAGATTCTTGGCCTTTCTGTTGAGAGGCAGCCATCATTGGTCTAGCTGCACCACAGTCTATAAAACCTGAATCCTTTCTTCCCCAAATAGCCATTGGTAATAGAGATTCATCACATCATTAGCAACCAAGATAGCTGTCTTGAGAAAAACAAGCAGTATGATGTTACAAGGCACAGCCAGCTACAGAATTTGAAAGGCCACTTGAAGTAATTAAACATTTGTACGTTTTTTTTCTATAGTCAGGGAACCAAAGTTGTTTAAATGAAGAAAGAACTACATTACTTACTTTTCTGGTTTCCATGACAAAGTATCTGAAGAATGCAATTTAAGTAAGGGTTTATTTTGGTCCACAGTTTAAGAGTACAGTCCATTATGAAGGGGAAGGCATGGCAACTGGAGCATAAGGTAGTTGGTCAAATTGCAGCATAACAAGGAAGCAGAGGAAACGTATGCTGGTGCTCAGCTTGCATTCTTCCCAACCCATGGAATAGGGCTGCACTATTTTTCCAGCCTCAACCTAATTCAAAAAATAAATGTTCAGAGTCTGGTCTCCTAAATGATGCTAGAGCTTAGAAAGTTAACAGTAACTATTAACTACACACTCTCCATCCGTACCTTACTCCCTGTCTCCCAGCTTTCTTTCTTTCTAGCAGGTGAACTTATGCTGCCGTATCCAAAGTGACCTGGATCCAAAAGACACCAATGGAAGAACAACCAGTTAAGACATAATTGCTGAGGCTCAAAGGAATAATGACAAAAAACCTAGGGGGGAAGTTAATAACTGTAGAAACAAAGGACTGAAGACAAACTTTCAAAGGACTTCTTAGAATTAACAGAGTTCAGACAGTGAACAAGTAAGTTTGCAGAGAGGGTGAAATGAGACAAATAAGATTATAAAAGTTCTCCAGTTCAGAGCTGAAGTGAAGTCACTGACTTTGACAGCTCAGGAGGAAAGCACTTGTAGGACTCAAAAAGATGAACTTTGCTTCAAATGATGGGTCTACCCACGCTCAGTGCTCCATGTTTTGCAGGGGAAAGGTGCCTCTTGCATGAACACAGTGAGTCCAGTGGTGGAGAGTAATGAAATTGAGATTTATCTCTAAAGTATTCTTTCCCTGAGAAGAAGATGCATTATTATGCATTGGCCTGAGGTTAAGCAAAGTGAATAGGAATTGGAGAGACTGATTCAACATTATCATAATGAGAAGGAAGATTTATCAAGAACAGTGAAAGGTTGGGAGTAAAGCCAAAGTCAACAAGAGCTTAGAAAATCAAAACATATAATTCTACATACTCAGCATCCCCCCAAAAAGTAGACGGTAAGATTATTGTAGATGAAGGAATTCAGTTCCTAGGCTAAAAACCAGAGTTTGTAAAATGTGACACAAATTAACAATATATGTTTTAGCACGTATGAGTCTCAGAAATGTGTTGATTTGTCAAAACTCATAGATACGAAAATAGCTGGGGTGTAAAGAGAATAAATCAGCCATTAAAATATTATTAATAACAGGTAGAAAACTATGATAGGGGTGACCTTGAGCTATTTTAGTCACACAGAAAAATGAAAGTCACCTGAGCATACAGCTTAAAGATAAAAATAGCTAATGGGCCAATTTATTCTTATGACAAAGCTACTCCTGTCTTTGCGACTGCAGTCATATCCTAAAGGATGCTTCGTTTTCACTTATTCTCTAAATAAAAACACATTTATGCTTCGGGTTTTGTTTGAAGATGGCAAAAATATTGATTTATTGCTCTTGGTCTTTGAGCAGTATCTTGAGTGTCAGATAGTGTGAGGCACGTGGACTGGCCTTTGACCTTCTTGTTGACCTGGTTCCAGTGAATATTAAGTACAGATGGAGAATCTGTAACGAATAGAGGAACACACATGCAGCTACTTTGTTCCTTTGCCCCTTCACTTTTCAAGCTGAGAAAAGTGCCAGAAGATACATAGCAAAGCACAAATATGCTGATTAATACAAGCTTGTCTTGCTGCTGGCTATTTGAAACCTTGGCTGAATCACACAAAAATGAAATTGCTTGAGATGTCAAGACAAAATATTCATGCTCAAATTGTCTATGCATATGGATGTCATTGTTTTATGAAAATTATACTTATTTATCTTTCTAAAAAGAATTGGCTCCTTTAAATAATTATTTAAAGGAGGTTCTGTCAACAAGATTTCAAGTCGCTATGTTCCAGCTTGGAGACCTGAAGTGGAATTACACAATACAGATAAAAATTAAATTTGACTTAACTGAATCAATCCCTGAGACTGAAGAGTTCCTTCTTCCTGATCACAAACTCAACCCTACCTCAACAATTCTATATATGTATGCTTCTTCACAGAGATCTTTTAAAATCATTAATGTCATAAACATGCGTTTATTATTCTTTGCAAGATTGTTCTAGTCTCTAGAATCTAGAGAATACAATATATGCCTCGAACTTACATGATTTAAAATATGAACTTTTGTATTTCTCTTATTAGGGAATTCTAGAGCATGGGAGAGCCCCAGCGGAAGAGAACCTTCATCCAGCAATTGATGAAGGCATAAGCAGAGATCCATAGCTAAGCACAAGGTTGACCTCCCTGTTAAGCTGAAGAGAGAGGGAAGAGAAAGTATATGAACAAAGAAATCACGATCATGAGGAGGAGACCCACAGACAGGGCTGACCCGAGCTATTGGGAGCTCACTGACTCTGAAATAACTGCTGAGGAACCTTCATGGAAAGGAACTAAACCTTCTGAATGTGGGTGACAGTCAAATGGCATTGGCAGTTTGTAGAGCCTCTTGTAGTTGGACTAGAGTTTATTCCTGGTGCATGAACTGGCATCTCAGAGCCCATTCCCTTCAGAGGAACACATAACTCTGCCTTGATACTGGGGTGAGGGACTTAGACCTACCTCAACTAGATATGCCAGACTGAACTGACCCACCTTGGGATGTGTGCCTTCCCTGGGGAATGGATGGGGAGATGGGGAGAATGATAAGGGGGGAGGGAGGGGAAGCAGTGATAAACATGGGGGAAACTTTTTAAATAAAAAAAATACTTGAAAATAAAAAAGAAATAAAAGTAGGGGCAGAGGGATGGCTGAGCAGTTAAGAGCACTGGCTATTCTTCAAAAGAACCTGGAATTTATTCCCAGCATCCACATGGTAGCTTAAAACTGTCTGTATCTCCAGCATCATGGGAAACTGATATTTATGGCCTCTGTATGCACAAGGCACACAAGTGGTGGATAGTCATGCATGCAGACAAAACATGCAATTTTTTTTTAAAGTAAAAGGAACAAGAAACCCAGAATATGATTATTTCCATCTTCTGAGTCCATGCAATTGGAATTTGTAGTTATGTTACACCAAGGTTGGAAAGGTACCAAAGTCTCATAGAAGTCTAAAGACAAATGTAGAAGAGATGATAACCAGATAGTGGCTCCCCCATCCTCCAAACAGTCAAAATCAATAGTAGTTTAGTGACTCTTCATGAGGAAAACTACTTGGCATACCAGTAGCTAAGCAATATGTTTCAACTTAAAGAAACAGCAGCTTGGGGCTGACAGTAGTTGCAGGCATGATTGCATATTACTGGTAGTTTCAGGTCATTGGTGCCCATAGAAAACTGATATAAAAAGCACCATGTAGCAGTGATTCTGGAATATTGTTGTTCAAAGTTTGAGCACATCTGGATTTGCAATATGACCAGAACAAGCATGGTAGATATAAGTCTGATCTGATTTCTGGGCAAATAAAGTTTCATTTACTAAAAAAAAAAAAAAACAAAAAAACAAACAAAAAAAGCCATCCTTTAGTAGTAAATTAGGTTGCATCTTAACTTCTGACACATGAAGTTGGATTGTTCCCACTAGATCAAACAGAATATATTTTCTTTAGTCTAGGCAAGACACTTGCTTTGGCCAATATAATGCTAGTAAACATAGCATGAGTGTTAAAATGGTGTGAGTCTATATGAGTAGGCTTGTAGGCTTTAAACTAGCCAGAAGCCCCCAAAGAAACAGATGTAGATACACATCCCTCTGCATGTATATATATAGAGAGAGATACACCGTATGTCATCTGTACATTTCTTTATATAGTGATCTATATAAATGGCTACATTTACATTCTATTAAGATTTTCGGATGAGATCTTATCCACACTGCTGAATATCAATCTCACTCACATAGTATATTGCTTCAAATGTCAATTTCTATCAGAAGCACCCTTACAAATATATCAAGAAATAATAATTCACCAAGTATCTGTGAATCCCTTAATCTAGTCATGTTAAAATATAACATTAATAACTGGTTTATACACTCACATTTCTTTCATTATCATGACAAGAGAATGTAAACAGAAGTGTCACAGTCCAGAAAGTAAGGCTCAGTACTGATATGAAATCCAACTACAACATCCATCTAAACCCAAATGAACTAAGGCAAAATATAAATTATATACATTTATGTGTAAATGTCAATAATAAATATGTTATTATGATCCACTGAGAATTTTGAGATTTTTCTCATCAGTATAATAGCTTATTATGAAAATCAAACATTGAAGCAAAAGGTGAGAGACTAGTGGTAAATCCTGAAAGAGGAAATGAGGCTTTCTCACCCATAGTAATGGAAGTAAAGGAATAAAGACAGTTTGTTGTAACTCAAGGTATGACTCTGTAGGGAAGAGAGTGCCGTGGACATTTGAGAGAAAGTTGGAGAAGTGGCTGTAAAGGGAAATTTGATCAGCAGAGAAGAAGAGCACTTTGCCCAGGAGATGTCAAAGAGATAGGAATTGCCACATCAAGTCATTGTAATCCGCGCTTAGTGACGTCTTCTAACGACACTGACTTCAGTGGTGAAACATTCACAGTAATGTAAGATGGGACTGACAGATGCCTGTTTAAGGTTTTGAAGGGCAAGGGTCAACCTTTGGACTGGCAGATAGTGTGCAGCATCATTAATAATGCAATTTGAGGTTTACAGTTGGATAAGTGTATTTGGCAGCTAAAAACAATTTGTATTTTGTTACCTGGTTTTAATATTGACTAGTTGAAGGTGTCTAGCTCAGTGGTCTTCCTGATGCTGAGTCCCTTAATACAGTTCCTCATGTTGTGATGGCCCCACAACCATAAAATTATTTTTGTTGCTACTTTTTAATTGTAATTTTGATACTATTACAAATCACAATGTAAATGTCAGACACACAAGAAAGATATCTGTTATGCAAGCCCTGTAAAATGGTCCTTCAACCCCTAGAGGACTTACTACTCACAGATAGAGGACTACTGGACTAGATAGCTTTGGTTATGAATTAAGATGCCTGCAATGGCTAGCATTCACTTTCTCTAACTTGATCAAATTAGAAAAGATGGTCCACTGTGTCAGAAATAGGACTTTAAATCAGGTCATTAGCTTTGAATCTTGCTTTGCCATTGACTAACTGCTTAATATCCCTGAGCCTCAAATTCTTCATTTGTAAACTGAAGAACAATGGTGAGTTGCTAAAGGGGTAGGTCTGATGATATTAGTTCATACATATAAAAGATATTAATCAATTTCTTATACTATGTAAAAATTTGTGGACAAGGACTCAATGTATCTCAAGAATAAATAGCATATATTTATCTTGTGTGCATTTACACCAGACACAGGAAATACTCTCTCCCATGTTTCCTTTCTTCTCTTGCTTGCACTCTGGAAATTTGTTAGACATGAATGTAAATCTCCCATTGTGGAAAAATCAAAAGAAAAGGATTGTAGGATTAACTTGTTTGGTAATAGCCTGGATTCTCAAGTTGGCTACTCTAGTAAAACAGGTCAGGTTTAGTACATTTGTTCTGGAATAAGCATCAGTAATATGGAAGCAGGTAGAAGTTACCAGAGAGAAGTATAAAGTCAAAATTAATAGTTTGCTACATGGAGTCAAGAAAAATAAAAGGATGATCATTGCTAAAAACTAATGAGATGCTAATGCAATGTCAGTTTATGGAATACTAGAGGAGTTCCTGTCAAGCACTTTAAGAAGATAAACAAATGCAAAGTTAAATCAGCTCTACTCCTTCAGGACACTCAGGAGGGCATGAAGAAGAGTTCCTAAAAATAAAAATTTGGAAGAAAACTAAATATAAGGGGGATGTGTCAACAATAAAAACAATAAAAAGATTATGATGCAGCTGCCCATGCTATGGAGCTGTATTTCAATATCTTCAAAAATATGACTATGTCCATGATACAAATCTCTGTAACAAAGCAGCTTACCAAGTGGTACTATAATATCGAATAATTTTAATTATTTTAAAAGAAAGAATGTCCTTTATGTTCATTAAAATTTTGAAAAGACTTACATTAAAATGCTAGTTTTGTGTAATGGAATTAGCAATGAAACTTAAAAAGATTCATTGTTAATACTCTTATTTTATAGACATAATTTATTATGTACTCAGAGCAGTGAAAACCTGGGGAATTTCTCTTTTAAATGTAGATTTTTTTAAAAAAAAAACTTTCTTCATTAAAATTTATTTCTTCATTTACATGACCTATTCTTTTCTTTAATAAAATTTTCAGATTTAAAAATGTATGTGTATGATTCTTTGACTTGCGCAAATGTTATCTGTAACACATGCATGCCTGGTGACTTCAAGAGGTCAGTAGAACTAGATTGTGGATAATTATGAACCATTATGTAGGTGCTTAGCATTGAACTCAGGTCTTCTACAAAAGCAGTAGGTACTTTTAACTGCTGACTTTGGCCCCCACACAACCTATTCTTGACCACTGTTGAAATAGTAACCAAGATAAATGGTAAAGATATGACATACACACCACACATATGCAATGAAACTTCTGGGAAAGATGATGATCCAACTGAACATTTGCAACACATGATTCCTGAATTCCTAAAGTAATAAGCACAACAGAAGACGTGGGCAATCTGGTAAATTGCCAAGATCCCATTATTATACCACTGATGTAAAAATATTCTACCAATTAGAGTCTCATCAAAATAAGGGGGGGGGGCTCTCAGTCTTGTCTCTAACTTTCACAATCCAGAATGGGATGGAGAAAGTGATGGAATTCTCCAAAAATCCTTTCTTAGGAGCCAGCGCCTTCCACAATTGATGTCTGCTCCAGGAGCATTGTATTTGGATTCCTCAGACCACAAACTCTGAGAACTCATGACCAGTGTTGTTAACAACCAGATCATCCATGTCAGGCTTGAAACTAAAGTTAAATAAACATTGGGTGAATAAATGGCTGGAGTTCTGTTGTGGAATATTATTTTAAGATGTGTTATGTTTGTTTGTGCTGTGGAACATTTGTTTAATGATGCAAAGATGTGTTGCATTCTTTATGTTGCATTTGTTTAACTCTGTGAAGCTGTGTTATTTTGCCTGCCTAAAACACGTGATTGGTCTAATAAAGAGCTGAATAGCCAATAGCAAGGCAGGAGGAAGGATGGGTGAGGCTGTCAGGGAGAGGAAATAAATAGAAAGATGACAGAGGAGAGAGAGAGAAAAAAAGAGGATGGCATTAGAGGCCAGCAGCCCAGCTACACAGCAAGCCATGGAGTAAAAAGGAAAGAAAAGATACAGAAATAGAGAAAGGTAAAAGCCAAGAAGCAAAAAACAGAGAGAATCATCTAAGTTAAGAAAATCTAGCTGGAAACAAGCCAAGCTCAGACCAGGCACTTTTTATGTAAGAATAAGACTCCATAGCCTGCCATAGTGGCACATTTCTTTAATCCCAGCACTTGAGAGGCAGAGACAGGCAAATCTCAGTGAATTCAGCCAGAATTAACAATGAGTTCTAGGCCAGCCAGTGTTACACAGAGAAACCTTGTCTTGAAAAACAAACCCAACCAACCAACCAACCAAACAAAGATGTCTGGTATGATTTATTTCGGTACTGGGTTGTAGGTCCCCCAAAAGCTCAGAAAAGCCCAGTGAGTAAAAAAACAACCAACAACAGAGTTCTTTTCCTTTTCATATATTTGCAGAGTGGCCATGCCATTATAATTTAACCTAACCTGTTCTCATAACCAAGAGAAAACAGCTGTTCCACCAGAAAGCCAGTTAACTGAAGGGATAGAAATACATATTCACTCACAAAGCAGTCTTTGATAATTAAATGGAAACCTGCCAGAATAACTTGGATTCATCTACCTAAATAAATATATGGCAAGTATCTCATGCTTTTTTAAAAAAGATTATTTTGTAGTTTTAAAAATGGTTTATAATCCCAGAGAGTAAATTCAGGGTCTGCACATATGAGGCAAGCGTATTGTTCTTGAGCTCCACCTTCATGTCTGAAATATCACATTTTAGGCCCTGCATTAGACTGTGCTTCTCTCTATAGAGGTGGTTAATAATGTTCTTCGTGATTTGTCATAATGTAGTACTTTACTATATTGCTTTAATAAAAAGTCTTAACAAAAGAGGAGGCCCTCAAAGATGTGTAGGTCAAGAGTCAATCTAAGACTTTGTGATACAGGCCACAATCAAGACTTCACAGAAGCTATTTAGTCTGGAAGTCTGGATAAAAGCTTCCTAAAATATACTATATTGTCCGGTTCCTCAAGAGGGTCTAGGGACTTGTTGAATTTTACATTTGTTTAAGATGCTATGGTCATGTCTTTTAAAGGCTTTTGTATAAATCTTAAATTCTGTGTGTATTAAAATTACTAAGCTCATCAAAAGTCATAACTGGGACAACATACATATTTTCACAATATCCCATTTCACTGAGATGTTGTCATTACTGAATAAACAAGGGAATGATAGAAATCACTATTCAATAACTCAAAACTGTTCTTGCTGAAGGAAGTGGGGTTTATTAGACTGCAAAGGTAGAACACAAAAGCAACATAAACACTGAACTTTCATCCTCCTTATATAAAAGTCAACAGCAAAGCTGTTCTCATCCTGCAGAAGCTGTTAGAACTCCTTAGAATGAGCATCACATGTCTGGCTACAATATGGTTTCTCTACAGAGGAAATTGATTTTTTACAACTTCTAAAAGACTTCTATTCCCTTACTTAACCACCCTCCCAAGTGTGTTGAGTCAAAAAAGAAAGAAAGAGAGAGAGAGAGAGAGAGAGAGAGAGAGAGAGAGAGAGAGAGAGAGAGAAAGGAAGGAAGGAAGGAAGAGAGAGAGAGAGAAAGAAAGAGAGAGAGAAAGAAAGAAAGAAAGAAAGAAAGAAAGAAAGAAGGAAAGAAAGAAAGAAAGGAAAGAAAGAAAGGAAAGAAAGAAAGAAGATCGTGCTTCAGGAAAGAAACTGAAAGCCCAGCCATATGGATGTCTCCATGGTCAGAACACACTTGGGAGTGGGTGGGGGTGGTGTTAAGAGGATTGGTGGTGATTTCTTGTCAGAAAGTGGCTTAACAAATTACTGTTGGCCTTAAGACAGATCTAAGAAGGGGTAAAGTTCATATCGATTTGGATAAACAAAATGGCAGTCTGACAAATCTTAAAGCCTGGGGCTCTGGCCAACGTTTTGTATTAGAGTTACTTCTCTTCCCGCCACCCTTTAGCATTTTGTTGGTGGCCACATATCCTTTGCTTCATCTTTATAAGGGTTGTTTCACAAAGAGCTGATTTCTCATACAGTTATGCATTTCTATGATTAGATCTTTTAATGTGGGAAGCCTGAATTTTGTTGGCTCTTTGCTTCTGTTAGGAACTGGACAGTTTTCAGTGGTCATTGCTGAGGAATGTGGGATCATAGCCATCACTTCTATTCAAAATGACATGTTCTGAACTCAAGCACACCCCAATATCTCATTTTATTGAAACATTCCTACAAGTAATATCAGAAAACATGTATCACAGTATATTTAAGTTACAAACTTATTTAGTTTATAATTAAAACACTAAGAAATTGTGCTTAGCAGAATTCCTTTTCTTATGGACCTCAGTTGGGTTAGGAGGTTGAATCTCTTTGGTTCTTAGTGACACCCGCCTTTCCAAGGAAGGGACTGCTCACAACATACCATTGGCTTTCCCTAGAGTCAGAAAATAAGAATATGTAAGCAATGTGGATACTGTGTGGTTTGTAATCATACACAGAACTTCCTATCACTACTGCCTCATTCTGTTCATTAGAAGTAAATCACTGGGTGCAATGCTCACTTGAGAAGTGTTTCACAAAAATGCACAATGGTGTATGAATTTTGTGTGTCACAAGAAGTTTCCACTTAACCTGACTTGCAGTTATGAAAAACATGAGAAGATCAATCAACTGTGAAAGATAAACCTGGAAGAAATATCCAGAGAAAAATAAAGGGTGTCTATTCAGAAATAAAAATGAAAGACTTTTAAATCAGTGTAATGTAGCTGCTATTGGGCTTTGTGAGCTTTATAGAGAACTAGCCAGTCATACTTCCTAATGTAAGCAACAAGAGGAACCATATTCAATGAAGATAATATTGGTTGTAGTGTCTCTTGTGCATTAATCTTCATATGAACTACTCTGGAATAAATGCCCAAAATGAAAAGTGCTTGTAATGGGTGAAGTAACTCAGGAATAAACATAGCAAAGTAAATAACAGACATGGAAAGAGAAATCAAAACAATAAATTTGAATATGTAAAAATCAATGTGACATGTCTGCCTTAGGAATTAGTGATGATCTACTCTACTATTCATGATGATGTAAGGCAGCTTGTCAGACTGCCCACCTTCCTGCCTCCCTCTCTCCCTCTCTTCGTCTCTCTCTCTCTCTTTCTCTCTGCTTTTCCTCCCCCATTCCTTTTAGGTTTTTGAGGGGTTTATTTATTAGTTTGTTTTCTTTGAGGAAAGGTCTCATTACATAGCCCAGTCTCACTTTGAAATTGCTATCAGCCTACGCTGGCTTCTAACTCACAGTCTCTCTTCTTCAACTTCCAACGTGCTGGCATTACAGGAGTGTGCCACCATGTTTGGCTTATTTCAAGAGAAAGAATGATAACTAAAGCCAACAATGATGTCCAAATTCTATAACTTGAACATAAAAGGAAAATGAAAAGAAATCACTTGTCTCCAATTATTCCACAAAAGGCTTTGTAAGAAAATAATAACTGTAAGCTTCAAACCTTTCTTGTTTTTTAACAAATGCAGCACCCCAGTATTCCTAATTATTTGCCAACACTTAATGAATGTCACAGTATGGTGGGAAACTGTGCATAGAAGAAAAAAGCCATTTAATCATTGTTTGCATTGCTTTTATTATTTGGAAAATCAGAAATACACAAAAAAGAAAGCGCACTCTAACAGTGCTTAACATTCTGAAGTGTTTTATAGCCTTACAACTCAAATTAAGTACTATCAAGTGTACAAATTATCAGTGATAAAATGAGCAATTTCTGGAAATCAAAATATAGCAGGTGTCTATAGTTAATTACAATGCATTATGTGTAATTATATGAAGTCATAGATATATGATGGTTGCAAATTGTGGTAATCACTACACGGTATACACATGTCAAAATATTACATTATATACACTAAATATGTACAAGCTTGAATTGCATTTGTTTCATGTCTCTAAAATTAGTGAGTTTATGTGTGTGTATATGTGTGTGTATGTTGTGTGTGTATGTATATGTGTGTATGTGTGTGCCTGTGTGTATGTGTGTATCTGTGTGTATGAGTGTCTCTGTGTGTATGTGTGTGTGAGTATCTGTGTGTGTGTTTGTGTGTATGTGTGTGCCTGTGTATATGTGTGTATGTGTGTGCCTGTGTGTATGAGTGTCTATGTGTGTATGTGTGTGAGTATCTTTGTGTGTGTTTGTGTGTATGTGTGTGCCTGTGTATATGTGTGTATGTGTGTGCCTGTGTGTATGAGTCTCTCTCTCTCTCTCTCTCTCTCTCTCTCTCTCTCTCTGTGTGTGTGTGTGTGTGTGTGTAGGCA
This sequence comes from Phyllotis vaccarum, assembly GCA_033318265.1. NCBI lineage: Eukaryota > Metazoa > Chordata > Mammalia > Rodentia > Cricetidae > Phyllotis > Phyllotis vaccarum. The sequence goes on from JARWLC010000014.1 coordinate 25,434,890, forward strand.
GGCACAGATGCGTGCCACAATGTGAATACATTTGGAAAAGAGAGGAAAACTCTTGGAGACCTTGTCTCCTATCACATTGTGGGATGAACGAATTAAACTCAGATTCTCAGTTCTATGCTCAAACACCTTGGTCTGTTGAGCATCTCAGCAGTTCCTATAATTCTATTTACTAACCAGTACACATGTATGAGCTTTATACTACCAATGCAAAGTATGTGTGTATATATATGTATATATATAATGGTATAACCTCTTTTGCAATGCTATTTTGTTATATTTCCAGGACTTTTAATTAAGTCAATTTATTAATTTGTGTGCACATATACATGTGTCTTAGTTACTTTTTATTGCCATAATAAGAAACCATGACCAATTCAACACAGATAAAAGAGATTTGGGGGGGGGCTTACAGTTTCAGAGGGTGAGAGTCTATGATCATCATGGTAGGGAGGGTGGTAGCAAGCAAGCATGCAGACATAGTCTGGAGCCATAACTGAGAGCTCACACCTTGAAACACATCTATGAGGCAGAGAGGAAATACTGGGATTGACATGGACTTTTGAAACCCCAAAGTCCCTCCATGACAAAGCTCCTTCAAGAAAGCCATACTTGTTAATACTTCTCTAGTAGTTCCACCGATAGGGAACCTAACATTCAAATATATGAGCATATTGGGGCCATTCACATTCAAACTACCTCAATGTGTATGTATGTGTGAGTGGGATGGGCAACCATATATCATAGTGCAAATGTGGATGTCAGAGGACTACTTGGTGAAGTCAGCTTCTTCCTTCTTCCACGTGTGTCCTAGAATTTAACTCTGGTCTTCAGATTTGGTAGCAAGAACCTTGACTTATAGAGTCATCTTGCTGGCCCAAATGATCAGGATGTATTTCAAAATCAGAAATAATCCTTCAAAAGTTTGGGATGATGGCTCAATGGCTAAGGACACATCTTGCTCTTCCAGAGATCTAGAATCCCATTAACAATTGCCTGTAACTCCAGCTCTGGGGACCTCTGAGGGCCATTGTAGACACCCCTATCTGTAAATTAAAAAATAAAACCAATATTAAGATACAATTTGTAGAAATGTATTGTTTTATTTATGGTTATAACATAATCCACTACATTTATTTATAATCAAAATGCTAATTTCGTTTAGCTTTTACTATTCACTGGCAGCAAACTTTCTAAAGCAGATGTACTAGTCATTTATATTTTAATATTATATTGGCATATACTAATTACATACAACAATGGATTTCACTATGGAATTTTTGTACATGTATATATTATTGTTACCCAATTACCCTCCTCCATTCCTCTCCTGCCTCTAACTGCTCCTTTTCCATGCCCACTTAGCCTTTACTCTTTAAAGTATGTATATATGTGTATATGTACCTATTATGTAAGTACATATGTATGTAGTGGATCCCCCTGGAGACCTATAGTCTTATGGACTCTTCTCTCTTTCATGTCAGGATGTTGATTAGTTCAATCTTATGCAAATCTTGTTCTGGTAATCATACCTGATACATATCAAGAGTACAGTAGGAGAGCTATGTTCTGAGGACAGTGCTCACTCCATTCTTTGCTATGCTTGATTCCTACATCTTTTTCCTATATGTTTTGAAATGTTTTCTAAACTCTGAGGAAGGAGTTATAGATGTCCCACTTATGGCTGAGCATTTGCTAGTCTATGATTCTCAGCACTTTGATGTACTAGTCATTAAAATATAAGACACAATTTCTGCTTTCAAAATTGTTATGCTCTGGTGGAGGTGAGGGTTCAAATATTTATATACATAGCAATGACGTAAATTCTAAACAGCAGTATCATTTGCAACTGATGGAGAACATCTCACAGGAACATCACCTGGCTGCACCTCCTAAGAGGAAGATGATTTAGATACATGTCTGTAGCACAAATTCTGTTGTAATAAAGAAACTCAGAGCCAGATATCGGGGAAAGGCTGAAATATCAAAGAGAGGTAACACCACAGTCAAATCTCACCCAGCTGTCTTCCAGCTTCCTGGTGGCTTCTACTGTCTCATCTGTCTTTATACATCTGCCTTAAATACCTGCTTTGTCCAATTATTTCACATCCAAGTTAAGATTAAAGGTGTGGGCCACTACTGTTTGGTAGTTAGCCTTGAACTCACAGAAACACAGAAAGATCTCCTCTGTCTCTGAAGTTATAGGATTAAAGGCCTGGCACCACCACTGCCTACCTGGGGGCCTGGAACTCCCTCTGTAAACCAAGATGGCCTCATACTCAGATCTGCTGGGATTAAAGGGGTAGGTCAACACTCCCAATCTTTCCCTGTGCTGGGATTAAAGGTGTAAATTACCACTCTCTGACCCTCCTGGATTGACTGTGGATAGATCTCTTCTCTGATATTTCAGACTGGTTTTTATTAAATCTATAACATATCACCACATGTCAGCTTATTTCAAACCATTCCAGATGAGGGGTAAAGCTGTGAAGGCAGCAACTGTATTCTGCTTAGTTGTTTTCCTCTTGAAGTACTTTTTTCTTAACTCCAACAACTTCTCACTCTCTGTTTTTCTTCTGTTTCTGAACAGAAGAAGGACACTATATTTTCACTTTCTCCTCCCTCACAGAATGGACTTCTCTACCTGGAATTGCTTATCTCCTATCTGACCCAAACTCACTCCTCTGCAAAGAAGATTTCAGGTTTCACAAGTAAACATCATTGGCCCATGCTTTATGTCAGTCATCTGTGATCACTAAGAATTTGAATATTTTTTATTATTTTTAGACCAGAAGGAAGTAGGCAGCATAGGTTAGTGACTTAATAAAGAATTCACACATGTGAAAACTTTCCTATAACATAAATGGGAATATGGCCTGCCAGGACACACCTCTCACACTACTTTATGTGCTCAGTAGCAGCTCCATCTATAATCTCTCTTGACATCCCATTTAGTTTTTCACTGGAGAAGAAAAAGAGATATTATGCACAGACTTCCTAAAACTTATGTAATTAATATATATACACACACACGTGTGTGTGCATACATACATATATATCTTATTGTGGGCTTTTAAAATATAATTTGAGAAGATCTTGATAGTTAATTGGTTAATTAATCCAGCTCCCAAACCACAATATGGCTGATAACTTAGGTTTATTTCCAACTAGCTTTTATAACTTAAATTAACCATTTAGATTAATTTCTGTGTTGCCCAAGGTTCCTTCTTTACCTCATCTATTAACTGTCCATCTTGCTTTTCTGCTTTATCCATGTCTGAGTGGTGACTTTGCCTTTTTCTTCCCAGCAACCTCTCTGCCTGGAAATCCTGCTTAGCTATTGATCATTCAGCTTTTTATTAAACAAATCACAGTGATATATCCTTACACAGTGTAACCAAATATGTTGCAACATATACATACTTGGGTGAAAGGCAGAAATAACAATAACTTGCCATCTCTGTATGTCTAAAATGGAAATCTGACCATCTATTCTGTTTATTCTAGGCCATAATTTCAACAGCATTTCTAGTACCTAATTTATTGTTAGAAGTCTGCATTCCATCTTACTGGCTTGGTAAAGAAAATGTTCTCAATTGCAATTTAATGTGTAAAGTCTGACAGTCAGAGGCATGCCAGTTCTAAAGACTAATTTATGACTCAAAAGAAACCAGGAAAAAAAACCACGATGATGTGTGAAAGTATTTATCTACTAAGATAAAATACAGCTTCTAAGAGAAGTGTGTTTACAGTGGGTGATAGCCTTCCTTATTATTTTTTCTCTTGGTAAATATGTGCATATCTATAGTGCTCTACGATTTCATGGTTCACTAAAAGATACATGAAGTGTGTAAATAAAAGTTACACACAGTGTGTCAATAGAGAAGCAAGTTATATGTCAAGCCAAGTTTCTGTACCTCTGCAAGCCAAAAATGCCAGTTTGATTTTTCACTGAGATGAAAAACTTATCCTTTTTTCAAGTACTGTAAATACAAGTCTGCAATACTTCAAAGAAGCAAGAGATCATGTCTTACTGGAGCTGGGCAAAGGTTTCAGAGGGAAGGCCAGATGAGCTAAATAGTTAAGAACCCTGATAATGGGGAATGTCAAAGAAACAGATTTCAAAATATGGTTCTCAGTGTGTGTTAAACTTGGCAAGGTAAAATTGACTACTTCAAAGTATTCTCTTTCCTTACACTCTTAACATTATGTTTGAGATTCTTGCTCTTTCAAGAACAAATAATTCAAGTGAAAAAAAAATAAAAACACAAAACCTTTTATGGGACTAGCTGGCCCTTATCTGTGCAAGAACTTTGTATTTTAGTGACTGAATTCTCTGCCTCTGAAATCATTGTTGAGGTGGCTTTTTTTAACTAGACTTTAAAGTATACTTAGCAAACATGTCCCTTTTGTGTCTCTACTGATTTATCATAAGCATTCCCAGTTACTAAAGTGTGTTGCATCAGGACTGATTACCTGGTTACATCTTCTCCATTTGGGTTTTGTGGTCATGAACCACACAGTACTGCCCCACAGTACTGGCCTTCATTTATTACATCGGGAAGCCTGCTCATCTATTTTAATGTTGAAAAGTTCTATAATCAGCTACCCACCTGTTAAGGTCTCTGTGAATTTAGCTCATCCTGGTTATTGTTCTAGCCAGGTTTCTGTAACAACAGCCCACCCACCAGCTGATGCCAGTTGATGTCAGCCTCCACAAGATGGCATCATTCTCTCTGAATAATGGCTTCAAACTCTTTCAAAAGAGTTTGAAAAGGTCTATATCAAAAGGCTAAAATAGAAACTCATAATTATGTGGAGTGTAGACAGGTGTTGCTTTCTAAAATGGCTAAAGGCTTGACTGATCAATTCTTTACTTAAAAGATGTATACATACAGAATAAATATTCAAATAAGCCCATGAAAAGATGCTCAATATTATTAGTCACAAAAGGAAAATAACTTGCTTTTTAAATTAATTTTCCCATACTCACCACTGCACCCCCCTCCTCTTTTCAGTCTCTCCCCCAGCTTCCAGCAACCCCATTCCCCATATATCCCCCCAAGGAGGGCAAGGACTCCCAAGGTGAGTCAATTCAGTCTAGTATATCCAGTTGAGATAGGAACGAGCCTCTCTGCCCTATTGTCAAGGATGAGTAAGGTGTTCCTCTATAGGGAATGAGCTCCAAGAAGCCAGTAATAAATTCTTGCCCTACTGCAAAAAAACTCCAGAAACTGCACATGCCATTTGACTGTCATGTATATTTGGAGGGCTTAGTTCTGTTCCATGAAGCTTCCTCAGCTGTCATTTCAATGTCAGTGAACTTCTAATAGCTTGGGTCAGCCACCTCTGTGGGTCTCCTCCATATGATCCTGATCTCTTTGATCAATAATCTCTCCTCCCTCTCTCTTCAGCTGAAGTGGGAGGTCGACCTGGTGCTTGGCTATGGATCTCTGAGTCAGCCTCTGTCAGTTGCTGGATGAAGGTTCTGTCATGGCAATTAGGGTGGCCATTCATTTGATTATACAGAAAGGCCAGTCTAGGCACCCTCTCCACTATTGCTTGGAGTCCTAGCTGGAGTCATGTTGTGGGTTCTTAGAGCACCAGGTTTCTCTCACCCCACAATGGCTCCCTCTATCAAGATATCTATTTCCTTCTTCTCCCTCTGTTGCTCCTCCCACCCAACCATCCCATCCTCACATTATCTCTTCCCACCTCTCCTTGCTCCCTCCATCCGTATGATCCCAATTTACTCAGGAAATCTTCTCTATTTCCCATTTCTAGGGGTATCCATGAATGTCTCTCCTAAGTTTATCCTTACCCAGATACTTGGATGTTGTGGATTGCAGCCTGGTTATGCTTTATTTTATGTCTAAAATCCACTTATGAGTGAGTATATATGAAATCTATCTTTCTGGGCCTGGGTTTCCTTTCTCAGGATGGTACTCCATATACATCCATTTGCCTGGATGACATTTTCTTTTTTAGCTGCTCAGTAGTATACCATTGTATAAATGTATCACATTTTTTTTAATTCATTCCTCAGTAGAAGAGCATCTAGGTTGTGTCCAGATTCTGGCTATTATGAACAATGCTGCTATGAACATAGCTGAGCAAGTGTTTTTCGGGTATGGTTGATCATCCTTTGGGTATATACCCAAGAGTGGTATCACTGGGTCTTGAGGTAGATTCACTCCTAGTTTTCTAAAGAATTGGCATACTTATTTACAGAGTGGCTGTATCCCATCAGCAATGGAGGAGTGTTCCCCTTGCTCCACATCCCCTCCAGCCTAGGCTGTCATTTGTGTTTTTGATTTTAGCCATTCTGACAGGTGTAAGATGGTATCTCAGAGTTGTTTTTATTTGCATTTCTCTGATGACTAAGGATGTTAATTTGTTCTTTAAGTGTCTTTCAGCCATTTGAAATTCTTCTGTTGAGAATCTCTATTTAGCTCTGAACCCTTTTTTAGATTGGATTTATTTTGTTTTTTGACTTCTAATTTCTTGAAATCTCTATATATTTTAGATATCTATCACCTGTCAGATATAGGGTTGGTGAAGATCTTTTCACATTCTGTAGTCTGTCATTTTGTCTTATTGACCATGCCCGTTGCCTTACAGAAGCTTCTCACTTTCGGGAGGTTTCATGTATTAATTGTTGTTCATAGTGTCTATGCTACTAGTGTTATATTTAGGAAACAGTTTCCTGTGCCAATGTACTCAAAGGTATTTCTCACTTTATTTTCTATCAGGTTTAGTGTAACTGGGTTTACATTGAGATCTTTGATTCACTTGGACTTGAGTTTTTTGCATGCCCTAGATATGGGTCTATTTGCATTCTTCTTCATACCACCATTCAGTTATACCAGCACCATTTTTTGAAGATGCTATCTTTTTCCATTGTATATTTTTGGGTTCTTAGCCAAAAACCAACTGTTCATAGGTATGTAGATTAAAGTCAAGCTCTTCAATTTGATTCCATTGATCCACAAGTCTGTTTTTATGCCAGTGTCAAGTTGTTTTTATTACTATTGTTCTATAGTAGAGCTTGAAGTCAGGGATGGTGATGTCTCCCAAAGTTCCGTTATTGAACAGAATTTTTTGGCAATCCTGGGTTTTGTTTTTCCATGTGAAGTTGAATACTGTTCTTTCAAAATCTGTGTTGGGATTTTGATCGGGGTTACATTTGGTAAGATTGCCATTTTTACTATGTTGATTCTACCTCTTTTGGAACATGGATGATCTTTTCATTTTCTGATATCTTCTTCAATTTCTTTCTTCAATGATTTTAAGTACTTATCATACAGGTCTTTCACTTCTTTGATTAGAGTTACACCAAGATATTTAATGTTATTTGTAGCTATTATAAAAGGTTATGTTTTTCTAATTTCTTTTTCAGTTCTTTTATCATTTGTGTATAGAAGGGCTGGTCATTTTTTTAAGTCAGTCTTGAAGGTATTTTCAGCTGTAGGAATTTCCTAGTAAAATTTTACCGGTCATTTATATATACTATCATATCATCTGCTAATAGTTATAGTTTGACTTCTTCCTTTCTAATCTGTATCCTCTTAATCTCTATCTCCTTTTGTTCTCTTATTTCTTTAGCTAAAACTTTGAGACCTATATTGAATAGATATGGAGAAAGTAGATAGCCTTGTCTTGTTCCTAATTTTAATAGGATTGCTTTGAGTTTCTATCCATTCAGTTCGATGCTGGCTGTCAGTTTGCTGGATATTGTATTTATTATGTTTAAATATTTTTCCCTGTATGCCTGATCTCTCCATGACCTTTATCATGAAGGAGCGTTGGATTTTGTCACAGGCTTTTCAGCATCTAATGAGATGATCATGTGGCTTTATTTTTCTTTCAGTTTGTTTATATGATGAATGACATAGACAGTTTTTCATATGTTGAACCATCTCTGAGATGAAGCATACGTGATCATGGTGCATGATTATTTGATATGTTGTTGAATTCAGTTTTTCAGTATTCTATTGAGTATTTTTGCATCTATATTCATGAGAGAGATTGGTCTGTAATTCTCTTTCTATGTCACATCTTTATGTGGTTTCAGTGACTGAAGCCTCCTAAAAAGAGTTTGGCAATATTCCCTCAGTGTCTATTACATGGAACAACTTGAGGAGTATTGGTATTAGTTCTTTAAAATTCTGGTAGAATTCTGCCCTGAAACCATCTAATCCTGAGCATTTTTTTGGTTGGGAAACTTTTAATAACTCTTCCTATTTCCTTAGGTGTTATAAGTCTATCTGGGTTGTTTATCTGATCTTGATTTCATTTTAGTAAGTGGTACCTGTCCAGAAAGCTATCCAGTTCTTTTAGGTTTGTAAATTTTGTGGAGTACAGGTTTTTGCAGTATGCCCTGTTGATTCTCTGGATTTCCTCGGTGTCTGTTGTTATGTCTTCCCTTTCATTTCTGATTTTGTTGATTTGGATACTCTTTCTCTGCTTTTTGGTTAGTTTGAATAAGGCTTTGTCTATCTTGTTGACATTCTCAAAGAACCAATTTTTTATTTCATTAATTCTCTGTATTGTTCTCTTTGTTTCAATTTTATTGATTTCAGCCCTGAGTTTGATTATTTCCTAGGAAATAATATTTAAAAGGTTGGCAGTCAAGTGAGGGTAAGGGTAAGGAATGATGTATTGCTTAGGTAGAATGCAAAAAAGATACATACAAACTTTGGCAAACAGCTTGGATGGTTTGTAAAGAAAGACATATATTTTCTATATTACCCATTAGTCCTTCATTTGCCCAGAGAAATGAAATATTAGATTTTCACAATAACCAATCTGTAAATATTCACAGATATTTTATTAATAATTGCTAAAAATGGCAAACAGCCGAAAGTTCTTTCACTGGTGAGCTGTACAATTATTATACACCAATGCAAAAAAATACTATTCAACTCTGAAGATAACTGCTGAAATAATCGAAAATGTAGATAGATCCCAGATACATTATACTACACAAAGGAATCCGTATTTAATTCCTTGATATATGATTCAAGTAATATGATATTTTGAAAAGACCAGTATCAGAAGGACCAAATAGAAATGTGTAATTATTTGTAGTGGTGATTGTTGTTGCCTTACAAAGTGGCAGAGGGACTTTGGAGTAAAGAAGTACAATTCTATACTTTCATGTTGCTATACATCACTCTGTACAGTTGCCCAAACGTTAAACTATACATAAAAGGGTAAACGTTAGTGTGAACAGATTATATACCAATAAAGTGGAGTAAAAAAGAAGTCAATGATCCCCGACATTGAGAAGACAGGCAGGGAAGGAAAGGGCTTTTAACAGCACAGTACAAACACTTCTTGGTAGAAGTTTGCATAAAAAGCAAAGTGAAAACAGGGAAGGAAAAAAAAAAACCTCTTAGGAATGATGTAGTGGGTGGTATCAAGAAGTGGTCAAGTTTATACTGTGTTTCAAAAATTAAGTGGGGTTGAACTTGAACAAGTAGAAACTGGAAACAAGAGAACATTTTTGTGGAAGGAAATAACATGTGTGGTAAGACAGAGCTATGCAGCAGCTTGAAGTATCTGAGAAACTCCAGATAAATGATTCCTCAAGACTGTAGTAAAATGTGTGCTGAGGAATAATCCTGGCATTTTAAAGAAATTAGCCTTTATGAAAGAATAAATTAATGAATTTGACCTGTATTTGAAAGCTCTAAAGAGGAGTTACATGGCTTTAAGCAAATGAACAGATTTGTGTTTTAGAAGTCTTTTACTGAAAAAGGGAATGTGGGGAGAATGATAAATGAAGACAGATTGGCCAATAAAGAGGTTATTACCGTAATCCAGGCAATCAATGCTTGGAGCCCATGTTCAGCTTTTTATTTTGAAATGTTTTTAAATTATAAAGATCCTGAATTATAGGATAGAATACTCTCTCATTCCCTTGACCCAGCTTTCCTAATGATAAAACCACACACGATTGTGAGACATATCTCAAAATAAAGACAATAACATTGGTAAAATGCCATTTTTACATCCTATGGTATTCTAGGATTCTTTTCTGTATTTTGTCTAACAAGTTTCTCCTTGAATGGCCCTTTTTCTGGTCTAATCTTGAACACCTCATCATGAATGGCAGCTGTTGTTTCTCTTTGTCTTTTATGACCTTGACACCCACAAAATGCTCTGCTCTTGTTTTGGTACCCTGCAATTCTGTACCCTTGTCTTTTTCTTTATTTTCTTGTAGTGTGTCCTTGCTTTTCTGCAGCTGTGCATACTTTAGGCTACTCTTGTCTTCTTGCTATGCAGCTGCAGTGTCTCTTTCCACCTTGCTGAGTTGATTCAAAGTGCTGTTTTCTCTTGGTGTCCTTCATCCCCTCTGACTCAAAATATTTTTACCTCCTGTTCCCTGAGCTCTAAGGAGAAGAATTTTATAGAGACCTCCAATTCTCTTTTGCATAATAACTAGCTGTGGGTCTCCGCATCTGTACCCAACTCCTGGCAGAAGAAGCCTCTCTGATGATGACTGTATAAGGCAGTGATCTATGAGTATAGAAGAATATTGTTAGGAATCAATCTATCAATTTTAGCCCCATTGTGATTGGTTTTGCCATATCTCTGGGCTATCTAATCTCTGGTGCTTGATTATCTAAGCAGTGTTTAGTATGAGTTCCTCCTCCTTGTCAAATGAGCCCTAGGTCAAATTAGACATTCGTTGACTATTTCCATAAGAGTTCTGTGCCACCATTGTCCTAGAATACTTTGCAAACAGGAAAGATTTTAATTCAAAGATTTTTGTGGCTGGATTAATGTACACATTTCTCTTTTAGTAGCCTGAAGAATACTGTCCCATACCAAAGAGACAAGGTTCCATGTAGGCACAGGCTTGACTTCTTCATGTTCAGTGTCTTGTGTGGATGTTGTCCTTGGCAATGGGGGCCCAAAATCAGTTTGTGAAGAGCAACCCTTTGTCTTAGCACCAACCTCCATTTTTAGAGTATTTCATGGGACTTTCTTGGCCAACAACTCAACTGAAAGCAACCCAGTCCCTCCACTGGAAACCTTACCTGGCTATAAGAGATGGCCAGTTCAGACTCCATATTCCCCATTACTAAGAGTCCTCATAGGATTACCTGACGTGGAGCTATGCTTTTGTATATTGTAAAAAATTGTCACTGTAAATATTGGTCTAATAATATGCTGGTTGGCCAGAAGCTAGACAGGAAGTAGAGGAAGGGCAACTAAATGAGGATAATTCTGTGAAATAGAAGATCAGAGCAGCAGACATCAGAAGATGCAGAGGAAGGAAGATAAGAATGAAACACTGAGCAAAAGGTACCAAGCCACATGGCTAAACATGGATATAAATCATGGGCTAGATTAAGAGTAAGAGTTAGCAAGTAATAAGCCTCAGCCATTAGCCAAATAGCTTGTAATTAATATAAGCCTCTGTGTGATTATTTGGGTCTAAGCAGATGGGGGTCTGAATCATGGGGCTAGGTGGGGCTCAGAATCTTCTGACTACAATTACTTTCATAGGTTCCAAGAATTTTCCTAGGTTTCCACACCATCCTCTAAAATTTCTCCAATTACAGCCATCTCTCCTAGTTCTCTCTCTCTCTCTCTCTCTCTCTCTCTCTCTCTCTCTCTCTCTCTCTCTCTCTCTCTCTCTCTCTCTCTCTCTCTCTCTCTCTCTCTCCCCCCCCTCACAATTTCAAAACCCAAACACAATACCTATTCTCTTCCCCTTCCATCACCCTTCACACGTAAGTATAAAAATCTATTCTATTTTCCCTTCTCAGGAAGATCCATGCTGCTCACCCTTAATCCTTTTACCTAACCTTATCTAACAAACTATAGATTGTTATTATTTACTTAATAGATAATATCAGATAATATCGGCATATAAGTGAATACATACCCTATTTGTATTTCTGGGTCTGGATTACCTCACTTGAGATGATTTTGGGTTTTGTTTGTTTGATTGATTTTTAGTTTTATCTATTTGCCTGAAATTTTCATAATGTCATTGTTTTTAAGAACTGGGTAATACTTTATTGTGTAAACCTACCACATTCTATTTATCCATTCTTCAGCTGAGGACAACTAGGTTGTTTCCAGTATCTAACTACTACAAATAAAACTGCACTCTGCACCCATCAGATTAAGAGACCCTTCATCCAGAAATGGATAGAGGCAGAAGCAGTGATCCATAGCTAATCACCTGGTAGATCTCCCTGGTCCAGCTGAAGAGAGAGAGAGAGGAGAGAATATATGAGCAAAGGGATCAGGATCATAAGGAGGAGTCCCATGGAGATGGCTGACCCAAACCATTGGTAGGTCACTGACTCCTGAAATAATCACTGAGGAACCTTCATGGAAAGGAACTAAATCCTCCAAAGGTAGATGTCTGTCAAATGGCATGCGCAGTTTGTGGAGCCTCTTGAAGTATGTTCCTGGTGTATGAACTGACATCTCAGAGCTCATTTCCTACAGAGGAGCACCTAACTCAGCCTTAATGCTGGGATGAAGGACTCAGACCTACCTCATCTGGATATGCCAGACTGAACTGACCCACTTTGGGACTCTTTGCCATCCTTGGGGAATGGGTGGTGAATGGGTGGAAGGAAACTGAGGGAGGACTGGGAGGGGGCAATGGTAGCTATGTTAAAAAAAAACATTTTAAATTAAAAAAATCAAATAAAGCTGCTATGCACATAGTTGAGCATAGGATGAAGCATCTTTTGGGAATAAACCTAAGAATTGTATAGCTGGATCTTGAGGTAGAACAATTTCTAACTTTCTGAGGAAGCCACCATGTTAATTTCCACAGTGTCTGTGTAAGTTTGCACTCCCACCACCAATGGAGAAGTGTTCCCCTTGCACCACATCCTTACCAGTATGTGCTTTCACTTGTGGTTTTGATCTTAGCCATTCTGACAGGTGAAGGTGGAATCTCAAGATGGCTTTGATTTACATTTACTTGATGGCTAAGAATATTGAACATTTCTTTTAGTGTTTCTTAGTCATTTGATATGCCTCTATTGAGAATGTTGTTTAGATCTGTACCCCATTTTTCAATTATATTATTTGTGTGGCTTTGAAGTCTAGTTTCTTGAGTTTCTCATAAATTTTGGATATTATTCCTGTATCAGATATGGAGTTAGTGAAATCTTTTCCAATTTTGTAGACTTCTTCTTTGTCTTATTGACAATATTCTTTGCTTTACAGAAGTTCTTCAGTTGCATGAGATCCAGTTTATTAAATGTTAATCGTAGTGTCTGTCATATCAGTGTTCTGTTCATTGTCTTCTCCATTGTCAATGAGTTCAAGACTATTCCCTAATTTCTATTCTATCAAATTGAATGTATGTAGTTTTATGTTGAGATCTTTGATCCATTTGGAATTGAGTTTTTTTTATACCAAGATATATATGGCTTTATTTGTATTCTTCTACATACAGACATCTAGTTTGACCAGCGCCGTCTGTTGAAAATGTTGTGTTTTCTTTGTTGACTCTCCATGGTAGGCCTTTCTCTCTCTGAGGAGTGGATGGGACATGAGGAGGAGGAGAAAAGATGAAGGGTGAGTAGGAGAAGGGGAAGGAGTGGGAACTGTCATTTATATGTAGAATGAAAATAAAACTTTTTAATAAAAATAGATAGATAGATAGATAGATAGATAGATAGATAGATAGATAGATAGATAGATAGATAAGAAGATGCTGTCTCTTTTTTTCCAGTGTGTATTTCTGGCTTCTTTATTAAAAATCAGATATTCATAGGTGTGTGAATTTATGTCTGGGTCTTCCATTGATAAACTTGCCTGTTTTTATACCAATACCATACATTTCTTATTACTATAGCTCTAATTTATGACTTGAAATCAGAGATGGTGATACCTCCAACAGTGTTTTTAGTGTTCAAGATTGTTTTTGCTACCCTAGGTTTTTTGTTTTCCATATGAAACTTGAGAATTGTTCTTTCAAGGTCTATGAAAAGTTGTGTTGGAGTTTTTATGGGGATTGTATTGACTCCATAACTGCTTTTGGTAGGGTGGCCTTTTTAACTTTGTTAAAGGATTAACAAAGTTATTTTACTTGCTTGGTTAGAGTTAATCCAAGGTGTTTTAAATACTTGAGATTATTGAGAAGGATATTGTTTCCCTGGTTTCTTTCACAGTCTGTCATTTGCATATAGAAGGGCTACTAATTCTTTTGAGTTAATTTTGTATCCGGCCACTTTGATGAAAATGTTCATAGCTGTAGGAGTTTCCTGGTGGAATTTTAAGGGTCACTTATATGTATTATCATATCATCTGTACACAACCATACTTTGATGTTTTGCTTTTCATTTTGTACCCCTTTGATCTTCGGTTGTCTTAATGCTCTAGCTACAACTTCAAGTAGTGTATTATTAGATATGGAGAGAATGAACAGCCTTGTCTTGTTCCTGATTTTAACAAATCTTCTTTGAGTTTCTTTCCACTTAATTTGATTTTGGTTATAGGCTTGCTACAAATTGCCTTCATTAAATTTCAATATAATCCCTGTATGCCTAATCTGTTCAAGATTTTTTTTTTTTTTTTTTTGCCATGAAGAGTTGGCTTTTTTTCTAAGACCTTTTCTGCATCTAATAAGATGATCATGTAGGCTTTTTCCTTTCATTTTGTTTATAGGGTGAATTGTGTTTGCTAATTTTCATATATTGTACAATGTCTGCATCTCTGGAATGAGGCCTAATTGATCATTGTCTGCTAGTATTTTATTAAGTATTTTTGCATCTATGTTCATTAAGGAAAGTAGTCTGTAATTCCTTTTTTTGTTGAGTCTTTATGTGGTTGGACATCAGGGTAATTGTGGCTCATAAAACGAATAATTTGAGAGATAATGGCATTTAACTCTTATTTGAAAGCAGGTATAATAACCATCTGGCCCTGGGCTGCTTTTTTTTTTTTTTTTTTTTCCTTCAGGAGTTGTAATGACTTCTACTTTACTAGCAGTTATAGGTCTACTCTGATCTGATTTCACTTTGGTAAGTGGTACCTATTAAGAAAACTATCCATTTCTTTTAGATTTTGCAATTCAGTGAGGTACAGGTTTTAAAAGGATGTCTTTATGATTCTCTGGATTTCACCACAGTCTGTGATTAAGCCACCCTCTACCTTTCTGAATGTGTTCATTTGGATATTTTCTTTCTGTCTTTTATTTAGTTTGGACAAAGTTTGTCTGACCTGATTTTCTCAACAATTAGCTCTTTGTTTTATATTCTTTGTATTGTTCTCTTTGTTTCCATTTTATTGATTTCAGCTCCCAGCTTGATTATTTCTTGCCATCTACTCCTCTTGGCTGTGATGACTACCTTTTGTTCTAGAGCTTTCATGTTCTTGAGGTTGTCCTAAATTTTTATGTAGACATTTAGTGCTATGAGCTTTCTTCTTAGAACTTCTTTTCTTGTGTCTCATACGCTTGGGCATGCTGTGTATTCATTTCCACTTGAAGCTCTTAACCTTGCACTTGATTTCTGTCTTGACCCACTTTTAATTCCCAAGGCAGTTGATCAGTATCCATGAGTGTGTATGCTTTCTGTTATTTTTGTGGCTGTTGATATTCAGCTTTAATCCATGGAGATCTGATAGGATGCAAGGATTTGTTTCCTTTTTTTTTTTTTGCATCTTTTGAGACCTTTTGTGTCGGAGTATGTGGTCAATTATGGAAAAGTTCCTTGAAGTGCTGAGAAGAAAGTATATTCTTTGGTGTTTGGGTGAAATGTTCTGTAAATATATGTTGAATCCATTGGTTTATAACATCTATTAGCTCCAGTTTTTCTCTGTTGACTTTTTGCCTGAATAGTTTGTCCATTGCTGAGAGTGGGGCACTAAAGTCTCACACTGCCAGGTGTATCTGTGGGATTAATAGGTAATTTAACCTTTAAGAATGTTTATTTTACAAACATGGGTGACCTTGCATTTGGGGCATAAGAATTGAAATGTCATTTTAGTGGTTTTATATATTTATATATATATGTGTGTGTATATATGTGTGTGTATATATATGTATATATGTATATGTATATATATATGTATATATATATATATATATATATATATATATATATATATATATATATATAAAATGTCCTTCCTTATCTCTTTTGATTAGTTTTGGCTTGAAGTTTATTTTGATAGATGTTAAAATGACTATACTAGTTTTTTCTTGGGTCAATTTGCTTGTAATATCTTTTCCAAACCTTTACACTGAATTAATGTCTATCCTTGATGATTTGGTGTGTTCTGGGATGTAACAGAAAAAGGGATACTGTCTTCACATCTGTATCCATTTCTTCTGTGTTATCTTCAGCACTTGAGACCTCTCTGGCATCTCTTGTATTCTATTGGGGAAACTCACTTCTCTAGTTCCTGCTTGAAATCTTAAATTTTTCATTTCTAGAATTACCTAGGTTTTTTTTTTATTGACTCTATTTATATTTTCAGGTCTTAAATAGTTTTATTAATTTCCTTCCATGGCTTCTGATTTTCTAGATTTCTTTAAGGAATCTCTTCACTTCCTATACTGTTTACTTGTGTTTTCCTGCATTTCCTCAAGGAATTTATTAATTTCTGCTTTAAATATCTTTATCATTTTTATACAGGCAATTTTAAGGTCCTTTTCTTGTGCTTAAGCCATATTGGAATATTGACAGCCTGTTGTGGTAGAGCTTCTGGGATATAGTGGAGACATATTGTCTGGTGTTATAAATTATGTTCTTATATTTGTATCTAGGTACCTGGGCTTGGGGTGGTTATAGGTCTAGGTCCTAATTTCTGAAATTTCATTTGTTTTTGTTATTGTTGTTCTGTGGGTGTTTTCTCTCTTGGTTTCTGTTTCCTCTCTGGATTTTTGGAGAGTGTAATGGCTGTGTGCTGCCTGTTTTCCTGGCCTGCTAAGGTGGGTTGTCCCCATGGAATGTCTGCTGGTGTTAGAGGCTTTGATACAGTGACACATAGGGGAAGGAGGTTAGGAGGGGATAGTGTGTGGGATCCACAGAAGATGTAGCAGGAGGGAAGGGAGGCTGCAGTTGATGCTATGTTGGAGCACACGGGATGAGACTAGGTGATTGGGTCTGGGGAACAGAGAAAGAGAAGGTTCTGGGCTGCCTGCATCATGACCTGTGTTTGAGCAAGGAGTGCCTGTTGGAATGGTGGGAGAGAGATTAAGAGAGGATGGCTCTGGGAGCCACAGAAGGTGTGGGCAGTGGAGAAGAGAAGATGCAGCTAGTAACCTTTTGAAGCACTAGGGACCACATTGAGGGATTGAGTCTGGGGGACAAGAGTCTTCTCGTATTTGCAATTCTTTTTTGTGACAATAAGTAAAATAGTACCCATATCCAATGTAGTGTACACAGAGCTCTATCACCCTAAAAATTGTTGACTTTGTAGTCAACTCCTTCCTTCCTTTCTTAAAGCCTGACAACCAAACATTTTGTCTTCTCTAGCATCTCTGATAAAGTAATGAAATAATGTGTAATCTTTTGGGAATCTGGCTTCTTTCATCTGAGAAGTTATTATTACAATTGCAATTATCACGTAGAAAAACATTTAAAATGTTTCTGCTTTACTCATGTTTCCACAAATGCATCTCAGAAGTCCAGTAGAAGGTAAGAGGGACAGAAACAATAGGATCATCCTCACTTCTTGAGGTACCAGGACAAATTCAATTTTATCATTACATGTTTCCATAGATATTTTGTTTTCAAAGTTTTCCACTGATTTTAAAACCTTAATAATTCTGAGTTATTGTAATTTTAAAAACGATAGCTTGAATCATTTGAAAGAAATATTAAAAAGTAAACAAAAAATGCATAAACTACTTAATTTGGGGGGTAAATATCAAGAGTAAGAAAAAAAATCATAGGAATTTTATTTAATTGGGATTAAGAAAGTCTGTATAACCACCTATGGAGTCTCATATATGCATACACACACATATCTATCTATTTATATACATACATACATACATATATATACATCATAATCATACTGTGTAGGAAGTTTGTAAGAAAGTGAAGTTTGACAATGTCAAGCTTAAGGGGATTCTAGTTTACAATAGAGAAGTCCACTAATCTTTTGCAGTTTAGCAATTATATCTGGACTAAAGATTTATGTTTGGTTGGTACTGGTTCATTAACATTGATAACATGTATATGAATCAATCTAGGAAGCTTAGAATGCTAATTGCGAAGCACAGGCGTGTTCAGAATAAGTAGGAGAAGATGATAAGGGAGACAAGACAGAAAAGAATGATGTCACTAACTTCAGAGTCCTGAAAGGATTAAGGTACTAGGTGATGTCAAAGGTCACACGGGAAGGAGTAAAGGTCAAGGACACTAACGATCTCTTCAGATTTCCCTGTTCTGAGGTTGCTGATGATAACTGAAGTTTCAGTGCATCAGAATCTGAAGTTTTTCTGCACATCAAATAAAAGAGCTGGACCAGAAACAGTAAGATGGCTTATTATTCCTGAAAGTTCGCTTTAGGTGAAAAGCACACCCTGGAGAATTACAGGGTCGTTAGCAGCAAGGCTCACTTGGAATCATTTAGAGCACCGCTGGTATTCAGGTATTTTTTAAAAGGTATTATTTATTTGTGAAAGTTATTCTGCAATGTTTTAGAATATAGTTTCATGAAATTATAAATGAAGATTATAAGACTCCTAGGTGGTAAATAATGTCAAGAAGACAGTGTTTTTCAGACACAAAAGAGAAGATAGATGTTCAGATGAATTCACAGAAACTGTGACAGTATGTCTAAATTGAAGCTAGACAAAATCCCAGAAGGAGAAGGCCAAGTGGGCCCAAAGTCTTGGCCTCAGCGACTGTGGGACTGTGGGTCTGCGGGTCTGCAGGTCTGCGGGTCTGTGGACCGTAGGTCTAGACCTTGAGGTTAGGCCCGAAAGTCAAGGCCAGAAATCTCGTACTACAGATGCATATCAACTGGCAAGTGCAAGAATATTATTAATTCACAGAGACTATGATAAACTATTCACTAGAAAGTTTCTTCATTACGAGAAGACTTTGACTAAAAAATTGTAAATATTTGTGGAATTTACATAAAGTAAATAGTCATATGATATACCTATACATATATAGGTATATATGAAGAGAGTGATTCTGTATTATTTTAAGAGGTCTGAAAATTTCTCCAATGTTCTTGTATTTGATATATTTCATTAAAGAAAATATTTTTGTTTTAAATGAAATGAAGGAGACAGGCAGACATAGAGAAGAAGAGAAGAGACTGTGAAGATATTAACATAGCCATTAAGGATCTAGAAGGTGTGTGATTTGATTTTGGTCACGAGAAACCAACTGTTTACATTTGAGGGAAAGCAGTGGTATTATATGGGCTTGAACAAAAACATATTTAACCTAACAAAAGAGAAAGTAGTATGACTAAGTTGAGACTTATACAGCAAAGAAACATGGAAATAAGTAATTGATAACACAGGTAACACAAAAATTTTGGGAATTATTATCCATTTTTAAGTGAAAAATGAGTTAGTTCTCTGTTCTTCAAACCCTCAGTCTCCTACCTAGCACTCCAAAAGAACAACAGCAGCCTTCCTCCCCCTGCCCACATCTGTGAATGCCCCAGACCATCCCGTCACACCCTCCCTCCCCCAAACTTGTCACTACATCCCAGTGCCCAGGTCCAGCAGCCCCCCACCCTGCTCAACCACAAACCACACTTGCCAGAAAACCAGATAGGCTGCCTACAGATCTCCTCTCTCTTTGTTCCCCAAACCCAAGCCCTAAGTCTCATCCCTAGCTCTGCACCACCACACCTGTGACAGCCTTTGCTGCCTGCCTGCTCCCATCCCCTGTGGGTCCCACAGGTCTTCTCCTTCTAATCTCCCTCTTCTCACTTGTTGCTTTGTCCCAGACCCAACTCCAGCAGGCTGCCCCAACTCACCCAAGGGCAATTCCCCCCAGAGCAACAGCAGGCTGAAGGCAGAAAGGCAGACCCAACACCTCTCTTACTGCTCCTGAGAGTCAGTCTCCCCACTGTCCCTACACATCCTAACACCCCTGTCTCATTTCCAGCTCTGTAGCAGGAAACCTGCTGTGGTCTCCTTTTGCTCTCTGATCACATCCACAACAGATCACAAAGACTTTCTCCTCTAACCATCTTTCCCCCATCTAATCCCAGTAGCCCAGCCTCCACCACCAGGAGGCATTTCCTGTGAACTCACAAGCTGAGCAAACCAGGAAAGTAGGAAATATCCAGACACCACACTCTTCAAAAATTCAAATACCTATGAACACCTGACAAGACAAAAATACATATGGAAAAACGACAGCATATTCAATAAATTGGATTGATCAAACTGAATGTCTGCATGAAGAAGAATGCAAATAAAGCCATCCTTACCATGTTGCACAAAACTCAAGTCTGAGAGGATCAAAGATCTCAACATAAAACCAAATACAAAGGAAGTGGGGAATAGCTTTAAAGGCATTGGCACAGAAGACAACTTTCTGAACAGAACACCAATAGCACAGGCACTAAGATCAACAATTAATAAATGAGACCTCATGAAGCTGGAAAGCCTTGATAAGGCAAAGGACAACATCAATGGACAAAACATCAATCTACAGAATTGGAAAAGATGTTATGAACTCCATATCAGATATAGGAAAAATATCCAAAACATATGAAGAACTCAAGAAATTAGATACCAATAAAACAAATAATCTAACTAGAAATTGAGTACACATCTAAACAGAATTCTCGATAGAGGATTTCCTACTGGCTGAGAAACGCCTGAAGAAATGTTCAATATCCTTAACTATCAGGGAAATGCAAATAAAACGTACTTTGAGATTCCATCTTACACCTGTCAGAATGGCTAAGATTAAATGTACAAGTGAGAGCTCATGCTGGAGAGGATGTGGAGCAAGGGGAACACTCCTCCATTGCTGGTAGAAGTGCAAACTTGTACAGAAACTATGAAAATCAACATAGTGATTTCTTAGGAATCTGGGAATCAATATACCTTAAGAAAAAGCTATACCAGCCTTGGGCATATCCATTAATGATGCTCCATCCTACCACAAGGACACTTGCTCTATCGTGTTCATTGCAGCTTTATTTATAACAACCAGAAACTAGAAACAAACTAGATGTCTTTCAACAGAAGAATGGATAAACAAAATGTGGTACATTTATATAGTGTAGTATTACTCAACTGTTAAAAAATTACATAATATAATTTGTAGCAAATATATGAAACTAGAAAAAAGATATCCTGAGTAAGTTAATTCAGGTTCAAAAAGACAAATACGGTCTATACTCATAAGTGGACATTAGCTGATAGGTAAATTATAAAGAAACTACAACCTGTAGATGCAAAGAGGTTCAGTAAAGATGAAGGTATGGGCATCATATATCTCCCTGGCAAGGGGAAATAGAATAAATTTTATGGGTGAACTCTGGGGCAGTTGGGGACAGGCAAGAGAGGAATCAGGTTTTGAGAGGCACATGGGATGAAGGGAGAGACAGCTAGGAGACATGACTGGAATTGGGCATCACTGGAGGGAGGTATAAAAACCTAGAACTGTGAAAACTTTATCCACAACTGATGGGGCTGTACACTGGTGTCACCACTATAGAAATTGTCATGACTGAAAATATCTGTCATATGATTAAGATATACCTCTTGGATATATACCCAAAGTATTCCGTGTCTGCTTATTATACTTGCACAACCAGATTGTTGTGTAACAACTATTCACAATGGTCAAAGTAATCAACAAGCCAAGAGATAGATCAAATAGATAATAGATAAATAAATATGGTATCCATGCACAATGAAATTAATTCAGCTATGAAGAAATGGCATTGGAACGAAAATGCATGAAACAAATCATTATGTTAAAAGAAGTAAAGCAGAGTCAAAAAGGGCAAAGTATCAAGTGTTCTTTCATATTCAGGATCTGTTTACAACATACAGAGGCATACATACACATAATTGTATACTCATACATTTATATTGCATATGACATGATCTCAGAATGCTATTGAGAATAAGAAAAAGGTCTAAAAGGAGGGGATTGAAGAAACAGGATGTGGTAATGGAATATATGCTCTATGAAAGCAAGAGGGGTATTTGGGAAACGGAAGAGGAGCCAAAGAGAGGGGGAAGGAAGAAAAGGGAAGACCAAGGGGAAATCACGAACAATGTGCATCTTTCTCACATAATGTAAAATTATTTTTACTGGATGCTACTTTTAAACTGCTAAGGACTTTTGCCAAAATATATAGCCCTCCTTGTTTTTCCTTAATGAATGATTGTATAGTGCATCGCTACATGGATTTCTCTCTTGCCCCAAATAGAACAACCTAATTTCATTTTATTCTTTCCTTTTCTCTCTGTGTATATAAGTATATATTTAATTATTTACAAAAATTACTCACCTCACAGGTATATTTATAAAGCAATATGCTGCCCACAGAATACTTTTGATGAGAAAATGCACAGAAGTAAAAAGTTTGGAAATTCTTTTTTAACTTATTAATTAAATAATCCTCTCTCTGTCTCTCTCTCTCTCTCTCTCTCTCTCTCTCTCTCTCTCTCTCTCTCTCTCTGTGTGTGTGTGTGTGTGTGTGTGTGTGTGCGCGCGCGCGCGTGTGCGCGCGTGCGTGTGCGTGTGTGTGTGTGTGTGTGTGTGTGTGTGTGTGTGTGTGTGTGTGTATGTATGTATGTATGTGTGTGTGTGTTTTGCCTGCGTATACCTGGTGCCCATGAAGGCCAAAAGACATCATCTGGATCCCGTGGAACCAGAGTTACAGGTGGATGTGAACTGCCATGTGAGTGCTTGGACTCAAACCCAGGTCCTCTGGAAGAGCAACCAGTGCTCTTTACTGCTGAGCTATTTCTTGCCCTGAATTCTGAGATTTTCAATGCTACTACTAGCTAAAAGAAACAATGAAAATGTTAGGAATTTGGTCTAATTGAGGGTACCAAGGTACAATGTTTAAGGGCAGAATCCACCATTTTTGACTGGAAAAGTGTCTTTCAAAATATAAGTTTCTTTATTAGAATTAAGACACTGCATTTCTGCAATTTTTATTTCTCTTGGCACTTGTAACATGTGACACTTTATTGTGTATTTTTGTACGTTCATCTTTTTTTACGTCTATGCATGGAATTCTATACAAATTTCATGTGAGGAGTGGATTTTCTTTATAGAATACCATATCAAAAAAGCCTAGTACAGTTTCTGAAACACAAAATGCTCATTTTGATAAATGTTATTTGCTAAAATGATGATTTTGTCTTGCCTAGTTGAAACTGTTGATTAGCAGAAAACTATCAGTCTTCAGCAAAGCAATTATGTTTCTACATTACAACTCTAATTTGAATATATGTAAGAAGTAATACTATTTCAGAGTTGATGTGGTTTCCCAAGTGATGACCTACTGTTAAAAACACTAGATGTCATACTCTTCCCTTGGTGTTTTAGTCTACCTTGAAAAAGAGCTTTCTTTCCAGGTATTTATCAGCTTCTGGTCTTGAGCTTCACGTCCAACTCCACCAAGCCAAGACTGAATCTCCCTTGCTACCTCTTTACAGTTTTTACTTGGTGGAGTTGGTGCCTTATTTAAGGTTTGTATTGCTGTGAAGGGGCACTATGACCATGGCAACTCTTACAAAGGAAAATATTTAATTGAGGTGGCTTGCTTACAGTCACAGAGGTTCAGTCCATTATCATCATGGCAGGGGAGAACAGCAGTGTGCAGACAAGCATGGGGCTGGAGAAATAGCCAAGTGTCTTACATCTTGCAGGCAACATGAAGTGAAGTGACTGTCACACTGAGTGAAGCTTGAGAAAAAGGCCTCAAAGCCTGCCCCTACAGTGGTCCAAGACTGCACCTGCTCCAACAAGCCACACCTCCTAAAAGTGCCATGCCCTATGAGATTATGGGTGCGATTACATTCAAAGTACCACAGTTGGTCTTATCAGTTTCTTAGATAAAACTACTATCTCCATACAGAAGAGTTCTTCAAAGTTTAATACTGTTGTGTTCCAAGTCATCTTTTAGAAAGTCTGAATATATTAGGGAGATAAAAGATTTCAAAACAGTTTTAATTTGAAACATCTGTTACTGGAAACAAGTTTAAATTTAAAACAGAAGTCATTTGATCATGGATTAAGGTCTGAAATATGATTGGCTCCTTAAAAGCCAATGTTTATTGATTTTCTGGCACGTTTAAAATTAAACATTATTTGGTTATCATAGCAAAGCTAAATTAAAATTAATAATGTTTACAATGGAATTGACGTTTCTTACAATTTTTATTTATCTAAATTGTGTTACTTTAATACGTGGTCCATTACTCTAAATTTATCTTCCAAATGAGTTAAT
The DNA here is from genome assembly GCA_033318265.1 of Phyllotis vaccarum. Classification (NCBI taxonomy): domain Eukaryota; kingdom Metazoa; phylum Chordata; class Mammalia; order Rodentia; family Cricetidae; genus Phyllotis; species Phyllotis vaccarum. Next base: position 25,459,295 of record JARWLC010000014.1, read on the forward strand.
TATTATTGTATATAATGTTTATTTTCAAACTACCAGATTTTTCTGTTTGCTGTTGATGATTGATAGTTAACATATTTTCTCTTACAATTATACTAATTCAATAGTGACAAAAATAAAACAAATTTACAGAAATGATGTAATTATTGTTAACAAATCATCTTCAGCTGGTGATTTAAGACTGTATAAAGTTCTAAATTATTTTTACTGTGGCTTTGTACAGGGTTAGCTACTCTGCTACTCTTTGCCTCTGTTTTGTCATAATATCAAAGTCAGCATTTCCCTGTCATGACAATGAATTGGGGAACAGCTTTTCATTCTACTAGCAGGATCCCAAAGCTATGGGATAAAAGAACTATCTTACGTCTCGCTACCCTGAGTTAACTGTGCCACATGGGCTGTGCCCCTGCAACAGATCATGTTGGCTAAAGTCCAGTATTTGAGGATGACCAGAGGTAGAGTGTCCAAGGGAGTTCATGCAAACCCCAAGCAGTATTTTCAGGTAGGTGGCTGTGTGCTGGGACCTGCCTGTGTGGTGTCATGATGTGATGTTTACTTCTCATTGCCCAGGGCCTGAGTTCCAATAGCAAGTACTCCTGCAGAAAGGAGACACATGCAGTGTTGAGGGCCGCTGGCTCCAACTCCTCAAGGTGGCGCCATTATCTGGTGCTGGCCAACCCGCCTGAGTCAGTAGAGAACGCATGTGTGCTCTCGCGAGACTGGTTTCTCAGCCTCTTCCGTGGCGTCATGTGGGATACTGGACTGCAATCTATAGGAAGATGATACGTCTAAAGCAGGGGCCTTTGGTCTGTATAAAATTGGGCGCTTCCTACCTCGTGCTCTCTCTCTCTCTCTCTCTCTCTCTCTCTCTCTCTCTCTCTCTCTCTCTCTCTCTCTCGCTTTCCTTCTCCCCGCCGGGGCCTGTCGCCGCGGGTTCCTGCGCTGCGGCCCCCACCCCTCCGCTCCTCTCTGCCGTCTCTCTGCCAGCCTCTCTGCCTCTCTCTCTCTCTCCCTCCTCTCTCTGCCCTCCCCTCCATTTTCCGTAAGCTAAATGCTCTCCCTCAAGACCCATTAAAGCTGTACTGCAGAAGGATCCTACGTGTGTGCCGCGTCTTTTCTTGCTGGCGAGAAGTGGGCGTGGGACATTTGGTGCCGAAAACCCGGGAACTAAACACCATTTGCAACGTCAGAGAGCCCTCGGAGACGAGGTGGATTCAGAACTGCAGGTAGGTTGCTCGGAGAGATATGTCTGAACTGGACTTTGGTTTTTTTGAGGCCTTGATGCTTGTCTTGGCAGCGCTGTTGATTTTTTTCGTGGTTGCCTTTTGCTTCCACCGGTTCGTGGGACCCTCCCAGTCTATCGTAACAGCACTAGACTCCCTGCTTAAGCAGCGTGATATTAAGATGGCACAGCGTACCCTAAAGAAATTTGTAGAAGACAAGGCCTGTAAAGATCTGATAGCTAAAGGGCGAGGCGTGATGGGAAGAGTTCAGGACAGCATGTCAGAAACCGAGGACCATGTGAGGTTAGGCGCGCGCTGTAATATAAGGAAAAAGGACCCGGTAAATATGGGGGAATTGAAAAACCAGAAACTACTCAATAAGGAAAAAGGACCCCCCGGTACGATAAAAAATTTGGGGGAGCTGGAGAACCAGAAACTAAAGCCTGGTCCCCTCACTTTATACCCTGTACGGGAACTCGAAAATTTAAATTTAAAGTTTGGCTCCTCGTGGTATGAAGAAAGACAGGGCCTAGGGCGGTTGAGACAAAGACAAATCACGCCCAAGATTCATAAGCAAAGACAGGGCCTGAGTTTTTCTTAGGTGCCACTGAGGCAGCACGACCCATACCTTAAAAGACAGAGGTGCCGGTATGGGTTCCTCAGTGGCCATTGACCTCTGACAAGTTTAAGGCAGTTACCGAGGCAATTAGCTCAAAAAGGCTTGAGGGCCTCGGCTGAGTATTTTGGTATTTATCCCACTTTGATGATCTTACCCTATACCACCCATCAGGTTCAGGTCCTAGCTGCTACCAACGATGATTGGGCCATATTAACTACTATGTTTCCTGGAAAAATTGATAATCATTATCCTAAACATCCTTTGTTACAGTTTGTGGCTTATCACCCTTTGATATATCCACGTGTTACTTCCTCAGTGCCTTTAAAAGATGGCTTAATTGTATATACAGATGGCTCAGGAAATAGAAGGGGTGCTTATATTATAAATTCACAGACATTTTTTAAAGATTTTGGTCAAAAATCACCCCAGATTGTTGAATGTCTAATTGTGTTAGAAGTTTTACAGAAGTTTGATTGTCCGCTTAATATTGTGTCTGATTCCCATTATGTGGTAAATGCCCTTCAGTTACTTGAAACGGCCGGTGTTATTAATCCTTCTAGTACAGTGTCTGCCCTGTTTTGTACCATACAAGACTGTTTGCTGCAACGCCGTGAGCCCTTCTATATTACCCATATACGGGCACATTCGGGACTCCCGGGCCCTATGAGCAAAGGAAATAATTTGGCTGACCAAGCTACACGCCTGGTCGCTGCTGCCTTTGCTGATCCGTTGCAAGCTGCAAAAGATTTTCATACAAAATTTCATGTTACAGCAGAGACTTTACGCAAGCGTTTTTCACTTACTAGACAACAAGCTCGCGAAATCATGACACAGTGTCAAAACTTCTGTCAATTCCTCCCTGCTAAAACTGTTGGGGTTAACCCAAGAGGCATTTCACCATTACAAATATGGCAGATGGATGTGACACATGTTCCATCCTTTGGAAAGCTTCAATTTGTACATGTTTCTATTGATACATGTTCAGGTATTATTCATGCCACACCACTTACAGGAGAAAAGACCATACATGTTATTCAACATTGCTTAGAGGCATGGAGCGCCTGGGGCAAACCAGCTTACCTCAAGACTGATAATGGGCCAGCTTACAGCTCCCAAAAATTCGCCCAATTTTGTGCACAAATGCAAGTGACACACCTTACCAGGTTACCATACAACCCTCAAGGACAAGGCATTATTGAACGTGCACATCGGACCTTAAAATCCTATTTGTTAAAACAGAAAGGGGGAATATAAATGGAAAGGCCCGGATCCTATTTTAATAAGATCCCGGGGAGCTGTCTGTGTTTTTCCACAGGATGAAAAAAAATCCAGTTTGGATCCCAGAGCGCCTCACCAGAAAGATATTACAAGAAGAAGAGCCCTCGCCTTCTCCAGTTGACGCGTTGGATGTTACTAACATATCACACCCAGAGAAAACAGCGGTGGAAGATAATGCCCACCTTCCCTCTGCCAATGCCGGTGATGTATAATACCACTGATAAAGATTTAGGCCTAGCTTTAAAGAAAATAGAAGTTTGGGGTTAAAGGGAAATTTATGTTTTAGTTAAATATAGTTCATATATATTACAAAAAAATTTCTCGGCAGCCTGACAAAAGAAACAGAGTTTGATAAAACCAAAATTGGCTCCCTTTTGCTCAGGCAGGCCAGATAAAAATTCAATTTTACCATGTAACAGTTGCCAATCCAGAAATATAGGTTGGGCCACGCCTAAAATATTTTCATTTTCTCCCAATTTAACCACCAGTTATTTAGATTGTTAGCAATGCTTCAGAAATTATAGACAAATTGAGATACAAATTTGATAATTGCCTTTATGCCTTATGCTGAGATGCTCAGCTTTATTTCTTTGCAGTAGTGGCCCACATGCCACGATTTGTGCCCATACCACCGTGGTTCCCCAGTAGCTCACAGCTATTTAGACAAAAAAGAGATTTTGGAATCTCTGCTGTTATTATAGAGATTGTTATCACAGCTGCCATGGGGGCCTCAGTGACTGCCTCAGCTGGTGCACTTTCAAAAATAGTGCAGATTGCACAGGCGGTTAACGAATTGTCCATCCCAGTAAATGGCACAGTTGAGGTGTGAGCAAAAACTTGCTGGCTTATACATAACCTCTATTCAATATAAAAACTTTACAAAGACAGCTAATCTTTCGAAAAGCCTTTCTCAATTTTCTTACAGAATTGGTCGTCTGAGTTTGAACAGACGCTTCGTGACCTGCAGGTGGCGATCGTCCAGGTCAATTCCACTCGGCTAGACCTGTCGCTGACCAGAGAGCTTACTCCATAGATTCCCTCAGCCTTCCCCTACTCCAAAAAGTGGGTGGGGGTGGGTATGTTTGGCCTAGCCTTTTGCAGAGGACTAGTCATTCTTCTCTAGACGGTTTGCAGGTTCAGAATCCAAAGTCAGCGAAACAAAACAGTTTCGGCTCAAGCCTTAATGGCTCTAGACTCAGAAACCTCAATAGAGGTATGGCTAACTATGCTAAAGCAATAGAGATATTATGGCTTAGACAGCTCCTACACACCTAGGACACTAGGTGGAGCGTTCGGCCCGTTTCCTGAGAGGTATGTTGAGCCAAGGGCATTGCACAGGACATAGCTATGTCCTGGGAGATATGTTGTCCTGCATAAGGGTGTCTGCCTTAATTCCCTTCCCAACAAAAGGCAGAGGACAGGCTGGGGGCATCTCGATCTGTCGAGAGATTAGAGATGACACCCACGCAAGTCCACAATGTTTTCTGGGGGATAACCACTGTCTCCACCCTCTTACAGGATTCTCTCTTTGCTTAGAATATAAAAAGGGTGAGTTGTTGAGGGCCGCTGGCTCCAACTCCTCAAGGTGGCGCCATTATCTGGTGCTGGCCAACCCGCCTGAGTCAGTAGAGAACGCATGCGTGCTCTCGCGAGACTGGTTTCTCAGCCTCTTCCGTGGCGTCATGTGGGATACTGGACTGCAACCTATAGGAAGATGATACGTCTAAAGCAGGGGCCTTTGGTCTGTATAAAATTGGGCGCTTCCTACCTCGTGCTCTCTCTCTCTTTCTCTCTCTCTCTCTCTCTCTCTCTCTCTCTCTCTCTCTCTCTCTCTCTCTCTCTCTCTCTCTCTCTCTCTCTCGCTTTCCTTCTCCCCGCCGGGGCCTGTCGCCGCGGGTTCCTGTGCCGCGGCCCCCACCCCTCCGCTCCTCTCTGCCGTCTCTCTGCCAGCCTCTCTGCCTCTCTCTCTCTCTCCCTCCTCTCTCTGCCCTCCCCTCCATTTTCCGTAAGCTAAATGCTCTCCCTCAAGACCCATTAAAGCTGTACTGCAGAAGGATCCTACGTGTGTGCCGCGTCTTTTCTTGCTGGCGAGAAGTGGGCGCGGGACAATGCAGCTAATCTTAAGGACTAAGTTAACCAATATTAGCTCCTTCACTTTTTGTTGGAAAAAGGGATTTTACTCTGTGTGTAAACTACAATACCTACTTAAGTTTTAGCCCTGATTGCTCCAACTTGAACGAGTTGGAAATAATATCTGCCAAAGCACTGAGAGAAAAAAATGAAGATGGTATTAAAATTTAAAGACATTTATACAAGTGTTCTAACTTCTATCATCCATCTATTGTCTATCATATTTATCATTCATAATTTCTTTATATACTTACTGTATTTAATTTTTTTCGGAGCTCTTAAACTTTTAGGCCCATGATTTTTCTCTAATTTGAAATATTTCTAGTCATTTTTAATTCAAATAATTTTAAAGCCCCATCTACCTTCTCCTTTCTTCTTGAGCCTGCCTTATCCATAAGTAAGACTGACAGACTGGTCCCTATTGGGACAAACTGATGAGAAAATACCATAGAGTAGCATCTGTCATTTGTAGTTAGATTAAGGTGGTGAATGTTTAAAAATTTTTCAACTTGTCATGATTATTCTTTTCTTGGACCCTTGTTTAGAAAAGTGTTTATACATAGCAGGAATTAGCAAAGTTTGTATATTTTTTCAACTTTTTTTTTTACTTCACATTCCATGAGGAACTTCAGATGTTACAATGACTTCTCAAACATCATTCCTAACAACCAGAATATTAAGCAGCTATTTCCTCCAGATCAAAATATACCCTTCTACATAGGGGAGAAGAAGCTACACTGGACTCATTTATTCACAAATAACTTTCAAGACTTAGCAGATGTCTCTTGTAAGATATATGAACTGTGGCAATTTCAAGGGGAGAAAGGCCTCTCTGTGTGGTGATAATATTGTGTATTTAATAAAGCCTGCCTGAAAAATCAGAGGACAGCCAAGCCACACACAGATTTAACCATGATTGTCAGAAAGTGGTGACCCATGCCTTTAATCCCATCACTCAGGAGGCAGAGATTCTCTGGATCTCTGTGAGTTCAAGACCAAACAGAACCAGGTGGTGGTGGCGCACACCTTTAGTCCTGGCTCTCGGAAAGTTGCATGAAGAAGTGAGATAGCTGGGTGGAGAAAGAGGAGGCAGAAGTTCAGCCCTCCACTGCACTTCAATATCCTTTCAGCTGAGGATTTATTATAAGACCAAGTAGAATTCGAGCCATATCTCTGGTGACAAAGGTAACTGGCAAATTGGACAGGAGACACAGTCTGGCAGCTTTCATGAGCTGCCACCCGTGCTAGGGTAGGTTTTCAGTGGGGACGCTACCAGATTCACCTATGTTCATATAAATATAACCAGTTAGGCTCACTGTCCACCAAGGCAGACTCGGATTGAATTCTTACTTTGAGGTGTCTTCGTTTCTGTAACTAAGGTGAATAGAAGCAGACTTCCAAGAAAGAGTGATTTAAAAAAAAAGTCTGTAGAAAGTTATCAGAGGAATTTCTGTAGGTGGTAAAATTACTTGAGACTTTTGGTTTATCTTTTCTAATCTGTCATGTCTAAGTGCTTCTGACAAGGAATTGCTAGATAATTATTTATTAGAAAAAACCCAAGAAGCATTTCATGTACAGCAATGCTGAAACAGTGCCAAATAAAGACAATAAAATCGAGGAACTATACATAGTTTAGAAAATTTGACAAAATATTAAAATTTTCCATCTTTTAAACAGCAATGAATTTATAAAAGTTAGATTCTTAGTTCCTCACTTGCAATTCAATATTGAAAGCACATCCCTTTATACCCTGTCCTTTTGTCTTTCCCTCCATATCCACAAAGTTATAAAACAGACAAATATTCCAGCTTGGATTTTTTTTCTTTTATGTTATTAGATTGTAAAGAACTTAAGATTATATTTAAGAATGCCGTTTAGTGACAGACGGTCATGCAAAAATAACCAAGTTCTACCAAAATGACAGTAACTGCGTCACATCTCTATGAACACTGGTAAGAAACAAGAGCGAAAGTCAAGATTTCTGTGTTCTTTATTTTCAGAACTGAGGGATAGGGTGAGAATGCTACATTGGAATCAGCCAATAGAATCCATTCTCCATTCTAAAGCTTTCACATGTGAGCAGCTTGCTATTTGCCCTCATATACTCGTCCTTAAGCATAAAAACATGCTCTTTCCCTCTGTGCTAGGCAAAATATAATAATTTCTTAAATGATTTTACTTCTCAGCTTCCTCGTCTGTGGAGTAATTGTGATTTTTTTTCTAGCTATGATGTCATTTTCACTAACGGCACTGTTTGTGACTTACTGGGATGTTTGGGTTCTTGCTCACTCTCTTGGCTCATGCATCCCAGACACAGTTTGACTCAGTGTGTTTGGGTTCTTGCTCACTCTCTTGGCTCATGCATCCCAGACACAGTTTGGCTCAGTGTCTTGGATCTAGAATGGTCTGTAAAAATCCACATATTAAAGGCTTGGTCCTTCGCTTGATGCTATTGAGAGCTAGCAGAAGCAGGACCATGTGCGTGGTTTTCGGTCATTGGTGGTAAGCCCTTAAGGAAAACTGGATATCCCAACCCTCATTCTTTTCCTTTTCCTCCTCCCTCTTCTTCATCCTCCCTCCTTCTTCCTCTTTCCTGCCCCCCCTCCCTCTAGCGTGAAGTGAATAGGTTTATCTCACTATATGTTTCCATTGAGATAAGCTCTCTTTCCATAGACCTAAAAGCAACAGGACCACTCAATCGTGGTTTGAGATCTCCAAAATTGTGAGCCCTAAATCAGCCTTTCATTCTGTAAGCTAATTCTATATTTGTTATTCTAATGAAAAGTTCACCACATTCTTATACGTTTCTATTAGTTCAAATGCATTCGCTACTTACATAATAAATTCTGTAGTGAAATCAGAAACTGATTAAATAAGACACTTTGAATTTGCTGAATTGTTAATGAACCTACCAGAGGTGACCAATCAGACGCAGCTTATAGCCAATTACAAGTGTTTATTCTAGCCAGCTGTGACTTCATTAAGTACTAGAGACCCAAGTGTAAGGGGTTTTTGAAGGCAAAAAACAAAAAACAAAACAAAACAAAACAAAAAACCCACATCCTAGTATCTTTCTTGGGAGCTGTAGTTAGCTGTGTGCACAAACAGTGATTTAACAGAAGCTAATGTAAGCAGTTAGCTGAAGGAAAGTGGTTTCTATACAAGTAAGCAGTTTAACAGTTAAGTTGGCCAGGACATCTTGACCTTCGGTTTCTAGAACAGAGTTGGCTAATATTCCATGGGATTCTCCAAGAAGATCAAATTCTAGTCCAACCTAAAATGGCCTCAACAAGAATATAAGATGGAAGGACCACTTTACCTTCTTGCCCACAAAATATTTGAAAATGGGATTCAGTATGAAACATTTATGATGCACAAACTATAAATCCTCATTGTACTATAACCTGGTTTGGGTAAGAACAGCCTCTAGCTATTTACATAAAACAACAAACAAGAGGTTTCTTCATTTCCAAATTAGATTCCTGTTGGCAGGAACTTCTAAGGCTAAGATAATGTTCCTTCAATAAGATAACTGGGTGTTTAAGGCTAATGTAGTAGTTTTCACAAAACAACATGGCACATTTTTGTTGTTCAGGTTAATAAATGTCAGACATATAAATTATTTCTATTTATGCACTTCTTTATTTGTTTAACAGATACTGTGTTATACACCAAAATATACATTCTGAGCATCATCATTTTCATGAATCTTAGGACAATATCATAGGCATGTTCTCAGAAAACATTTTTTTTTAATTTTTCTTTTATTTTAAGATTATAATACGATTACACATTTCTCACTTTCTTTTTCTCCCACCAAATTTTCCCATATGCCTCTCCTTGCTCTCTTTCAATTCTTGACATCTTTTTTCATCATTTATTGTTACACACACATGAATATACATATATATTTCTAAATACACAAATACAATAGCATAGTCTATATTAGCTTACTTGTATGGATGTTTTAAGAGATGACCAAATGATGTGCTTTCCATGAGGTATACTGTTCTTCCATTCTCAACATTTTTTATTTGCCTAAATGTCAAGTTCAGGTCTCATGGGCTTTCTGCCATCCACATTAGCATGTCTACTGTTGTCTTTATTCAGCTCATGTGTAGGCAGTAGTGTTTGTTAAGAATTTAGGAAGATTTCTAAGAATATAGCTTCTGACATTCTTAGACAACACAATCTCTGATCCTCTGGCCTTTACAATCTTGCTGCTCCCTCTTCTGAAAAATTCCATGGGCCTTAGGTGTTGGAGTTGTTTTGTAGGTGTATTCCATGACACTCCATTTTGATTAGTTATGGTTTTGTGCAATGGTTTCCATATGTTATAAAGTGAGGTCTCTTTGATTAGTGGTAAAACTAAACTTATCTGTGAGTACAAGGATGCTACATAATTAGAATTTAGTTAAGGATTGTTCTAGTTTAACAAGGGGAAGTTTTAAGTTCTCCTCCTCATGACTTAACCTAGGTAGCTGGCTAGGTTTCCACTACCAAGCATTATTTCCTTCTTATTGAGTGGGCCTTAAGTCCAAGTAGAGAGATATTGTTACTACCAAGTCCAAATAGAGATATATTGGTTACTACCAGGATGTATGTGCCATTACTGCAACCTTAGGGCTGCTGCAATTCATAGGTGTCATTGCTAGATAGGGCTATTGGTTACTTCTCTCCTTTGGAAACTTCCATGGTGCCTTTTAATCCTTAGGAAGGAATATTTCAGGTCAGACCCAGCTCAGGTCCTCTATTCTGTGTCTTCCTCAGCTGAAGAGACTCACCTCCTACCTTTGGGAGACATCCAAGAGTATAGCAAAAGCCTATAAGGTTTAGAGAATCTCTTGGACATCCCTGACCAACAACTTAAAAGGAGGTTTCTCATTCCTGATGTTGGAATTTTTGTTACATTGTCTTTGACTTTTGTGGAAAATATTGTCTCCTCATATAGAAAAATATCAGTAAACTGTATATGTATATTTTATACAGAATTACATGTATTATAAGTTTTTAGGTAGATAGCTAATGGTTTATTCTTTATAATTTTTTTCAGGTATCCATACTGTAAAGTTATGCACTTTTTCTTTATTTATTACAAACCTCCCTAACTAGAATCTCCCATGGAACTAGCAAAGATTATAAATCATATACAGAGAAGTAACTCAGACCCCAAAAGATAAACATTTCATGATGTATTTTGAGGGTCATGGCTTGAAGTCTTCAGATGTGATTATGTAGCTCATAGTAACAACAGACCTAGCAAAGCAAAATATAGCATTACTAGAATAGGAGGTTTGAGGAGCTATAGAGGGACGAATAGCAAAGTATAAGTAGGTAATCTTATCAAATGTATAGAAAAAGAGAGAGCTCCTTCGGGATGGAGAGGAAGGTTAATAAAGAATGAAGGAAGGAGGAGAGTAAAGGGAAATAGCAAGATACTATTGGGTCTGATCGGAAAAAATGGTAGAAGGGGATACTACTTTGGAAAGGGTAAGGGAAATAAACACAGGAAGAGGCAGATGGGCAAATAACAATATGTATAGCTGAAACCCACAAGGATCATAACTATTTACCTAAAGAAAAAGTTATAATAAACATAATTCAGCATATAAATATACATACATAGTTTTAATGAATTTTTCTCATTTAGGCTGATGGCACTCTCTTAAGCCACTAAAAAACCCAATATCAGACCTGAGAGAAATCCTCTTTTAAGTTTTTGTCCAGACCCCCCCTTAAAGACTTCCAAAACATATAAGTTGCTGATACTGTCTTTAGTGGATTCCCACAGGTCGAAGTTAAGTTCCCATTGCTGAAGATACCATGCACTAAAGAAACAGTATCAAGAGACCCCTGAGTTGGAACTGTCTTCAATACACTTCCCAGAAGACACTTTCATGGTAACAGAAGTCTCCAATTCAAGGTCCCATAGGAGGGAAACAACCAATAGTTTTACCCAAGTGTGTGACACCTATAAACTATATTAATGAGCAGCATGGCACAATACCCTACAGGGGTAATGGTAGCATACACACATTGGCAGAACCAACTGTCTTTACTTGGACTTCAGACACCATAAACAAGAGAAATACTATCCCTGGTGTTGGAAACCCAGCTAATTCAGGACTAGCAAATTCATGGTTATTGGAGGAGAATCTGTAACCACTAACCTAATAAAATATCAAAAACCCTAACAACAATCTATAAACATTTGTTCTCGTACCTACATATAAATGTAGTCTTCACCCTTCATGAAGGACACTCCTCTTCACAATAAATGGGAAACAAACACTACAGAAATCCACAAGTAATCAATATTCAGAGTTGTGGAGCCCAGTCCCATTGGACACATCTACAAAACACTACCACACTTATGATTCAGGGAACATTGAGGAAGAAGGGCAGAAAAAGGGGCCAAAGGATTAGGGGCTTTGATGTGAGCTTGTGTTTCCCAGTAATATAAGAAGCTATACCCATAAAGTCTAACCAGAAGACCACCCAAATGTGAGCTAAACAAGGAAGACATCAATGAACATGCCAAACTAAACAGAAAATCCCATGAGGGCTCAACTCTCCACAGAGAACTGTAGACAGCTGATTAGAGCCAAGAGCAAGAGGTCCTCTACAGAGAGCACACTGATTAATTGATCAGAGGTAAACAGTCAGCCCTGAAAACACGTGTAAGTAACATCATATGGACTCATAAGGTAATATTTAGGAATATATGTATATACAAAGAGCTATACTCGCGCTGTAACAATTGATAAAAAGAGACCATGAATTTGAAGGAAAGTAAGCGGTGATATATGGAAGGTTTAGAGAGACAAAAGGAACGTAAGGAATGTAATTAAAATACAAACTCAAAAGTCAACCATAAAAGAAAAATTGGGGAGTAATTGAATGATTCTAATAACCTGGTTAAAAATACTTTTGAAATCAAATGTCTTCAAAATCTTGGTTTTCAGTTAAATTAAGAATACTTGTCAAGTGTCAGGTAATTGGAAAATAATCTAATAGTAGGTTGGTGCATAAATGTCTGTACTTTATACAGAAATATACTTGAAGCCATTGCTTAAGCAAAATTCTTCCATTCTCATTTATCTATGTGATCAGATCCACAAAAGTGAAAAATAAGAAGATATAATTGACTACTAGCTAATTTTAACATAAGATAAAAGACTCACTAATTATAGTAAATGACTAAAGAAATTATAAAATACTTTATCTCCTTCAATAATACAGGTATTCTGTGTTCTTATGTTTTATAATTATTAATTATATAATAATAAAATATTATGATATATGATCACCTGCTTATTAGTAATAATTATAATGATAACCAAATCAAAAAGCATTTTTATTCTTAAGCCTTTTAATCATAGTAAATATATTTTTAAAAAATCAAATAAAATTTGGCTACAGAGAAGAATCTTTAAGATGTTTTAAAAGCCTTTGATGCATAAGAATATATTTCACATGATATCTTGTGCAACATACAATAAAAATATGTGTGAAAATTGTAATATACATTAAGTAAAAAAAAAAATCTGCCTCATGGCTTAGGAAGACAGACTCATTGAGAAAAGTTTTTCTAGGCAAACGTGGTAACATGTTTCAACACCTACCATCAACATAAAAGCTAGGCACAGTGCCACATAGTCATTATTCCAGTGCCATTAGGGTGGGGGAACAGAGAAGAATTCCAAGACCTGATGGCCAGGTAGTCTAGCCAAACTGGCAAACTCTACATTTAGTGATAGAATATGTTTCAAAAATTAGGTGAGCAACTGAGATGTCAGACACTTGACTCTCCTGTGTCTACATATGCTTATGTACCCTTCCTTACACACATATGCATAAGCATACACATACCAAAAAAACCCAAGGAAACTGGTGAAGGGTGTTTACTTGGCTGAATTTTTGTATCATTGTTATGCTGTTTAGAGTCTATTGCTATTTTAAATGAAAAAGTTGTAATAAGCATTAATATTTGAAACATCTTGAAATTATATGCTTTTAATTGTTTAAGCAACTTAGAAAATGTAGATTTAATCTTCAAAATGTCAAAGAGTTCGACAAATAATTGAAAACAATCTTGTAGGGCAAAACCATTAGGAAAAGCTTTCTAACATTTTATTTTCAACAAAACATCTGTAGCTGATGAAATAACCACAAAGATACATACATTAATGGAATGAGTAGCACTGTTATAGTAATTACCAGAGGATATTTACCATGGGCATTTTCTGCACCCAAGGTATGTTCACACAACGTATGAGTTATTAACACACATGGTCTGTAAGGAATTTTAAAAGTCAATAATAAAGTGATATATGTGTATCAATACAAATACATACACATATGTGTGTGAATATATGTAATATACCATCTGTAGCTGTGTTAAGGATAGAATTGAAGAATATAGGCAGTCTACTGACATAGAAGATATTTGGGGTCTTTGTAATAATTATGAAGAAGAAATTACATGTTGGTAGTAATAATAGTATTCACAGGTTCTTAACATTTAAAAGATATAATCATCAAGGCTTGCCCCTGTCAAGCTCATGAATTTTAGGCTCTCTTTCCCTCTCTCTTTCTCTCTCTTTTTCTCTCTCTTCCTCCCTCCATTCCTCCCTCCATCTCTTCCTTCAACTATCCAAATGATTATCTATCCTTTTTAAAATTTCTGTTCTAAATTCCCATTAAATCAGTCACTCACAGAGACATTTTTAAAATTGGTGTCTTAATAAAAAAGGCTGTTTATCTGCGAGGAAACCCTAGTAGCATAACGACAGCAGTTTCCTTTTCACAAGTCACACAGTGACTCCTTTCATCCTGTCGCTTCTCATCCTCTATACTATGTTTCAACTATATGGGGAAGACTAGATTGTCGCCATGTTATCCTTGTTTGGGAATATTAGGCGATGAAAATCACTGTATCTGTGAAACAAACAGAGAAAAAGACCATTGGAGGTGGGACACATACATTTGCAAACTAGGGAATCAACTCAGCAATAATTATACATTGGGAGTCACAAACACGGGAGAGCTTGTATATATTTCTCGTTCTACTCCAAAGGCTTGAGAACTACGTGATTTGAAGATGGAGTCCCAGGTGAAACTTTGGAAGAACTATAATAGACTGAATTGCCCACCCGTACCAGAGAAAGCAATCTATTTCATCACTATACCATTTGAACTGTGAACCTCACCGAAAACATACTCAAAGACATCAGGAGCAACATTTGGCCGAACTTCAGGGTATCCATGGCCTGGGCAAACTGACACGTATATTTATGTGTTATAATCCAAATAGAGCAATTTAAAGTCAGCTTCATATACTGCATGCTAATATGCTTTTGTGTACTTCCACCTCACTTCAGTAGTGAGAGCTCAGTCCTAAGACAAGAATCTGGGACATGAGAAGCTGAAAATGAAGTACCTAGCTAGATGACCATGTACTGACGAAGAAGAAAACAGATGTGAAGGATAGCTAACACACTGTACCTATATACGAGCAAAATCGTAAGCAAACTAGGTACTATAACTGCCTTGTTCAGTGATCAAGCATCTGGCTTTTGGTTTCACTCTGTCCTGCTCCGTCTGCACTGATTGGCCACAACTACACATGGTAAGCATTTGTTCATAGTTGCCTTTGACTTGTACACCTCTCCCAATTTTGTTTAAGTCAATTATTCATTCCTATTAGCAAGTAGATGGAGGCTGAGGGGAATTTAACTGTCTCCTTGAGTTGAATCACGTGTAGCTGGTTCTCAGAGAATAGTAGTTTTCAAGGAATGATTCTTGATAGGGGACATGTGAATGGTACTGAGTGTGAGTTTAAGCTAACTTCTATGCACCCAGGGCTTTAGTTGCTAATAATCTCTTTCTCAATAGAACAGTAAGTGATGGGAAGAGGGGAGAAATGAAGAGATGTTTCTGCTGTCTGTCTTCACTCCCCCCTTGTCCAGCCATATATTGAAATTATCATTCGATTGTTGTATTTCCCACGCCCACTCTATCGTTTTTATTTATTCCTTAATTTGATTATTGTAAAATTTTATAAGATGGGAAAGGCTCAGTAGCTTTGTTATACACTTTTTCCCCCCTAACAGTCATTTACCTTGCTTTCTAAGCTGTCTTTTAATTTTGTATATTTTTGTCCTAAGGGTCAGTGACCTTGGTTAAAAAAAAAAAAAAAAAAAAAAAAAAAAAAAAAAAAAAAAAAAAAAAAAAAGGCCCTTCAATTGTATAGTAAATATTTTGGATGCTATGCCCTTAACTTTATTAACATCTACTTTTAATGCATTTATATTTTACTTACTGGCAACATGGCTTTAAAAGCATAATTTTATTACAACTCCCTCTGTTTCCCAGCTGAGAAACTTTCTCAACTGGCATTCTATGGGAGATTCAAATGCTTCAGAAAGAAAAAATGTTTGAGTTGCTATTTTTAATATTCCCATGGTGGTACATAACCCGAAACATTTTCTATGCGTGTAAGATAGGTTGAGTGCATAAGATCTAAAATCTTAATGCAATTGGGACTTGATTTTCCTGAGAACTTAGTCATAGAAAAAAAAAATAGTCTAGCCAGAGAATTTCAAACACGTTTCTTAAGAAAAGCCCCACTGAAATAGACCTGTGAGAATTTTATCTTGTTTTTATCAACAGAAGTGGGCACAAGTGAGATGCAAACTGAAGGTTTTTTTTTTTTTTACTTAAAATACATGTGAATTATTCTTTTCCATGTATACCATAGGCAGTAGTTTTAACATTAATTTTATGTTTTGAATACTAACAATGAAAGCAATTTTTTTGACTGCCACTACAAAAAAAGATAAAAATAACAATCTCTTGGGCCTAAAAATAGGATGTCAGCTTGAAGTTGAAAACAAGAAAGTTAATGATTAAATAATCACACATATTTAAAAGCACTTTGATTCATTTCTGGTTTGATTTTAGCTTCTAAGGACACATCCAATATAGAATTCTCTATTTGATATTTATTTCAACTGTCTGTAATCATAACAATTCAATCTGTTTCACACCAGGTACCGGACTCTTCACATAGGGCCTCTCGGGGCCGCACGGACACCACTGCTCTTGTTCCCTGTTCATTCTTCCTGTTTCTCCATTTTTCTTCTCTTCCTGCCTCGTGCCCTCCTTTGTTTTCCTTTTCTTTCTGTTCATTTCTCAAGAAGAAATTTATGAAATTATACTTCCACATATAAAAATATTTTAGAAACATGGAAGACAAAGGGTTTCCTATAACCAATGAGAAAATACATCCCAAAACTATGTATGTTTTCCTGCACAGGTTAAATTTATGAAGTAATTACATTGTGCACATGTATTTGAGGTATTTAGTTTAATTTTTTCTAGTAGGCTTAGCTGTTACTGTAAGTCAATGAGTATTCTAGAAGAAAGTGAGAAGAAAAAAGTAAAATAGGTGTGAATTTATCCATGGATTATGGAAGATGGAGACAACTGAATGATCTACCTATTCTTTCCCAAAATCGAACTTTGTGAATTGAAAAAGATTGGGATGATGTTTATCCCTCTATCGGTTAACTGAAGTGTGCTCTGCTTTCCACTATTATATATAGATATATAAAGTTTACATAACATCTTTAAACTATTTCGGTTATTGGCCATGCTAACATGCAACCTGAGTCGGTCAGACTCATTTTTTTTTAATATCATGTTATTAACAATAAAAAGAAGGGAAAGGGGTAAAAATTTTTATTGGGCATCCATTATAGGCATAAATTGTGAAAGATACTTTATATATAGATTTCTTCAGTGATTCTCAATTCTTTATCTGTTATCTCCAAATATGAGATTATTATTTTCCCAACTGCTTAGAAAAATAAACAACTCTAAAACAAAAACTAAGTCATGTGATTTCTGGTAGATTAAGATCCATCTCTGTGTGAGCTAGTAAAAGAAAATGTGAAAAGGGAATTAGACAATATCCCAAAGAAATAGAAAGAGAAGAACATAGGAAACACGGGAAGGGAGGAGAAGAATACCTAAAAACAGAAGAGACTGTAAAATAGAAATAGGCATCACAGAGAATCAAAGCTGCAGCTCTCAGACAGGAGCAAGAGACGCGAAAACTATCCCCTAAAGCAGGTAGTTCCTCTCCTTGAGGAGAGATACTGGTGATCAAGCCTTCAGGGTAGGCTGCTCAATAAAGAGAGCCCCCTCCAAAAAAAACACAACATATCCAAACCCGCAGATGGGCGAATCACAATACAGAATCATGAGAAATGTGGGAAAAGCGAGATAATGTGAATCCTTTGAAAGAAAATAACCATTTAACTACAAAATGTGAAGATACTCATAGAGATTCAATGTCAGTGGGAGATTTAAAATAGTCAAGGTAAAAAATATCAATGGCCCGAAATGGGTATGAGCAGGTGAACTTGATTTAGAACATAAAACGCAGCATAGAAATGAATGAGAAAATGAGCAGTGGATGGAAAACAATCAATGACATGGGAGGAAACGTCAACAAAGAAACAAGGGAAAAACAACTGACAGGCTGGAAATGAAAACTCCAGTGAGTCAAGTGAGAAAGCACAGTAGAAGTGTGACAAGCAGATGTGATCAAGCAGAGGAAAGACCAGAAATGGAGGGCAATGCGGACAAAACACTACATTCAGAAATCAATGTGGAAAAAAAAAATCCAACATGATTGCACTATCCAGGATAGCTGAACTGATGTATTTATAGAAACTACAAAATGTAGAAGAAATGTATAAACTCCTAGACATATATGCCTTCCTAAATCTTAATTAAAAGGATATAAACAACTTAAATATGAGACTGAAACATAAAAGAAAGTCTCCCACTAAAAACAACCCCAGGACCAGATGCTACCAAATATTTATTTTTATTGATTTTATTTTACTTTTATATTATAACATAATGATAGCTCTATTTTTTCTCTTTTCTCCCTCCACTACCTCCTGTACAGCCCTCTCTCACTCTCCTTCAAATTCATGGCCTCCTTTGCAAAACTGTTATTGTGTGCATATGTGTATATGTATATACATATGTATCTACCAGACATTTAAAAAGCACTAAACACCAGTAGTCCTCAAACTGTTCCATAAAATGCAGAAAAGGAAATGGTATTCTGCTGTGAAATAATTCTATATACTATGAATATGTATTACTCTCTTCAGTCAAAGAAAGAAGCTGATTGGCATATAGCAAGGCAGGATAAAGTTAGGCAGGACAATCAAACTGAAAACTGGGATAATGAAGAGCAGAAAGAAGACATCAGCCAGCCATCCCAGTAGCAGGATATACAGAAAATAAAGTGATAAGCCATGGGCCATATGATAATGCTTAGATAAGAAATATGGGTTAATTTTAATGTAAGACTTAGCTAGTAATAAGCTTGAGCTATTGGCCAAGTATGTACAAGTAATATTAAGCCTCTGAGTGGGTGTTTGGGAATTGTTGTGTGGGAGAGAAACATCCAACTACAGTATTCTATAGCATCCTGATATCCCACACAGCTAGGTTTAAAAAACTTACCAATATGAAATTATTTATCATTTTCTCTTTTATTGATCGTTCCATCTCTCCAGTAGATCAATATGTACCTGTAGGATTGTATGACTACAATAAAAGAAAAATAGGTGTGATATTCTCTTCGTTAATCATAATGGTTTACCACAGACTGTATACCAGAAACTGAAACTTTGTGACCTAGGAGGTTCATATAGAAGGAAAACTGTCTGTCTGTCTGTCTGGATGGATGGATGGATGGATGGATGGATGGATGGATGGATGGATGGATGGATGAATGCATGGATGGATGGCTTAGGCAGTGGGTACAGATATAAGGATCTGGAGATAAAATTATACATTGTTTCTCATATCTAGAGATAAACGAGTCTAGTGAGAGATGGAAGGAAGATCATTTCAGCTGATTCCTCAATTCTTGTGGCAGGAGGATTCATGGTATCATAAGAGAATAAGAAAGTAGCATTTCAAAGGTGAGGCTAGTGAAAGAAGGTCAATTTATAAATATAAATGTCTGAAGAAGAGAGAAAACTCCAGTGCTTCTTGCAAAGATGTGGACTGACGCATTAGAAACTATTGGACAATCATTTGTTAGGGAAGGGAGCTCTATAAAAATCATCAATTATTGTTCATTAAACTTATTGCTTTTCGTCTTCTGATTAAGATACTTCCTGTGGAAATGTAAAAATGCTAGTTTTGTTCTCTTTCAAGGACTTAATCAGAGCCCCCTTTGAAGAGGTCATTTCAACTTAATTATGTAAAATCACAAGCCAGCCTTTAAGAATCAAAGAAACATATTTTCTAGAACTTATACGGAAACTTCAGTTCTCAGACAGGAGCAAGGGAAGCTGTGGTGATACATTGTATGTTTAACAAAATCAGTCTGGAATTATCAGAGGACAGAATTACCCACAGTCAAGCCGTGAAGGTCAGAGAGTGGTGACCCACGCTGTTAATCCCATCACTCAGGAGACAGAGGTCTTTCTGGACTTCTGTGAGTTCAAGCCTCACAGTCAAGGAGTGACAGCTCACACCTTTAATCCTAACTTTAGCATTATGATACAAAGTTGAACCAGGAAGTAAACAGCTGGGAGGGGAAAGGCAGAAGAAAGTGGAAATTGAGGATTCTGTAGAAGGGACCAGCCAGGCTGAGAACCCCTGAAGACAGCATTTACCCTGTTCAGCCTGAGAAGGCGGCTGGGTGAGAAGTGACTGTGGACTGTTCCCTCTCTCTGATATTCCAGCTTTTCCAATATCTGGCTCCGAATTTTCATTATATACCAACTAGAATAAGTACAATAGGAAGCAAAAACTGTCCCCTAAAGAAGGCCATTCTCTTTGGTGAGAAACAGAGGAGATTAAACCCTCAGAGTAGGCTGCTCTGAGAGTCTGGCAGGTGTCCAAGGGAAAGAAGCATTTTAAAAGGACAAAACAAAAAATTATGGTTCTTAAGAAAGGAGAAAATAATATTTCTCTATCAAAGATTTTTCTGCCCAAATGGAAGAGGATTTACCTTTTTATTTTCTTGTTTTTTAGTGTTTTCGTACTTGACAATTACTAAACATTGGGACTGATTTGGAGAATGATTATGGTAATGTACGCAAAAACATAATCCATGTAAATGGCTAAGTAAAAGTTAGGTTTTAATCCGTGAGCTTTACAGCTTCCCACTCACATGCTTTTTGCACTATTTTATTAATAGACTTATTTCTACCCAAATGGGTGAAGAAATAATAGAAACGGACCTCACAGTGACACTGCAAAGTCATTTCCTGTAGCTTTAGACTTTAGTCATTTAAATTACAAATTGTTCTGGGAAAAAAAAAACTATAAATAACTGTGAAATTGTAGGAATGCTTGGGAAATCGGTTAATGCAGAATGTTCACTGTTTTGGATTTTCACAATAACTGCTTTTGGTCTTGTGTATTGGGTAACACATGGTTAAATGTCGTCAGGTAGCACATAACCTTGCCACTCTGTTACACCCACTATATGCTCTGGCACAGCTGCAGCGAAATCGAGAGCAAGACACTTTTCCTTCTGCCTTTGATTTGTTTAGAGGAAAGACAATGTTTATTCATTTATTCAAAAGACCTTTAAGAAAAGCCTTCCAAAATAAAATAAGAACATTTATACCCAGATAAAAATTTTTGCAGAGACTAAAAGTTTAAGAATCCTAGAAATTAAGAATAGATGAAACCAAGGTTATTTATCAGGAAAACATTGGTGCCAGTTTTGAGTTGGCATGGGTTGTCATTTATGGCTATGAAAGCTTACTTTCTGATTTCATCTCTTAAGTACTTTAAATATTTGTGTATTTACTAACTTGTTAATTACTATTTTACCAATGTTAGTGAAAATCTAAATAAATCAGTCTCATTTAAAGCATCAGTTTTAAGATTTGAGCCCAGTGACCTTCACATTGTTTTCATTGAAAACACTTGACAAGTTCCTCCCTCTAAGAATCTCAAATTATTTATACTAAACCCTAAGTTCTAACCGGAATCCATCTCCACCTACCCATATCCATCTGTCCATCTCTCTATCCAGGCATATCCATGGGTAATTAATATCCAGTATTCTTTATGTGAGAAGTTAGTCTTGAATGGCTAACAAAAGTCTTACTAGGCCATTTTTTTCCTTCACATCGGATCATTAAGAACATGTTCAGTGCTTTAAAACCTTTGTGGTTTCAAACTGTAGAATTAAATTCAAGTTATTAAAATAAAGATGTTTGGAGATACTTAAGAAAGTGTGTATTGTCTGAGTCTTTCCAGTGCCTTGAGAACCCAGAGTAATCTCACCAAGACCAAAGAACAGCACCAACTGTTTCCTTATAGATTTATAGTTCTAATAGATGCTTGTGTTTAAAGCTGTTGGATGCCATGATTGACAAAGTAGATTTTGTTGTCAAATAGATGCTGACATATTAATGGACCAGGAATTGCTTTGCCCTGCATTTCCTCAGCTGTCTGCACTGGACCCAAAAAAAAAAGCAGCATACGGCAAATAAAAATCAATCACATAATATAATAGCTTCAGCGGTGTGGGCTCTTAAAAGTAAAGGCTTGACAATATTTCTGAAATATTTTCTTTCCTGCAAGTCAGATCGATTTAAGCTATTTCAGTGCAATCAACTTTCATTTGATCTACCCCGTTATCTAGGCCTTGAGCTCAATGCTGGAGACATAAATTGGTGACTTCATTAGTCAAGGTTCTCTGGAGAAACAGAACTAATGCAAATACTTCACACATACAGAGAGAGAGAGTGTGTGTGTTTGGGATGGAGATGTATTTAAGGATTTGGTTCATGTGATTATGAAAGCAGAAAAGTTCATTTTTTTTTTTCAGTAGATCAACAGGATGGAGATCCAGGGAAGAAAAACAGGAAGAAGAAGAAGGAGGAGGAGGAAGAGGAGGAGGAGGAGAAGAAGAAGAAGGATTCTGATGGTTTTCTAGCAGAATTTGTTCTTCTTTGGAAAATGTGCTTCCAAGACCACCTTCTGTTTAGACAAGATGATGTCATACTATGGACACTCTACCGTACTATTAATCTATTATTATTTATTCATTTAAATGTTAAAATGTTAAAATACCTTTGGAAAAAAGTCTATAGCTAGTTGGCCCAGTATCCTGGTACAATGGTCTAGTCCAGGTGGCATATGAAACTGCCCATCACTATGGCCAATAACTACGTAGAGGAATGGGAAATAAAAAAGGGACACAGAGCTTATTAGACAGAGAAACTACATATCTAAGTCTTGATGAAATAAATAGGAATGTGATTATTATGAGCCCTGAAAGTCATGGTAAGTAATCTGAGGATCCTTTGCCCTCCAAAGTGGGCCAGAAGTTTTTTTTTTTTTTTTTTTTTTTTTTTTAGGATTTTTTTTTTCTGTCACTTTTACCATCCATGAAGACTACTCAGCTTCCTAGTCTTGCATCAGTGGATGAGTTTTGTCACTTGTCAACATCACAAGTTCAGTAAGCCGAGCTTCCTGGTTGGAAGTCACCTGGTAATACTATGCTCCAAGTCAACAAAAGAATTTAACCAGCTCCTAAGGAGAGCTAACAGCCAATGACTTCAAGAGCCCAGCCACAAGTTAGTAAAGCGGCAGCAAGTGCTTTTCAGCACGAATGCACTGTCAAGTCTGAATGAACATTCAAAAAGAGGGCCCCATGATTATTTACTGACTTTCTGTTTTGTGCAAAATTAGGGACCGCTCAATATTAGAAGATTTTAAAAAAGATAAATACAGCTGTTTTAACTAACAAGGGACTTAGGATCCTATTGAGTGACATGTCTGGGTAATAGTGTGGGAAACTATTGGAATTGAAGTCAATTAAAGGATTCATTTAGCTCTTCTACTGAGTAGAATGCCTAATGCAAAGTGGGTGTTTGATAGGTGCTATTGTGTGTCAGGATTATGTCACATATGAAAGCACCAGGAAAGTCATTTCTATTAATTTTTTTCATATAATGCATTTTGATGCTATCTTTTCCTCTTCCCCTTGGAAAGTCATTTCTAATAGCAAAGAGTATCAGACATTTTATTCTTTGTGCAGAACTCTGAAAGCTGGATGATATTTCAGAAAAGAGTTAGGGCCTATTCATTTCCAGCCAAGGTAACAGAGTCGAGGAACAGAGTCAGAAAATTCATGAGGAAAGCTGGTCCGTAGAAGTTCTCAGATATGGTTTTCAGAGAAAGTGGAAATCACCTTATCACATTATCTAATGCTTTTATTGTTGTGATAGTTGACCCAAATATCAGATGAAATGGTCCTTTTACAGTTTCTACTCTCAAAGGATCTTGGTTCACACTCAAATACCCTTTTCCCTCTTGAACTTTTATAGAGATGTAGCTGAAGAATGTTTATAACATATGCAAGCGTATCATAGCCCAGCCTCGTGCTTAGAGGCTCTTAGATATAATATGCTACTATAAGAGAATGTCATATCATGAGAAATATAACACTTGGTGCCAACTGAGTAGTATTTCTATGAATTGGTATGCACTTTAAAAAAAAAATATTTGTTTTGCTTCATTTAACTTTCGTTATGCAATTTTCTTCTTCTTTCCTGGGGTGAGGATGGAGGGAATCCTTGGAAGCTGTTACTAATGTGCTATCTAAGCCCACTTATATTATATACACAAGTTAAAACAAACATATGCTGTTCTCCAACTCTCTCTTTCTCTTTTTTTCTCTTTTCAGTGTAGACTGGATTTTCATTTGATGAGTATAGTAGGAGGAATTCTTCCCTAAGATTTTTCTGGCTCCGCTATTGAGAGAGTCTAGAGTTCTAAGCCTAAAACTTCCTCAAAATGAAATGAAGGGATTTATCGGGAAGTGTCCTTGGAACTTGAGAAGGAATTTGTTGACACTGACTATTTGAAAGTAGTAATTAATGTAATGGTGTTTCTGACAGCAATATGACCTATTTTCTAAGCAAACTCCTTTTGGCCCCAGGAGCTGCTTCATAATATGTGATTTGCTCAAACTCTGAAAGAAGAAGGTACACTGTGGCTTCCTGACCATACAGCACCTGAAAGTGGGGTCACCACTCTGCTGAAAAGGCAAGTCTGATAGAGCACTTTCACATCCTTCCGAACCTAATTATCAATTTGAATCAGCTCTCACTGTGAACTGTCAGTTACTGCCCAGTGTCCCAGCTGGTGAAGCTTCTCAATTCATTAATTGCATTTTAATAATGACATTAATATTCATGTCAGAAGGAACACTTGTGAGTCAATAAAATTTTTCATATTGAGCTCAGTAATATCTCTCTTCTTTCATTTTATTCTAATCTTTCCCTTTGTATTATATTAAGTTACATTAAAATGAATCATGACATATTTCTTGAACTTTTGCTTTCTGACGTGGGAATCTAATATTTCTCCTGTAGGTGGGCTTGTTTTTGAGCCATCAGCTTATAAAAATGACCTGAAGACTTATATTAATTATGGAAGCTCGGTCTTAGCTTAGGCTTGTGTCTAATGGATAGAGATTTATGTTCTAATGTGGTTATGTAGTCCAAATGGACTTATGAAGTTAATGTATGCCTCTTATTTGCTCAAACACAGAATATAACATTATCTTCAACTGACTTGTGCACACCATACATTCCATACCTGTGTTAATGCAGATATATATGTTACCTTTGAAAGTTTATGTGTTTTCAGAGCAAGAGGACCAGACACCACTAAAAAATAGATGGTCCAGGTGAGTCAGCCTCTCAGAATGGCTCTATTGCAGTTTCCTCAGAATTCTACACCCAGAACAGCTTCAAGGCTGCTGCCTGAGATAGTTCAACCTCACCGACTGGAAAGTCAGGACTTCAGATAAGCCTTGCACCTCCCATCACACCAAAACTAGACACCAGCCAACTGTCCCAGAAGTTGATCTTTATCTCAGTTTTTTCAAGGTCCCCAAAAGAATACATCACCCCTAGACAACAGGCAGTAATTTTAAGAACATGATGCCCACATTCCCTAGAGGTGGGGTGGGTACGTTTTGATCATTTGATAGATGTTTGTCATAGTTTTGGGAGAACTGGTCACATGTTGTTATTGGTCATGATAAAGAAGGAATCTAAAGAAAGAAGATTAGATACAGGGGTATCTTTTCTAAAGGGAACATGGAGATGCAGTATAAAAATGATGAGATATAAGAGTGGATTGTTGAATCTACTTTAAATAACCACTAGTCTCAAATATTTTACATTGGTACGGATTTTTGTATATTGATACAAATTTGAGGTTTTTTTGTTATACTGTATATGTATCTATGCTTGTTTAAGGTAGTGTACCTATATATCTCATTTAAAAGGGTGTTTTAAAGTTTTAGTCTTTGAAAGCTATTTAGGATATTAAAGAAATACAAGTTAGTAATTAGTCATCTATAACAATCAAACTTATAGTCATGTTAGATATGTTTTTAAGATCAAATGGAGATATGCTTTAAGTAAATAATCTTCAAATTCTTTAAAGACCTATAGAATATGACATTTAAACTGTTTTAGTAGAACAAGGCTTTCATGACAATAAAGCATGTCTGCCCCTGGCAGGAACAATCTACTTCATGAAAGGATGATGGGCTTCGAAGAACCTCCATACACAGTTTGCTTTCATTGTGGCAAGATAGACATTTGGGGCAAGAAATGGCCCTGCCTCAACTGCTGCCAGTATGCTGTCCAAACTGGACAAGCAAGACACAAAAGAAAGCAATTGCTGAACATTTTTAGGACAGGATAGGATAGTCCTTCAAAAATTCCTGCTTCACAGAAAAGTCTGTCAGATATTCTAGGCCCATACATTCCTCTGTAATGCCTCAACATTACAGAGGAAGCCTGGGGTAATTGTCCAGGCAACCAGATGTCTCTGTTTGATAGTTTAAAAGTTGCTTGCTCTGCACTTCCTGTTTACTTAGGTAATATTATATCCTTCTGGGATCTTTGAGGGAGTTTAAAGACTAGAAAGTTACAGTTTTTCTTAGTTATGATAAAAAGTAAATTAGGTACAAAACTTTAGACTCACCAAAATAAAATTAATAATAGAATGTTTTCTACAAATTTGCCAAACACAAATAGACTGGGTATATAATTCTTACCTGATAACTGTTCTTATCATTTTGTTATGTTAGAGTTAAAACCTTTCCTTTTTATTTAGACAAAGAAAAAAGAAAGTGTTGTGGAATATTCCTTTACACTGTGTAAAGATGTGTCACTGTGATTGGTTTAATAAAGAGCTAAATGGCCATTAGCTAGGCAGGAAGAGGTTTTGTGGCACTCTGGAGACAGAGAACTCTGGGAAGAAGGAAGAATTGACCAGCCAGACGCAGAGGACACAGGATGAGAAATACAGAGTCAAGGTACCCAATCCACATAAGGGATCATAGATTAAAAGATATGGGATACTTTAAGTTATAAGAACTAATTATGAACAAGTACAAGCAAAGGCCAAGCTTTCATGATTAATAATAAGTCTCTGGGTTTTTGTTTTTGTTTTTAAGTTGGCAGCCCCCCCCCCCAAAAAAAAAATCTGCCTATATCTCCCTTCAAAGGGATGAAAGTTTCAAAATACCTTTTCAGAAATGTGAGTTACTCAGTAGGGAACAGCTTAATGCGTCTTCTCTTAGACTTCCTAGCATCCAGAACAGTAGAAATAAATTAATTTTCATTATAAATTACCCAGTCTCAGGCAGTTTGTTATAGCAATGGGAAACTGTCTGTGAAAGTTATGACTCAGGTTTATCAAATATTGTGTATCACAAGATGTGTTGAAAATGATCATCTCTCATTTCTTCCTAAATATCCGTGACTATTTTATTGCTAAATTTTTATTTAGCATAAAAATAATAGATATAATCATGTCATTTACAAACACCATGTGTCTTTGTTTTGGTTTGTCCTCTTACCCTCCTCTTCCTCTCTACTCCTATCCCTTCCTCCTTAAGTGAGACCCTTTCCACTGTTGTGTGCTCTGGTACTCTATCTAAAACCTATTTTTTACCTTCCCATGCTCTCCTTTCTACTTTCAAGACTTCTTTCCATACTCACTTTCACATTAGCGTGTGCATATAAAAATCAGAAGATACAATTTGCATATGAGAGAGAACATGTATTATTTGTCTTTTGGAGTCTTGAAAGCCTCACTTAATGCCCACAACCATCCATTTGCCTACAATTTTCATTATATTTTAATAATGGAATAAAATTCCACTGGGAACATAGAACTCCATGATCCATTATTCTGATGATGGATATCAAGGCTGATTCTATTTTCCTGTTATTGTGAGTAGAAGAACAATGAACATGCATGTACAACCACCTCTGTGGAAGGATGGACTTCTTTGGGTATGTACTCAAGAGTGATATAGCTGGATCACACTGTAGAATTAATTTTATCCTTCTGATAAAGTGATACCCAAATCTCTGTAACAATGACACCAAAGAAATATATATATTCTTTCCTTTCCGATGCCTACAGATTTCTCTGTAAGCTCCTAATTGGTTATAAATTTAAATTGTTACTTGTTTACATCAAGATTTTTAAGGTTCGCTAGTTTATAAATAAAAGAGACTGGGTGGCTATTTCTATTTTTGAAAATACAGATAGTTTAATTTTAGAATGCTTGAAGAATATAAAGAAGAAATAATCACCTTACAATCTGTGTGAACTAATGCCATGAAATCTCTACAATAGCATTTTACTTATTACTAACTTACACATTCTTTTGTCAGTTCCCATTGGGCAAGAATAATGCTGTCATCTGAATAAAACAGCTTTGCTAATCTCTGACCCCCTTGCTAGGCCTGCTTCTGTTTTCTGTTTGTTCCCAGCTGGTGCATGAGATAGGATCTTGACTGCATTTGAAGAAAAGACAAGTTTTAAGTTAGTTGCCAGTAACAAAGCAATTTTCTCTTGTTTATCACTTTACAGTATGATTATAGTGGCTAATATCCTGCATGCTGGTACAATCTGAATTTATTTTTAGAACAAGGCAGTGTTTTTATCTTTTGTCAGCCTTGAAAAAAAGAGGAATCATAATTCTGATTTGCTTTTATAGTTCTCACTAAATCTATAAGATATTTTTAATAGACTGATAATCATTAAGTATGTTTATTCATTAGATTACAGTAGATATACTTGTGCCAAATTTCTGGTAAGCCTCTTAATGACCTCAAATGATGTGCACATTTCCTTGTCATTTCTTTTAGTTTCTGTAGACTTCTGAAGTACTTTATTATCTGAAATCTATCCTTCAAAAATTAAAACAATGTTAAAACAGCTCTGCTTCAGAGATGCTGATCTAATTTGCCTCTGCTACTCTAAACTTTGTGTCCTTAGATGCCCTTTATAGCAAAATTTAGCTCACAATTTCTACGAGGTCTGATCATATTTTTTCAGATGATAATGCATGTGTGTTCCAATACTTCATAGCGGTAATTTCTCTAAACTATCTCAAATAATGCTTTGCAGTTTATTCATCTTTAAAGAACTAAGCCATTCAAGTGCAACATTCCACAGTGTGTAACTATTTGTAAGCAAATATATTATGGTCAGTTTTACAATTCAAAGATTCATAACAGCTAAGCAGTAATAAAACCATTGTGCTTACCCAGCACAGGATCATCACAGGGCATATATTTAGAAAGTTTCAAGGAGACTATAATTGGATGCTACTGCAATACCAATAAGAAAAAAATTCACTTGCAATTTTATTAAAATACTTTATACAAATTATTTTTCATACTGACAACTTTTGATATGATTTTCCCATGCTGTAATTTTTATCTAAAAGTGAAAGCATATTTATAGATGCATAGTTATAAAAGTTAAATAAAATGACTTAATAAATAATGCTTAGGCTGATTTTATGTGTGTCCAACTGTATATATGCATACATATTTGTATGTGTCCGTAGATGAGTGGCTGTACATGTATGCCACACAGATAGAGGCCAAAGATCAATTATGAGTATCATTCCTCAAGTCTCACTAGGACCTAAGGCTCATGAATAGACTAGATGCACAGGCCAGTGAGCTTCAGGGATCCTCCTGACTCTGTTTACCCAGTACTGTGATTACAAGTTTCTGCCACCTTGCCACCCTGACCAGCTTCTTATGTGGATACTGGAAATCAAACTCAGGTCTTAAAGCTTGTGTGGCAGACAATTTACTAACTGAGTTATCTTTCCAATCCAGGTTGACTCTTTTTCTGTTTGTTTGTATTAGTTTATTTATTTTAGTCTCTTCCCAGACTCTCCAGCAAGCTCCACTTCCCTGTCTCCCAATCCATTTCTCCTCCATTTCTATTCAGAAAAGGGCAAACCTCCCATGGCGTATCAAGTTTCAATAAAACTAAGCTCTTCCCCTTGTATTAAAGCCTGGCGAGGCAACTCAGAATAAGGAATAGGGTCACAAAGCCAGCATCAGTGTGAGAGACAGCTTCTTCTGTCAATTCTCTTTGATGACAATTGGAATAGGAACCAATCTTTGAGTATAGCAGAATATCCTTAGGCATCATTACACTGACATTTCTTTTCTTCAATCATGTTTTTTTCTATCCTGTATCTCTGGGCCATCCAGCCTCTGGGTGCTGATGCTCCAGTGTCATGGCTGGGCTCACTCTACTGGCATAGATCTCAGGCTGGGCCAGTCATTGGTTGGTCACTCTCTCAATCTCTCTGCCACCCTTACCCTAGCACATTCCATAGGCAGAATAGGCTGTAGGTCAAGGTTATGAGGCTGGGTTAGTATCACAATCCCTCTGCTGTAAGTTTTGCCTCATCCCTACAATTGGCCAAATCAGGCTATGTATCCCCTGTTGCTAGGAATCTTGCCTGGGGTCATTCTTATAGGTTTCTGGGAGTTTCCTTTGCACCCCTGACCCTGAAATACACCCCACTTCTATTGACTCTTTCAGTAACCTCGTCCTCCATCACCCAACCTGATCCCTCATGTTCCCATATCCACCCTCTCCCAGTCCACCCACGAAATCTCTTCTATATTTTCTTCCCATGAGTTCTTCTAATTTAGCCTCTCTGGGTCTGTGGATTTTTGTGGCATGATTATCTTTTACTTTTAGGTTGACTCTTCTTAACCAAGTAACAAATTATTCTAAGAACTTGTTAAACCTATCCATGTTTATTTATTTTTACAGCTAGTTGTCTTTCATTCATCTGTTAATAAAGTCACTTAAGTAACAAACTCACAAGGACACTGCGTTTCCATGCAATAAAGCACCAGGACATCTTATTTCCCTCTCTCCTCTTCTCTGCCACCCTGTGGCGAGAATTCCCTTTTTAGATTTGAACTCCATTTGGGGGTTATTTAGGTTTTGGGGCTCTGGTTTCTTAAGTTCTCTATATATTTTAGAGATCAGTCCTTTGTCAGATATAGGGTTGGTGAAGATCTTTTCCCATTCTGTAGGCTGTCAATCTGTTTTATTGACTGTGTCCTTTGTCTTACAGAAGCTTCTCAGCTTCAGGAGGTCCCACTTATTGATTGTTGTTCCTAGTGTCTGTGCTACAGGTGTTATATTTAGGAAGTGGTCACCTGAGCCAGTGCATTGGAGAGCATTTCCCACTTTCTTTTCTATCAAGTTCAGTGTAGCTGGGTTTATGTTGAGGTCTTTGATCCACTTGTATTTGAGTTTTGTGTAGGGTGTTAGGTTTGGGCCTATTTACATTCTTCTACATACTACCATACTGGTTTTCATAATGGCTGTAATATCTTACATTTCTACCAATAATGTTCAAGAATTCCAATTCTCTCCATCTTCATCAGCATTTTTATCTTGTTTAAGGTGTAAAAGTGTACTTAGAATTAGCCAGCTGAACTCAGTTTTGTTGGTAACATCCCAAGCATCATGATCAGGAGTCAACCAAACATACACCTTCTCTCCATCAGGCCTTATGAGGGTGTTGACTTCGGCTACATCAAAGAATTTCTTCACAGTCTGTTTGATCTTGTGCTTGTTGCCCTTGACATTCACAATGAACACAGGTGTGTTGTTGTCTTCTGTCTTCTTCATGGTTGACTCAGTGGTCAGGTGGAATTTTATGGTGGTGTAGTGGTCAAACTTGTTTCTCCTGGGCCAGATCTCTCAAGGATATTTGGGATGCCTTCTAAGCAGAAGGATCTTGGGCCACTGGAAGATAGATGGGATCTTCTCTTTTTTGTGGCTGTGGATGCCTTTCAGCACTGTCTTCTTGGCTTTCAAAGCCTTCACTTTGGCTTCGGCTTTGGAAGGAGCAGGAGCTTCCTCCTTTGATTTCAGCGCCACCATAGTGAATAAGTCAGCATTTTTATCTTTTTAAAACTCTAATTCTATTCAACTTCCCCTTCACAGTGAGATTCCTGCATCCCCTCTTGATCCCTTCTTATCACTTAGCTTCTCTAGGTCTGTGGGTTGTAGCATAGTTACATTCATCTGCCAGCAAATTTCATGATGTCATTGTTTTTAACAGCTGAGAATACTCCATTGTGTAAATGTGCCACATCTTCTTTATCCATTCTCTGGTTGAGGGACATCTGGTCTAGATAGGAAGGGTAGAAATGGCGACAGGAGGAATCAGGTAGGTGGTCAATGGGGGTGGGGGGTCTAGGGAGAGCATACCAGGAGAAATAACTGCAATCTGGGGGCATCTCTGGGACAAGCTAGAAACCTAGAAAAAAGAAAGTATCACTTCTTTCATTGAGAATTTGATTTGTGTCTCCTCAAGTGATTACTGATGTTGAATGCTTTTCCACGTGTTTCTTGGTCCTGTTTAGATCAGTCAGGGCTGTCGTTTCAATGTTTTTGCTGTGATCACTTCTCCCTCATCTTCCCCTCTACCAATGACTTTCTCCATTCTCTTAAATACTCTGGATATTGACTGTTGCTTGGATACGCTTTCTCTGTGATGGTAGGTTGCCTCTTAGTCATATGGATTGTTAACATTTAAATACGTAATTTGCAATCTACTTCAAAAGTGACTCTAGATGATCGTAGTGTTTTGAATGAAAATGGTCCCCATCGGCTCATGGGGAGTGACACTAATTGAAAGGAATAGGACATTTGTCCTTGTTGGAGTAAATGTAACGTTCTTAGATGAAGTATGTCTCCGAGGGTCGGTTTTGAGAGTTTCAAAGGCTCAACCAGGCCCACATGCTTTTCATTCTTCCTGATGCCTGTAGATCCAGAAGTAGAACTCTTCAGCTACCACGTCTTCCTGAGGGTCACCATGTTCTTAGCTAGGAGTTTAATGACTAAACCTATGAAACTCTAAACAAGCACTAGTTAAATATTTTCCTATATAAGAGAAGCCATTTTCATGGTGTCTCTTCACCACAAAAGATGTTTGACTAAGACAATGACTTCAACCTGTAATCTCCATTCCCAAAGTAGAGTGTCACAAACATAAATGCCACTCTGATTTTATTTATCTGGGTACCTGTGTCCAGTCATCAGCCTGTCCTCACTTAGCTCTGTTATTAATCTGCTTTGCTTTGGGCTCCACAGTGCTGCATAGAGAAACCTGTGATTTTTAGGCACCTTTGCTGTAACAGCCATGGAAGAAGAGATGCTCATCCAAGAAACTGCACTCAGTGGCAGAATCGGTCAGTTTGGAAGCTGAGCATCTTCACTGCTCAGACCTGACAAAGCCTTTGGGTCTGGAAGACCCTTCTGTGGAGAGCCTATGTGGCGGTACAGACTCTTGGTCTGGATGAGTCGCTGAACACCACAGCAGCTGAGATGCTTACTGCCTAGACCTCTGATCATTTCTTCATTCTCACCAACCCCACTTTAGCATGAGCTCTGAGAACCTTCCTACTCAGCCATTTTCCTTCCCCTCTCTAGGTGCTACCCCACCCCCCGGCCACGAGACATCCCTTAAACTTCTAGATTCATCTTGATATCTACTTCCCAGGGAACAGGAGCCTACATATCTGCAGTTGCTTCCGACTACCTTCAGCCAGTGGGACATTCTGAAGGAAGAACAGAAGAAACATGGAGAAGCTGGAATGCTCCTATCCTCCGCCTTCTGCTTCCAGGGGCTCCAGCAGTATCAGTAGTTTGTCAGGAGTTTGTTTGTCCCTCTATCTGTTATCCCTCCAAGTATCTTGTTGATGAAAGTAGCTAACAAGCACTATTTTTAACATTGTCAATAAACTTCTATTGCTCCCATGGTTTTACAAGAGGAAAACGTGGTTATCTGGCTATCCAATGGATTCTCTTCAAACACCTTCCTGAAATAGGCATTTTTGAAAAGGTGTCCATTCTATTCTTCTATTTTAGTAATAGTTTGTATATTGTTTCTCTTCATATAGTATAAATCTTTCACTCTTTACTAATATATTAATAGTTTCGATGGCCCTAATTGTTGGAGTTCAAAGCTGGCCACTGAGCCATGCCCTCTGAGCTCTGAAGTCAAGCCACACCCTCCCCTGAGCTCGACATCAAATCCCATTTAAAGTAAGGTTCCCACATGCATCTCTCTTTGTCTTCTCTTGGGAGCACCCCCATTTTCCTCTCCTTCCCCCTTCTTCTTTTCTCTTTCTTCTTCCCTTCTCTGCTATTATAATCATAACCTTTTTGTTAACCACAACCATATTCATCTGACAATAAAATTCTTTTCTTCATAGAAACATCATTAAGGGCTCCTGTTAACCACCGCTGCCTTCAGCCCTGTTCCTGCATTCCCATGTGCATCCACAGAAATTCGCCTTCAGATAATCAGGTATATGTGAACCATACCAAAATACACACAAAATACTAATACTAATAACATACTTGAGGCTAGGTACTTGAGAAATTATGGAGATTTGCCAACGTTCTTTTGAGACATGGTCCCATGGAAACACATTAATCCTAAGAGCAATGACCTGATGTTCTCCGTCTATAGGTCCCACCACCTTGAACATTATTAAGCCTGGGTCCAAGGTCAGAATATGAAACCTTTAGAGATACACTCAAAAGCAATCAAACCAGAGCATATCACTTCCTTAGTAGCAAATACTAGTTGAGGGCATCCCTTCTGCTGTCCAACCATCAGCCTTTGGAATCACACATGAATTTTTTTTCTGCCAGTCAGGACTCTTTGCAGGGGATTTTAGGAATGGGAAAAAGACAGAAACTCTTTTAAGCTGTAGGATCCCAAGACTCTAATGGCTGATGGTTTGTTTCATTGCTAGAAACTGTGAATAAAGCCAACACCAAATGAGGCTGTCTTGAAGAATAGTGTTTGACCTAGGTGGATAAAAGGACTTGCTTCCAAGGCTAGTGAACTGATTTTAATCCCTGTGGCCATTGAGTAGGCATAATCTGATATCTATACATATTCCATGGTATATGTAGCCCATCCAAACAAGAATAATGGTGATGATAATAATAAATGGGTGTAATAAAAATAGTCCTTGGTGACATTTCTAAATTTTTTGGTTGTATATGTAGATTTTTTACTTCAAAATCACTCCAACTCATAAAATTCTCAAATTACAATTTTTTTGTAATATCCTTATGAAAGCAAGATTTGGGTAAAGTTGCAGTAGAAGCAGGCTTATAAAAATCAATTCTGGGTTAGAAGATTAGAGAATGAGGGCTGATTCAGTGTAAACATTTTCTGAAAAGTGAGGGACTTGAAAAATGAGACAACCAACATAAGGTGACTTGCTTCTGTCTCTTTGTTCAAGTTCTTGCTCATTATGATGATGTCTGTAGCATCCTCTCTTCTTACGGTGTCATAAACCCCCAACTCTTTGAAGTCAACACTTGGGTTGTCTACCGCCTAGTGCTGCTGTCTATCATTAAGTTCTCTAGCTGGATTAAACTCAGTTCATAAAGTAACATTATTGTGGTATGAAACAAATGATACTGTAAAGCTCTATGAATAATTTTTGGGAAAAGTAAAAATGATTTTCTAAATTTTGAGTGAATCACTGGGTGTATCTTTCCTTCAGCACTACTTATATTATTAGTTAAAGTATTAATATGGCCATATTATGAACAGAAATGTCTCTGGCAGGTGCCAACAGCAACTGGTTTTGGTTTTAGTATTTGAGTTTGGGTTTTTTTTTTTTTTTTTTTTTTTTTTTTTTTTTTTTTTTTTTTTTGGACTGCATGCATTTGACTTAGAGTGAAAAGATTTTCTGTCAGATGCATTCTGAGTTTCAGGAAATGAGCTAGCCACACACTGGCTTTCTGCTTCAATTTTCTGCCTTGGTGTTTTGCAATTTGCCTCCATACACAGTTCCTATGGCAGTCCACTATCAGAAGAACTAATTAAGATTACATAATAATTATACTATTGTCTTCCAAGGACATAGACCTCTGCCTGAATTATAAACAAAACACTAGCATGTGCAGTACCAAGTAGAGGTCTGCTCTATTCCGTTAAAACTTTTGATAAGAACCACAGAGAGTGGCATGCTCTGCATGCTCATGATGAGTTATTTCAAGTCTCTAATTTCTAAAGGGGAAGATGGTGTCATACACATTGAATCCTAGCACTCAGGAGGCAGAGAAACGAGGATCTGAAGGAGGAGTTCAAAGCCAGCCTGGTCTACAGAGAGAGTTCCAGAACAGCTGGGGATATACAGAGAAACTCTGTCTCAAAAAACCAAAACAATGATGATGATGATGAATAAAGCAAGTTAAATTAAAAAGACAACATATCCATCTCTGGAGCTTCTGGCTAGAGGATGCTGGTGCTCACTTTAGAAGGATGAATTTATATGAACAAATGCAAAAACATCAGAGCATCTCCCCCTACATATAGTGTTTATGACTTTGGCTTCTCCTTACTGTCAAGTAACACTGAAGATCCTTGCGTGTTTTTGATCTTAACTAGCTCAGACATAACAACATTCCCAGGGACATTAAAACAGATTTGCATTACTGTTTTCTGCATAGTTTGGTTAAAAAGTTGATTTTCCAATTGATTTATTTATATTCAAATTATTTAATGAGAATTTAAAATAATGGGCGTTAAAAACTATGATGATTTCAACATGCATCACCTAAAAACTGTAGACGTGTATGAAAGGCATGATCATGCACAGAATGCACGGAAGTTCCTACTCCTGCTGAGCATGTTTCTTTTTTTTTCATAGCCACTGTGTAGCTTATATAAAACCCTTTATTTAATGGTGATAGTGAAATGCTTAAGTTTCAGAGTCTTCAAAATATTGCTTCAAACACATCTGTTGCAAAGAGTCAAAAAGAAAATGATTCATTCACAAAATATAATCTGAACACAGAGTTCTCAAAACACAACAAATAAAAATAGCTGCGAAAAGAAAAATGTCTGGCAATTAGGAGAATGCGAATCAACCCAACTCTGAGATTTCATCATCTTACCCCAGTCACAATGACAAATATCAGCAAAACAACAGACAGCACATGATGGAGAGGATATGGTGAAAGGAGACTCTTCGTTCACTGTTGGTGGGATTGCAACTGGTCCACTCTGGAAGCCAGTGCAGAGAAACTTCAAAATCTCAGAGTAACTCTACCATGTGGCCCAGCTATATCACCACAGCATAGGCCGGAAGGACTCAACACCCTACTTCACAGATACTTGTTTGTCTATGTTTATCGCTGTTCTACTCACAATAGCTAGGTAATGGGAAAAACCTACATGTCCACCAGCTGACAAACAGAAAAGGAAAATGAGGTACATGCATATTATGGGATGCTATTCAGTTGCAGAGAAAAATAAAATTTACAGGTAAATTGATAGAACTAGAAGAGATATTGAGTGAGTAAACCCAGACGCAGAAAAATATGTCTCACGTTCCCTCTCATTTGTGGATCATAGCTCCAAATCTTCAGATGTGAGCATATAACCTGAACTACCTGTAAAAACTTGGAAAGTAAAGGAAGACCATGAGAGGTATGTGAGAGCAACAGAGAAAAGAGGAGCAGGATATAAGTGATTTGAAGAGGGACACAGGGGGAAACAGAGGGAGCTTTAATTAGAGAGGTATGTGAAAAAGCACAGAAGGACCAAAAAGGTAAAATAATAGTAAGAATGTCAAGAAGTCACAAGGAACCATATTATTATCTGTCTACCTAAAAGTATACGAATATATGTAAGTCTATGTATGCATATTATAGATGCACATATATGTGTACTGTTTAAATGAAATTATTTCATCTGGGCTGACAATGCTTTCCCCAGGTGCCAAAGACTATCTAACAAAAACTTCAACACTAGGCATAAAAAGCCCCCTTTTGAGTTATTAATATGGAATGTCCCTGTTTATGGAGACACCTTGCACTTCAGACTCCAGACCCCAAGGAAATGAGATGGATCTGACCTAAAAGCTTCCTCCTTGAAGACTAGCTCCTATGGTACCAGAAGATTTCTTGGAAACTTCCAAAGTAAAAATACAAACAATAGCGCTATCAAGCTATTGGACCTACAAATTTCAACAACCCTAAGAGTGCAATTGTGGCACATGTACCTTGGCCAATAGCTCTCTCATTGGACTTAATGCCCACCCAATAAGAGGGAGATCATACCTGGAAGTGGAAACCTAGCCAAGTACCTGGAGCTAGTGAAGTCATGGATCTTGGAGAAGAACCTATAACTTCCACTTCATTAAGCCAGCATAACCCCTGACTTTATTCTGAATATTTATCTTTACACCTACAGCTAAGTGGAGCTCTTACCTCCTCCCCAATTCAATGAAATTTCTCTTTAGAGCAGATGGAGACCATTACAGAAAACCACAACCAATCAAAATGAAGATCACAAGAGATTTCATGACGTTCAGTCCTGATTGACAGACACAACTCCTGCATCTAAGGTTCAGAGATTATTGCAAAAGGTGGGGTGAAGGATTGTAAGATCTAGAGGAACAGGAAGATTTCTGTTTGATTGTGTCTCCTAAAAGCATCAGAGGAGCTACACTTATGAATTCTTACCAACATGGCAGCCTAAAGAAGACCTGAACAATGACAACATTAGTGAACATAGCCAGATAGAAAGTGGACAGAAGTATGGGCAACGTGGAATGAATGCCAAGAACAGGAGAAATTGTCTTCAAAAAAAAGTGCCCTCATTGATTACCCAGTGCCAAGTGGTCAGTTTTGATATCATATACACACTGCTAAAATTATGGACTGAACATTTTGCATTTTAAATATGTTTAGACATACATACACATATCAATTTATAAACAATTAAAGAATAGGGGATAATAGTTTTGAGAAAGAGCAAGGGAGCATCATGGGAGGGACAGGAAGGAGGAAATGGAAGGAATAAGATGACAAAATTTTATTAAAATATCAAAAATAAAAAGTATATTAAGAATCTCATATGTATACATAGTACTACTTTAGAATATTAAAAATGTTTCCTGGTAATTTTTCTTCTTGTGAAAATGGAAAATAGAAAAACTGCTCATGGGTTGCTAGAGATTAAAATAAGTATGTAAAGCACTTGGTGTTTTATTTGTGCCTAGCACACAGCTCATAACTGTTGGCTTTGTCCTCATCATCAATGGCAACCCCATCGTAGCTATTCCTGCCTGGAGCTACTTACATGCATCTTTATATGATGATTATCTTGTACACATTCCCCCTCCTCTTTGGATGAAGGAACCAGTGTTCAAAGTACACCAACTGATGGCTTGTATGAGTGGGTGTGCATGTGTGTGTGTGGGTGGTGTGTATACATACATGTGTGCACTTGCATGTGCATGCGTGCACATATTTTGATGCTATATACATCAAAGTGGAATTCTACTCTTTCTATTATTTTCTACATATACATTGTAATTTGTGCTGACACAGAGACTGCATTTTCTTCACCCCAAAACAACTTGGGTGCATCTTTGCTCAATGCAAATTACCAAATCAAGTAACTCATTTGGATAAAACACTATTTTGCAGTCATTGGAACGTAGAGCTGAGGTCATGGAGATAAATACACAGCACAATAAGGTTGTGGCGATAAGGTACTGAGTATATTCACACATGGACATATGCACATACCAATAGCAATAAGTACATTAAATAAGTACTTATTTTATAATGCTAGAAACATATGATTTAATCTTGAACATCAAGTACAATGTTAAGCTTTTAAAGTAGTAAGAAAGACTGGTGACTCAGATATCTTTCTTTTCCTGTAATTCTTTTTAGTGTTGCCAGTTTTTAACTTTCTGTACAGACTTGCATTTCCCTAGAGAATCCGCCTGTGTGATTAGGATGTTCTACTTTGTTGAAAAAACGCAAGAGTATTATATAACTGTAGCCTCATTTATATAACAGGGATTGCTGTAGCTTGTGTTTAAAACAGGACAGAGCTTCAAGAAAGCTTTTTTCTTTAATGTAGCAGGCACTGTATGAGTTAAAACAGAACAAAGTTGGATGTATCCCACCTTCCTGACATGGATTAGTCAGCATGATGATATCTCTCTGAGAAATATAGAGTAAGATAACACAAGCAGCATATAATGCCATTTGCAATGGTAGTCATAATATTATTGTTACAAGTCTAAAGTAGTTGGATATTTTCAAATTTTCATATTTTATTTTTCATGTGTACATTCCACCAAGACAATGTAAAATATTAGTGGGTAAGTAAGAAACAAGAAACCACTTATATTTATTTCATGCCAGGAGATAGCAATGTAAAACACCTTGGCTTCATTTATATATTGGTTAGTTTAATTTTAGTGCAAGATTGTGTGTGTGTGCGTCTGTATGTCTGTGTGCCTGTGTGCATGTAAAAACTCTTTCTGACAGCTACAAGAATACAGGCACAAGGAGTCAAGACAGGAATGTTTTTTGCTAACCCTTGCCAAGTCCACTCTTCCAGGGCGGCTGGTAAACCTACAGCCAAGCGGTGTGGCTTTCAGCTCTCCTGAAGGCATTTTTAATTGCTTTGTCAAGCTTTCTGTATACTTTGCCACTTCACTTCTTACCTGGAGACCATCAGCAAAGTCACCAGAGAACATTAAAACTATAAAAATAAGGCATGTTATAGTAAACCAAACTTCCTTGCAAGGAGCTTGTTTGAAACGAGACGTTGCCCCTCCTCAGCTTCTCTTATTTTAAAAAGCTCAATGGCCTCATTCTTACTGTAATAATCCATGCTTTTAAAAAATGTCTGATGAAGGTATCTGAAGTATAGGAAAGGACTCACACATTTACATGCATGTAATATATTTCTTTCTTCTTTGTTGATGCAGTTTATACAAAACTAAGAGAACAGTTCTAAACATAGAGCTTATAGAAGACTTTGTACAAACATGTAGTTTGTCATTTACATCTACAAGTTCAAATATACCACTCCCTATGAGTGACACTGAGCAAAGTTCTTGTCTTTCTTACATCTTAGTTTATTTTGCTCTTTTTTATTTAATAAGAAAAACAGTAATATACTACCTTAATTTATAAAGAATATAGGTCAGTTTATTGAAAGGATTTAATAAAGTACATAAACTATATTGTTCAATTAATGTTTGCCTACAAGGAAAAATATGAAATAAGGAAAGAGAGGTAATCTGAGCTCCAGCTCTCACATGTCCAATTTAATCATATGTAGAGGTTGAAGCCATTGGAGGAAGGATGGTTTCCAAGGAATGAATGTTAAAAGAATTAGGCAAGCACAAATGAATAAATATTTCAGAAGCTCATCAAAATTACATAACACAACCAAGAAGTTATAGTTATGGGGTGATTTCAATTTCTTTGTCTTTGTTTTCTTAGCAGAATGTCTCTCTTTGAAGAAACAACACTCAGAGATCATATTAATTTTCCAGTTGTAGAAATTAAGCTAAAGAGAGAAAGGAGCTAACTTTAAGAATCTAGAATTATGCTAACTCTTCCTATGCCTGGAAAAAGTATAACTATGTCTGCTGGCACCGGTTCCTAGCCCGTCTTTCTCACAGACCAGTGCCAAAGGAATCCCCAAACACTCAGGTACTGTTTTCCTTTGCTCTGATGAATGTTGTGGCTTTGGTGCCTCCTGTTCCCTCTCAACTGGAAAGGACATTTATTTCTATCCTGCTCATAGTTTATCTTCCTCACACTAGAATGCATATTCTACTATTAAATCTAAAACCGTCTGGACAGGTTGTTATAATGCCTCCCGGAGGGGAATGTTGACTGCTTACTAACATGAAGAAGGCCCGACACAGGAAAGGATATGACAGGTGGCTCCCTGACAACATTTTCTTCTAACACAACAAATCACTTTCTGTGTGCCCAGTGCTGCAGCAAA
Source organism: Phyllotis vaccarum (assembly GCA_033318265.1). Lineage (NCBI taxonomy): Eukaryota > Metazoa > Chordata > Mammalia > Rodentia > Cricetidae > Phyllotis > Phyllotis vaccarum. The sequence goes on from JARWLC010000014.1 coordinate 25,500,810, forward strand.
TGAAGTTATTTGCTTCCTTTCCTCTTCTTCTGCTTTTTTAAGCTGTGAAGCTTCATTGCCACTTTCATTTAAAAATTATTAGCATTGGCTCCTATCTTGACTTCCCATACAACTACGTTCTGTAGGGAACTGCCAGGAGGGGATGCCTTACAGTTTCACTTTTAAAAAATGTAAACAGGAACACTTTAGCTTTCTTTCCAATTGTGTAAATTGATGTGTAATAGTTATATTGGATTCTTAGAGACAGGTTATATTCTGTTACCGTAGTGCTACCAAAAAAACTGTAATATATAACTATTAGGGATTGACCAGATTACAAGGCTCCTGCTCAGTGTTCATCTAATTATATTTAATCCCTAGGGCAATCTTAAAATGAAGATAATACAATAAAGAACATGAGTCTTAGCAATATAATGTAACAAAGTTTTCGAGAAATAAAGAGGGGATTTGAGGTTTCAAATACTGCCTCAATATAAAGTTTTGAAGAATGTCTTTATTTAATAGTATTTTCATGGAGAGATTCCATGTATTAACAGATGAATTAGTGGTACACTGGCTGAGTAAGATATTGTCTCAGCACTAGAAATAGTCCAGACAAGAAAGTAGATACAATCCCTGCAGTCAAAGAGCTCCTTATCTGTTGTGAAATATTAAACATGTTATATTCTTTTGTGCTATGAAATACTTGTTTAATGATATAAAGATGTGTTGCATTCTTTTATGCTGCATTGTTTAACTCTGTGAAGCTGTCTTATTTTACCTGTCTTAACCATGTGATTAGTCTAATAAAGAGCTAAATGGCTATTAGTTAGGCAGGAGAAAGGGTAGATGGGGCTGGCAGGTGGAGATAATAAATAGAAAGGGGGAAAAGATGAGATCAAAAAGCAAGAAAAAGGAGAGAGGAGGACATCACCCAGCTACACAACCAGCCACAGAGTAAGAAGAGTGGTGTATAGAATAGAGTAAGTTAAAATCCCAGAGGCAAAAGGTAAATGGGATAATTTAACTCAGAAAAGCTGGCTAGAAACAAGCCAAGCTAGGGCCAGACATTCATAAAAAGTAAGACGACGCCTCTGTGTTGTATTTGGTTGTTACATTAGGGTTTTGGCCCAGGGCCAAGGGTCGAGATCCACAGACCTGTATCCCTAGACTGCTTAGCTGCTCCTGCTGCTTAGTCCCCCAAAAATGATTTAGATGTTTATATAAATTTTGTGTTGTTTGGCCTATGGCTTAGGCACTTTGTTAGCTTGTTTTTTGTTTTTTTTTTTTTTTTAATCTTAACTCAACCTATTTTTATTAATCTGTCTGCCACGTGTCCAGTGGCCCACCTGTGTTCCTTACATGTTGCTCCTTTGGGTAGCTGGCTCGATCTGCTCTGACTCTGCCCTCCTCCTAACTATTCTGATTCCCCATCTACTTCTTCTACAGTGCCTGTCATGGGCCAAAATAGTTCCTTTATTTAAAGACTTATATTCGCAACATATAAAAAGACATTCTCACATCATTTGGTTTGGGGCCTGAACTTTCTGGCCTAGCCTCGTGGCTCAGACCTGCAGACCTGCAGAGACACATAGATACTTACATTAATTTTTTTTTTGCTGATTGTCTTAGGGCCCAGGCATATAACATGCTAACTCTTTAACTAACCCATGATTCTTATTCTGTTCAGCCATGTAGACTGATACCTTTTCTCAGAGCACCATAGTTGTCCTCTGCATCTTCTGGCTTCTCTGGCATCTCTGTGGCATCTTTGCTCTTCTCTTCCTGTTCCCAGAGTTTTCTTAGTCTGGTAGCCCTGCCTACATTTCCTGTCTGCCTTCAGCCAATCAGTGTTTTTATTAAACCAATAGGAGGGACAATTCTTTACAATGTAACATAATTCCACTACACCTCTGTGTATTTGTGTGCGAGCTGGGTGGTGGGCCCTCATAGAGTAAAGAGCAATAAGAAAAAAGGGGGAATCAAACTACACTTATCAGTGAAGGTGACAGACATTTTAAAAATCACAGTAAGGCCTAGGGACATAGCTCAGTCATTCAAGTGCTTCCCATACAAACAGATGAGCCTGAACTTGGATTTTCAGCACTCAGGTGAAAGGGTAGGCATGGTGGCACACCTGTGATCTAAGTGTTGAGAAAACAAAAAATTAAAAGGAATCCTCTTGTTGACTCTCTGGTGGTCTGTTTGGTCAACTGGTAAACTCCATTTTCAGCAAGAAACACTGTTTCAAAAAATAAGCCGGAGAACAACTTTGGAAGACATTTGAAGTAAGTCTCTGGCTTCCACACAGGCATGCATGCATGTGCACATGCACATGGACGCATACACACATGAACACACACATGCAGTAAAAACGACAGTTAATGAGGTTTACCATGGACAGGTGTTCAAAGACCAAACAGAAAAACAGAAGTCCATTTTCTTCTTCACCTCTCCCAAGTAAGAGGAAGGATTTTCCACATCAATATAAGTACAAAATCAAATTAAATTTCAAGTAATTTTAATTTCAAATATATTACTATGAATTATAATATGTAAAACATATATATCTAACGCATAGAGCACACAAAGTTGGGATGCAAAAGTGATAATGCTGTAACATGTAAAATCAACATAGGAACTCCGGATCATGTACTTTCATGGAAAATGATCCCTTTTCTAAAAGTTGCTTGATTTGGCTAAAGTGGTCCCAAGGCCTAGGCACATGTTCTGATGTCCTAGAGTAAAGAAGTCACACTGTTCTCAGCTGTGATTCTGTCTTCTTATGACTGAGATAGTAGCTTACTGCACTCTCAGTTTTGCAGACGGAATTCAAAACAAAACTGCTTAATCATCATGACCACATTTGTATGTAGTAGGAGGTTTCTGGCCCGGACTTTCAGGCCTAACCTCAAGGTTTAGGCCCACAGACCCACAGTCCCGCAGAGACACACAGATGTTTACAATTAGTTTTAGGCTGATCAGTCTAAGGCCCAGGCATATAACTTGCTAACTCTTTACCCTTCATCTAACCCATGACTCATCCTGTTCAGCCATGGGGCTCGGTACCTTTTCTTAGAGTAGCATGGTTGTCCTTTGCTTCTTCCTGCTTCTCTCTGGCGTTCTGCTCTGTGCTTCCTGTTCTCAGAGTTTTCTTAGTCTGGTAGCCCCTCCCACACTTCCTGCCTGCCTTTGGTCAATCAGCACTTTTTATTAAACCAGTGGGTGGGACAATTATTTACAGTGGAACAACATAATACCCCTACATTTGTAGTTTTGGCATTTTTATATTTTTGAAACTTTCTAAAATTTCAAGTTGGAAGCAGGTTTTATCAGTCTCAAGTAGTTCACTTGAGGTGCCAGAGCCTTTGACAGAAGATGATATATGGCACTGAGAAATCAAGAGAGGCAAAATTTGGAGTTTAAAAAAGCTAAAGCAATCAAAACTTGAAAGAAGACCAATATTCTAGAAAAAAGGAAAGTGGAAACAGTATTTGTCCCTCTCTTTGCTTTGGACTTGTGTTGGCTTTGTGTGTGTGCATGTGCGCATGTGTGTGTGTGTGTGTGTGTGTGTGTGTGTGTGTGTGTTTTCACTTGGAAAATCCCAAGCTATATTAAGGGTAAGAAAACAATGACAGAAAAAAAATAAATAGAATTTTACCAGCTAGTGAATCTAAGGAAACAAAAATGTAAGCTTGGGATCTTAAAAGTTTTTTGTTTGTTTCTTTTTAAAGGCATAGAAGAGGCTTGGAATTAGGGGTAGGGTAGTAAAATCTCTGTATTGCTATACTTTATCCAAGAATAAAATTTTCAAGATTAAGAAGAATATACCTCAATATAATAAAAGTAATATACCACAATCCCACAGCCAAGTTTATTCTAAATGAAGAAAAACACAAATTTCCATTAAAATCAGGACCAAGACCAAATATGTCTATTGCCTACTCTTGTTCAATAGAGTCTTAAAAGCCATTTGGAAACCTACCACTGTATAAAGCTTCCTAAAAGATGTTCATATGTGTATATGAAAGAAGTTAAAATGGAGTTACCCTATAAAAAGGACAATGTTTCTCCCAGATCTCATAGACTACCAGGCAAAAAGTCCCATGCTACATATGGGATGTTTCTCTGTGAGTTGTTGATCATTAGGGTTTCATAGGTCTCCCAATCATTGCAGGTTATTACCACTACTCTTGGCTATCCCACAAAACCTGGTAGTAGGACTGTATTGCTGAAGACAACACATTCTTGACCAATAGGATATGGGGAAAGCAAGCTGGTATTGCATCCTTACTACTTTTGGAGCCCTAGAAAGTTCTTTGGCTACCAGAAGAGAAAGAAATCATAATGTTACTCAACTATAAACCTTATACACTACAGTAATGGCTGGTTTGACCAGATGTATCCACTGGTACAATGGCACATGTATTTTATTGAAACAAGCAACAACTTGCTGCTTGAAGATAAGGACTGTTTTACAGGAAGGAAGTTATGCCTAGTACAGTTAACTAATCCAAAAGTCCAGAAAGTCCTTTGTTGTGGAGGAAAACGCAATATTATTATTTGTAGAGAGCTGCGTGGCCGCACCTTAAAGATGGTGCTGGCTTCCACCTTCCACCTTCCCCATGGTGAGCGCTCTCTGAGATAAACAACTCCTTATTTGGCTGGGGCTAAGCTCTTGGTTTGCTCCCGTGTATCCGGACCTATTGGCATGGCCCACGTGGCACCCCATGATTGGCAGTCCAGAAGGTATTTAGCTGGGAGCGGGAACCCCAAAAGAAGAAGAAGTCATGTTCAAGGTTCCTGAATAAACCACTGAAAGAAGAGCTTGGTGTTGCATCATCCTTGCGAGCGAGGATGGGCGTGACAATTATTATTTGCTAAATGGACTGCTTCTCCCTTCCCCCAGCTTTTGTCTTTGTACTCAAATTAGTTTGTCTCTCTATTCCCATCAGAGAAGCTTCTTTATTTTATTATTTATTTTATTTTATTTTATTATTATTAATACAGAGATTCATTACTGTTCAACATATAAAGAATTAGCAACTATAAAAGTCAACAACTCTAAATGGACACCTATAGCATGCCCTTTCCCCCCAAACACAGTAATTATCATCAAAAAGGGAGTGGCAAAGCTGGGTGCATGAGAGGTGGCCTTCCTCAAGGAGGGCATATTAGTTGATTGTCCAGTGTCAAAAGATCAGTCCTGAAAACATACATATAAGTAATAGCATAGGGACAAAAGAGGATATATATCTATATATCTACATATGATAACAATTAGCTTTTAAAAAGTAGGCAATAAACTTGAAGGACAATTGAAACTGCATATGGGAAGGTTTGGAGGGAAGAAAGGGATGGAGTGAATGATACAATTATGTTGTAGTCTCAAATATAGAAAAGGATAACTAAAAAGAAAAAAAAATTAAGACCTCAGAAAAATTGTAAGATCCAGAGGTACTGGACCTCTTCAGTGAAACAGCATTTTCAGGACACAAGAGTGCCATCGTACACATGAAACCACAGAGGTTTGGACTACATGTTCAAGATCAAATCTTCCAAAATCCCATCATGGAGATAGGAAAGGCCTATGAATCCCCACCCATAGCTGAGAAGCTACTGGCAATTGATAGTTACTCAGAGAGCAAGAGTCAGTTTTCTTCAGGGATGTGATCCTGGAGAGGTTACACATGCCCCAGTAGATGGCCCGTACACACATGCCCATACAGGCAGACCTAAGTCAACGCATAGAGCACACACGGTCGGGATGCAAAAGTGAGTGGAGGATGTGGAAGGAAGTGAATCAAGGGAGGTTTGTGGGGGTGGATTCCATTACAATACAGTTCATCTATGTATAAATATCTCAAACAGAACAAATAATTTAGGAACACCATGTACTGCTTCTAAATAGATTTGAAACTCTTTGCAAACTTCAATTTATTAAAGATCCAAGAGAAGAAAAATAGATATACACATCTGTTAAAGTATTTCCCAAAGAAAACTTCAGACATACAAGGTATTTATTCCAAGCATCTAAGGAAGTAACAGCATCAATCTTACACTATTTAAGTTCTGAGTCTTGGAGAGCGGGATGTTAATATCTCATTTAGGGCTGAGCAGCCAGCAGCTACTTATTCTCAGCACTTTGTCCAGTTATGTGTTCCTACACAGACCATTGTCTACTACAAATAGAAGCTTCTCCAACCAAGGCTGGGAGCAACATTATTGTTGGTTCTCATCTGGACTATCTTGAGTTCATTCCACATCCCCGAGAGGTTCTTGATGCTTTTAACATTGATTTTTTTTTTTAATTTGAAATACTTGTAAAGGGATTTTTGGGTTCTTCTAAAAAAAAAAAAAGATTTATTTTTATTTGATGTGTATGGGTATTTTGTCTACAAGTACTCATGTGTACCATGTGTGTGCATGGTGCCTCTAAAGAGGGCATCGGGTTTTCTGGAAGTAAACAGGCATAACACATCTTATAACAGGTATAAGACATCTTGAATCCAGGACTTCTGTAAGAGCAGCAAGTACTCTTAATTGCTGAACCATCACTCCAGCCCTTTACGTTCTTAAAGTGACATCACTCAGGAATTTCATAATGTACAATATTATAATGTTTTCAAAGATTTGCATAGAAATCTATTGGTTATTATTGGAGTTAATATACACATATATTTTACAGTATACTTACATAATCATAGGCAAAAATGGTGATTTGGATTAAAGTCTTTATTTTAAGTGGAAAAAAAAACCAAACATATTCTAGAAAAGTTATATACTATGCTTCGATTTTTGCACAACAGAAAGAGACTTTTAAGTACGTGTTTAGTCAATATGTGATCTACAGTATGGTAACTAAAAGGCACATATGGTAATTACATTTACATTAATTAAAACTAAATAATAGCCATAAATCACAGGATCACTTTATACAACATGAACATATACAAGTACAATTTGTCAGTGTATAATTTAAAATTATAAATCTAAAGAAGTGATGAGTGCATGAAGTTTTCATTTTAGATGAATTGCCTCAGTCACATTTGTCACATGTTTAAATTCTGGAAGTTACACATGAGACTCACAATATCAAGACTGGAGATGAGGAAGAAGAGATTATTAGTATTTCACTGTAACTTTTGGCCATTGGCTCTTTTAAAAACACACGTGACTAGGCATTTTTAAACTAACAAAATGAAAATATGCTGTTTGGACTCACAATTATTTTTCCTATTTGTAGCCAAATACTTGGCAAGTTATTCAAGGCCTACAGTTAAAGTTTTAATTTTTACAAAGTAACAGGATATGCACATAGTAGAGACATGATATGCAAATGCTTGAGGAATATGAAAACATGTAATTTCAGCCTCTCCTTCCAGCCCCCCCCTCCTTATCAGTCATAGCTAAAGGCGGAGCTATGAAAATTATGGCTGTTCAGTACGTTTTCTGTGTTTTACTAGTGGTCTTTAGTTATGAAGGGATGGCTAGAACTCTGCCTTTCCTTCAGGAAAATGACACAGTGAGCATAACTTAGAGGCTTTGAGCCTCAAGCACTTTTCCTCATTTTATTATGTCTCAATCAATCAATTTATTTATGAGCAGGCGCTCCCTGCTAGTATAGGTGAATGGGTTGAAAAGATAAAGTGATAAATTCATAAAATCTCCCTGCCTCCACTACCCTGATGTATGCCACAGAAGTTACTTCAGAGCCTTGACTCTTCCTGGAGTCACACATCTGTACAAAGGCTGTAACTCCAAAGCACTGTGAAGTAAATATGGGGCTAAAATGCCAGGTACAGTACCTGTTATTCCTTCGCTAATGAAAACTGGAAATACACATTTCCACAAGGGAAAATAAAGACTTGTTGAAATACTTGCACACACCATACAAATGTGTAAACACTGTGGAGGGCCAGGCCTTTTTATTTAAAGTATGTGAAGACCAAAAGTTTGTAATTTTAGTGAATTTTGGTTGAGAAGCAGCCAATAAGTCAACAGCTGACACCAAAGCTAAGCATCAGAGCAAAATAATTTCACCTCATTTTGCAAAGGAAATAAATTATTTTTAATGAGAAAGCAAACTGCTGAAAGTCCTAATAACTAATTTTCTGCGCTTTATTTCTGGAGTTATGTAAACACTGGCAAACTCACAGGTAGCTTATTTAAAGCTGTTCCTTCTGTGAGGGTATTGAGAGACAAGTGTGCAATGCCACAGAGCAGTATGGAGTATGGAGGTCAGTGTGGTAGCCCACAAACATTCCTTGTGGCTTTTTTCGGCTTTGACTCAAGGTTGGAGAATTCATGCCCCTGCCCCCACCACACCCACACCCACACAACACACCACACACACACACACACACACACACACACACACACACACACACACACACCCTTCCCCGCTGCAAGGCTGCATAATAGGAAGCTTTGGCTAAAGGTATGGTTACCAGGTGTCTAATGCTTGAGTATTCAAAGTGTTTACACCCTCTGTACTTGCTCCTCCCCTTTGCGTGGTATAAAAAGCCCAGAGGAAATAAAATCTGGGACAGCTGAGTATTCATTCAGTGCCCTTCTGTCTCTGCAATTTCTAATCCGCATTCCCCTCTCCAGGACTGTATAAATGCTGGAACATCCGCCAGCATGTCAGGTTGAGGTATGGGTCCTCTGTTCTACTTTGTTTGAGGCCAGGTCTCCCTGGTTGTCATTGTGTGGGCACACACCAGGCTAGCTGGCCCACAAGCCTTTGTGAATTCTCCTGTCTCCTTCTCCCACTCTGCTGCAGAACACAAGGTTTGCAGATATGAGCTACGGTACACTGCTTTAACATGGATTCGGGGAATTTGTATTGGAGTCCTTGAGTTTGTGCCGTTAGTATTTTGCACATGGAGCCATCTCTAGCCAAAGATCATCCTTGTGTTCCAAATTCCAATAACTGAGTGTAAGTCTAATATCCAGTTTCCTCTAAATCTTAGTCATGAAGTTATTTGTCTGATATTTTCTGTAATGGCTCTTCAGCCAGAGCCAAGATTGGAGCGAGTGCCCAGGAATTCTAAAACAGGCATTTGCAAGTGTGTGCCAACGATTTCTAAAACAGACATTCATAAGCCACTTGTTGATCGTTTGCATTTAGCAGGTAAGAGCTGGAGTTGGGCTTCTAGATTAGAAGCTATCCACAGTTTCTCACCTATTCCTATGGCTTTCTCACATGTTTGAAGCTTGTATTCCACACTGACTGAGTCACCACTCTGCTGCTGGGGGCAACATCACTCCACTCCCAGTGCAAGATTGAAAGGGTTGGGAACTCTTGCCCACCCGTGTCAAAGATTTGTTTCATCAGTGAAAGAGTGAACCCTGTTCCAAGAATTGAAGTGTTGGAAGCATCAGGGCATTAGGAAGAAACGCAAAGTATCTCTGGTTTTTTTTTTTTTTTTTGTTTTGTTTTGTTTTTTGGCACATTTCTCTGCACTACAAAGGAACTGAGCTCTGTGAATAACTTGTTTCAACTGTGTACTAGTAGCTGAGCCATGATAGATTCATAAACCTCTTCTCATTTTATTCTAAGGCAAATCTGAAATGTGCTGCAATATTCACCTTAAAGGCTGAAATTTTCAGGACAGAGTCTTATCCTAACAGAGTACAGGACTATGAGAAAGACCATCTGGGAGTCAGTAAGTCATTGTGGCCAGGCTCTAATGGAGATACTGATAAAATGATGTATTTTAAAACTTCATTTATGACCAAATCAAAGGACAGGTACAGGCTGGGTAAAGGTTAGCAATTATGTATGATGGAGAAGAACCTTCTGAGAAAATAAACTCACCTTAGGTTTAAAACCTACAAAAATGAATAAATAAACATTGACATACAGCAAGGATTCTACTTCCAATCCCTCCACCCCCAAGACAAGAAAAATTATGATTGCATGATTAAGCATAGACAAAACTATTTTTGAAAAATCTCAGATGGTTTACAATAAATTCTTATAAAGTTTCTATTGTATATATATATTATATATTCTTATAAAGATTCACATATTCATTTATATATTTCTACTTTGTACTTTCGGTTTCATGTAAAAATGAACACAAAAATAAAATATATCAAGAGAAAAATTAAATGGCATATAAAATGTTTAAATTCTTAAATTAGAGGTTCACAAACTAACTAATTTAATCAACACAATTACATATATATGTATATGACATATATTCACACATATGCACACACACACACACACACACACATCTTTTCTCTGACTCTACTACTTGGTCTATTAGGAGACCTAGAAATCTGAAATTTTAGTTGTAACTTAGGGTATAGATGATTTTTGACCACATCTTGAGAGACGATAGTCCAAATCAACTAACATCATACATCATGATTTTCATACTATCCCCTTTCAACCATTTTACATTAAATGTGGGATAAATATATAATTACTGGAAACCAGTAGGGGTTTGTTGTTCTTGTCTTTTGTTTGTTTTATCAGCAGGTATTTTGAACATGTTGTGATCATTTTGTCTTTCTATGAATTTTGTAAAGAAGCTATCTCTCTTGATTTTCTATGAAAAGTCAATGGTATAATTTGTCTTTTATTGTTATTGTTTGTGGTGATGGTGTTTTGTTGGTACTGCTTTTTTCAATTAAATCTGACAGATATGGTGCCGTGGTTGGCTGTGACTTTGGCACCACCACCCCCTGGTGGTGATAAAGGGAAATTGAAGGTTTAGTTTTTGACCACTGATCTCAGCTCTCCATCTGTAACCAGCAAGTAACAGGGGTTCTATCATAAGGAACTGTCAACAAGAAAGGTCCTGATTGTGGGTGAAAGTTTATTTGCAAGTATGGAATCTTGCTTGTCTTATTTTGTTAACCTGTCTAATTTTTTTATTTAGTTCAGGCGATCTAGTTGATGATTCTCTTGCCTGTGTGTTCCTCAAATTCTAGGGTTACAGATACGTGCCACTGGACTCAGATGGATCTGTCCTATATGGGGATTCGGTGTCTGTCTGGACCCGTTTTGAAGCATTATTACTCTACCTTTTATTCAAAAAACTAAATTTATAGTATTTTGCAAAATAGCAAAATAATCAAAAAGAGGAATTCCCCCTCCAAGGGAAATTAGTATTTTAAACTTGAAAAAGTACCTTGTTATAATTTGAGGCACCACACAAGGAAAGGCTTGCTTTATATAGTCAGCACTCATGTGCTCAGTTTCTTATTTATGGATGGGAAACATTTTTGATATTTCCTAAGTCACACAATATAACAACTAATAGTAGAATATTCACATCACCTTAGATATCATAAACAATCAAGAGATTTAAAATATATAATAGATGTGCTAGGTGTGGTGGTACGAGCTTATAGATCCAACTCCTTAGAGTTCAGGCAGGAAGATGGTTTCAGACCAGGATTTGGAGTCTGTCTATGTAGTTAGGAGAGTCCACTCTTTAAAAATAAACAATTATATGGAAAGATGTACATGGGTTATATGAACATGCTAAGCTAAATTTAAAAGGAAATTGAGCATCGGTGAGTTTTGATGTTTTTAATGACCCTGTAATTATTCCCAAAGATAATCCCAAAGGATAATCATATGAGGCAGGTGAGTCAAAACACATCAACTTGTATTTGTAAAATTTGTTCCTGTTCAAAATTATACTTTTCTTCATACTGTGATTTTTTGTTAGCTTCTCATAAATCTTTTATTTACATATGGGAGAAATTTAAAAGACTAGCCTCTGGAACACACAACAAATTAAGGTAAATTTGAACTGCTAAGGGTGACTGAGTAGAAGAAGTAGAATGCCTGAACAGTTTAAAGGAGCTAACGACAGATGTCCATGAGTTCTTCATTCCGCTCAAAGCCAAGAATGACTGTGTAAAGGGTTATAGTCTCCTCTAGTCTTATATGTGCTTGCATATATACTTATACAGGTTACATGCTGTGCTTGAAAGCCTCCCCACATGCAATGAATTATTCTGCCCCTGTGAATGCTAATATTTAGAAACTTATATTCATAAGGTAGTCACTGAGATTTTCCCACTCTGAGGAAAGAGGAGGCCACTTCCTGCTTCTAGCCTGTTACCTAGTGAGATCACATCAAAGTGAGCATCAAAGCCCTTACAGATGTTTGAAACAAGATAATTTCACTTATCAAATAAAAATAATAGTCTCTCTAGCGGCACGTATTTTAATATGTTTTTAAGAAAATTTATAGCTCCTACTTGTCAGAAAGAAATATAAGTGAACCAAAATGACATAAAATGCAACCTTCAGAGTCCAGGAAGTGAGGAACAAAAGCAGGTTCCCACCTATTCACAGTTAAGCTAAAACAATGCTACAGTCTGCTGCTGTTGAGTAGAAGTGCCTCTTTTGTTCTTTTTCAATACATTCCCTAGGGAATACCTACAGGAAAAACTGGAACAAACCTTCTCCCACCATTGTGCTTTGAAAGCACACAGCAAAAGAGCAAACAAATAAGACTCTCCCTCTTTGAGAGTCTTTGAGATGTTGACTCTGAACCCTGCGGTTGTTGAGTGGACTAGGCTTTGTCAGGAACTGTCAAATGAGTTCTAAACTGTGGCCTTTGATTTCAGTGTCCCTTATTACATGATTGCAGTGCCAATGTGATACTCGGCCCTGAGATACCCTGAAAGGGCAGAGAAAAAGAACAGATGTCTGCATGACCTATGCTAAAATGCCTGTGGGTTAACACCAGCATCTGAAGACTGTGGTCTAGGAACAAAACTAATCTATAGATTCTCAGCTAAGGATAGGCATCAACTGCAGGATAGAGCTGTGTTTGCTTTATGGGAATAAAAATATAAAAACTGGCAATTATAAAATTCTCAAAGAGTTAAAATAAAATTTAAAATGAAAAACATAATCTACAGCCTGGGCCACTAAGGAGGTTCAGTGCATAAAGCCCTTGCTATATTAATCTGAGGACTTGAGTTCACTCCTTTGAACTCCTGTAAAGGAGGAAGGGAAGAGCTGAATCTACAGATCTGTCTTTTGATACCCGCATATATACCTTGAAATACACATCACCCCCCCCACACACACACACACACACACACATTCTCTCTCTAAAAACACAAGGCTGGAGAGATAGCTCAATAGTTAAGAATACCTGCTGCTCTTACAGAGGACCAGGATTCTATTCCCAGCATCCCATGGTAACTCACATTCCACACTAAAATCCTCAGGGACACAATGCTCTCCTCTGGCCTTCATAGGCACCAGGCACATACATGATATACATGCATACATATAAGCAAAACACCCATACAAGTAAAATATTTTTAGAAATGCATGCAATTTAAACTGATAAATAAGCTGTCTGCAAACATTCTGAAGATTTTTTTTTGCAAATGTAAAATGCAAGCATCTAATAGATTGACAATAATAGCCCACAAAGGAACATTAAAATGCTCAAAGTTTCTTAGCATGGTCTCTGAGATCACAGTGTTGATGGGAAAACCAATCGACATTTTAAAAATATTGAAAATCAATAGTGCATGGTAAGAAGAGCTAATTCTCTAGTGCTCAAAATAACAAAGCTCAACAAAAATAAGCACATTTATATGTTTTCATCAATATAGAAGAGTTACAATGACAAATATACTAGGCTAATAGAGAAGTGTCCAAAACTTATTAAGCCTAATCTTATGTGCAGCCCATTATAATATATGGGGTTACAGTAACAGGTAGATATTTATATATATTTCATAGGAAAAAGTAAGCAAGCAAAACACATTCTGAAAATATCAAATAATGTAAACTTTTCCTTTATAACTAATAAACTCATCTCCCAAGTCCAAAATTTAAAACTGTTATCTTTTCCTGACACATAGGCTTTTTTAGCTTGTTTGGATTTTGATGCAAGGTCTCTTTATGCTGCCCTGACATGCCTGGAATGCATTACATAGACCAGGCTGAAATCTTAGGGATCTCTACTTGCTTCTGGAGCACAGCAGCTATTGATATCTTCCGCCATGCTGGCATGCCTCATGTTATTATAAGGAACACACAACATCAGCATTTATTCTATTAACTGGAAAAGCTACTCCTGTTTTTCTAGCCTAGGCCTTTGGAGAATTGACTGTCATATTTGAGCACATCCGTTATGCAGTTATCACAAAGGACTCAGTTTAAATGTTTATATGCATGTGGCTTATGTGTCTTTTACTGTGTTGATTCATAAACAAGTCATTACAATGTCGTCACAAGAGCTCCTGTGAATAATCACTATTCATGATCAATGAGGAAGGATTGTGCTGCTGTATGGAAAGCAGCATCCATGTCCTGGTAGGGCCTGTATCCTCATCTGTCCTTTAATACACTCACTCATGATGCTTGTGCTGAAATGCCTGCATCTTACTTTCTAGCTAGGTTTTTTTAAAAGGTTTTATATGCTTTTTAAGACTTATTTTATGTGCACTAGTGTAAAGGTGTCAGATCCCCTGGAAGTAGACCTGTGAGCTATCTCTCCAGCCCTTATATATGCCTTTTCTAAGTATATCTTAGGCCTCTATCACCATCAGATAATTTTAATGAAGTTTTTGCTACTCTGCTAGCCATTTACAAACCTGGGGGAGGGGAACAGTTTCTAAATACAGTGACCAGCACTAGATTCTTCAAGGCTTATCTGACTCCCATGACTCTGATAGCTTGATTCTTCCTCCAGATCCTTGTACACCATTATTTTGCTCTGCTGTTGTAGCAACTAGGAAATGACATTTGTTAAAAATATTTAGTAAGCCGTTTATTTTTATTTTTAACAATATAAACATTCTTCGCAGATAAAATAGATTGAGTAAAAGGATACATCCAACAAGAACAGAAAATATCACACATCACGGAAAAATCCATCTGAAAAAGTGCATTGAGATACCATAAACTTTGTTAAAGTTCCAAGACAAAGAAAGGAAAGAAGGAAGGAAGGAAGGAAGGAAGGAAGGAAGGAAGGAAGGAAAGAGGAAGGAGGGAGGGAGGCATAAGGGAGGGAGGGAGGGAGGGAGGGAGGAAGGAAGGAAGGAAGGAAGGAAGGAAGGAAGGAAGGAAGGAAGGAAGGAAGGAAGGAAAGAGGAAGGAGGGAGGGAGAAATAAGGGAGGGAGGAAGGGAGGAAGGAGGAAGGAAGAAAGGAAGAAAGGAGGAAGGCAGGAGGAAGGAAGGAAGGAAGGGAGGGAGGGAGGGAGGGAGGAAGGAGGAAGGAGGAGAATGGCAGAGCATTTAGCATCCCCTCCTACTATTAAATATTATCTGATAATCCAAGGGATTGACTTCAAATTTTTATAAGTCCCTTTGGCATGTGAAGTTGATTGAAGCTCTTCCATAGAAACAGGTTAGGAAGGCCAAGGATTCTCTTCCTGGGTTCACTGTCCCTCTAACTCCCTAACCAATGAACCTAGTCATTAGTCTCAATCTTGTCTATATGAACCATATTCATGCTACAAAGGATTACCTCTTTGCGAATTTCTTTCTTTAAATTTTTCTTCTTATTAGTAATATTCTCTGCTCAAAATAACTTAAGATTTATTAATGATGATTTTAGGGTAAGCTTGATGATTTAAAGTTGAGTTAATTATGCAGACTAATACATCACAAAACTTATTCCAGACAAATAACATCTGTGTCAAAATTTCAGCCGAAGTCAGATGACACCGAAGAGACAAAATCATGCCACATGGATATCTGCCTTCTATCCAAGCCAGCCACAGAGACAAGTCACTTGTCTGGCAACCTTAAAACCCAGAAAGTGAAAAGGACAATATTATGATACATACCCAAATAGGAAATGGAACTTCTGGGAAACATTAGTTTAAGAAAGACTGCATAGGAGCTGGAGAGATGGTTCAGTGGTTAAAACATATGCTATTCTTCAAGAGGCCCTGAGTTCCATTCTCTGCAACCACACGACAGCTCACAACTGCATATAACTTCAAGATCTGACATCCTTATACAGACATACATGCAGGCAAAACACCAATGCACATAAAATGAAAAGTAAATAATTTTTTTTTTTAAAAAAAAGGAAGACTGCATAACAAAAGGTTAGACCAACCACGGTTGTTTTCCTAAACATACATTAATACTATAAACATCCACGGTAGCAAAAAGAAGTGAATACATTTAATCTTCATTCTTTGTGGTCCAAGTCACCCATCTCTAGTGACTAGAGTGACTGTAATAGTGACCAGTCTCCCAACCTCTACTCTTCCAACACACACCTGCCTTCTCATCCCTTCTCTGACTAACAGTTTGGACTGTCCTCCTAAGAACTAAACTAAGTGAGCATTTCCTTCTGCTCAGAATGCCCCCAGCAGTTATCATGATCACTGAAGGGCAAGGTCATAGTTATGAAATTATTTTGAGGTCCTTCAATTTCCTTCTCTTTTTCCTTTCTTGTACATCTAATGTCTCACGTGCCCCTCCAGCCAAAACAGTTTTCTGTTGTCATAGAAACCCAAGACACATCCCTCTTGTGCTCTTCTTACTCATCTTTGCTCAAACGTGTACTCTTAATAGGATCCTAGAATAACCCTATTTCAAATTTCAAACTGTCCAGTACCCAAGCGTTCTCCCAAACCTTACCCCCTGCTTCATTTCTCACCAAAGCTCTCCATAGCAAATACAATGCATTGATTTTTCTTTTCTTTTTTTCTTTTGAGACAAGTTTTCACTGAGTCGCTTGAGCTGATCTGGAACACTGGGTCCTTCTGCCTCTTTTTTCCAGAATTTCAGGCATATGCCACCACATCCATCCAGCTCATAAGATTTCACTGTTTAAAATCTTTGCTATGGATTTTTAAATTTTCTTTTTTGCATTACTTCAAGTCCTTCACAAGACTGTTAGCTATACAAGGACATGAGTTTTGTTTGTTATTTATTTACATAAGCAATGCTCCATTGAAAGAATGGGCCATCAACAACAATGGCCACACAATGTGGGTGAGTCTGTTCTGGATGTTCTCCCTCCACAGAAGGCACTGGTTGCGTTCAGTTACATGGTGGGCTGAGCTATCTCTAGAAGAATAGAAAAGGGATACACCTGAGGCCAGCTAGTATTCAGAATAATAAGAATCAATCAAGTGTTTCTTTCTTAAGTAACAGAGAGTAAAACTAATGAAACTATTTAGCACATAAAAAGTAATAAGCCCTTGATTAGGTAATAAATATATTCAAAACTTTCCTTGTACATATTTATTAAATATCTGTGAAATAAGTATTCTCCCAACTTGCCCACTTATCTGAAACATTTGCGATAAACCTATAAATTACTGTGGTTCCAAATAATTTTGATTAAAATACTGAAAAATCGGACTCTGAAAATGATTAAGAATGAAAGAAGGGAGCTAGGGAAATGGCTTAGTGGCGAAGAGCACTTAGGGCTCTTGTAGAGGACCTGGGTTCTTCCGGCACCCACATGGTGACTAACAACCACCTCCATCTCCACTTCCAGGGGATCCAGTTCCTGCATCTGTCCTCTGTAGGCTCATGTACACATGAGGTACACATTCTTATACTCGGGCACTCACACATATGCATAAAATATGAATGAATGAATGAATGAATAGTTTTTTAAAAAGTGAGGAGATGCTGTTTTGCAGAATATACTAGAAGTCTGGTGCCATCCTCAAAGGGAGGAAGTGATTACTCTCTTTATTCCATCTCTAACACCATGAACAGTCAGTCTTTAAGTGTCTTCATCTTTGCACATTTTCTCCAGTGAAAGTCATCTAGATCATAAGACAATAATCCATTTTTTCCAGGGCTAGGATATTTCATCATTCTAGCTGCCATATGAGTAAAAAGCTACGCTTCGCCTCTACTAAAAAATTTATTCACTAAAGAAACTTTAAACATGTGGATGAATCTGTGCCACTGGCAACCAAAAACGAAGATGCTCAAAACACATTAAAACTTCCAGATTGAATCTATAATTATAACTAGAAAATGAATAGGGTTTGCTTCTCTTTTATTTTTTTTTTCTGTTATGTTCTAAATTTCCCCAGTGATATGAATAACTCTATTAGCTTATCTATGACTTTGGCTAGTGAAAATAAACACAAAACCATAGTAAGTTAATAAAAAGTTTAGCCAGACCTCTATTTTCCCTTGAGGTAGGCTGTGGTCTATGGTCTATCAGTACTCATGCAGTAAAATTAAATATAAGTGTATTGGGAGATCTTCAGTGAACTGCTTGACTTCGTCAGTGTCACTTTTATCCAAGGCCCAACATAGCATCCATCCTATGTTCCAATACATTTACACAATAAAATGAGGCTCATCAATAGAAAGCAGATGTTCGTCTGACCAAATCATATTTGCTCTTTTTCCCAAAGAGAAGTAGTCACGCATAGTATTAAACTAAAATTAAAATTTATGACCCAATATTTTTATTTGGTGTGGTGTGGAAGCCACATGCCCCTCAAACCAGTAGGTTGCTCTGCAATGTGGCTTTACTCTTCACTAGACTTGTGTGATCTTAGCTCTTCTCCTGACCTTCGTGACTTGCAAACGCTGTTCCCTAGATGCAGTACAGTTCTTGATTTTGATCTTTGGAATGGCAGCTTCAATGTAAGAAAGTCAGAGCTTCATAGTTCTGAAGCAACAAGGGAAAAAAAATGTCCTTGTGGAATTAAAGTTCATATGGAAAGCACAGGGCATTCCAAAGAACAGCTGACATTGAGATAAGTGAGTGATGCTTGAATATTCCTAACAAGACATCTCTACCACGCCCTCTAAGGCTCAGGGATATCATGCAAGTCAAGGTGGAAAGAATGTAAGAGATGGAAGACAAAGGGACCTGTTGTGAAGTACCATTTTCTGAACAGTGCACAATCATTGCAGTTATGAACTCAAAATTGCCTGTGATTAACCACACAGGGCCTGCATAAGGATGGGTCCATCAACAGTCATTTGTGAGTAGCAGAGAGATTCAGGGTGTCCTATCCCTTACTTACCAAATATTGTTTATTGACAGCTCATGGGATAGGGGAATCTTTTCCATAAACTGTGTACCCACTGGTGGGCTCATCCAGTTCCAATGAGTAGTTCCTAACCCATGTTCACCCAGCTAGCCCTCGTTAGAACCAATGCTCTACAAAACAAAACAAAGAGGCATGAATCTGGCAAAATAGAAGAACTTGTAAGGAAGAGGGAGTTTTAAAATATTCAGCTAAAATGTTCAAGATATGAAATGTACAAGCAAAAATCCTTGGTTAATGACTTTATTATTCCGTTCTTGACAAAATAGTTGAAAATTAACCAGCATCCTTTGGGGGTAAGGCAAAGGGCATCAGGTGAAATGTATGTAGCGTGAATTTTGCCTTGCTAACCAGTCCCGGTTACTTGGTCCCAAGACACACCCCCCCTACCCTTTTTCCGTGCTTCAGCTACCTGGTTAGAAATGACACCACACATTTTCCCATAGTCTGCAGTAACTTATCCGACTAACACTCTTCTCTATAGAGTCCTAACGTGTCTCCTAGACGCTCTGACGAATATGAAAAAGGAACAAAGGTATGCTCTCTGACAATATCTGTTTCATTAGACCTTAAGCAACACGGATTCCCTTCTCATAGTCACCCATATCCCCTTCCCAATGCTACAACAGAATTTTTTGGTTATATCAGACAGTGAGAATTTCCCTCTAATTAGGCGGGGCATGTATGGCCATAGCAGAGTGGTGACGAGATTTCGGCTCACGTGATTCTACCCTGTTGGAGGGTTTTCATCATTCATTTATAGCAAATTTCCCAAGAGGACTATATTCTAAAAATGTTTAAGATGTCATTTCAATGTAATTTGAATATTAAAATTTAACTTTCACTTTTATTATAGTGCAATAATACTTGCGGCCGAGATTTCCCTTGTTCTGATAATTGACGCTAGGGCTTCACATATTTTTTTTTTTTACATTTATTTTAAGTGGCTTAAATTATTTAATTTTTTGTCTCTTTACTCTCTGCCTTTTCTCTTTCAATTCAGTGTGTGCATGTGTGTGTGCCTGTGTGTGGGGGGGTGCCTGTGTGTGCATGTGTGTGTGTGCCTGTTTGTGTGGGGTGTGCCTCTGTGTGCATGTGTGTGTGCCTGTGTGTGTGGGGGGGTGTGCCTCTGTGTGCATGTGTGTGTACCTGTGTGTGTGTGTGCACGTGCACGTACATGTGTGCATTATAGCCATCATTTCTAAGACTTTATTGTTTTGTCTGCATTTTCAAGGATTTTTGTTAAAACCCAAGTAGTTATTTGCTAGACTACTTAGTAAAGGGGCCACTTAGTAACTATTCACTTCTGAGAGGCCACTTCTTGGAAGCTGAAGTTTGGTATTTGAGGAGACTATTTGCTTCAACACCTAATGGCCTTACTATCAATTAACAAACAAAATTTTATTGCACTTCTACTACATATGAGTTCTGGGATATTGACTTGAAGAAAATGTTAGAAAAATGCAAGCCAAGCATAGTGACTAATGCCTGTAATTCTACCATTTAGGAAACTGAGGCAGGAAGATTGCTGCCAGTTCTAGGTTAGCCTGGGCTACAATGAAAGAACTTGTATCAAAATCATAACCAAACCAAAAAATATTTGGTATGATTCATCCTTGAAAATGCCTAACATCTTACTCAAAGAAAGAAGTGCCTAGTTCAGACTCCACTCACCACGTTAGGAAAAGCTATCCAGGGTCCCTGTTTCCTCCTGTGCACTTGGGACACCACTCATCTATGAAGATACTTAGGAACATTCTTAACACAGTAAACCTTAACGATGTGTGCTTTAATTGCTGTGAGATGCTCTTAGCTCCTAGGAAAAACATGTAGCCAGTGGTTATATTATGGTTCAATGAGCATGTAGTTATTTCCTCACTGAACTGGTGGGGTTTCTCCCTTCATTAGGGCACACAAGCATTTGAAAAGCATTTTTGAGAACAAAAATGACAAAAAAGATACAAAACATATTTCTTTAGCTATTTAAAATGATAGTTTTTGTTTTATGGTGGTATCTTAAATGACCATGCTAAAATCATTAGTCATCTGAACACCTTAAAAGCTGAGCACTTGGGAGCTGAGTGATGGCTCTGCGGGTAGACCTGACAACCTCAAAATCTAGGTCCCACAAGGTGGCAGGAGAGAACAGACTCCAATATTTCTCTGTCATCCACACATTACAGGCATTGCAGACCTGTACATACATGGCTGTACAAATATTTATATATGTGCACGCATGTATGTGCGCACACAGTGAAGAGCAGGTCCTCTTCAAATAAATAAGTAAATCTACATTTGTTAGTAGTTTACTGATGGATGTTGCTTGGCACAAAAATTTTGAAAGAGGAGTTAGAAGTATTCACTGCCTATTCATTACTATTTATGCACCTGTAAAGAAGTTATTTTTCAATCTTTAGTGATGATCTTGTTTCTATTAATATTGTGGTTATTAAATGAATAAATCTTTCCCCATAGTGTGTACTCTGTTATAAATGTGCTGTACTGAACAAAGGGTTATTGTTCACAACCATTTCATTAAAAGTTTTCCATTTTTATTTACCATTGTTTGCTTTTGGATGAATAATACCCCTTCCCTGGAAATCAAGCTCTTTGAGGAATGAGGGTACGGAGAAATTTATATTTATTTTATCTTGTGCTCCAAGTGTAACAATGGCTTGTCTCCATTGTAATTTATCAGAGGGATTTTCAAAAAATAGCGCAACATAATCACAGGTTGATGAATAAACATCTCTTATGAGTTTCCAGCCTTTATAACCAAACATCTGAAGGTTTTTTTTAAAAAGTCTTTGAAGTTTTTCTATGCCGGTAAGCTGATGAATCATTTTACCACATGACTGACATGTATTATCTAGTGATTGGTATATCTATTCTGTGTTTCACAGTAAACTCCTTCATCCTCTGAAACGTACAGTCTTTAGCCTCTCTTCCACAATGTTCATGAAGCCTTAAGTGGAGAAGTGTCTTATAGATGTATCCATTAGGACTGGACCACACAACTCTGCATTTTAATCCATTGTGGTTTTCAATAGTGGCTTCAATCTGTTGCGGGGAGAAGTTTCCTTGACAAGGGATGAAGACTACATTTATTTGTGGGTATAAGGACAAATAATTATAGATTGCAATTAGGTATTATGCTGGTTTAGTAGATTAGGAGTTGTAAATTCTTCTCCAATAACAACGATTTCACTAGCACTTGTATAGTTTACTAGGTATCCAGCACTAAGCATAGTTTCCTTCTCACTAAGAGGGTCCATCCAATTAGAGAGTTGGCGGTCACTGCCAAGATAAGCGTGTGCCATTGCTGCACCCTCAAGGTTACCGTACCAGGCTGGTCATTGATACAGTTTATAGTCATCATAGCTGGGTAGATCTGTTCCTCCACTCCCCACACACCCTTTGGGAACTTGGGTAGCACTTTCTAATGCCATGAAAGCTGATTCTCAGGGTGGAGGCATTCATTCAGTTCCAGCTCAGGGGTCTCTTGGCCCTGTTTCAGTAGTTCATGGTATCTTCAGCAATAGGGACTTACATTTCACCTTTCGGGGCCAACCAAGGACAACAGCAATAGGCTGAATCTTTTGGGAGTCTCTTGTACAACCCTGAGCAACAACTCAAAAGAATGTCTGCTATTGGGGGATTGCTAGTAACGTCAGAAGCTACACTCATAAAGTCTCACCAATATAACTGCCCAAATGTGAGATAAACAAGGACACCAATGGATATGCCAACGAGGATGGGGGAAACCCACGAGGCATTGACACTGTACAAAGAACTATAAGCAATAAGGAAAGCCAAGAGCAGGAAAGGTGGGCTTCCCGAGGGAAGAGCACACCAACTAGTTGTTCAGTTCTGAACTGTCTGACTGAATACATACATACAAGTTACAAGTAACATCACACATATTGAGCAGGTTATACTTAAGAACATATATGTATGTGTATATGTATATATGTATGTGTGTGTGTTTGTATGTGGGTGTATGTATAAGCATGCAATGCAGTTAATGAAAAAAAAAAGGCCATGACTTTGACTTTGAAAGAGAGTAAGGAGGGGTATATGGAAAGATTTGGGGGGGAAAGGGGAAAGGGAGAAATGTTGCGATCATATTGTAATATCAAAAATAGAGAGGGGAAGGGAGGAAGGAAAGGAGAGAGGGAGGGAGGGAAGAGGGAGGCAGGAAGGGAGGTAGGAAATGAGGGAGGAAGGAAGGAAGGAAGGAAGGAAGGAAGGAAGGAAGGAAGGAAGGAAGGAAGGAAGGAAGGAAGGAAGGAAGGAAGGAAGGAAGGAAGGAAGGAAGGAAGGAAGGAAGGAAGGAAGGAAGGAAGGAAGGAAGGAAGGAAGGAAGGAAGGAAGGAAGGAAATGGCCTTCCGCTGCTCTTATGGGCACACCTTCTCAATGGAATTTCACTCTTCTCTGATGAAGAAGGTTAACATAAAATTAACCAGCACAGACTGATGCCTTTTGGAGTAGGATCAGACTATGTTCCTGGTGTGTGAACTGGCATCTTGGAGCCCATTCCCTACAGAGGAACACCTAACTCAGCCTTCATACTGGGATGAGAGACTCGGACCTGCCTCAAATGGATATGCCAGACTCAACTGACCCACCTTGGGACTCCTTGTCCTCCTTGGTGAATGGATGGGGGGGAGGGGAGGAGGAGGAGGCTGAGGGAGGACTGGGAGGGACTGAGAGGAGAGAAGGGATGGGA
Source organism: Phyllotis vaccarum (assembly GCA_033318265.1). NCBI lineage: Eukaryota > Metazoa > Chordata > Mammalia > Rodentia > Cricetidae > Phyllotis > Phyllotis vaccarum. The sequence goes on from JARWLC010000014.1 coordinate 25,524,522, forward strand.
AGCAGTGGTAGATATGGAAAAACTTTTTAAATAAAATAAGTAAAAAAAAAAAAAACTACATATCTGCGTATCTCCACACTGCTACATTCTACACATACATCTACATATCTTTCTCTACATACATATGGTCACACGTTACTATACACAGTTACATCTATTTTCACATGTCTACACATTTTTCTTTTGCATACACTTCTCTTTTACACATCCCTTTTTACACAGCTTTATCTTTCTTGCCTCCACACAGTTACGAATCCCCACACAGCCATAGCTCTCTCACTGTAACCCTTTAAACAGCTCTTACACACTCATACAGCTCCCTACACAGGTCCATTATGTAGCATCAGCTCTTTCACACAGCTTTGTCCCTCACACATTCACTCACTCTCTTATTCATTCATTCCCTCACGTTTCTCTCACCGTCTCTAATGCTTCTTCTTCTTTTCCTTCATCTCTCACTCAGCACGCATACACTTCATAGCTCCCACCCACACATTGCTGCTTCTGCTCCACAGTCAAACTGTGGACAAGTATATGTTATATTTTCAGGGGTCTTGCCCATTCTCATAAACCATGCTAAGTCACACAGTTTTTCTCAGGCTAGAAAAGTCTTACTGATTGGACAATCACACTTGGCCAAGCAGATAGCTCTTTCCCAAACAGAAAATGGCATTGAAATTGAGGATTTAATAGTGACAGTCACAGGCTGATAGAGGTACATGCAGGAAGAGAACTATTGCAAGGAGTTATGTCTACTAAAGCTGCTTCAGTTCTGACTTTGAGTCATCAATAAACGATACCTGGGAAATCTTTGTATTTTCTGAGGAACAGATTGGTCCATTTTGAATTTGCTTCAAAGTCTTTGCAAAATGTATAAAAAGCTGTTCTTGTGACTGAAACTATGGTTACTTTCATGTGTCAGTTATAAATAATATTCTGGTATTAAAAATAGTCTTGTATTCAAACATTAAAGAATTGCTTTAAACATTAACACCTAATTTTATAAATTCTTGCATAATATATAAATAAAATATATTTAATAAACTAAAATTTAATAAACTGGGATTTTGAAAAAATAATGGAGCAATAACTTTAAAATATTGTAAAATTTATGATAAATTATTTTTTATCATAAAGTGTTAGGAATTATAAGACACCAAGCTTTAAAGTGTTAAGTTACTAAACTCAGTTCTCTAATTTTAGTTTTTAAAGATGGACAAATAACTTCTTATATATGCTATAGTTTATAACAAAACAAACCAACATAATTCATTTTCTTTGTTTATTTATAAATACTTCATTCTCTGTCAGAATATTGTTCACTAGATAAAGATTAGAAAATATTTAATGTAAAACAGAGTAAAAGTAATTGGGCATTTACTTTTTTTCATTGTGTATTATATATTCTTGCTGTGATAAAATACTCTAATCAGGGAAAGTTAATAGAAGAAAGAATTTATTGAGCTTATGGTTCCAGAGAGATAACACTCTGTCTTGTTTGGGAGACAGGACAGCAACCAGCAGGCATGGTGTCTGATGCAAAACCCTTGTGCTCATATCTTGAACTGCATGCAAAAGGCAGAGAGAGGGATGGGAGAGGGTGGGCACAGAGAGAAGTGAGAGAACAGGGGAGGGGAAGGGGAAGTGTGAAGAGACGGAGCTATGCACTCACAACAGCTACAAGCTTTGAAACCTTAGAGGTCACCTCAGGTGATGCATGGCCTTCCACAAGGCCACACCTCCCAAACCCTCCCCAAAGCTCAAATCTCTGAAACATTCCTGTTCCTTCACTGCATGAAATTCATTCCATATATGTCCTATGCCTACAGCAATGCTATATATATGTATTCATATATGTATATATGTATGTATACATATGTATATGTGTATGTGTTCGCCTGTATGTGTATCAAAGATTTTAATTTATTAAAACTAGAAAAAATTGTCCTGACAGAGTTAAACCTGTTTGTACTGTAGAAATGTATGTATGTATGTATGTATGTATGTATGTATGTATGTATGTATGTATGTATGTATGTTTAAGGCTATAACAGAAAAATAAAATACTTGTTAAGCACAACTTAGAGAAACATGTGTAGAAATATGAATAGAAGAGCAAGTCTCATGACCACATGGCACATAGACATATGTCCAGAAAGAACATCATTGTGGGGCACAAAAGCTAGTAAACATGGCCAAGATGTACAAAGCAGTCCCAGCCACAGTGCCTCACACGGCACCAATCTAATCTCAAGAAAGACTCCAGCTTTTAATTCAATTCCGCAAATATTTGTGTTCAACATTTGTTGTACAAGGAAGCCCAGTACCTTGCCAAATGTCCTACTTTTTAAAAAATTGAAATAAAATCTGCATTCAACTTGGAGCATGGTGTTTAGTCAGCCCGGGTCTCAATTTTGTCATCTGAAAAACGAAGATTGGTTTAAATGACAGCTCTGGTTTTAAAATGATTTGACTAGAGGAGTGGTTTGAACCTTGTGATGGAAGATTATTCTTTGTTTTTAACCTGTTCCTTTACCTCTCAGTTAGGATCTACTAAAGAAACCACAAATTCCACTTTACAGAAGGTACATCAGCCACGAGGGGAGTGTATCAGGGTACCAGGCAGGACAATGACACTACAAACACTCTGGGGGTGGGGGTGGGGCTGGGTTGGGGCTGCACCATCTTATATTACATGATTTGAGGAAGTTATTATCTCTCTTGGGGTTTTTGTTTCCTTTCTAAAATAGTTTTGAACTTACCTACAAATGGCCACTTTAAAGAGTGTTCAACATGGAAAGCTGTGGGGGATGTGCAAATTAAAACTATATGAAGACCCATTCTTATCCCAGTCAGAATGGCTATCATTCAGCAAACAAATGAATATGGATAAAAAGGAACCTTTTATAAGTCTGTGTGGCCTTTATGGAAGATTTTCAGAAAACTAAAAAGACAATTGATTCAGAATATCTGCCCAGAGAATTCTAAGTCAGCATTCCACAAAGATATTTGTACATCCATTTTTATTGTTCTTTAATTCACAATAACCAAAATATGGGACCAGTCTAGATGCATGAATGCAGAATCAACAGACGAATGAATTAAAAAATGCAGTACATACATACAGTGCAATGTGAATCAGTTATAAAGAAGAATAAATTGTGGCATGTGCAGGGATGTAGATGGAAATTGAGACCGTGATACTAAGTAAAGTAAACTAGACTTGGAAAGACAAATATTGCATATTTTCCATAATATATAGAATTTAAATTTGTGTGTATATATGTGTGTATATACACAACATATTATATACATATAAAAGTGGAGAGGACTGTAAAGGAGGAAAGGATATAAAGGGATAGAAACAAAGAAACAAGAGAGCTTACTGGGATAGAGATGCCATGCTAACAGAAGGGAATATATGAGGAGGAAACAGGCGAAAGGTCAGCAAAGGATGCAAATAAGCATAATGATAAATGTGCATGAAAATGTCACAATGGAACCTATTTCTTTGTGTGATAATTCATATATACACATACATATATATTATATTACTATTATTGTCATTTTGTAAGGCTATAAAGAATAAATTCATTACTGTATGTAAAGCCCTTTGGCCCGCATCTAACAGAGTAGGTATTTCAACAAGACTCACTGTTACTGTTCTGTATCAGGCAGAGGGAAAAAATATCAATAGTCTAGATTTAAACCTACACACTGACATTCCTTTAATTAACAGCTGCCACCTTACGAGATTACTTCTAAATTAATAAATAAATATGTATCTCAATAACAGTGCATGACATAAAATATATACTATTATTGTCTCACTAAGTTTGTTTAATCAATGGAATGCTCAGTACATTAAAAAATAATAACTTGTTTGTCTACTGAGGTTTCCCACACTCTGTAGATATCAGTCTTAGGAAGGACTTCTTAATTGGCTCAGTGTTGAAGTTACAAGTGGAATTTAACATGTTAATAAATACAGAATCATACAGAACCACTCTTTTTACTTCAGGATCCCATACACAGTAACCCTAGGAACTAAAAAATCTAAAAATAGGAAAAAAAATATGTGAAGGTTTGTAAATTTAATCACAACAAATTCTTAGAATATAAATATTCAGGACAAGTGGTAACAGCCTTTAATGGCAGAGCTAGCAGAGCATTTGTGCTCAATAAATGCTACTGTTTATTGTTTTAAATTTCCCCTTCTATCAAATTGAATCAATCTCTCTCAGCTTTTATTAAAATAAACTTTCCTTTGCAAAAATCATATCCAATAGAGTAAGAGCAAATGATAAAGGAGAGTATTGTTTTCTCACATCACAGTTTAAACTATGTCACATGTACTACACAGTCACTTTGAGGCGTCAAGAAAAATTGATAGTTATAGGTTAATACAAAATAAAACTCTTTGGAATGATGCTATTCTCTCTCAATTAAGTTTATTTAATCATTTGAATTCTCAGTAGGTTTAAAAACAGTAACTAATGAAGGATTTGTCTACTAAGATTCTCTACACTCTCCAGAGATCATAGAACTTAGAAAGGACCTCATTTTTACTTGGAAAATATTAAAGTTACAAGTGCATCAAATTATTGTCTAAAGACTCCATTGTCTATGACCTGGCATTCTGAGAAATGGGAATGAACGGATGTGTTAAACTCCACTAGAAGGTCTTCAGACCTGATTTAGGTTGATGATTTTGCATTCAGACAGAAAGCTGCAACAAAATTCATTTATAGAACAATAAAGTATGATTTTTATATGAGACATTCTAAAGTAAATGTGATATGCTCATTGGGTTAATTAACTCTTCTTTAGTTCCAGAGTGCATTCGGTGTGTCTATACATTCCCTTGGAAGTAACAAAAGAGTTGCAGTATTTTTGAGCACTGGTGTCCACTTTCCAATGTCCTGGGCTTTGTATAAAAAACAAACAAACCACCCTTGTTTCTTTAGACAACCAAGATTTTGCTTTCAAAATCATATTTTTGCATTAGCTTTGTTTACTCATCCGTTCACTTCTTTCCATGCTTGGACTGAACCAAGAGCCTTAGAGATATTAGAAAACTACTTCATTCCTGACCTCCCTCCCAGCCCTCTTTTTATTTATTTTTTCATAAGATCTTTCTACATTGCATAGACTTGCCTTGAACCCATCCTGTGGCAGGCATTGACTCTACCGCATTAGTCATCCAAATAACTAACCTTGTGCTACTTACTATGCCCAAATAATATTTCATAAAGTAATATAAATTATTTATTGTCTCCCATTTTAGGCAAAATGAGTAAATAATAAATTTTAAACAAAGAGATAAATACAAATGATAAATGTCTAGTAAGAAATACAGCCACGTGTATTCTCATCAAAGTGTTGAGATTTGAAGGAGTGTGGGATTTATGTAAAGGGAAAGAATGGGCCATGATTCTACATAAGCCAACATGTCTCCTGTGTCATTTCCACATCTCCTAACACAGCACCTCAGTTTTGACAGCCTCTGGGATTAACACAAAACCCTCCTTGTGGTTAGTGCCTTAAGACACTGGACTACAAAGAGAATGTATTTCTGGCTGTTGAAGTAACAGAAGCAAATATACAGTCCATTGCCCTAGACATGTATGTGGCAATTTTGAAAATAACAGTTAATATCTTATTCATGTGTCTAATGAAAATATGTATTCAAGCAGATATAATATACAAGAGTAAAAAAAATAAGGCTGGAGAGATGGCTCAGTGGTTAGGAGCACTGACTGCTCTTCCAGAGGGCCCAGGTTCATTTCCCAGCACCCACATGCTGACTGACAACTGTCTATAACTTCAGTTCCAAACAACCTGACACCCTCACACAGACACACATGCAGGAAAAGCATCAATGCACATGAAATAAAAATAAATAAGTAAATTTAAAAGAAGAGCGTAAAGAGAAGGTATCTGAATGCCTTCATAATTTCAATCATATTTTTCATAACAAGTAAGAAGTCTGGAGTCATGTGCACCAGTGTGTTCTGGAATGTCCTACCAATGGCCTGTTTCAAAAGGCCTCATGTGAGGCCTGTGACCTCTAAGCAGAATGGCCTGATGAAGTCAGCAAACATCTTCTGCTGGGTTCACTTCTCTTTTATGAAATCTGTTCCTTCTCCTCAGGCACTTCTGCCTTTACCCTCCACCAAATCTCTTAGTTCTCTGCTCTATGTGTCAGATGGAAGAGAAGCTACTAATACTTTGTGGGGGCCAGAGGAATTGCTGTTAGGCCTCTCTGAAAAATCTGTGGTTAGTGCTCAGACAGTAACTCAAAATATTAATTCTCTAGTGATAGAGGTGATACCCAATGTGGGTATTTGAACTTCTATAGCTCCTAATTCAGAGAATTAGTTGGGTGTTACATTTGTACAGAAAATTCAACCGTGAAGGAGGCCACCTGCACTCCAATCTCAGGTTGCTTTAGTCAGCACTACGAAGATGATATATGTAGTATCATCTAACAACTTTCTGGGAAGAAACTCACAACTTCAGGTTCAATTAATTTTCATGCAGAGAACGAAGAGCCACTAGTGTCAAGAAAGAATGAAGCTGGCAAGGTGCTTCTTGATTTAGAGTGGGCCGCCGCTGCCCTGGCTGTTGACCTCACTGCTGCCAACATGTGCTAGTTGAGTAGACTTCTGGCTACTGGGCGTGAAGAAATCACATAGTCAATTAAGTAATCCATCAACAAACATACTAGTCTTCTGAAGTTTGCCAAGTTCTGAGGAGAATTGTGCAAGGAAGTGTATAGGAGTCTTATGAAGCAGTAGGCCTCTTTGTAAGCCATATGTGATGACATATGAGGAAGAATGTTCGTGAGACATGCTACTAGTATCAGAAGTAAGCATCACTACTGTGGCTGAAAGCCCTCTGTAAAATAGCATTTTTGCTTTACTGGGTAATACTATAGTAGAATAATGAAGCTCTCTGACTGAGTATTTTCCTTGGCCAAGTAATGGGTGAGAGTTCTTCCACATAAAACATAGAGAGTACTTAGATAACTGAATGACAAACTGGTATTATGCTAATGCTGAACTGGTATTAAATCTTCTTACAATAGTGGAAATCATTCACATCATATTCTTTCAATAGGAATTGTTATCTTTTCCATTATAATAAAAACGGCAGAGTAAATTAATTAAGAGCTAGTAAGAGATACCAGTTCTAAAATTGATAATATTGACAAATGAAGGCAAAAGCTGGAGGTGGGGATTGGATCCAGACAGCAGCAGGAGGAAATGAAGCAAACTGACAGGGTTCAAGTTTTGTTGATGAGGTCAGACGGTAAATCCAGATATGAAAAACAGAGAACTTCCTCCTGAAAATTTCCTTAGCTAGCACAATTTCTAACTCCACTTTAAATACTTATCCTTATGCATACAGATAAGTGTATCTCACTCACCCCTCATCAAAAATGCTTATTTTTTCTTTTATTGAAAGCAGTTTATATATATATATATATATACATATACATGTATATATGTGTGTGTATGTCTGTGCGTGTGTGTGTGCATGTGTGTGTATGTGTGTACATATGTGTGTGCATGTGTGCGTATGTGTGTACATATGTGTGTATGTATATGTGTGTGCGAGCATGCATGCATGCATGTGTATGTGTGTGTGCAAGCGTGCATGCATGTGTATATGTGTGTCTGTGCGTATGTATGTGCATGCGTGTGTATGTGTGTATATATGTCTATGTGCACATGCAAGCATGTGTGCATGTATGTATATGCGTATGTGTGCACGTGTGTGTGTGCGTGTGTGTATGTGGATGTATGTGTGTGTATATATGTGTGTGTGTGTATTTATGTGTGTGTGTGTGTGTCTGCGTGTGTGTGTATGTGTGTGTGTATGTGTGTGTGTTTGTGTGTATGCATGTGTGTGTATGTATGTGTTTGTCCTGATTATTGTTTTCTTTCCTGTCCTCTCATTTTCCCTGCACCTCCCTCTCATCTGGCTTCACCCCTTCTTGTCTCTCATTAGAAAACAAGAGAAATCTAATGATTAACAATAAAATAAAATATAATAATATAAAGCTAAAACAAACTCATCTAAATTGGGCAAAATGAACACATGTAAGAAAAATAGCTCAAGACAAAGGAAACAGACAGACACAAAGACCCATTAGACACACCAGGAATTGAAATCAACACAAAATTAAAAGTTATAGTGTATATGCAAAGGACCTATTGAGTGCACATGCACGAGAGAGAACAGATAAAATAGATGGATAAAATAAAAATAAAAGAGAGAGAAAATTAAAGAGAAGTAAAGAAAAAGCTCTGACGTGACACTATGAAATAAGGAACCTTCAAAGATCCCAGAGTTCCTTTTCTATTGGCCATCTGCTGCTGGACACGCAGTCTACCAAGAAGAGCAGTTTGTTCCCCAGTGAGATCCCCTCAAATAAGACTAAATTTTTTTTAACAGATAGTTATAAACTGGCGAAAGCTTCTGGGCTAGGGATGGGGACGTGCACCCATTTCTTTCAGCTCTAGGACCCCATCTGGTACAGACCTTTGCAGGCCCATGCTACCCCAGTCCCTGTGAGTTTCTATGTTCATCCATCCTGATGATTTAGAAGGCCTCATTTCCATGGTGTCCTCTATGCCCTCTGGTTCTTACATTCTTTCTGCTTTCTCTTTCTCGGGGATCCCTGAGCTTGGGGGGGGGGGGCTGTTGACGGAGACATTCCATCTAGGGATTGAGTGTTCCACAGTATATTAATTTCTGCATGTTGTCTAGCTGTGGGTCTATATTTGTTTCCATCTTCTCTGGGAGGAAGCTAAAGAGTTTCTTTTTTGAAATATGGAGATGTGGGGCTGGAGAAATGACTTAGTGGTTAAGAGCACTGGCTGTTCTTCCAGAGGACCCAGCTTCAATTCCCAGTCCTCACATGGCAGCTCACACCTGTCTGTAACTCCAGTACCAGAGGATCTGGCATCCTTGCATAGACATACATACAAGCACAGAAAAAAATAGCAAGTCAAGGGGCTGGAGACATGGCTCAGAGGTTAAGAGCACTGGCTGCTCTTCTAGAGGTCTTGAGTTCAATTCCCAGCAACCACATGTTGGCTCACAACCATCTGTAATGAGATCTGGTGCCCTCTTCTGACCTGCACGCATACATACAGGCAGAACTGTATACATAATAAATAAATAAATAGCAAGTTAAAATGCAAAGAACAAATGAACATGGGGTGCCTAATCTTAACAGACACACCTACAATATAATCCCTGCAGTAAAGGCTCAGGAAACATCTTGGAAGAGAGACAGAAGGATTTTTGAGAGCCAAAGAACAATTGTTAATGGTATCTTCTATATATGTCAGTGAGTCAGTGAAGCTATATTAATGAAATACCGTACCAGCATCCTAAGCAAAACCTTAAAAAAGACCACATCAGTTGACTTTCCAATGAAAATAGAAGAAATCTCACAAGTCCCTAGTCCTACATGAATGACTGCAGGTAGTTAATGGCTGCTAAGTGAGAGAGGTTCAATCTTCTTCAGGATGAGACCCCTAAAAAGTTATCCAGTCCCAAATGAACAGTCTTAAACATATACACATATGAGCAACACTAATGCAATATACTCAGTGGGATGTATTTACACATACATGTCAATAATAATTAAAGAAGCAGAGTTTATAAATTTTAGAGGAAGTGGAAGAGACACCAGATGAGTTGTGGGGTGGGAAGAGGCAGAAACAATATAAAAACAGCATTCACATATAAAAATTTTAAACAAATTAAATATTATTTTAAATAATTTTTTAAGCTGCAAGAGAGTTGAGCACAGTGTTTCTGTTTGGTAAGCTCATACTCTGGAGGCTTAATCAGGAAGATTGTAAGTTTGACATATAATAATGAGTTCAACCTCAATCATATTCAGTTTTAAATCAGGACAGTTATAAAATGCAAGTCTTGTTTCACTCTTAGTGGGTGACAGGGCATAAGTGCTCTTGGCCTAGAAAAGTCATGCCATACCCCTCTACATGGTGCTGACTCATAGGAAGGGCAGAATGACCAGGCAGAAATGAGGATTTAGGAAATGGCTAAAAACTTTTTAATTCGGTACTTTAGGCTTTGATTAATTTTGTGGCAGTGGCAATACAAACAAAACCAAAGATATGACAAATGAAGAGCTCAGAAAAGCCAAGTACCTCTAGAGACATGAGTGTACAGTAGAACTGGGGTTTTATATGTAAGTCACAGCAGTCAAATAAAATGTAAGCCTTCTGACTAGAGATAATGAGCAAGCATATGCATGTGGTGCCTTCATGTTATAACATTTTTTTTCTTTCAGTAATGAAAGAGTTGTGTTTTTCAAAACCCATAATGATGTTGAAAGGCAAAAGTATTAAGCTCCAGATGAGAAAATGCAGACAAACTAGAAACAAGTTCAGCCAGCAGGATTCAGATTAAAATAAAGTGGCTTAGGATAGAAAGTAGCATTATAGCAATGAGGGCAATAACTCTTTAAGGCAATGGTACTCAACCTATGTATTGTGACCCTGTAGGGATCAAACAGCCCTTTGAAGGGGTCACCCTGTGAAGATTATTGGAAAGCAGAGATATTTACATTACAATTTGTAATGGAGAAAATTTACAGTTGTGAAGTAGCAATAAAAGTATTTGCATGGTTGGGTCCACTGCAACATGAGGACCTGTATCAAAGGGTCACAGCACTAGGAAGGTTGAGAACCACTGATGTAAAGGATTCTAATTCTTAATCGAGTCTATCTAGGCAGCAGACTAGAACACTTGTCTTCAGGATATTAACCTATAATAATATAATTATAATATATATATATATATATATATATATAATATAAACCTGGTTTCAAAACAAGATGGCAATCTGTTGAGCCACGATGACAATAACAGAACCAGTAAATATAACATGATCGTGATGTTGAAAGAATATGTTGCAGAGTCTGGTAGGCTTCAGTCTCATAAGACAGTGGGAGAGTGAATTAAATGGCTCAAGACAGTAGAGCAATGTATTCAAATGATCTAGGTCTTTTCGTGTTTTGCATATAGATGCCCCAGCCTTGCTTGCCCATCTAGCACAAAACTGGCCTTTTGAAAGTCTGAGTACCACCCTACTTCCATGATTAGGGCATGTGGGCTGGTGATAATCAAACATATATGACTTTAAAACCAAGTCAAATATATATCTTAGCACATCTGTAAGAACAAACAGTACCTATGCATTAAAGAAAAGGGAGCATTATATGGCCCCACAAAATAGTTACCTTGTAAAAGCTGTAAACATTTTAATGTTTAAACATTTATCTCCCTTGATAAAATTGTACAAGTTACCAAACTGCAAACTTCTTTTTAAAAGAATAAAAAATGGCACAATCAGAGAACTTTATAGTTCTTAGAAAAAATAACAAGCACAAATTCAAAAACAAATGACCACAGAAACACATGCAGACACTTGTGAAAGGGCAAAACTGATACATCTAAAAACCAAATTAATATATGCAGTCAATCCTCCAAACAGAAAAGATAGCCAGCTGAAAATATTAAAGATGGAGATCTTAAAACTCCGGAAAAATACAGCCCAAAGTCCTATAAGCCGAGATTTGAGGTGTGGTTTAACGAATTAGCCAAAGTTGTCATCAATACTGACAATGACTACAGCTTTTGTTAGGATTTTATGTTCTGGTGAATATTTTTGCTTATGATTAAAATGAGATTATTCTAACAACTTCATTTCCTGTATGAATTGCCAGTAACCTTTGGTGCAGGAAGAATAAGACATCTGTAGGGAGATTATGCTGTTCCATTGTAAATAATTGTCCCTGCCTATGAGTTTAATAAAAAGCGCTGATTGGCCAAAGGAAGACAGGAAGTGCGGGCAGGGCTACCAGACTAAGAAGACTCTGGGAACAGGAAGAACAGAGCAGAATGCCAGGGAGAAGCCAGAAGAATCAGAGGACAACTATGCTGCTCTGAGAAAAGGTACTGAGCCGCATGGCTGAACAGGATAAGAGTCATGAGTTAGATTAAGAGTAAAGAATTAGTAAGTTATATGCCTGGGCTTTAGGCCAATCAGCCTAAAACTATTGTAAGCATCTGTGTGTCTCTGTGGGTCTGTGGGTCTGTGGGTTTGAGGCTAGGCCCGAAAGTCCAGGACAGAAACCATATACTACAGACACATTAGCATAGTTAAACACAATTTAGTTGATGTGCTTAGATACATGATAGCTCCCTCCCTCCCTTCCTTTCTTTTCTCATATGTCCCAGGAAGGCTTTAAAACTGCTATATGACCAAGGATGACTTTAAATTCCTAATCCTTCTGACTCCACTTTCCCAAAGCTGGGATTACAGATGTGCAGGACACATGGTCCATGCAGTACTGGGGATCCAACTGAAGACACAAGCGAGCTACTTCCCCAGAACTGATATTCTTTCATTATATGTTTTAATAGGTAAGCAAAAAGAATACTAACTGTGGGAGACTATGTTGTTACACTGTAAATAATTGTGTCTCGTCTGCGGGTCTGTAGGCCTAGACCTTGAGGTTAGGCCCGAAAGTCTGGGCCAGAAATCTCATACAACAACTAACAACTAGAAAAACAGAGCTGGATGCAGAGCAATTCTCAATTAAAATAATAACAAAGAAATTTCCAAGTTGAAAGCCCAAGTCATAGCTATTATATTACCCAGTACCATGACAGGGTGGCAAGGTCACCACACTAAAGTGGGTGTTAGAGAGTCAGGATAAAGTGACAATAGGGCAGGTTTATATGAGACAAGTTTTAAGAGAGGGGCATCAAGCTGTGTTTACATATCTGGAGGCCATCTCAATGAGAGTAATTTTGAAGAATATAGAACCTGAAACAGAAAAAGACTATCAATAGGGATGGGCCAATAAAGGCAACTCAAACCTGGAATAAATAGCAGAAATCATGGAGGTAGAACCAAGGCAAAGCTGGAGAAAATAAAAATCAACAGGCAAAGAGTCTTGGCAGTCAAGGTACAAGAAATATGTAATCAGGGACTTTGTGAGACTAAAGATGAACGCTTATGCACATCCTATATATAAATAAACAGACATCTCCATCATTGCGATACTTTGAGCTTGATTTACAGAATGGGGTCAGAAATAATATCATAATTATTTGGAAGTATCACACTACATTCCTCTTTTTATCACAACCAAATTCCTTTGCTTCCCATTTCTATGTCTCCTTAACATTTTTCATGGTTTTTTTGGCTAAAAAAAAAAAAAAAAAGACCAGACTTTTCTGTTCCAGAACAAAGTATTTTGTACAGACGTCTGAAAATGTCTGGTGGACATGAACTAGCAGTGGAGGTTTATCTAAGCACCCCAAGATGCTCGAAAGAAGGGCAGTGAGCAAAACCACACTCTAAGAACTCTGTACATGGAAATGTGTAAGTGATGTGTAGAAGAACAAAGCAGAGTCAGAGTGAGCTGAGTGTCCAAAGGTATGTAGTAGGGGTACTAGTTCATGTAGAAACGTCAAAAGCAGCCTTTCCTGCCATCGATTATAAGCAGATATGCAAAGCACATTTAGAAAAGGCATTATGTATTTTTTGGTGCAAAGATGCTCCTTTAGAAAGAAAACAGCAAGTTAAAAGGCCTCAGGATGCATGCTTCTTTAAAGACTAGTGCATCAGGAGCAAAATGGAAGATGAGCAGGAACACCAGTTTGTAATTCATGCAGTTAACTACAGCAGCTTTGTCTCCTAAGACCTGTCCTTCCTTAGTGAACTACTTGCTAGTATTGCCATTCAAAGTGCCACAGACTACATGACTTAAAAGACATGAATTTATCTTATCATTCTGCAAGTCAGGAAGGCTAAGATCAAGGAACTGACATTTGGTTACTGATGCCTCTTCAGTTTTTAGCTGTATGCCTTTGTGTGGTCAACCCACTGTGTATGTCTACATTTTTTCTGTTCAGGACAGCTAAGTGGATTAAGACATCTTAAGGTCATTGTTTTGATTTATTTTCTTAAAAATCCAATTTCTTAACATTACATTCAAAATTACATTCAAAGACTGGTGGGTCTTAACACCATCCACTTAGCATAGGAAAATGAGATTTTGAGGGATACACTATTCAGCCCAGGGTGCTCAGTAATAATGATAACTGAAAGCCTCTATTAAGCTATGGACTATGTTTCTCAGCCTCCTTTTGAGCTAGCAGTGGGCAGATGGCTGCCATTTTACACTTAGATGTGTACAGAAGCAATATCACTTCCATCCTTAGAGTCCATCGCATGTAGGAGTAGAAACATTTTTCCTTGATATGTTTCTTTCCTGGAGTAGTTAACCTACACCAGCTTCACTTCCCACTCAGCAGGGAAAGGAAACCAGGGTACACGTCCTGTATTGCTATATGAAATTAAAAAAAAAAAACCAAAAAAACTATTTCTTCATTGAGACTTTAAATAATGGTTGAATCCCTTGTTCTTAACACACACACAGACACACGCAAACCAACACACATACACAGATACACAACCTTATGTATAAACTTACCTACCTAGTAGTGACTGCTGAAGGAAAAGTTGGATATTAACCTTTAATTTGTACATAGTTGTCAAACTTAAGGGCAAAATACAAGTTTTACAGTCCAGATCTTAAACTTAAATTTCTTAACAATAAATAATACAGCCATTTATTAGGTTTATAAAGTTAATTTATTAAGCTCTTACACTCTAGCCATAGGAAATAAAGCAAGAAGCAAGCCCTGTAGATTTCATACTGTCTCTCACCTCAAATTGCTTGAAGTTCTGTGACAAAAGATATAACCAAGACCTACTAAGTGCACTCTGCTCAAAGGGAAGTCTCCAGAATCTGCCTGGGAAGACCATAAAATCAATAAGTCAGACAAACAAAAAGACGGATGGCACTTAAGGTGTGTCTAGATGAAACTGTACTGGACATACGGATCTAAAGAAAGCATGCAATTTTTAGATGACATAGACAATGAAAGGCTTAAGAGAAAGCTAATTGTAAGTGGGAGATAAATGAAACTAACTCATGAATGAGTTTGAAGTAGACACAGAAGACAGACCTGTGTGAGGAAATTGTCAACAGTTATCCTCTGTGCTGGGGGAAAATTAGTAAAATAAATAAATTTTTTTTTAAAGATGCTTAAACATGATCAGAAATCTCATTTTCCTGTGCTAAGTGGATGGTATAGGTGTCAGGTAGTGGAAACCAGATCTGTTTCTGGAAAACTCTAGAGTGCATGAAACACAGAGCTCTGCAGATAGATTCCAGGTGCCTCGAGGCAAGAGCTTAGATGAAGTATGTCCAGAAGCCCATCTTTTGCTTAGGAGAAGCATTTGCTTGAGAGGAAACATCACAAAACTAAAAGTGTGTTCTGTAGTGGCCATTTGGAATGTATGTCTATGTATGGTTCTCTGTAGAAATGCTTATGCCAGTCTTATTTTGCAGAAGAGGAAATGGATGCCAAGAAAAGTATGCATGCTCATGTAGAGGAAGGAGTGAATTCTAGCAGACTCGGATGTCCACATTCTTCCATTTCATTGTATACTTTGTTTTCTGCAACCTACTTGACATTGGCCCTTTCAGAACCTTCACCCGAAGCACATTACTCCCTACAGTTACATCACAGCAGCTGAAAGAGCGATCTGTGGAGCCTGGATACCTGGGTATGAAAGGAAGCCTCATCCCCTGTGAACTATGTGGACATGGAAACATGTTTAAATCATCATACCCTTCTGTTTCCTTCTCTTCTCCCTGCAGGGCTTCTTCTATAAGATGTAGTTGTAATGTACTTGCTGCAGATATCTACCCCTCTGAAATCCACAGAGCAACCATGACACACAGCACCTCTATAGTATTTACCTACTCTTGACTGTGACCCAGAATAGACTTTTTTCTTTTCATCAGCTTAAAGCTTTAAAGATAAGCATTTAATTTTTCAATTTATTTCTCAGTATGCAATATATTAATGCACAATAAAAAACAGAAGGTGGATTTATCGTGTGAGAAACTAAATGTTTTTGAAGATGATTTTAGGGCTCATTGGTTCTAAGTGAAACATTATGTCACTATATCCCACAGATACATAAGGTTAAGGCACTGTATACTCATGCTTCTGTCATTAAAATAGTTGAGTCTCACAAGCTCTTTTTTAATTTTTAATACTGTGCTGTTTATCTCTAGGATTTAACTCCTCGGTAAGGAAAACAGCTCGGAATTAATTTCCCCTTGCTTAATATTCTACAGAACCTAATCCTGCATCAAAGCTAAAGTTGATTCTGTTGTTTGTATTGTTAGCTGTCTATCTCTACTTTCTGTATCCACATGGCTAAATTTCCCACTGCTAGTTAATAGTCTTAGGCTTTGAATCTTCTCCCCTTCCCCCTTCCTACTGGTACCCATTTGCTATTTCTTGGCCTTTCATGTTGAGTCTAGACACTGTTCCTTTGGTCTCTTCTTTCTTTGTAACTGTAACTCTCAACATAGAGTCTATTCTGTGCCCACACTGGGTACATGACACAAGCCACATAGCAATGAGCAACTGTTCATTAGCTTTCAACCCCCACAGTCCAAAGGGTCTCCTGCTCACTCTCTTAACTAAGGATTGTTTCCTCTTTGGCATTCTAGTAATGATAACAGATGTTTATGTATCTCCAATTATCCTAGGTGACCTAACAGGAAAGTGGAATTCTAATAATAACTATGTCAAGATCACGGTGTAGTAGGGTTTGGGACCTCCCTATTGAGCCCAACCTTCCCTCACCATCTGCAGAAAAGGAGCTAATATTCCAGACTAGTAATGATGTGATGCTCATGCCTCTTCCATTTTTCTTTGCTGGTTATGTCCTCGAGCATTAAAACGTACCATCCTACAGCTACAACTGAATAAAATTTAAACTTAATAGTACTGTAATGATATTTAAGAGCTTTGGAACTTTTAGTTTGAGATTTTAAGTTATAATAACAGAGGTACCAGAATAGTAATAATTTCATTTTTTAAATCTTAATATTTGTAAGCTAATACTTTAGTCCTATATGTATAACCAGTGAAAATGTGTGCATGTGTTGATACACAAGTGCAAAAGTATCAATAACAATGTTGCATTTCAAGCTAAACACCACTGATGTGTTTTTCAACAATAGAACTTATACGCCAATAGGATACACAGCAAGAGAATGGGCAACTACATATAAACAAGGTTGACTCTCACAAGCATGCCCTTGTATATTTAGAGCCTGGACTCAAAGCAGGACATACTGCCTGATTTCACTTACATACCACCAAAAGAGATTAAATTAACACATGAACACATGACGTTACAGATAGTTATGCCAGTGGCTGTAATTCGGTGGGGAGCAAAGGCATGTAACAAAGCCTCCTGAGAGAATACGAGTGTAAAAATATTCTATTCTAGCCTGATTAAAAGGTACATTCAGTTGGTGAAAATTCAACCAAATATGTCCTTATATTTGTTCTCTATTTGATATAAACATCATACTTTGATGTCATTTTAGACTTTAGGTATGTAATCATCTTATATAAACAAACATTTTTCTCCCAAAAGCTGGCAATACCAGTTATGAAAGGTAACCAAGCTCTTAGCAAATCAACAGAAGGAATGCAATTTTAATTATAGTCAATAAAATTTAAATAGAAACTTAATAAAAATATTAAAAATTTCTGACTGCAGCAGTCATCTGGCAAAAAAGTACATGGCTGATGGTATAGCTCAGTTGATAAAGTACTTTGCTACTATATAGAATAGTAGAGGTTTAGTCCGTGGCACATTGCAATCACACTTGAAAAGACGGGGGTGGGGAGCAGAAAATCAATGTCATCTTGGCTTCATAATAAGTTCAAGGCTTGCTTAAGATACATGAGGCCAACTCTAAAAAAACAAATGTATGCAGCAAATATGTAAAATGAGGAAAATCACAGGATATGACAAATAATTGTTATTTTTTTGGAAACATAAATATGGTTCTCTACATGTTACAAACACAAACTCATTGTCTCTTAATATACAATGCTTAGTATTTGATATAAAGATTTTTTTTTAGACAATTGATGCGATTTGAATTTTTAAAACAATGAGATATGGGGACTGAAAATGGTTCGGCAGTTAAGTATGTATTACTTTTGCAGACGAACTGAATTTGGTCCTGTAGCATGTGGCTCACAATTGCCTGTAACTCCAGCTTCCATGGATCTGGCTTCCACAGGCACCTGAACATATGTAGTAAAAGGTTTCTGTTCCGTACTTTCGGGCCTAACCTCAAGGTCTAGGCCCACAGACCCACAGACCCATAGACCCACAGACCCACAGACCCACAGACCCGCAGACCCTCAGAGACACAGATGCTTTCAATAGTTTTTGGCTGATTGGCCTAAGGCCCAGGCATATAACTTGTTAGCTCTCTACCTTTCATCTAACCCATGACTCATCCTGTTCAGCCATGCGGCTCTGTATCTTTCCTTAGAGCAGCATAGTTGTCCTCTGCTTCTTCCGGCTTCTCTCTGGCATTCTGCCCTCTGTGCTCCCTGTTCTCAAGAGTTTTCTTAGTCTGGTAGCCCTGCCCATACTTCCTACCTGCCTTTGACCAATCAGCGCTTTTTATTAAAACAGTGGGTGGGACAATTATTTACCATGAAACAACATAATCCCCTTTAAACATACCCATAATTAAAAATAATAAAAATAAATCTTAGAAATTTTAAGCAGACATATTTACTCTTTGCTGTATTTCATTCTGGGTGGGGGGACCCTGGGCTGGGAGAGTAATGGCAGGAATCCTGCCAAATTCTATTTCTTTTAATTTCCTTAATATGCATAGTGCTTTTTATCATTTAACAATATTTTATATTGTAACATCATTATCCCAGTAGCCAAGAAGTTTTATTTGGTTAAGCAATTTTAATAGACTTTGAAAACATATTTTGTTATATTTTATGTGTTTGGGTGTTTTGCTTGCATGTCTGTGTATCATGTGTGTGCCTTGTGTCCTAGAAAGCCAGAGTTGACCTCAGATCTCCTGCAACTGAAGTTGTCGCCAATTGTGAGCCACCATGTGGGTGTTGGGAACTGAACCCCAGTTCTTTAGAAGACTACAAAGTGCTGTTAACTTTGGAGCCTGCTCTCTAGCCTTTGACAAGGAAATTTTAAGTAGCGATTCTTCATTTTTGAAAATTTACATATCTTACCCCTACATGCTGGTTCAAGTCACACTAGCTCCTGGGGGTGGGAGGGGCTGAGGCAAGAGGGCTGCTGGGAGACTGGAGCCACCCTGAGCTAGAATGAGATAAGAAAAGAAGAAAGGGAAGGGAGGAAGGAAGACGATCAATTTCCCAAATCTCACAACTTTAACTTCCTACATACTATCTAGTCTTGTCCCAAGCAGAGTAACTGAATTCTTCAAACTTTGCACAAAGGTTATGTTTGTAATAGACTCATTTACGTTAAGGCTGAGGGAGAGCCTACCAGAAAGGCAGCAGGAGAGCCGTCCAGCATTTCCTCCACCCAGACAGTTGGAAGAACCTAAATATGGAGAGATGTGAGGAAAATATCTTATTAGAACCACACTAAATACAGCTCCAACTCAGCTTCCCAAGTAGGATCTTAACATCCTTGACAGCCCTAACATGCTCTATAGGGGAAATTGTGAGGAATATGCCCTCAACCACCCGCTATTAAGCTGCCATATTTTTGAAGCTTACAGAAACACCAGGCCAAATGAATCCAAATGCTAGTTCCTTGCTGAGACCTTCAGGACTGCGTGAGAACATGCTCCAATGTTCGTATCTAAACTCACTCTGCTTTCTCCTCTGCTTCACTGATTACTCATTGCTTTTTCTGAAAGTGAGCGCCTCAACTCTGGTCACTGTCAAAACACTTCATACACACCCACCCACGCACTCACGCATGCACGCATACACGCTTGCACGCACAATCATACTCTGGCTCCTTTGTCATTGGGAACATCTTCTCACAGTCGGCACTGTTCAAGCTTGTCCCTCAGTGATTTCTTATTGAGTTTCATCAGCCTGCCCCTATGGATGTTCTGCTTTATCCTGGTGCACAGCAGCGGGTGAAGTGTCTGGGCTTTGTAATCGATCGTTATGGGATGACCACATGAGCACAGTTGGGAGGTGGCCATTAGGCTTTGATGCAGCCCTGGCTGTGCTCAAGGCTTTAATAGTTTTTCACTTACCATTTTCTTGATACCAGCGAATGAGGCAGAGCTTTTATGGAGACATGCAAGAGCTTTATTTCCAGTCTTGACATGGTTCTTGATTCAATTCATCTCTTGTATAGACAGCGACTACTTTTTATGTATTTGTGCTGATCCCTGGCTCTATTTTTCACCTTGAAAGGGTGGCAGAAACCTTTATCTTCTTTCACCCATAATGCATGTTTACCTAACAACATGACTAACATTTGTGCTTACCATGGATCTTGTAATCAAGAATAATTGCATAGAGAAAAATGGCTACCAAACCAATGAATTTTAGCAGCCTAACTATAAGCTATGCTAAGTATCTTTCTCCACAGCCCAAAGGAGTAATTTGTTTCTTTCAGTTAATATAAATGTTTTATGTGCATCACAGAAATTCGTTTAAAGACTCAGTATAGAATTAAATAACTTGAATTTTCCTAATGCTACTGCTCAGGTTATCCTTAAATTATCTAACTAGTTGACAAGAGCCACTGAAAATTTGTTTGTTTTGTTTTTACTGGTGTTATTTTACAAGTATTGTTCCATTTAATTCTCATATTTAAACTATATGAGAGGCAATATTATTCCTTTTTGGAGAAAACTGAGCCTCAGAGAAGGGATGTGTTTGCAAAGAGGAAGATAAGCAGGATAATGGCTAGCTTGCAACACCAGACGGTACTTCCCCTAGCTCTGAAAATGTCAACTTTTAAAGTAAGACATAGCTGGTGACTGCATGTTATTACTTATAAATCGTTCCCTTTTTGTTCCAACTTCATGTTTCCTTGAAATCAAATGTAATGAAATGTAATGATTTCCTTGAAATCAAATGTAATGACTGAATCAAATCTTTTGATTTTAAAGTAATTTTTTCAAGAATGAACACTTAATTTACATAGGAAGATGAGAGGTTTTGAGTGTCTGACAGCATAAAGTTTTCATACTGCTGCAGGAAGTCTACTCCTAAATTTATTTTGTCCAAAGTGAGAAAAAAATATGCAAACTGCTATTTTCAGATCTTTATTTTCTATAATAAGAATCGAATATATATAAAGCAAAAAGTCTGCTGTAGCTACCTAAGAGGTAAGATTTTTGCCATTGGATCAGTTGGAGACAATGTCCATCATAAATCAGGACATTTATTTGCAAACAAAGAGGCAATGGGGGGTATTTCAGCTACACTGTAAATAAATTAAGGCAGACACTGCAGGTCAGATGCCTTCCAGGGGTGGGATATGACTCTTAATGCATGTCAGACAGGTTTTCAAAATGATGTTTTATATTTTCTGAGCCCCTTTGCCAGCTTGTCTCCTACCAGGGTAACCTTGGTCAGCATCTTGTCTCGGACGATTGCTGGCCTCACTTAAAAACAGCTGGAGGAATGCTTTTGTGAAGTCTCTAAAGACCTATAGGCATCTAATACAAGAACTTGAAATTAGCTGGTGAGTATATTTATTTTTGGCCCTCATTTGTTTCTTTAAAACCTACGCCCATCAACTTCAACCAAAATATTGCTTGTTTGCTGTATTGCTGTAACCATCAGCATATTCAGAACTTGTGGCATTCAACACCTGAAGTTTATATGTGAAGAGGGTAATTGAGAGAGAGCAGAAATGATGGACCAAGAGCCAACCAGCTAAGAGTAGGCAGGAATTAACAGCCTTTGTTGGCCATCAATCACCTCTTTCTAAATTAATTATCCCTCAGAGGCCATTCAGATTACCTTCCTTTACTTAACCTCTACTCTTAGCTCCAAGCAAGGAGACACACAGAAGTCACTGTGATCTTTTAAACTGAGCCTGTCTTTTAATAATTAATAATAACAATAATGATGACATAGCTTGCTGGAGATGTGTGAGACACTTCATATGCTTGCAAGAGCTTCATGAGGTTGGCACTTTAACATCCTCACAAATGATAGCGGAGAATCAGTTCTGCATTCAGAAAGCAAGTGAGCAGTGGATTTAGGACTCAAATCTGCAGGTTCTGACTCCAGAGTTTGCTCCTAATGCCTCTCACACCTGCTTGCTCTTATTCATAAAAAGTGGACTCTTTCTAAAGGAACAGTTTCTCTCCCAAACTGCTTTCTTTCAGATGACATAATAAATGACTGAAATCTCTCTCTCTTTTTCTGTGTGTGTTCCTGTGTCTGTTTTTATTATTATTATTATTATTATTTTTTGCAAGGCAGAGTTTCTATGTGAAGCCTCAGCTGTCCTAAAACTCACTCTGTAGACCAGACTGACTTTGAACTCACAGAGACCCACCTGCCTTCACCTCCCGAGTGCTGGGATTAAAAGTGTGTGTTACCACTATACAGCTTTCTTATTGGTTCATAATCTTTACAGGATGAATTTGAAGGCTAGGAGGGAGGGGGAAAAGCAGAAATGTGCCATAGAAGGTAAATCATAGAAATTTCTAACCAATCATTAACATTTCAACATTAAGATACTGACAGATAGGTGTAGTTGTTCCTTGTCAATACTGAAAAAAAAAATCCACAAGATAACCCACTCTTGAAATGCTCAAGACAGAGAAAAGAAAGTTCAAGTTTGGTGGTTAAAATTCAGATTATTTGTAAAAAGAAAACAAGAAATATTGAAATTCGGATTCACTTAGAAGGATTTAAATTTTTTTTTGCCAAGGTGTTCTATGCTGCTTGTGTACATCCCTGTTAACCAGTACCACCTAATTTCGATTACATTAATTTTATTTAAGATCATTTAATGTCACTCTGAGTGAGATCATTATAATAATTTACTTTTATTGAGATGAGGCATATGTGTAGGAGAGTGTGCATATATTGGTATAGAGTGTGCATGTGTTAGTGTATGTGTGCTCCCCATGTATATAGGAGCACATGTTTGTGTGGATGACATGTATTAGTATGTGCTGTGCTGTGTTAGTGTATATTTGTTCCCTGTGTATATGAGGGTGCATGCTTGTGTGAGTTATATGCATCAGTATGTGGTGTTCAGGTGTCAGTGAGTGTGTGTTTCCCATATATATGGGAGCACGTGCTTGTGTGAGCGGCATGTATTTGTATGTGGTATGCATGTGTTAGTGGATGTGTGTTCCCAATGTATATGGTAACATGTGCACTTGTACCTGAACATGCAGAACCCAGTGGCTGACATTGGATGTCTTGCTCTCCACCTTATATATTGTGGCAGAGTCTCTCTCTTGAACCATGAGTTCTTCTTGGATCTGGCCAGTGCAGCTACCAGTTTGCCTTTGGAGATCCCTTTCCACTATTTCAGCAGTGTGAACGCTGGGATTTCAGGTGAGCTCTGAGCAAAACCAAGCATTTACATGAATGTTGGGGATTCAAACTCAACTGCGTACGCTTAGTAGCAGATGTGTACCCCACTGTGCCATCTCCCCTATCCATTGTACCATTTTTTTTCTATCTCCAGTTGCACATTTTTATAAGTAATATTAGGGGTCAGAGGGATGGCTCAATGGTTAAGAATATGTATTGCTCTTCCAGAGGGTACAAGTTTGGTTCCCAGAACCCATGCCAATTGGCTCACAACCCTTGTAACTCCAGTTTTGGGGAATCTGACACCATTGGCTGGCCTCTGTGAACACACACACAATAAAAATAAATCTTAAAAATTAATATTAACCAGCATAATGTAGACATATTTCTCTCACCCGAAGCTAATAATTTCTAATTTTGCAGGCTGGTTTCAATAGGGAAAGCTCCTATCTATATGGGAAATACACACTCACTGACACAGGCACACCACATACTAATATAGAATTTTTATTTCACAGTCATTTTTATTAGCAACAAATTTATTTTCGAGATCTACATCCTTGAAGCTTCATATTTAGTAGTACAGCCTATTTCACATTCTTATTTGGAGCCTACCAACACTGTGCATTTTAGGTTTCTGACAAAGAAAAATTTTAACTAATTTTTTCATAATCCCTTGTGTGTAAGCTTCATATCCCATGTTTTTACAAAGCTATAGAGTATCATTTGTAAGCGGGTCTGGTCTTATAAGCCTTTTAATGAATTCTGTTCTCTCACTGAGTGAGGTTCCATGTGTGTAATAGACATGAATCATCTGCTACTGTTAGCAGCACGAGTCTATAAATCATGGCTGTGGGTAAAGAATGACTAAAGTATAAGCCATTTTATCTGCATGACGTACACACTGTAAGTAGAAAAATTGCTGAGTGAACAGTAGCAAATTCCACGTTTGATCAGGCATTTGTCTGTTCTATTGGGATTAAAGCAATTCATAGTCAAGCATGGATTTCCTTGGCTAGCCTGAGGCAGAGGAACTTTCTCTGAAAGCCTTGCCCAGGAAAAGTCTTCTGTGGTCTTTTCTGTAGATACACTTCAAGGGCAGGTGCTGGACAAAAGTTCTCTCAATGTATGTGCCTTAGGAACCAGCTGAGGCACTGAGCCCATGGGAACTTTAATGTTTACTATACCAGGAGAATTTTGGAGAAAGAAAACAGGATATGAAATTATGGCTTTACTTGTGTAGGGAGAGCCTATCTGAGAAAAAAAACAAAAACAAAAAAAATAAGCTAAAATAAAAGGTGATGATAGCTTTTGCAAGATCTTTGCAGTAGTGAGGAAGAGGCAGTAACAGAAAGCTGTACTGGAGAGGAGGAGAGACAGTTAAGTCTGATGGGACCTTAGTAAGTGTATCTCAGCAAAATGGTTAAAACCATATAGACTTGAAAAAGCTAGAAACCTTGCTGTCCAACGCGTAGTCTGTGACAAATTGCAGTATTCCTTATTTTGAAAGTCTGTAAGAAGAGATGAAAAAATTAATTAAATATATTTAGGGTTTAGAAGCTCAAACTGCTCAACCAGAACATAAAAGCTAGGGGCAGGGGGCAGGGCAGAAAATAAAGAAAAAATAGACTAATAAAACAATACATTAGAGGTTTAAGGACCCTAAGAATCTTAGCAGTCCATCCTTATTATCATAGTTGATTAAATACGCCTGCCTAATATTGGCTGGGTATCACTTAAGGGGCAGCACAGGCAAAATTAGAAGGAAAAACATTCTCACAAGGGAAGAAGTAAAGCAATAGTCATCCGAGCCTGTCAGGGAAAGTTCCCTGTTGTAGAGTGTGATGATATATTGTTTATAATCTAAGAAATAAAGTTTGCCTGAAGATCAGAGGACAGAACCAGCCTCAGAGTTAGCCATAAGAGGTCTGGCAGTGGTGACACAAACCTTTAAATCTTGGCACTTTAGAGGCAGAGATCTGTCTCTGTGAGTTCAAGGTCATCCTGGACCATATATTTATCCAGTGCATAAGAGACACAGAGACGGGTAATGGTGGCACCCACTTTTAATCCCAGCACTACGGATCCCGTGCCTCTGCTCCCAGTATTTGGGAAGCACACAGGCCTTTAATCCCTGCACTGGGAAGATTGAGACAGGAAATTATATGGCTGGGGAGAGAGAGGAATCTAAGTTGGGAGGAGACAGGAGTTTGGCCATATGCTTCTCTTCCCTTTTGGTTGAGGACTCAGAAGCATTCAGCCTAAGGATTTGTGGACGCAGGATCTTCCCCTTTCGGCCTACAAATTCAGTAGTGGTGAGAAGTTCCTCTAGTGGCTTGTTCCTCTGTTTCTCTGATCTTCCAGCTTTACTCCAGTATCTGGCTCCTTGTTGTATTATAAGGCCAAATAGGATTCTTCATGCAATAGTAGAGACTTTCCCTTCTCTTTATTGCTATGTAATTACAAGATGAGCATAGTACATTGAAGTTTTATGTCTCTTTTTTAGGCATAAAGGGAGAAGCAGCAGGCAGAAGCACCAGCTGTGCTTGTTATATTATTAATCAAGAGGACAACATTTCTTAAGAGCCTGCATCTATCCACTTTATTTTTCTTATATTGGTCAGAGCTAGGTCACACAAGACTCCAGAGACAAAATAAGTCACTGTAAAGTTAGTGCTAAAAGGGAATGACATTCTTTTAATGTAGATCAGAGTTGGGATAGGGACCAAATTTCCCAGGACCCCTGTCCTTAACATGTTAACCAAACTTATTAGGGTGTGTTAACAGCAAAGAGAGGTGGAGAGGATGCCAGTGTAGCCAACACCCATGGCTTCTGTTGTAATTAGCCATGGAGCTCCAGCCATTCTTCATGGTTGAAATCCAATCTTTTCAAAAAGCCATATATCATTTTCTGAAACACACACACAAGAAAAAAAAAAACCTTGAGAATACATTGGCAAAATATGTTTCTAATTAGTTTAGTATTTAGGTAACTATTAAAAAAAAGATTCAGTGGTTTGTTTTATATATTCATACATTTTTAAGCAAAACAATAAAACACAGAATCCCCACCCTACCCCCCAGAAGAAGATAAAACCTCTCCGTTTTGCCATGAAATTATGAACTCCTATTTTTGGAAAGAAAGAAATTTTAATCAAAAGTCCTTTGTGGGTTCAGTACTCCTTCTCCATGCTTAGAGAAATACTTTTAAAAATTAGGATAAAAGTCCAAAAACCAATCATCAGCAGGGCAGCATAACAGTCACCCGATTCCCTGCTCAGTGAAGATGGAAGAAGACGGAAGAGTTCGGGCCAAGGAGAAAGCTTGTTGCCATAGCTTATGCAATTGTTTGAGGAGGTAGAATTCAGTCTCAGACCTCCTGGCCTTAACTTGGAGTGCTTTTATCTCTAGCTCTCTCCGGCTGAAACCATCCAACAATCTGGGAAAAGAATGTGGGGTTGGTAGCCTTAGTTCCTGTAAGAGTAGAAGAGATAGGAAGAAGAATTCCTCTGAGAGTTTGACCTCCCAGGGAGGAGAAGGCCAAAGGGATGCACACATGGAAAGATAAAGCATGTTTGTAGGCAACTAGCAAGCCTGCCTGAGTTCAACTTTTCCCCTCTCTTTCTTCCTACCTTTATTTCTGCGTGAATTTATTTATTCAGCCTCTGTTTTCCAACTGACACAAAGTATAAAGTGAGTGCTGAGCTTTGGTACAAACTAAATTTTAAAATATGCTTCTAGGTTTTACACGTGGTCACGATCAAAATTATGGCTTACAATCCACTAGGAAAGAGCTCTCCCTGATGGGTTCAGTGTAGCTGGCTTTTCCTCCAAGGAAGGAAGGAATTTCTAATTTCATAGCACAATCCCAAATGAAGAAGTACACCTCTGTTGAGGGGCCAAACTGCCAATAATGTCTGTCCTTAAGCATTTGAATCATGCTCATTCTCTAAGATATTTTGTCAAGGACACAGCTAGAACTCATGGTGGTTTCTAGTTTAAAAAAAAAAAAACAAAAAAACCAGCATCCACTCTATCAACTCACTTATTCATTGAGTAGAATGGTACAAAATGTTCTCACACTTTGTCCAGCACTATTTTTAAATTATGAAATTCAAATATCAGGGTGTATCTGATATTTGATCATCATGAAAGCTTCTCCTTGCAGTAGACGATAATCAACAAACAGGACCTCAACAGATCAACCTGTAGGAATAAGAGACCATGGTGTGCTCAGCCTAGCTGATCCACACATGCCTCGCCCTTTCCTCCAAGGCTCGGGAATTTTTGAGGAAGAATGGAGGGAACAAAGGTTGTAAGAGCCGGGGAGGTGGATAACACCAAGGAAATGGTATTTTCTGGACACAACAGGGCAGTTGGACAAATAAACTCAAAGATTTTTGTGATGTTATATATGAGTTCTGCACATGCTCAAGCCAGGCAAAATCTCAGCATTGGCACATTGGCAGGGTGGGGGTAGGGGTGTGTTACAAAATCCCATTACCAGCTCAGAAGCTATTGGCATTTGATAGCTGCTGGGTGGAGAGTCAGTTTTCTCTAATGTTGTGACCTCTGACCTCAAGTAGGTCAATTACACACCAAGTCAGGCCCCACTCCCAAGACAAGTTGAGTAACACAAACTGGATTTGATGGGAGACAGACGAAAAAAACTCAAAATGGAATGGGAAGTAGGGGAGAGTGGAGAGGGTGCTTATGAATAAGTCCATACAGGTTAGGTGTGTGGGAGGAATGTTAAATATGTTCAAAATGCATTGTATGAAATTTTCAAAGAATTACCAAACATTGCTTTAAAATTATTTAAATTTATTATAAATTCATTGAGCATGGAAATACAGATATAGACTAGTATGTATATGACAGTGAATATGTAGAATTGTAGCTCAGTACCCTCTAAGGGTTGCTACACATGTACATCAGTTTTGATCTGTTATAGAAATAAGCAATAAATAACTCACAAAAGACTGCTTAGAATTCTATTGTAAAATAGTAATTCATCCTTTGATGAATTATTAGAGCATCTCTCACACCAAAAGCTGTGTATATCTTATGTCTTTTGACTCACAAAGGAACAGAAAGAAATAAATTTTATTATCCCCAGTTACTGTGATAGATACAATAAAAATTTTAATGACATATAGTCAGTAAGTGGTAGAGCTAAGATTTGAAGCCAATGGTGTGTGTGCTTAAAATCTGTGTTTCTTCTATGACAGAGCCCTGACTCCAGAAGAGCATAGATGAAGATCTATGCATAAAGTTCCTTTCTTTATATGGAGTCATGGGAGACATCTCTACATTGATCTCCAGTGAAGACTTACTTACAAAAGCCATCCTGTATTTTTATATTTATTTTTAAATATAAATTTTAAAATATATTTATATTTATACTTAAAGACACACCAATCAAGTGTTATTCTACTGTTAACAATAGTTAGCAGCAATTTTCTGGCCAGCCTTTTCCAATATCAAAAACTCTATTTTGGAGTGGGTTCAAATCTCATTTATTACTTTAATTCATTTTTCTTTTATTCTTCCATGTGTTCCTCTGAAGCCCTGAGATCCACAACTCATAAAGACATACATGTCTTACCTAGAGTTTCTGGCTCACTACTCCCTTTCCCAAGCAGATCATGTTTCCCAGAAGTTCTGTCTTAGAGCTGACCCTTGATGTCATTTGACCTACTTTGCCTGATAGTAGATAAAAGACATGTCAAAAAAAGATTCTGCTTATACACAGGAGAAGGACCGGTGCTGAGAGGAGCCAGAAAGGATCAGGGCAGGTCATACCTAGTCCCCTCTTCTGTCTAGCATTCTTAAATCATACCCTTTCGTCCTGTTACATTTGCACATAGACTACTCAAGCTTCAGGGGTGCCTATTCAATAGAATTGTCATTAAAAACTCCGAAGAAGATTCAAGGAGCAGCTGCATCTGTGAACTGTGGAGGCCTCCAAGAAGCAGAATGGGATTCACCAGCATCCCATGACAATGACTCAACCAGGCCCTTGGGAGCAGCAGCTTTTATGTTTAGGACCCTCCCAAACCTCCTTTTTAAAAATCTGGGTGTTTAGTATTCTTTAATAAGAATTTACCATAAATAGGAGTTAATGAATAAACTCATCAACTGTAGGGTTATGCTTATTTCTGTGTTCATTGTTACAGTCTCCATCACTTACTTTATGAGAGAACTAGAAAAGAAGGGTTCTACAGTAATAAATAAAAGAATATTTGTGACTAACCATGTGTACTGAGTCATGCACTATGCAAGACCTAAGGACAGAACGATGGGTAAGACATATTTGCATGCATAATAAACAGCAGCTCATCTTTGTCATCAGTTACACTCCTGAATTCCACCAACAGTAGTTCAAGAATGTTCATTTTTACATTTGTTGTACTCAGTAATTTGGGCCATAATGGTTATGTTTGTACTGAACACTTAAGATTCCCCCCCCCCCCTTCTTAAACAGAACAGTGCAATAACATTCATGAAGAATTTGAATCACCCTAGGTATAAAGGTAAATTAGAGGTGTGACAGATTGTACACAGATATATTTTGTTTAATAACCTGAGCATCTGCAGACTTTTTTCATCTGCAGGGTTCCTAATGCCCTGTACGTACCAAGGAATGACTGTATATAATTATTGTCACCAACAGCTTGATTAAACATGTTTTAAAAATACATTTTTCAGAGTGGTGAGATGATTCTGTGGTTAAGAGCACTAATTGCTCTTTCAGAGGACCTGAGTTTAATTCTCAATCCGTCCCCACATGGCAGGTCACAACTGTAACTCCAGTGCCAGGGGATCCGACACCCATGGCAAAACACCAATGTACATAGAAACAAAGCGAAACAAAAAGAATGTATTTCCTATCCTTAATGTCATGTAACTGCCATAAAGGACAATTATGATGGAGATGGACAAACCACACTCTGAGGCTAATGCAATGAAATGGTCAATTACATGACCAGATTCTTCTGGGATCCCTGAAGGCAAATTTGTTCTGACTTTCACTTAACTTCTGGTAGTTATATGGAACCTCAATTTGTAATATGTCACTGTCTTCTCTGCCCTATCACTACTTCTTGTCTCTGACTTTATTTTCCTGCAACTTCTTTCAACTCTAGTCATTGGATTTTAGAGCCCATCAATTCAGCATGACAGTACCACAGAGACATCCATCCATCTGCAGACCTGCTTAACAAATGAGGTTCCAAGCAGAGGTGAGCTACAGAAGGTGCCAGGCAACCCCCACACATTCACTTGTCAGTTACATGCATTTAATCAAGAAAGTAACTTCTTTGGGCCTCATGTATAAATGGGAGACTGATAATAACATCTAAATCCTAAATCATAGGACATTTCAATAAAACATATCAATGTATTCAGGATACTGTTTGGAAGATAATAATTGGTAAATTAATTCTAAGTTCTACACTTTACTTTTTTTTCTTGTAATAATAACATTGTATCAGTTTATCTTTGGGAAAAGATAATAAAATCCATCGAGCTGAAGCGTTCGGATCACTCTAAACTGCAGCAGAACTCGATTACAGGCTTGCAAAAGCTCTCGAAGGAATTTCAGTGCCAAGCGTTTTACAACTGTAAGCATGTAAAGGGAAAGTCATGTTCCAAGAATGTGTGCACTTGGGGACTGGCTGCCTTCACTGGATCTTTACAAGAAGACAGAGGTTTGAATAAATCCCAGGGCATGAAGAATCAGAGGCTAATAGTTGGCTGTTATCTCCTGTTATCTTGGGATCTCTCCCATTTCCTCTCCCTCTCTGGCTGCAAAGTACGATGAAGAAAGGCATAATAGATGCCAGAAGATGAATAGCTATTGGCCCTTCAAACTACAGGTTTGTGCCTCAGTCTTGATAAGAGATCACAGGTTTGTCTGGCATGAAAGACCGAAACTTCAAGGTACCCTATGAGATGTGATGCTCAAATTCCTGAAGAGATCGAGGAAGCTGAATGTGCAGCACTTGAAAGGCTACAAAGAAGTCCAGCACATTGGTCTTTTTTCCCAATTCAGTTCAGTCTTCCCAGGCCTGGTCATTGAAATGGACTCCTGTGCCATCCCAAGTACATGGGTTTCTCATTGGTTCAGAATGCTGACTTTTTTTTTCTATTTGATGGAGAACCCAAAGGGATGAGCACTTTTCCAATGTGCTCAGTGACCTTTAACCAAGGGCTTTGCTGAATGTGACATTACTCAGTGTCAATATGTTGTTGTGATTAAAAACGCTCTACCCTCATGATGCTTGCCTCCTAATGAAGAGGCTACGTAAGGAAGAAAACTTATCTACAAGCCTGTAATGTCAGGAAACACTGGAAGCTGTGCAAGGGGATGAAGACACTTCTTCACATCAGTGAATTCCACTTCATGGAGATCCCATCATAAAATACTTGACATTTCAAGAGTGTCAAGACTGAAAAACATGTTCTGTATCTTCCAATATTTAGGGAAATACATTTCAGGAGAGGCAAAGAACAAACTCAAATACTCTTATGAAAACCTGATAGGTTTTAAAACACTTGGAATCAGGTAGGTTAGGACTTTGAAGAAGTTCAATGAATTAAAGGAAAACAAAACAAAAAAAAATGTCCAAGATGACAGATTTTAGTTTGGTATTTTCACATTTGTATGTGATGTACTTTGACCCTAGTTACCCATAATCACTCTCAAATCCAATCATGGTTTGGATCCTTCCTTCTTCTTCCACAATTTTTAGATTATTATTTTATTCAAAATGTACTAATACTTACGAATTCCCAGTTCCTAGCAGATAACTCACACAAACCTGGCTGACCACAAACAGCCTGCTGATTCTGATGTGTCAAATGGCTGACTTAGAAAGGATCTGGATCAGAGAAAAGGCATGTCGTGCATTCTCAGAGCTTTTTATTGGATTTTTGGATCTTTAAATTATTGGAGCTCTCTTGTTTTTATGAGCAACACTACTTCAAAGAGAAAGCCACTCTAGGGATGAAGTGAAGCAAAGAACAGAACAAGAACTCTTGGATAACATCAACCTCAAGGCTCTTTGACTTCAGGACTTCTTATACATGAGTCAGTGCTCAGCTTCGTAGACTAAATCACTGGGTCACTTCTAGTATGAGTTCATTCAGAGCACAATATTTATTCCCTCCTCTCCTTTACGGAGTTGAAAAACACACTTCATTCAAAGCCAAACAAATGAGCATATCTTTAATTAAGCCTTTTCTATCACATGGGCAAAAATCATGGACACTTTTATTCTCTATATTTTTTCTGACTTTCTGGTGACTAATATTTATGTGTCAATTTGACCGCATGAAGGATTGTCAGAGCATTTGGTGAAATATTATTCCTCAGCATTCTTGCAAAGACTATAGGAATATGACATCTGCTAAAGGCTTAGATGCAGGAAAAGTGCAGAGGGGAAGATTCACTTTCTGAGTTGGGATAGCCATCTTTTCCTGACTCCAGGAAGGGTACGTCTTCTTCCCGAATCTTCAGATCTGAACTCAACAAAATTGCAACACCAACTTTCTGGTTCTTCTAGAAATGCTGATGGTACATTGTATGACTTCTTGGTCTCCATAATCATGAACGCCCATTCCTATAATAAATATCTCTCTTTTTGCTTTTTCCTTTCTTCTCCCTCTTTCTTCTCCTTCCCCACACATATGTGTGAGCATAAGAACACATACACAATCGGTCTGTTTCTCTGTAGACGTCTAATACATTCTTCTACTCGTCCTCCATCACTCACTGTATATTTACTGAGGATGTAGAGATGGCAGTTTCTCTTGTAGGCAAAACCGTATACAAATAAGTAAACTGTTGGAACTCCTGTCCTCCATGGACCTTATGTTGTAGGTCACAAAACAGACTAAACACTAACCAATGATGAATGGATATTTAAAAGATTTGATAGTGAATAAAG
The DNA here is from genome assembly GCA_033318265.1 of Phyllotis vaccarum. Taxonomy (NCBI): domain Eukaryota; kingdom Metazoa; phylum Chordata; class Mammalia; order Rodentia; family Cricetidae; genus Phyllotis; species Phyllotis vaccarum. Next base: position 25,557,983 of record JARWLC010000014.1, read on the forward strand.
CAAGAAAAATAGAATGGGTAGCTATGGAGAGTGACGGCAATGTGAAGCAGGGTAAGGGAAGGTTTCTTACAGAAGATAAAATTCGAACAAATATTTCAAAGGCACCAGGAAAGGCCAGGTGTGCTTGGATTCCACAAGTAAAATGCCAGCACCTGGGAAGTAGAGACAGGAGGATTACAGGGTTGATGTCCTGGACTGTGTAGCAAGACTGTGCCTAAAAGAAGAAGAAGAAAGAAGAAAAGGAGGAGGAGGAAGAAGAAGAGAAGCGAGTGTATAGGGAAAATAAGGCAGGATATTGGCCACGCCTAACATTAGTGTGTGATGGAAGAGAAAGAGAGAAACAGAGAAGGCCAGCTTCTGTGTAGGCCTAGGACGGGAAGTGGGGGGAGGAAGGAGGAGCCAGATGCACAGGATCTTGTAAATTCCTTAACCTGGATTTGGAACCTGGCTTCTGACTTAAAAGCCTCACTTGTTGCTGATTTGAGAACTAACTTTGGAGGATATTTCTCAAGCTCTGGTTGTTAGCTGTTTATTCATCTCCAGCATTTCTTCCCCTTTTCAAGATTGAAGCTTGTTCATTTTTATATGCTTGCTACCTTGTTTGATGTTTCCATTTCTTCATTAGGCATAAGAAGTATGTATGTATGTATTTATGTATGTATGTATGTATGTATGTATGTATGTATGTATGTATGTATGTATGTGTGTGTGCATAGCATATATGTGAATATATGCAGGTATTAAATGTAACTGAAAAGGTATGCTAAGCATAATTCATTGAAGAGAAAAACTAAACATGGCAGATGAGTTTAAGTAAGGAAAACCAGAAAGCTTCGTAACTTGCACATAAAAAGAGATAACAGATTTAAAACAAAGAATAAAACAAAATGTTATTAGGTTCCAAAATGAATTAGGACCTAAATGAACTTAGAATTACAATAAAATAAATGTTTTAATTCAACATTTAGATCAATCATCTAAAGTGACAATTATCCTCTAATGTAGCCTATTTTTCTTTAAAATTAAATGTTACTAAAAGCCTGGAAAGAGACTCAAATGCCCATGTTGAATCACTGTCATAGGCAAATCACCAAGAAAGAATTTCAACAGCTAAAGAAACTTGTCCCCCAAATCTAAATCAAATGTGTGCTTGAGGCACATCTGTTACCTCCAAGTACAAACTTGCAACTTCACTGAAGTATCGGACAATTCATGTGTCTTACAGAACTTATTCTTTAGCACCAATTGTCTGGCATTTGAAAAGCTGTATTCATAAAATCACTGGAAAATATTTATAAGCTGCATGGTGCCAGGCATTGGCAAATGTCCTCCCATGGACATGTGCTGAAGCAAATAAACCATAGAGCTACTTCCCTCCCACATAATCCCTATGGTTCAGTGGGATTGGATGACCTTCTTGGGAACTCTTTACTGTAGCCCACATGGGTGCCAAAAGCCCAAGGAAGCTTGCTGCGTTGTTCTCATTCAAATACTGAGCTTGCTGGGTTCTTATTCAGACATCTTTAGACACACTTCCTTCTTGCTCAGCAAAACTGCTAATTGGCACAGGAAACATCCTGGCTTTGTCTGTTTTCTATAGAAGTTGGAAATGCTTCTACCTGACTGTGCTGACAGAATTATACTTTCAATGGTATGAATGCCCCAGACATTTCAATGACAACTTTGGGAGCAAAGTAACACATAATGAAGTTAGTGGGTCTTAAACTGTCTCGTGAAACAATGTAAGTCATTTAAAGCAAAAATCCTCAGAAACTGGGGAATTAAATAAAATAGGTGTTTGGATATAGCTATTTAAGTTCAGGGAAAGTTGCACACAGGACTTTTCTGTTTCCATGTTCCTCACCTTCACTGCCCCCACCCACAAGTTTAATCTGCTCACCACTTGCTATAACTGAGAAGGGTTATTATAGTTGCTTTCTCAAGAAGTGTTTTTTTCATAAGCTCAAGAAAGCATGTTGCATTGCCAAAAGGAGAGAAAATAGTTCTTGTACTTACTGCCAGCCAAAAGCCCATGTCTTACATGGATCTGGAGGTGGAGGCTGGGGTAGGGGATGGAAGGCTTTAAGACCTATTTTTAGGTCTTTCTGCCTCATATGGACTTATATAGAGTGAAGTACATGGTGTGTGTGTGTGGGGGGGGGAAATAATTAATCACTTGTGAGCACATTGGTGACTCCGGTTTAAATAATTGCTAACTTTTAAGGCTGACATTAACATTCTGAATCTCCTTGTCCAAGGCACCTTACATTATTAGCATATGTGTTTGCATTTATTTTCTTTGAATTTCTGTATATGCATCAAGTCTTCAGGAGCTGTCCTTAGAGAATGATATGTTCTGTTGTGATGATTTATTCTGTTCAAATGCATCACTATGAGCAATACTCATGATCCAATCAAAATTTTTAAATAGTCATTGACTAATCGGGTAGATAGCTATATATGTATAAAAAAATCATTGCTAGACTTTTCTACACTTTAATTACACATATAAAAACATCTTTTCATGATACCCTTTTTTCAGTATTAGAAGTTATCTGAGTCATTAAAATTCTATGTGCTGACAATACGCCCAGAACTGTGATAAACATTTGAATGGATGAAAAAGAAGTCTTTTGGAGAACATTTGTTCAATGATTGAATTCTGATTTACAATTCTTGCTAAGTTGTTCGTTGAAATTAGCTTTCAGGAGAGAGTTTGGAAGGGTAATATTTTATCCTTCAAACCCTCAACTTAAATATCATTAATATGTAATGCTAAACTAAAAACCGCTTTCAGGATCACAGTGAGGTAAACAGTCAGTCCTTGAGAGGGCATTAAAATGGCAGATGAAACAGAATTGACAGTTACAGAAATAAATACAACATTCTCCTGGGGATTTGGTGTGTGGCAAAGCTGTTACTTCAGCACAGTGAGGGAAATCAATTATTTACTAAATAGGAGTGAAACAGCTGGTGAGCCATTTGGTTGAAGTTCAAGTGAAATCTACATTTTTGAACTGAAATAAATGCTTTATTAAAACAAATGGCTTAACAACACACCAATGGAACATTAAAAAGCGATACAATTTTTCTTTATTATCATGAAACAGGTAGTCTTTTTAAAAATAAACTATCACATGCAGAATACACAGAATTAATGACAGAATCAGCTACATAAGAACTTGACTTTCATATCACAGAATTATATAAAACACAGCACCAAACTGAACAGGTAGAAAAAAATTTTTGCTAAAATGTAAAAAAAAAAAAAAAAAAAAAAAATCCGCTGAACCTATAAACAAAAATTGAATTTCCTAGGTGAGCAAACATATTCACAAGCTCACAAAACAATAAAAAATACTTAAAAACATAATTGACAAAAAAATGTAGATGGAAAATTTGCAGAAAAAACCCATAAAGGTGAGTAATCATCTATTTCACAAATATGTACTGAAAACCATAACTACTCCAAGTGTTGGAGCATGGGAGAGCAAAGTAGAGCCAAGCCTCTGCACTTGGGCACATTCTGTTGTGATAAGTGACAATGAGAAGCCATTATTCTAACACACCTAATATGGAAGGAATTGTAGCCTGGGTTGATTTGATCCTTCCTTCCCAACATGTATGCTGTTTAAATTGCCAAGGGTCTGAATATTAGTGTTCCTCAAATGCATATGTTAGAGCTCAGTATTACAGCAATAACAGGGGGCCTTTAGGGAAATGATTAAATCTTGAAGGTCCTAACCTCACAAATGGGATTAATGTTTTCATAAAAGAAAATTAAGTATGTCTATATCTCTTCTTTCCATGGTCTGTCAATCTGACGACCTAGATTAACTATCAAAGGTAGTCTTTAAGTTACACTGGTTTCTAAAAGCTCTAGGAACGACATTAGACTAACATATTTTATGAAACTGATATGTAACACTCTATTCACATTAATATGGTTATTCTTAATTACATAGGTGATTTTTCCTTTGGTTTATAAAAAGCTGTAGAACTTTTCAGACCCCTCTAATAAATGCTATATTTTGATATAATTTTTAAACAAAATTTGGATACATAAATAAGTACTAAAATTACTGTTCCTATTCAGATATACTTAAGTCACAGCATGAATATTACTCATGTGCTTTATGCTAAGTATTTTTAAGCAAATTAATTTTAGCTGACAAAAATGCTCATATTAAAATTTGATGTGTGCTGTGTAATATTTAAATCAGGTTAAACATAGTTATGTCTCTTCAGATATCATTTATTTATGATAAAATTTCACAATAAGATAATTTAAAGTTATTTAAATCTACAATGCATTATGAATGTTTATGATTACCATACTGTGCAACAGTATGTCAGAACATCTTACTCCCACATAACAGTAATTTGATCCATTGATCAACCAACCTTTCCCATCTTCACTAAACTCGGGTCCTCTGGAAGAGCAGCAAGCACTCTTAACCATGACACCATCTTTTTCAGTCTCAATAATGTGACTCTAGCAAATAATATAGTCATGGAACATTCCTCAATTAAGAGATTTCAATTTAGGGTATAATTCTTATTAATTCTAAGAAGCCATTTCGGTAACCTCTATGTGAAGTGCTGGAATTGAACCAGATCTGTGGGAGATCCGCCTGTCATGGCTGACTGAAGAAATGAGGTCTAGTTGAATGAAGTAGGTCCTTCCCCTTTCTCTTCTGACTTTCCCGTCTTTTTCCTTAGCATTCTGGCCTATAGAAAGTGAACAGACTTCTCTAGCACATTCTCCCTCTGCTCTGACATTCTTCCTTGCCACAGATCTAAAAGTAATAGAGCCTCATCAGTGTTAACATAGAACAAGAGCAAAAATCAATTCTCCTTTAAGGTTGTCTCAGGCACTTTGTCACAGTTACAGAAGAAGCCTGACCAATACAGTTATAATCAAAGAAGATGTGTAAGAAAAATATTGTATTAGAATTTTCCTAACTTGACAATTCTTTCGGCATTGCAAAAAAAAAAAAAAAAAATGAACCATGGAGACGAAAGGAACTTACTATATTACAAAATTTTAAAAGTTTATCAGTCGTGTCTGTTGGTATCACACTCTAGAGTTTATTCAGGAAGTTGTCAGGCAGGTGCGAAGGGAGAGAAACAGGAAGCGGGAGTGACCCCCCTGTAGCATTTCCTTATAAGAGAACAGGTGGGCTCAGGTTACATAGCCCTGCCTAAGGGATGAATACGGAGTGGGGAGGGGTGTGCAGAGTATCCAGGTAGTGGGCGAGCCACTAGTATTTACATGGCTCCGCCTGGGTCATGAATATGAATGAGAGGGGCGTGCCCTCTACAAGTGGTTGGTTCTGCCCAGGGCCAGGTCAGATTATTCAGGCTGGCACTGTTTGCCTCGGAGCTGCTACGTGCAAGGAATTCTTCTTACACTGGGGCATTACCATCCACACTAAGAGTGCAACTGTGGGAGGAATGGATTATCTTTACATATAAAACATAAAGGAAAGAACTGTGAGATGGCCCAGCAGTTTCAGAATTCCTCGGGATCTAGTCCTGTTAAAAGGACCAATGGCTGCGGTCAGACCCTCAACTCATGAGCCTGTAGATGTCACTTCATATCTAAGTCTCAACAGTGTGGAACTTTAAACATTTGTTAAGTCGATGACACTTAGTGTTAATAGTTCATACCAGCTTATAGTTAATAGCCTGTAGAGAATTTATTATGAGTTTTCTGGTATTTTCCTCATTACTATATTTAGGTTTTTGTTTGTTTGCTTGTTTTTGAAATGAGGTCTATCATGCCAGGCAGCAGTAAGGGCTGGCCAACAGCTCACGGTATTCCCGCTCATTCTCCGAGCTGAGACTGCAGGTTATATGAGATTTCTCCATTCTCAGAAAACACAGTACTGTTTCAAATCCACAAAATCTTTAAGTAGTTAGTTTGCCATTATATTCCGGTGGCACATTTAATTATAAGTCAATATAAATATCTATTCACTACTCCCTTTGTGAAGTTACATTTCTCTATTGACAAATTACTGGGTTTTTTATTTTAATTTATTCTTTCCGTCTTTCACATCATGCACCTAGGTCTCACTTATTTTCCCGTCCCTTCACATTTGCAGCCCCCCCCCCCAAAACAAAATAAAATTTAATAGGAAAAATAAGTGAATAGGAATAAGGGGGGGGATAAGAAAACGGAAGCTATACTGTGACACTGTGAGTCACCCAGTGGTCCCTTTTGACCATATATCTTTACTTGCAAGTGTTCATTGCAGAGTCATTGGTCCACTTTGAAGCCTCCGGTTTCTGCTGCACCATCAATACTGGTTGCCCTGTGTTGTGAAGATCCTTCAGCTTTGAGTCTGCAGGAGCTTCGTGTGCTCCAGCAGATCATAAAAGGGGTGGATGGATGTTTGGGTGGGCCATCTCATAAGCCTGATTCTCATCCTGGGTAGTTGCAGGGTTGGTCAGCTCTACCCCGTCCTTACCACCGGGGAGAGCTCTCCAGCATTGCCCTTTCACCCAGTTTACTCTTTGCAACAATGAGAAGTGGGGACGGTTCTCCTGCTTCCATGCCCTCGGGGTTGACTATCTCACACCTGGACCATCAGGGCCAGCTTTACTGTGTTATCCAGGTGAGCTGCAGGGGCCACGCTCCCCAAGGCTGCAGCAGGTGAGAGGCACTATCTAGCCCTTATGACCTCAGGGCCAGCTCTCCCACCTGCCACAGGCAGGGAGGCAGCCAATTATGAAGATGGAAGAGCTGTCCTCCCAACTTCTCTGTCATGTGGAGACAGCCGTGGGCAAGAGAGACATATCTGCCCTTTACTCCTGGTCCCTCACCACCTGCCACAGAGGAGGAAGCAGACCCTCGCCTGACCAGCTGTAGCACGAGGGAAAACGAGCCCTGCTCCTCGCCTGGGCAGCACAGTAGAGCAGACAGACCCTGTTGGTAGAGGTTCTGGTGAGAGAGCTCTGTGTGAGATGGGATAGCTGGCCACGCCCCCCTCGTCGGCCACGTGGTGGAGAGGGCAGAGAAAAGATGCCCTTCCTGCCTTGTGCACTGCCGCTAGTGGTGGGCTAGGGAGCTGACCCTCCCCCTTAATCAGTTGCAGCATTTAAGAAAGAAGCCCCGCTCCTCGCCTGGGCTGACCCTACTGACAGGGGTAGGGGTGAGCTGGCCCCAAAACAGAGCAACATGAGCAATCAGGCCCGACCCCTCTTCTGCCATATGATGGTGTAGGTAGGGGAGAGATGCCCCTGCTGTCCCCTTGCTGCCTGTGATGTTAGGAGACTGGCTCTGAGGTCATAAATTACTGGTTATAGATGATATATTTGGGTGAAATTTTATTCTTACAAATATTGCGATTTTCTCTCCTCGGTGATCTTTATTGATTTCTGGATTATGTTTAATTATTTTACTTAAATATCCTTTTAGTTATTTAATAAATAAATGAATACTGAGACAGAAGCGGACTTTTAAATCTATTTTATATGCTGAAATCAAGGTTAAATAATTTCTGAATCGTTTTTTTATGACACATTTCAAAACATCCTTCGAAATTAGGGTTAAATGTATTTACATTTGGCCTACATTTTAATATGTTTTGGCTTTTGTTTTACATATTAAAAATACGCTCAAGAAATCCTTAGGATGATATATTGTCATTAGGATGCAGAATACATCTTGACCTCTTAAAAATTGAAGTTTTTAAGTGGTAAAATTGTTCTGCCAACATCAGAAACCAGGAAGAAAAACATACGACAGATGTGACATATGGGAGTAACCAAATTTTGGTACCATGTAGACTGCTTTCTGAGATTAAGGAATGAACCCATCATATGAGTCTTACTCTGCTCTTACATGTTTTTAAAACAGAGTCACAGATGCTCTGCAGAAAACGGGGTGGGGAAAATGAAAAAGTGAGCCACAGGCTGGGATAAAATGTGTGCACCTCACATTATCTAGCAGTGAACTTGACAAAGAACACCTAAAACTCAAGATAACAACCAACCCAGGATAAAAGTGGACAAAAGATATGGTCAGAAACCTCCCTGCAGATATACAGATGGTGAATACACATATGAAAGACACTAGCATCATTTGTCACCGAGGAACTGCATCCTGAACAATGATGGACTGGTGGACTATTACCCCAGATTAAAAGGCAAAACTGGCCATTACAGTTGCTGCCAAGGATGGGGAGCCACAGGAAGTCCTATTCACAGCTGCCATAGATGTAAAACGGGCACCATGTCCTGGGGAAATAGTCTGGCAGTTTCTTCCAACCCTAAGCACAGTTTTACAGTAAAACTAGGCAGCTGTATTACTAGGCATTTATTTAAATGCTCTGAATACTCAGGCTCACAGATCGTGCACAGCAGTACTCAGAGTAGTTTCCGTGTAATAATGGTCAAAACCTGGAACCATCAAGATGCTCTTTATTAGACGAATGAATTAAAAAAGGACCTGTGATACCCGTACAATAGAGTATGATTGAATGAGACTCCAGGACCATGGGTGAAGGAGAGAGCAGACTCCCACAAGCTGACCTCACATCGTCACATGAATATGGTGTTAGACATACACGTTATAAAAGTTTTCCTTAAAGAAAGCTAATTTTGTTTAATGTTATTGCTTTCTTACCATTGAAAAGAAAAAAAAATTATCTGGTGTATTACCCTCTACAGTCACCCCCCATGTCCCTAGGTCCCATGTCCATAGATTCAATCAACTTTTGTCAATAATACTAATGTTTTTCAAGTATGTGTACAGGACTGGACAGCTACACTTTTCTGTGGCTATTCTCTAAACAATACAGTATAACACATATTAACGTGCCATTTTTGCTTCATTATAAGATATTTTGAGATGATTTACTCTATGGAAAATGTGCATAGGTAAAAACACTATGCATTTCCTATATAATTTGGCCATCTTAGAATTGAATATGGGCAGCAGGTTCTCTGAACAGTCACCTAGTATCAAGGGGTAAAAGAACTGCCTTACTGTTTTCCTGACAAGGAGAAACTTGTGTTTGGCCAGACTTGGATGAAACCAGTCTCCCTTTCTAATTTCACACAGCATATAAATTAGTGGTTAGGAAAATATTCTACAAACTGTCTTCTGGCTTATTCCTCATCTTACAAACGTCCGTAGGACACTCGTCTACCATGTTAGAGCATCTGGCCATGCACCACTGGGTCATGATGTACTGGGGAGTTGGCCCAGTGGTCAGTATCTGTCATTGGAAGCAGTTTCTCCATCATAACAGCTACTGAGAAATGTGACCATGTGAAGAGATTGCGTGGGTCCACTCCCAGGACTTGTGAAGTACATGTGAAAAGAGAGATTCTGACATTATAGTCTATTTAGTTTGACAGAAAAATTAGAAACTAAGAATTCAAATAAATTAAATGATAGTAATCTAGGCACTGTCTGAAAACCTGTTAGCATGTGAAAGGAACAATGAATGACATTAAATATGTACCCTGGACATAGAACAGTCAAATAAAGGACCAGAAAAGGTGCCTCAGACAATGTGATGAGGAGCGGGGGACTTGATTGTGTGGCAGCTATGGGGAAGCATAGTCGTTGACTGAAATATGATTTAATTCTGAAGGGATGACAGAAAATTTTGGAGTGTATCAAGCATTTTGCTAAGTGTGAGCTAAAATGTCAAAGGACACACATGATACCACAACCTTACTACACACCTGTGATTTCTTGGCTGTTGGTGTATAGTGGAAGAAAGATTTTTCTAGGCTAATGCACATTCTTCCAAGTGTAACAAAGTAGTGGCAAACATTTATGTATTATGCTATGTTATATTATATAGATCATACAAAATTATATATATTACATTACAAATTGCAGATATTATATTTACACACCATATACATATATATACACATATGCATACATATACATATGTGCATATACATATGTATGTGCATATATATTCTAGAGGTTAGCAAGCTAACTTATAAGTGATACCCCTGGGTACAGCCAATTGTCCTATTGAGGTAGGGCTGTAGAGTTAGAACTAGTAGGTTAGGATTAGACTTGAGCTGACTTTGTTCCTTACTCTAGGGTGGTAGTGATTCATTGTAAAATATGAAAGAGCTGAAACAGAACATGTTGTCTGGCCATGGGCCTGTTCTTGAACTTTGGTAAGGGGCTTAATAACGTCAGAACATTTGCAGCTTGAATTCCTGCAAAAATTAACACCATGGGGATGACACTGCCAAGCTGTGCTGTCACCTTTAGATGTGGTCTTACCTCCTTCTATACAGCTGTAGTGACCACTGTGTGTCCAGGTGACTTACCAGGCTGTTGCCTTGGGACTTGCCTTGGCAGTCTTTGTGTGAATAAGCAGGAGGACCCGGTCATGGGAATTCTCAGTTCAAACTCTTTTCAATTCAAATGACTTCACAGGGTCACAACATGGAACCTGGGGCTTCCCACCTTCCTCCTCCAGTGTGATTTCTCTGTAATACTTTCATCTTTAACAATGACGGATTCTTTATCCATACCTGACTTATCTAAATCTTTGAACTCATTTACATTTCTTCCCTCAAAAAATTACACATTTTCCACATCTTCCTGAAAATCTTTCACTGACGTTCTAAAGCAGTATGAATGCCATGTCACAACGTCATAGCTTGGGTGTTACGCCAGCTTTTGTTTTTTCGAGATAGTTTCTCTGTGTAGACCTGGCTGTCCTGGAACTCACTCTGTAGACCAGGCGGGCCTTGAACTCAGAGACCCACCTACCTCTGCCTCCCAAGTGCTGAGATTCAAGGGGTGCACCATCATCCAGAACTGCCTGATGGTATGCCGAATTAGAACTTCCTCTGCTAAATGACTTCATTCATTACTCTTGAATTCAACCTCACTTAAATTCTCAGGACCTCAGCAGAAAGCAACCAGATTCTCTGTCAGAATGTAGCAGAGGTGCCCTGGCCCAGTGACTGCTTGTTCCCTTCTGAAGCCTCATGAGGCAGGTGTTCACTATCTACTTCTCTCAGCCTCTGCTATTCCAAACTCTCACGGGAGTGGTCCCATTAAACTCAGCTTGTAGCAAGCACAGGCTTCTTTAACCCATGTCTCCAAATTCTTCTACACTCCTCCCAACTGGGCAGACTGAGTAAGCTTGACAGATGACACTTCCTCATTGTGACACTACTTTCCATTAGTGACACTTGTGGATGTGATGTGACAAAACAAACCCCCAAATAAACAAAAACATAAAACACCTTATGAAAAGTTATCTTGGCTCTTCAGGAGTGGTCATGATGATGAAGGAAAGCCAAGATGAGTGTGAGGTGGCTGTACACACTATGTCCTCAGTTAGGAAACAGACATATATGCCAGTGCAACTTCTTTCTATTTAGGGTGGGGCACCAGTGCATGGGATGATGCAGCTCACATCACATTCGAGGTGGGTCTTCCAGTAGCCCTTAACACTGTCTTGAAAGGTGCTTATACATAAAATACAGCCAGTGATATTTTTCCCTAGGTAACCGTGTACAGTCAAACTGATACAGTGATTAATCACTGCAGTCTCCAGCCAGTGCTAGCCAGGAACTGAGTAGATGTTTATATACCACCCAAACCACAGACATGGGAGTTACTTTAATGGGCCAATGATTTTTTCAAAAACACACTTCATTACCTGTTGTACCATCCAAAGGATTCATCTCTCTGTATTGTTTTATATATATATATATATATATATATATGTATATGTATGTATGTATATGTATGTATGTATATATATGTATGTATGTTAAGGATATGCTTCTTTGACTAGGTCAAAAAAGCTAAGAGATTTTTATACTTTTTTGCTCTCAAATATGAGAATGTCTTATCTTTGTAAGTTTTAACTCCAAAATCAACACTTTAAAGAACTTCCCCTGTTTTACCTACTTCCTGTGTGTGCCATAAACATGATAACTGGACTTCAGTTTAGTGTGCAGGTAGTTATTTCAGTGTGACTTTGGATACTTATGGTGGCTTTCATTTCTCTTCCCTACTAATGTCATAAAACTCTTGAAAGCAATATATTATTTAATATGGATTACCTTTGCCTATTTTTATAATATAATTCCTTATCCATTCGCTTTTATATTTCCATGAAATGATGACTTGAAGACAAGGGTCTACATACAAATAGATTTTTAGTTTAATAATGTTAATCCATGTTATTAATAATATAATAACCTGAAGATATCAAATGAGAGGGCAGATTTATGATGGTGCATAAAATTCTTTATTTAGAACAATAAAGTATATGTTTATATAATGTAATTTCAAATTCAAACCTGTATAAAAAGAGTCAGGACATATACCTATTTTAAAAAGTACACATACAGTATATACACATACACATCACATTTTACAACTTTTATTTAATTAAACTTCAGTCATAAACTATTTAGAATAGTGTTGACATACATTACAATATGCAAATTCCAATCTATGACTGAACTAGCAATATATCTGTGAAGCCATCTAAATGTCTGAATACTTCTCAAGTCTAGTGACTTAAAAACAGTGGCAGGTGGACACAATAATCACACACCAATCCCTAGACTACTGGCGAATAAGACTATAGAAATTTTGATTGGAAAATTTTACTTAGTGAAGTCTTATACCCTAAAATTGAGTAAATGAAAATACCATGGGTTTTTTGTTTAAACAATTTTCTTTTTTTCTAAAAACAGTATTATAAGAAAATATTTGGAGATGGCAACTGCGCATTTACGATGTTAGCAAACATAGGATCATAAATATCCACCTTAGGACCACTTCTACACCCACACCAGTTACAAAAGAGGTGTTGCTAATTTTATTCTGACAAAGGCATTTGAAGACTGGTTAGTGAAAGGCAGTAACATGAGTTGTGTAACCATATTCCATAAATAAATTTTGATCTGAATGGTTACATTTAAAGCCAGTGTCACGGTATCATTCCAAAGATAGACTGGCTTACTTTAAGAACCCTGCCCTACTTTTCCAATTTTAGATGTAACTTATGGATTATCATTTTACAAATGGGCTGGAAAATATCTCTTGGCATCCAAGATCCTTAGTAGCACCCTATGTTTCCTTGTTCTTAGCTTTCAATAGATGAGAGCATTTACATTCACACTCAGACCCATTTCTAAATGTCACAAACCATCTTCTAACTCCTCCTGATAAAAATGCACTGCTGGATTTCATTTCTCAGAGGTGATCCCAAGCTTTTTGTAAGCCAAGGTAAAAAGCCATCTCATGTGTAAATGGTTATCCAATTTACCCTACGAAAAACTGAAATTCACTTTTACTAATGGACCCTATTTACATTAGAAACTAAAACAGAAAGGATTTCACGTCCAAATGCCTACGCAGAAGCCAGAGTTGAGGCATTCTGCACAGGACTGTTTCTGCTGTTTTCTCTGCTTTAATGGTGTGGCATGAGGTCTCACTCCTGAAGAGTGACCTCAAAGCTCACCCACACACAAATACAAAACTGAAATCCAAACAGGGAGGTGACTTATATCCGTAGGCGGCAAAGCAGAGTCCCTGACGGTCTTTCTCAACAGTCATCCAACTATACCTAACTGCCCGATTTAAAAAACGCACTTCTTCAAGAATGTGTATAGGATAGCTAAAATTCCATATCGGAATTCAATCGCGAATGAAAACCTACTGTAGAAACACAGTAGAAACAATCGCAATTCCATAATGGATGTTTCTGTTCATTTATAACTTTGATTGAATTAAAGAACCAAACTATGCTACAGTTTTTCAAAGCACACGAAAGTTCGCTGAAATGTGTTTATTTCTTATCTAAAAGCATATACTTCGTTGTGGATACATACTTTTACTTATTTCCACATTTTCTTAATACCTTTTGTAGTGTAGTTTAAAAAATTCATTTTTTCCTCTGATTTATTATAATGTGGCAGGTGTATAAAGCATGTTAGATAACAATACAAGAACCAGAATGGCTCTAGCATGACCCACTGATCACACAGAGTATTGCTATAGTCTTGATATCTGCTGAGGAGGTATGAAGCCTTCAACACAATTTACACTCTGCAGATTACTTAGGTTGTCTCCATTAAAAAGCAAACTTTAATATTACAAAAGAGAACTCTTGGGAAAATCGGCCAATTTAAAGAGTGATTTTACACTTTATATTCTCAGTTGTGAGGTTTCCATAATTTAAAAAAAAAATTCAGAACATACATGGAATAAAATACGCAAAGATATGTATTTTTAATCTGAAGGTAGATATGCCATAGTTAATGTCCAAGTAGCTAGCATTCAAAATAATGTTCAGCATTTTTCATTTGTTCATGCATTTTATTGGATCCTAGTATTTAAAAAAAAAAAAAAGGCAATCCATGTAACTCTGAATGAGCCAACCTATTTAATTAATAGGCAGGACACATCTTCCACCTTATAGCATATCAGATTTGTTTATTCAGCACTATTGATTAAGATGATGTTTTTGCATGTTAAAATCCAATTGCTAGCTTTGAGATCCAATGTATATTTATTGCCCTCTTAAGCATTGTCATAAGCCTGAGCAAAATGAAACTGTCAGATGAATCAAGCCACAAAACTGAGAAATAACCGCAGCCTCAAACTATATACACCTACATCTAAGATTTGTACTAACCTACATTTATTATTATTCCCAAAGCAATTGACACCAAACAAGAAAATAGACCCTTTCGGTAACTAACTCGATTTCTAGTTTATTACTAATCAGTTGCATCCTGGGATATCTGAGGGCCTGAACAAGTAAATGCAATGTCTCAATGCACTTGGCTTCATCTTGCAGGAATGATAGCATTGGAGGAACCTCGGAGCTTTAGATAAAGAACTATAGAAACCATCTAACTCTTTGGTATAAAGAAGAGCAGCGGCCATGTACTGGAGTTGTATTTGGACTAGCTGTAAATGTAAGCTAGAACTTTTCATGCACTTTCAAGACAGAAGAGAAGTCTGCAGTTTGATTTCCATGCACGTTTGCATAATTACATTGAAAATGGTTGTCTTAAGGTTATAAGTACAGGGCAAATAAAATTACTACAAGGATTAAGTGAGAATAAAAAGCTTTAAATTTTGCATACATCTATGGTACGTGAGAAGAACCTTCACCAAAATAAAATCAGAAGAAAAATCATTCTTTAATTTTAGACAATTGTTCTCACTATTTAAGAAAAGGAAGAAAAAGAAAAAAGGACCAGGGGAATCCACAATACATCCTTTAAATTCTGGTTTTTAAAAGCACAATGCTCATTGTGGAATTACTGCCAATTTCTGTCTAATATGAGAAATGCTGTCACACATTTTAAATAGGAAACTGACATGCGTAACTACATAAAGCTCTCTTTTAATTTCATTTCATAAATCTTAATGAATATAGAGTGTCTGATTTTAAATAGATGGATACTTTAAAGAGATAATGGTTACACTGTAAATAACTAATGTTTTCTGATTCTTCCCATTCTACAATCTGAGTTACTTGGGTTGTATCACCCATACTCGCTTAAAGTGGACAGTTCTAACCTTAGGTACTACATACCATCATTTATTTTTATTCTCTCCCATGATTAAAAACCTTTTTAAACAACGGGATCCTTACACATTCAGCATTTTCTCTCAAGTCTGTTCTCATAGCTCTTTAGTAGTTTCCAAACATAGACATGTCACATTAATTTTTGCAAACATGACTCACACAGTCTAGAGTGATGGTCAAGAAAAAAGACCGGCTTCACTAGGGGCCAAATGTCATCCTTGGCATGTTCTTCCGCTGGTCCATGTTAACAGTTTTCTGCTGTGATGACTGTCCTGGAGAGTCTTCTGTATACCATGGCATCATCATAGTTCAGTTCAGCACTGGTTCTGCTACATGCATAGAACAAGCCAACCATGTCCACTTTCCTGGTGGGATATGGTGCGCATGGTTTCTATTAGGAAGAGCTGAAGCTTAGGCTCCCCCTTATACATCCAGCTATAGAGCAGATGTATTTGCTCAAAAAAAAAAAAAAATACTCCCCATGGCTTTCAACTCCATAGAGTGGCTGATACTACGGAGTTACGGTCTTTAATTTTTTTTTTCTACATCCCTTTGTGACACCCTGCCCCCACTATCCAGGCTGCGATCTACTTGCTGAGACCAGGATTAACTACAGACTGCAGGTTGTAACTGAAGAACAAAGCTGTGTGGTTTTCCAGCACTTAGACGTTTCCCAAGCCTTGCAAATGGAGTGAGTGGACTAGACACGTGTTCTCTTCCCCATCATCACTTGCAAAACTTCCAGAGTCCTGAGCCATGTAAATTCTTCTTCTTTATAGATGATAAATTCAGTGCCAGTTTCACAGCTAAACAAATGCTCTGCTCCAACTTCTGAATCATCCATAGAAAGTCATGGGTAGCAAGGACAGGTAAAGGTGAGGGCTGTCACTTGAGACAGAATAGGAATTTGTTTAAAGCTGCTTCATTTATGAAGCAAACATGAACTGTCACCAGCCTAAAGAGGGATAAAGAGGAGAAGCATTAAGATGTACCTTCCTGTTTTCTTTTCTTTCTCAATAGCTAAGTTCATAGAAAACCCCAGAATGAATAACAGAGCTAATAACACGTGTGGCACTTAGCCTTAAAGAACAGGATAGGATTTTTTTTTTTTTAATCACCCGTGATCAGCCACTATCTCCTCTGGAAGACATATTTTCTCAGATGATCCTATTTATGATCTGTTACCATTTCTTTTCATTGGACTATATGCTCTGTAAGGTCAGATGACGCTACTATTTCCACTGATGCAGGAGAGCTCTTAGAACAGGGCCTGGCATGTAGTATATAATATACAGGCAGCAAATATTTCTTAGATGTAAGAAGTTCACTGCTTTTCTTTTCATGATAGCAAGAAAATGGAGCCAGCCTAGGTGTCCGTTAACAGGGGAACGAATAATGAAATGTGGTGCCTATACATAATGGAAGTCTATTCAGCCATTTTTTTTTAAAAAAAGGGAAATTACAAAATATGCAGGAAAGTGGTTTGATCTAGAATGTATAGTGAGATGACCCATACTCAGAAAGAAAAAAAAATGTGTGGTATTCTATACACAAACACCCCACACTACACACACACACACACACACACACACACACACACACACACACACACGTTTAAATGTGGATAAAGCATAAGAAGCTATAAAGGAAAGCAAGGGGGATAAAAATAGCTAATGAGGAAGGATGAGGGTGGGGTGGGGGAAGGGGTGTCAGCCTGTTACAAGGTGAGGACATCCTGCTTATTTCATGAATGTGCTGTAAAAATCCAAGGTAACATTACGAAAAAATTATATTTTCCCCTGTGGAAAAATAGCTATAAAATAATAGGAAGGTAGGAGAAATGAGGATTAAGAACAAAAAGCATACTTTGTTCAAAAATATTATAATGGCATTAAGACCAGGATGAGAAACATTTAAAAATTAAAAATAATAATAAATGGATAAGTGGTCTGGGAAGATAGCTCAGCTGCTAAAGTGTCTATCAGTCAAGTATGAGAACCTGAGTTTTATCACTAGAACCTATTTTGAAAATTATGTATGTATATATATATTATATACATATACACATATATACATACATATATACACACATACATAATATGGCTATACCAAAACTCATTTCTTTGTAAGCTAATGAAAGTAACACATAAAGTTAAAAAAAAAAAAAAAAGGAAACTAGATGTGGTGGCATGTACTTGTAACCCCAGCACTATGGAGACGGGGATGGGAAGATCCCTCGACATCTAGCCGGTCAGCCCAGATGAAATGACAAGCTCCAAGCTGATAAAAGACATAGCACAAGAAAAAGGAAGGAATAAATTAATATCCGGTGGCTTTTGCGTCCCCAAACCACTATTTATCTCATTTTGTGACAGAAGAGGAAACAATCCTTGAAGTTCTCCAGCACACAGAATAGTAGACAGATAATGAGCAAAATAGGTGTAAATCTCAAGGAAGTGTCTGGAAAGTGCAGAGGTGGACCCAGATGGAGTGGCACAGGAGCCATTTCTGCAGCAGGTGGAGAAGCTGGCTAGAGGCCACCTATCAGCCTCACAGCCTCACAGCTCCAGTGTTCTGGCTGCCTCACTAGTTAGAGGCAATCACTTCTCCCAGCTGAGGAAATTAGAGCAGCAGGCTCTCACTCAGTATCTCTAAACCAAGGAAGAGCTACTGAAATCCTGGCATCGCATGCAGAGGAATTCACTTGGCCTCGGTACAGTTTATTGTACTTGGTGAAGCGCAGAAGGCATACTTTGTTTTAGTTTTTCAGTGCTGGTTTTAAAGCACTGAATGCTCAAATTTTTCTGCTTACCAGTAATTTAGGAAAGTAAATTTTAATCCATACAGATAAAATAAGAGAGATCAAAGCAAGCTTCAGAAATCAAGGATAGATTTTTAAAAATAGAACATGGCAAGAAAATCAAATCAGAATAACAGGAAGCAATGAATCTGCATAATTTGAAATTCTAGAGTTAATTAAATATAATGAAATGAGACTGGAAATCTATTTTGGATTTTCCTTCTTGAGTCACTAAAGCAAAGAAAGTTAAGTTGAATGCTGAAGACAATTTTTCCATAGAATAAAATTACAATTTTTTTATAATGATACCTTGGATTTTGCAACATACTCATGAAATGGGTGCCATTATTCCCTCACTATACAATGATGTATCACTTAATGATGGGGTTGCCATCTTACAAACAAGTCAGTAGTGACTTTGTTGTAGAAACAGAATAAGATCCACAAATCTATATAGGTTAACATGCTATACAGCTAGGCTATATTATACTGGGGGCATTATATTATAATACCACCCTAAGTGTGGCACATTGGTTGAAACATCAAAATGGGCTCTATGCCTGTATATGAAAGCACTGACGTTAAAAGATTCTAAATCATCCAGGATGTTACAACTACTTGCCGAGTCCAGGCTTGAACTCAGATCGAACCACTTCTCATCTTTTGCTTTATAGTGCAGAAATGGAAGAGACTCAGAGGAAAGAATAAAGCACCTCCCCACACCCAGACACTTTAAGAAAATATCTCATGAAGCAATCAGGGACCTCAGTGACTACTGGCCCTCCATTGCCAAACCTGTGCCCTAAATGTCCAGGCGCAGATGGCTTAAGCTCCTCTTCTAACCAAGTCTCAAATCTATGTCTGTGAGTGTAGCTCAGAGCCACAGAAAAATTGTAGTTTGTGTTGTTTTAAATCTTCCTTTATGACTTTCTACTCATGTGTGTTTGTATATGTATAAACATAAATAATTGCACATATTTCAAACATACTTTAAAAATTACATGTTGGAGTTATAATAAATGTAAGAAAATACAATTTTAAGACTTTTTGAAATTATAATTTACTTTCTACTCTTACCATGGTTGAAATAATTCAAAGTCACAAAGGGCTACAAGTCCGTGGACTTTATTATCAGCCAGCCTGAAGTCTCTGTGAGTCAATAGTGTTTTCCCAGGGTCAAGTAAGACTCTGTGTAGCTGACTCCCAAATTCCAATCTACAGTTTGTAGCCTCAAGTGACTGCCGTACTTTGAGGTCACTGTACGTGGTAATTTCTCAGAACTAGCAATATACACCAAGAGCTCTCTCTTGACTTCAGACATCCTATTTCTTTGAATAACAGTGCCATCCTTTCTTAGCTCCAAATCATCGCTGAGACTCATCCAGCTGTCCTGTGTAGCAGTAGAGATTGGTTGAGTCTTCTACTACAATGTCTCCAAAGTGGCCCATCTTTTTTTTTTTTTTTTTTTAATTGCCATGGCCCTGTTCCTAGTTCTCATTCTTTCCCATTTGAATGGAAGACATAACCTCTCCCTCCAGTTCAAACCTCTGTCCCTCTGGCCCCACCAATATCTTATGACTTTTCATAAGTCTCAGCTTTCCTGGTATCACTAACCCTTCCCTAACCTCTCAAAGCTTTTAAATTGCCTAATGGAACAGACGCTATATTCCTAGAATTCAAATGTGCTTTCAAACTGATAGCCACTTTCTTTTCACTGTTGACCCTGTGTTCAAGATGTCTTTATGTCAACTTAACTCAGGCTAAAGTCATCTGTGAGGAAAGAGCCTCATTTAAGAAAATGTCTTCATGAGAAACAGCTGTAAGGCATTGTTTTAATTAGGGGTTGATGGGAGAGGATCCAGCTGATTGTAGGTGGTGCCGTCTCTGGACTGCTGCCTCTGGGTTCTTTAAGAAAGCAGGCTGAGTAAGCCATGAGGAGCAAGCCCATCAGCAGCACCCCTATATGGCCTCTGCATTAGTTCCTGCCTCCCAGTCAATGTCTTGTGTGAGTTCCTATCCTGACTTCTTTTGGTGATGAGCAATGATTAAGAAGCCAAATAAACCCTTACCTCCCCAACTTGCTTTTTGATCATGGAGTTGCATTATAGCAATTGTAACCCTAATTAAGACACCTTGTGTATGTGACGTCCACTAGAGTCAATTGGCACCAGCTGTAGCCTTTGTAAGTTTGTACTCTGAGCCCTTCCTGACATTGCTCATACCATGTGAAGTATCTATATTAACCCTCTCTCTTGCTAATGAAAATCCTACCCATCATCCACCATTTGAGGCATCTAGTGTAAACATCACCCCTATCAATCACAGAACTAAGCCATTTTTTCATTGCCAGTGATTTCTCCACCCCTGTAGATAAAGAGGCTGCCTGTGAGTGGGCCTGGCACAACCCTAAGAAATGCTGTCTACATGGATATCCTGGGTTGTGACAACTTCACATCCTCGACATGCAGTGGCCTCACCACTTAACTTCTTACTGTGTATCCTTTGCAAACTCCATCAGTTATTTCTGAGCTTTGTAAACTTATTTACTCTCAAAATATGATTCTGTATTATTAGCACCTTTTGTAGGCCATAATTAACATGAGGATACATCTGTGCTATGCTGTTGTGCATGCACCAATGTACCCTTTTCAGTTTGTTGGAATAACATTGTGAGAAGAATACATGAAGCTTTTAATGTAAGTTTTCTCTATTTTTTCTCTCTTTCAAGCTATATTCCATACAACTAAATTTATGAGTAAGTTGTCGTATGGGTAGTTAATATCATCTAGGTGACAAAACCAAATTCTAATGTAATAGAAAATTTTTCATGTTTGATGTCAAGTAAAGACAACTTTTAATATTTTTTTTACATTCCCACCTCTGTAATGGTCACTCATGCCCTCATATTCCCTGCTCACTGTTTATGTTCTGTAATGAGGCAGTTCCAAAGTATAAATAATTTTTATTTTTTAAAATATTTTTCTTCATTTTATTGTTTTTTTTTTTTATAAAAAATGTCTTTTTGTATCCATGTATCCCCTGCTCCCCCTCCCTTCCCTCCTCCCAATCCTCCCATCCCCTCCCCCAAAAGGGCAAGAAGTCCCAAGGTGGGTCAGCTCACATGGCAAGTTCGACTTCCTCATCCCAAAGTCAAGACTGGGTTAGGTGTTCAAGGTGCCAGCCCATGCACAGGAACACAGTCTGATCTCACCCCTCAAGGCTCTTCATACTGTCTATGCCAATGACAGTTGCCTACCATTGGAGGGCCTAGTTCCTTTTCCCCATGGTTCCCCAGTGGCTGTTCTTGATTCAGTGAGCTCCCCAGAGCTCCAGCCAGTCATCACTGTGGGAATCTTCCTCATAATCCCTATCCCCTGCTCATACAGACTCTCCTCCCCAGCTCTCACCTGGACCAGGAGCTCAGCCCAGTGCTCAGCCATAGATCTCTGCCTCCACCTCTATATTTTGTTGGATGTAGGTTTTGTGATGACTCTTAGGATGGTTGTTCATTTGATTCTAGGGAAGTCCTGTTTAAGCACTCCCTCCACTATTGGTAGGAGACTTAGCCAAAAGAAAGTATTTTGTTTCCAGTTCATCATTTAGTCCCTTCCATATTATTTCCTTATTTTTAAAATATGACTTACTTTGGTCTACAAATTTTATTTCCTTTGGAGAACTAAATATTCAGTGTTCTCTCTTTCACTCTCTTTCACTTTACACCTCACTAATTCATTCATTCAACAAACATTCATGAGGAATCCATACTGTACTCGCAATGAGCTTAGTGCTGGAGAGATGGAGTAAATTAGACAGACCCAGTTCTTGTCTGTGAATGTCATGAGACAAACTGAAGTATGCATAACTCTATTGATTATGTTTGTTCTAAAATGTCACCTATTCCTTCTAAGCAGTGGCTTAGGTTCCTCCTTCACAATCCAAATGTCACAGGGCAAACGTAGCAATCCAAACCACAGCATTGAAGAACTAATTATGTACCAAAACAGGATCCCTGCAATGCAATCCCCAAACCAAACAACAAGGATATCACCTGAGCTTTTAGGATGCAATTAACCATTTAAGGTGAGGTATATAAATGGCTGGCATAAAGAAAGTGGTAAGAAAGAGACGGAGGGACAGAGAGAGGAATTTCAGGGAAGAAAAAAGATTTCAGCTTAGAGACTTCTGCTTTAGGAAAAAAATAGTCCATTTCCTTATTGTTTCTTTATATTATCAGAGAGGGGGAAAATGAGCCTGGAGAAGTTAGGATGGGAACAGATAAGAGCCATAGTCATGAACCGCACCTGGCAGTCAGGGGGATGTCTGATGGCAGAGCCCAAATGTATTTGGAGCAATTATTATCTCATGGTAAGTCCGGTCGTTAAAAAACAGGCTTTTATACCAATCAAAACGAGTTATTGGAGCAACACACAGAGACCATGACCCAGGTTCCCCAGGGAAGATTTTGTCTGGAGATAATTTTGGAATCTGGGACAGAGTGACAGCTGAAAGGACCTGTAGGGAAAGGAGAGAGTTCAGCAGACACCCTATCTGGAATAAGAAGTAAATGATGCTCTGGTGTGAAGCTGTGCAGGAAGTACTGAGGCTCCAGGAAGAAGAACAGAGACATTCCTTCTAGAACATGCACAGAGAGCAATTATTAATGACAAGGTCCCGGAAGTGAAAGTGAGTCAAAGGTTGAACTGATCTTGGATCAAGTTGATAGCTTGCTGGGTATCCCACCAACCACGTCTATGACTGAGATCAGGAAAGTAGATAGCCTGAGAGATAGTGAACATCTGTTCCTTCTAGCCCAGCTGTACTCTGCTTTCTTGTGCAATCACATCAGGGGTCTGGTCTTGGTTTATAGACTCAGCACACTGAGGAGGAGGCGTGCACCAAGTGGCATTTTTTTGCCTTGACAGTTTTATTCTAGCTAGAAGACACTGATGTTTTTCCTTAAATGGGAGAAAAGTAGATTGGGGTTTTCTCTTTACTAAAAATCTGCAATTGGGTCACTGTCATTTGATAGTAGTCACACCTAAATAAAATTGGTTGCGTTTATTGTTTCTTTGTTATTTTATTTTATTCCTAATTTGCTGTTTCCTTTTTACTCCAAATCAACAGTGATTAATATTTTATGTATCGCCCACCTACAATGGGCCCACTAATGTAAACCAGTACCACCTACCTTTCAAAACCTGAGACTCTGCCAGGGAGAAACACACAATTCAACTTTGTAACAACCTCAGCTAACATTTAGACATCAGGGACACCAAGGACATAATGATAAAGTTTGTTTCTAAATGTTGGCCTTTAAGATCGGCTATGGTTCTCGCAAGCTCTTGCGGCTTGATTTACAGCAACTCACCACTGTGCGAAGGTAACACTGTTGATACATCCACAATCACACCTCTTGAAACTCCCTCTCTTTCTGTTGCAACATACTGAAAAACAACAAGAAAAATCCTCATTTGCTTCTGGGGAGATTCTGAAGTCCAGCACCAGTTTGGCATTGTTAAGATGCTGACCTAAAAATGTAGTAAATACAGTAGCAAAAATTTGCTGGGCAGGGAGGGGATAATGTAAACAAGAAAGAAGCTTATCTTCATGTCTGTCCTATAGGGAAGAGAGATGACATTGTCTCAACATCATAAGCTGATGTAGTTAAATATATATATATATATTTATATATATTTATATATTATACATACATATATAATGTTTATATGCTGTGTGTGTGTGCGTGTGTGAAGAGATAATACCATGCTGGAGATTATAACTTAAGGCAGATAAAACAAAGCCACCTGGATCCGTTACAGGAGGTTGAAAAACATTTAAAATAACAATTTTGTTTAGCTTCAGAAAAAAATACAAAATAAATTGGGCAAAGTTAAGGGTTGCAGAAAACAGACTGAAGTAAAGGGTTATTTATATTAAGGATGCAAGAGAAAGTCATTTAATGTGTTGGAACAGGAAGTAGAATCACACAGATTTAAGAAGTAACAGACAAAGAATGTATTTAGAAGAATTGATGAGAAAAGATTCTGTGATAGCCACTTAGGCAAATAAATAGCATGCAGACACCAGACACAGGTGAAAAGAATCTTCTCCAAAGGACGTAGGAGTCTATGGAAAAGAAACATAGGCAAATATACCTTCAGAGATAGTTACTCTACAGGTAGAGACAGAATTGAGGACTCTGTAGGATTGAGGAAGACAGGGGAGGGTCAGAAACAGCAAAAGGTCTGGAATTCATGGGATGGGAGGTGCAGCCCAACAACGAACAACACCCTAAAGACGTTCACCCTCATCCCTAACACAGCCTGAGAAATGACAACAGCAAGCTTTTCCGAGCACACGGTTAAGAGAAGAAAATACCTTATCTCGTTATCTTCTTCATTAATCTGTATATTTTCAACTGTCCTTGTAAGACTTGACTGTTTCTTCTGGGAAAAAAAAAGAAATACACACAAAACAAATGAATGAAATGTATTATAAAACAGGATCGATGCAGCGTTTGTGGTCAGTGGCAAAGGCAACTAACTACAAAATATTTGTGTGTGTGTGTGTGTGTGTGTGTGTGTGTGTGTGTGTGTGTGTGTGTGCGCACATCCATCCATGCGCAATAACAGCAACACAAGCAATATCAACTCAATATTTTTAGGCTGTTCTATAAATAGTAATCTTCTTAAAGCTGAGTCATAATGATTTAACACATTCAAAGTTCTAGGCTAACTGCAGTAAGATAACAAAAGAGGTGGCATTCAAAGTAGCAGCCATATAAAGACACATACTGTTTGGCTTTTACGCACAGCATATGATTCTCAATATATTTTCTCCGTTTTTCTATTTAATTAATATGATTAAACTAGGTCCTATCCCTTAAGTGTTCATTCTGTTACAGGACTGTTCCAATGCACAATGACGAATGAGGGACATTTTTCTAAAGCTTGAATTTCACTGAGGCTCTACATTATGGTAAGAATAGTCATTCCGTCTACTCCCCCCACCCATAGAAACACTTCTTGGAAAAGAGGAGTATGCTAATCACATGTATATATGTTTATATGGTATGAACAAACAGATATATATAGTTGATGAAGGGGTGGGAAGAACAGCATCGCTCACCTTCCAGTATAAGGCTCCAAAAGCAAAGCCAATTACAAGAGAAATGAGTGCCGGCAGAGCCATGGCTGTCCATTGTAGGCCGGGGTCTTCAGGGGACTTTGCAGCTTTCCCTGCAATTCAAGAACACAGTGGTGACTACAGCTCCTGCATTTGGTGGCTCCTCCCATTAATTAGGCTACGGTTGTTCCCAGAAGCTTCCATATGTAAGTGTACAGCCGTTTACAGTTTTCAAAAAGCAGGCTTTTCTGTTTAGCTTTCTTTTTGCAAGCAGTATAAATTCATAGAATCTCTAAAAGATAAAGGTATTTTAAAAAAGAAAAAGAAAGAAAGAAATCCAACAGACAGGGGAGGTTTGAAGTGGTGAAGTCCATGCATATTTGGAATACACGCTTGGTATACTCCTGAGCAGGATGGGATTTCTACCATCAGGCAAATTTTTCTTCTCTAATCAATTGTCTAATGTAATCTAGATTTCTCCCTCTTAGCATTCTCACCCCTCTGTCTTTAAAGATCCTGCATGCATTCAGCTGGGTTAGATATGGCAGATTCAACATTTTAAGCAGCCTTAAAATTATGTCTCATGCACACCCTCCATACACACATGGGAATGAGATTTTTTACATTCTACATCAGAAATTTTCTACATCAAAGGCACCTGTGAACAACAAGGAATTTCCTAATTCTTTGATTCCTGGACTTTTGGGCTTCCAACATCATGTTCGCTTGTGAGCATGTGCACATGCATGTATGAGAGAGGATGCTAAGGGGTGGGTGTTCAGTATAAAAAGCAGGGATTGTGTGGGAATTTGTGTACAGGGGAGCCACCCACTTATGTTCCTCAAGACAAAATTAACAGTTCTCTGGCCTGCTACATCATATAGCCACAGGACAGACATGTTTTAGGCATCCTAGGTTGGGGACCAATATGCACTTATCTCTCCAAAAATAAAATTGCCACTGGGTTACAAACAGATTGAGTGTAATTGAAGCAGTGATGTACATCACAAGCAATTTTATCAGTTTAGGAATTTCATTATCACTGCTTATAAATAAATAATTTAGCTTATCTGTGTTTGAATACCTTTTGAAGACAACCAGCTATGGCTGCCACTGATTACTGGGACCTTTCACCCTAGGACTATTGATAGACACAAGCTGTGAAGTCTAAAATGCAGCAATGTTCCTGCTGTAGAAAAGGAAGAAAGAAGGACCCTAGAGACAACGTATGGATGATATTCCTTCTCCAGAGGTCAATGTTCCTTTTGTTAGTTCACACCTAAAAACCATGCCTCCCCGGGCATACTAATCACACCAATCCATGTAGAGAGAAAATAGCTTTATTAGAAAAGGCTGCCTTACGCTAACTCCAAGGAGGACTCAGCACCTCCACATGGCTCTCCACAACTGGATTCCTCAGAGCCCACAAGAAGGATATTTGAACCAAAGCCCATGCACAGTTCGGAGCTCTGCTTTAAACCAAGAGATTGCCTGCCAAGACCTTATGGGAAAGAACCCATCTAGACAGGATCTGAATCATCCTCAATCCCTGGGCCATAACTGCATGAATTGTATCTCATCATTATTCAAACTTGCCCATGGTTAAAATAGCTTATGGACTGATTTGTTTGTTACAACTCATAGTAATCAACATCTGGAAAACATTGGAACACAGACAATGGTGCTAATCTTGTTCAGCTTATTTTTTAGGGTGTTAGCCTGCTTAAGAATGACAATGGCTCTCTGGGTGCTCAGGAAATAGGCAAATGACTTAGATCTCAAACTCTACAGTTGCTGCCTCAGTCATGTCTAGCTGTCCTCATATTAATGACTAATTCTTTGACTAATTCTTACTAGACATTAAGTATGGCTCCGTGCACATACATAGTAACTCATTTCAATCACAGAAGTCCTCTGAAGGAGAGACTATTACACACCAGACTAAAGATTTTGAAAGCCTAAACAACTTGCCTAAGGTCACCCAGCATGCTCTCATGTGTCCAAGTATTCAGATTCATAACAGATCTCTAAAAGATAGATGTGCAGCTGATCACAAAGCAAGGCTTTCTTTCTATACTATTTCAACACCGTTTGGAAGTCTCTCAAATGCAAGTATCCTGGAAACACTTGCTTTGCATAAAGAATAGTACTGTTTACTCTAACTATAATCTCATTCATACAGACAATAGGCCTGTATGACTTCCCCCTACCAGTTCACATCTTTCACATGTCCCGGGCTTGTGATTACCACAGCTTATAACCACTACCACCTATCCTTTATATTATTTATTTATTTATTTGTTCTTCTTTAAGATAGTTTTCTCTGTGTAATCCTGGCATTCCTGAATTTGCTCTGTAGACGGGGCTGGCCTCGAACTCACAAAGATCCATTTGCCTCTGCCTCCCAAGTGCTGGGGTTAAAGGTGTGCACCACCACCACCTGACTGCTCATAATATTGATCTCTACAAACTATGGTGCTTTTCTCCAAAATTTCCTGACCGTTCTTTCCCAAACAAATTAATTTCTTTGACACTGCAAGTAAAACCATTTAAAAATTCTATGATGATTCATATTATATTCTGTACATGGGTATTTCATTCATATCTCTTAGGATGTGAGTTCCACAAAAAAAACCAAAACAAAACAAAAAACAAAACAAAACAAAACAAAAAACAAAACAAAACAAACAAACAAAAAAAACAACAACAACAAAAAAACCCTGTTCTATGCATCGGTATCTAACTTCTCTAACTTACAACTAACATTATATCTAGCCAGGATTTGGCATGTATGACCTATGTCTTACCAAAAAAAGAGGAGAAAGAAAGAAGAACAAGAAGGGGAAGGAGAGGAAAGCTAGAGCGAGATGTCCACCTAGTCATAAAAAAAAAAAAGGTTAAATAGCCTTCGGACTTGGCATCCAGGGTTTTCTTGAAGTTGGTAATTAGAAAATTCTTTTGCTTCTAATCATGATGATAGCCTTCTCCAACTACGTAATTATAACCCTGGACACATACGAAACAACAATTTCACAAATTAGCCCGTAAACAGTACAAAGATGTGATTGCTCATAGAGGAAAATAGATGAGGTGAGAGCCGTTGCTGATTTAGTTTCTAGCTTCTGACTTCGCTGGGAAGACAGACCTCCACTGAGATTCAATGCTCTCTTGAGAGACCCAAGACTTGGAGAAGATTGAACACTTGTACTTGATGGGAATGAACTGTGCAAATGGGAAGCATTACAAACCTTTTGATGAGTTCCTTGAAGCTATTAGACAAATAATAATCTGCCCATACACATGGAGACACATAACCAAGGCTGGAAAGAACATAGCTCCTGGTGAGTGGACACAGCAAAGTGTCCCAATAAAACACGGTTTTCAGTACAGAGTATTCAGTATCCATAATACTCTAGAGACATCTCAGAAACCCCAAACCTTGTGAATGAGCTTTTCCACTCCTTGGCCCTCAACAAGTTTGAAAACAAGCCTAAAAGGAAGACAAAGCTTATCCATCAGTAAATAAGCATCCAACCAAACAAAACTCAGTGGTCTCTAAAAAATGCTATGAAACCCAGAAGGTACCTATCAATATAGCAGTCATAATATATGACATGTATTAAAAAATAATTAGCAACTGCTTAGAGGAATATCTGGCCACAACCAGGAAGACAAAAAAAAACAAAAAACTGTCAAGATTAAATGCTAAGATACATGTTCAACTTAGGTGGTAAGAATGTTAGACAAAAAAGAAAATGTCTTGACACAAAGACGAAAAATCTCAGCACTGAAACAGAAAGTAATTAGGTGGAAATTCTAGAACACAAAAAAAGAAATGAGAAATAGAAGCAAACCCTGGTTGTAGAATTCAGTCCAGAGTGGGAAGAAGGAAACCTTAGTAAACTGGAAAGCAAAGATGGGAAAATTACATATTGAGATCAACAATGATAAAGAGCTTCATGAAATGAATTCACATAATACCCGCACTTGAGAGGCAGAAGCAGGTGATCAGAAACCCCGGGACCAGCCCGACTACACAGTGAACTCAAATCTAGCTTGGACTATGTGACCAAAAAAACAAAATATAAAATAAAAGCAATGCGCTTGTGTGACACCTAAGCACATACCAAGCCGACAAATACACGTGTGACTGGCGATCTCCGAAGGAGAGAAACAAAGAGTAAGAAAGACACATTTGCAAATACCGTGAGCTTTTGGGATTGGAAATAAACTTAGAAATTTAAGAAAATAGACAAAAATCAAGAAAAATGAATACAAAGAAAATCATTTGTCATCGGCATCTTTCACATTGCTCAAAAAAAAAAAAAAAAATGGCAGCATAGGGGAAATACGTTCAGTGCAGCATAGGGGAAATACGTCCAATGCAGCATAGGGGAAATACGTCCACTGCAGCATAGGGGAAATACGTCCACTGCAGCATAGGGGAAATACGTCCAGTGCAGCATAGGGGAAATACGTCTAGTACAGAGTACATAGAGAAAACAGCACAAATGGCTGTCCTGTCTTTCACATACAGGATTTGCAAAAGAAAATGCAATGGTGTCTTTAAAAGAATAAAAGTAAAAAACTAACTTAGAATTTGCTACCTTAAAAAAACCTACCTGTACACGCAACAAATACTACAAACATTTCTCAAAAAAAAAAAAAAAATTGTCGCCAATAGGTCAGTGTTTCAGAAAATGCTAGAGGGGTTCTAGGTCCTGAGAAGAACTAATGTTAGGTAGAAACCTGAATTGAGGAAAAAATGGAAGGTGTGAAAATAACATAAAAGGTGACATACTTTTTTCTATTTGAAAGGATATACAGTTCCCTAGAACAACAGTTTGAAAACTCTAAATATGGGTGTTTATGACATTTATAAACACAGTAAACCAGTTCAGCTAAGGTCCATGCTTTTCTTGAAGTACAGTAATATTAACTCTAGGAAAATTATTGCCAAGTTAAGATATATATTTTAGTGCCCCAAATAAATAAATGCAAAGAGATATTGAAGATATAGAAATGAAATGGATCCCTTAGAATAAAGGGGCTAAGTGAAGAAAAAGAGAACAAAACCTGAAGCAAGAAAGCAGGAGGAAAATGTGACAAGTCCAATATCAGCCACAACAATGACATCACATATGAAGAGCTGAAATACCAGAGATTGCTGTGTGTGGTACCACAGACCTGTAATCCCAGCACCTCAGAGGCTGAGACAGGCAGATAGCAAGCCTGCTTACACATTAAGAATTTGTTTCCCAAAAAACCAACGCATGTATGCATACTTTTGAAAAAGCATAGAAACACAATATACAGAAACGTCTGGAACTCACTAACACCCGTGCGTACAAAGGAACTTTTACCCTTTAAGGAAAAAAATTAGTTTAAAATCAGCCATGTAATGTTTCCAACTTAAGAATCTGGGACAGGTTAAATTAAAACCAAAGAGGATGAAAATAGTAAATATTATTATCAATGAGACAGGACCTGAGACAGATTCTGAAGCAGTTTCCTTGGAAACATAAATAGAAAAGCTTTAAGATGGCACATGTATACAGGCCCAGTCCCTTTTACAAAGTTGTCAGATCTGATGCATTCCATATGCAGTTCAGAAATTTAGATCTCTGAAGACTGACTACCAGCCAGTGAGTTCTGATAACAACCTTCAATCAGATAAATTAAATGCTTACACAATGCAATGTATAGATTTTTTTAGAAGGTATAATATACAGCTTTATTTTACATTACATTGATGAGAAAAATTCCACTTCAGAGATTTTTCTCTTAAAACTATTTAAGTTACTATAAATCTGTAAAAAAAAAAAAATTAGGCCAAAGTATACACAGCATATTCAATTATCATTGCACAGAGTTGAAAATAAGACATAGTCTCCCAGGAACCTGAGTTCTTGGGTAAAGAGAACAGAAATTTTAGGGAAAGAAGTACATTCTCCTCCAATGTACATTCCTGGGTTAAAAAAAAAAATCACCAAATTTCCAAACATGCAGTAGTAAATACTGATACACAAAACGTAAAATATCCTTGGAATTGAAGAGAGTTAGCACATGTACTTGAAATTTTACAACTCTAGTTTGGCCAGGGACATTATTCACAAAGTTTATTTTAAGTCTACAATGATTTTTTAAAGTTTTTATTATATATCTATAATTAATTTCATGCCTTATTTAAAATAATCTTAGCAGAAAGTTCATTGGCCTAATTCCTTCATCATTATATTAAACTCAAGGGAAATCCAATTCTATAAATTAGATACTTAATTGTCAGGAAGATCATACAAGGAATTATAATAACAGAACAGGATTATTAGTAATAATGTATAAAATGTCTTTAACGTCCATGCAATCCTCCCATAGAGGCTACTCAGAGCCATGCATGCATTAAATCAGACACGTGTACTTACTATTACTGCTACTGCTGTCATTCCTAAGGGAGCTGGCTGCAACAGGGGGTAATATAAATGCTTTTGTGACACTGACTCTGGAATCTAAATAGAAAGCAATAATGCGTCAGTGTGACATGGTGATTTATATGAATTACAGAGTCCCCAAAAGGTGAAATGTAATACCAGACTATGTGCTGGGCCGGCTCCCCAAATCTAGATCATTCAGGTCCTATTTATTCCATACTCAATTCTGCTGCTCTGTTTTATCAAGAACTCCACCATAGTCATCTTGTAGAACCATGATTTATTGCATGCAGACACATGCTAAGAAATGTGAATAGTGACAAGTTGTTGGCAATTCATCATGTTTTAAAAGAAAACAATGAAGTTAGTTTTATCTCAGGGACCCAACTCAGTGAGAATAGAATTAGAATTAACTGGTGAGGATCAGAATTCAAGTGTTGAGGAAAAGATATGAGAAGTGAACATTAGGGACACTGGAGATGAAGAATAACTTAATTCTACTCTACTCACAATTATCAGATAAGAAAAATGTGAGCCACCATTATGTATTATTAACTCACATAATTCTTCAATTTAAAAATGTCAAGTATTGTTTTTGTCTCAGAAGCTGACATGTCTCTAATGATTAATAGATGATAATCATTAGCCGTCATCAATACTTGCTTTTTTTTTTAATTAGGAAAACACACATGTTCTTACTAGAGCAACACATTCAGTTGATTCAGAATAAGAATCTTACAGAAGCCCCAGCTTTGTATGTTCATTTAAATTGTAAATGCTTAAATATCTTACCTTTCTCAGGACCTAATGTTGATGAAAGCACACAATCACTAGTGTCGGATGCCACCATAAAGTCCTTGAAGGCATCAATGGATCTATTGAAAATACTAAAGAATTCTTCAGGAGTAAAGAGCCTGGTTTCTGGCCTCTTCTGTGACTTTTTCACATTCTAGACCAATAAATACATAAATTAAATTAATAAGATTATATTTTCAAATAACCCATAGACTTGACCGATGCCAACATCATGGACTATTGACTAGGTCCTACAAGATTCGAATATTTGAACGCCACAAGCCCACAGTCTTGAACAGCTGTTCTAATAGAAACAGCTCCAAGTGACTAGAGGATAATGATGGCATTAGATCAGTCTCAGACTCAACTCATGACCAAAGCAACTAGAGGAGGCAGAAGAACCAATGGAATATAACAAGACAATGAGATGTTCCCAACAAATAACTGAAAAATTAAAAGTGCTTATTAAAGTATGAGTGCTAGATTTTCTTATTGTTGTTGTTGTTATTGTGGATTTTGAGACAGGGCTTCTCTATGTAACAGCCCTAGCTGTCCTCGAACTCAATTTGTAGACCAGGCTGGGCTTGAACTCAGAGATTTGCCTGCCTCTGCCTCCTGAGTGTTGGGATTAAAGACAAATATCACCACCCCCAGTGACTGTTAGCTACTTAAAAACTACATCACTATTACATAGGCTCAGAAACCAAACTAGAGTCATATTCGGACCCTGAAGATGGACCAACAATTTAGACAATGACCCAAGAAACCGAAGTGTGCTGCTATTATCACTGTGTGGTAATTTCATCACAGGTAACAGGGCAAGTAGTCTGAGTTTTCCAAGGGCAATGCTAGGTTTAAATACATTAATAACTTACTAGGAAGATGGCATGAACATCACTGAGGTATGAATAAAAATAAAAGCAAAATTGTTTTAGCATTACAGTGTAAAGATATGATATTGTCACCTTATACTCAGGCCTGACTATATCTCAGCATTGCAGTAGAACTACAGATTACAGGCTCTTTTTAAACTATTTTCAAATTAAAAGCTTATAATTTAAAATAACACAAAATAAGGAGGCTCTCATCCTGCCAATTTCATTGAACAGGAAAAGTCTTAGGAGACATAGAAGAAAATTAATTCTGATGATTACCACGCTACCTTAGGTGCATTT
This sequence comes from Phyllotis vaccarum, assembly GCA_033318265.1. Lineage (NCBI taxonomy): Eukaryota > Metazoa > Chordata > Mammalia > Rodentia > Cricetidae > Phyllotis > Phyllotis vaccarum. The sequence continues at coordinate 25,591,875 of JARWLC010000014.1, forward strand.
TCTTCCATACATTCCACGAGGTCATCCACTATTTTTCCAAGCTTGTCTATGATGGAGTAATTACTCAAGCCTTCAGAAATATTTGAAAACTTGTCCAGAAGGTCAGTCAAGCTGAGCGACAATTGTATTACCATATCTCGTAACCAACAGTGACTAGGCTGGAAGAGATTCAAAGAAAAGACCAACCATCCATGAATAAAGTGCAGCAGATTCCAAGGGCTCTTCAAATCCATCTGTGCCTTAGTCACTGGCAACAGGACAAAGGATTTCCTTAGAACACAGCAGGTCAATTCTTGTCTTGATTCAGCCAAACTTAACACCCATTTCAAAATAAACAAAATGCACAAAGATCAGAGGAAATGCTGAATAATTTTGCCCTTCTGCAAAGAAAATGAAGTCAAGACAGAGGCAACCCTGACTCCACACAAGGTACATCTATTAGTGGACTTTAATTCTATGGAAGATTATGAATGTTTTTAAGTTTGATAAAGGTTGGGTTATCAAAAATTACTGGGGAAGGGAGTTGCAGCTCTGAAGGGACTCGCAGGCTAAAATTAATTAACCTAAAGGTCTTGATAGGTTCCAAGACTTCGAGACAGATAAGATTACATGGGTAGAGAACTGGTTCGAGATCTGAATGGAAACACTTGGGCCTATTGACAGTCCCTGCTGTGTTATTTGCCAGAGTTAACTGCAAAGTGAAAGTGTATTTCTTGTTCAAAATGATCATTCAACACTTTGTTCAAAAACTATCTAAAATCCCAAGGTTGTGATAGTGGAATACTGAGCCAGGCAGGCCTGGCCTACAGAGCCAGCTCTACCCACATGTTAGATAAGTACTAGAAGCTGGAATCAGGCCTAACGGCTCTCAGGTCTAGCTGAGAGACTCCACACAAACTCTGACTCACACATTGCATGTGTATAGCATAAAAATGAAGAAGGTAGTGTCGACAATTTTAAACGTAAATTGTACAAGGGCACCATTTAAAAAAAGAAAGTCTTGTTCTCTGCGGTGCTCCTATTGTAGAGGATTCTGGGGCATATGGGGGTTGCTCAGAAACTACGTACTAAAAGGATATATGAATGAATGAAAAAATGAATAAATTAGAGGCTGGAGAAATGACTCAGTTGTTAAGAGCATTAGTTGCTTTTCCAAAGGACTCAGGTTTACTTCCCAGCATCCACCAGACAGCTCACAAACATCTCTAACTCCAGTTACAGAGGACCCAGTGACCTTTACTGGCCTCTGAAAGCATCTGGCAAGCACATAGTTCACATACATGAAAGCCAGCCCTCAACATAAAACCTTCAAAACCTCCACGTTCCTTCTTGGAATCCTTACAAGTCCCTTCCAAAACTGTCAATCTTTCATGCTGACCTACTCTGTGAGTGTCTCTCCTGTTGGGCCAAGATAACACCTTTCAAGTAGCAGCCTTCGGAGCAAAGGCTTATGGGATACGGAGCATAGCACATACTGCAATACCATTTATATAGAAGACCAGCCTTCACCAATCTGTACAATCACCTGAGTCTATGTAAACTTTCGGTGACAACACATCTCTTTATTCCACAGTACCTAAACTTCTGCCTGGAATCTTGGATCTTCTGACACAATTAAAAGTCCCTTGTTTTGAACTAAGGTACCCCTCTTATTCTGTGGTTGTTCCTTTAAAAAAAAAAAAAAAAAAAAAAAAAAAAGAAGGTGTTCTTTCTCTCATCTCTCTCTCTCTCTCTTCCTCCCCGCCCCCCATGCCTAGGGAAATTTCACAAGACTTACTATCCCCTGTTCAGATCTATCTATGATGTTTCATCTTCTCCTTGTAGTTATAATTTCTCTCATTTTCCCAGACCTAAACCAAGCCGAGTGATAGGATTTCCCAAGGTTTATTCTTTCAAACACAGGGACAACTTGTCTTAATATTATAAATTCAGTCCTTCAGCCAGGGGTAGTAGTACATCTTTAATCCAGTACTCAAAGGGCAGAGGCAGGCAGATCTCTGTGAGTTCGAAGCCAGCCTGGTCTCAGAGTTGCAGGACAGCCAGGGCTATTGTTATACAGAGAAACCCTGTCTCAAAAAAAAAAACAAAATAAATAATAAATTAATAAATTCCTTTTTATCCCCATTCCCCACCCTGCTACATAGACAGGATCTTGCTATGATATTCAGATGAACCATCACCTTATTATCCCAAGTACTGGGATTAAAGAAACAAGTCACATACACCAGGCTTAAAATACATTTTGGGGGATCCGACTAAAAACACATATTTCTAAGCCCTTGCTATATTTTACTCAACAGCCATTATTTTCTGTACCATGGTTCTCTTGAAAAGACGGCATCTTTAACTCAGTCCTATGCATTCAACTAATTTGTTTACTCAGCTAAGCAGCAGCTTTTTAAGACTCTTGGATCTATTGAGGAGACAACCAGAGTAAACAAACCTTTTCATTGTCAGCCTTTTTACCTTCCCGCCTGGAAGGGAGTGGACAAGGGTGGGGGGGGGGCGGGGTGGGTTTGACCAGTTTTGACTTGAGCATCAAGCAGTTTCTCTTCCTTCTTACTTTCTTTTTAATTAAATATAGTCAATGATTTACAAGAGGAACAAAGCATGGTGGACTAAGTATTTCATTGGTGAGATGATATCAAGTTGGGTTTTCAATTCTTCCAAGATTATGATTATGAAATAGATGATTAAGTGTTGTCAAATTCACAAACATAAGCCTTTTTCCTTTGCCTTAAAATGGTATCATTGCCGCTTCTTATCTTTCCGGGGCCATTTAAAACTTTAATACTTTAAAGCAAGTATTAATTTATAGCAGTCATTAGAAGATTGAATGCTCTCTTTTATTCAGAGAATGCAAAGGATTAGAAAAGTAACAGTAACCCAAGATGTCAGAGACAACATATGGCTTTCACATTACTGAAGGACATAGAATTTGACTGGTTTTTCTTTCTTTCTAATTCATACATATATCTCAGGAAATTTTGCCTGAGTTTTTCCTTGACTCCATACTGCATGTAATCTTATCTTCCTTCCGGTTACTTTCTAATTTCTAGTCTCTTAGAATTTCATTTGTGAGATGATTGGAGGTTAATTAGAGTGAGTTGTCTGAGACTGTTGGAACAGCATGTGATTCCTATGCCTATGTATTTGTAACCTGTATTAATCGAAAATGCGAATTGATTTCATGACATTAAACTGATATCTTTGGACTATGAGCAGATCTCAGCTATGGGTTTTCTTAGGGAACTTTAATGATGTACCTTGGGCACCAAAAAAAAAAAAAGATAAAAGACACAATGAAAGGCAAATATAAATATCAGTATTCTAAGCATGAGTGGAAATATGAATATGAGTGCTTGTGAGGGGCAATAATGAAAATATCCATGCACTCCCACAACCAAAGAAATGTCAAAATCGAAGGCTCATGGATTCCCTAAGACGTGTGATGCAACCACTCCACAGTATCAGAATAGGTCACTTTGAGCCATGCACGAAGAAAATGGACTAGAAACACCTTGGGACTTGTTAAGTCTGGGATATTCTGTCCTCTCAGAATCCAATACACATTATTCTGCAGTTTCAGACATAAAGTCTCTGCAGTCACCATAAGATTCATGAGATTCGCAGTAAACAAAGCATACTTGGTAGCTATGTACTTTCTTAGTGAGCTTAAGTTTGGTAGTGCTAATGTCAATCAGATTCTGAGGGAGAAAAGCCCTAGCTGGTAAACTGTGAATGATATTCACAGGAAGTATTCACCCAGTTGCTAACTCTTGGCAGCAGCAATGTGATTCCATGGGTGAAAAAAAAAAAAAAAAAACCAAAACCCTAAAGTTTCCTAAAATTAGCCCTCTGCAAAACATTATGTCTTTACATGGCTAGTGTAGACTTCCGAAAACCTTAACTGCTCCGGATGATCTGGATTTGGGATTGACTTTGTGATTCCATCCTTCCCCAGCACTTACTTTGATAAGTTTGCATTTTCTCTTTTGAATTAAAGAGATGGACGATACTCAATCTGATTAAGGTGGTATTCAACCCAAGCAATATAAATACATGCTATTTCTTGGGACAGGACTATAAATGGTCCCTGAGTTAGATCCAAACAGCAAAGTTTGTGCAGGGAGGCAAGAGTAGCTGAGTCACAGAACCTGTTCTTAGTAACAGTCACCTCACTTGAATTTCAGACAAGTTAATTCATTTAGTGTTCATTTCCTCTTTCTATAAAATAAAGGAATCTGTTTTACTTTTGCTGGCAAATATTAGAGTCGATTCCCAGCTGTGGCTACTTACTACAACATGCACAATGAACATTTAGTGTCTGAAGCAGAATTTGTTGTAGGTGTGAGGTACACCATGGATTTTCAATAATAAAAGGAAGGTAAAGTATTCTATTGGTGATTTCACATTAATTATAAAGTAAATTATTGTATTTTGTATACTGCAAGCTAAATACAATTTATTAAACTTTTTAATGTGGCTATTCGACAATTGAAGAATACATGTCACTCTTTTCTGTCGGTGAATAATTTGGTCTACACGTTCTAAACAAAGTCCAAATCTCATTTATCAATATGAGCCCCAGTGAGTGAGTACAAAAAGCTATTTCAAACAGTATTAAAGATCCTAGTTTGTCCATTTTCTTTTCTTTCTTTTTTTTTAAAGCAACACTTTCTTAAGGCAGGTATTGGTGGCATGGGACTATAACATTACTATTTCAGAGGATGAAGCAGGAGGATGTGGGATTTAGGGTCATTGTTGGCTAAAAAGTGAGTTTGGGGTCATTGTAGGCTACAGAAGACCCTCTCTCAACTAAATTGGAGGTTGAAATAGGTGAAAATATAAGTACACCTATCAACTTAGCTAAATTTCTTCAGTAAGTGCTCTATATCATAGTGGTAGACCATCTAAATCTGTATGTACAGTGACATGTGGGACCACGGATAAGATGACAGTGGACACCTGACTCAGAGAAGCCAACAAGAAAAATCTCTCCCATAATTGGTAGTGGAGACTGGAGCTATAATTAGTCTTTGAGCTAGGCTAAACTATATTGTGTCAATTTGTGGGCTCTAAGACAGATTGGAACATGGATGAAGCATTCTGCACAGACACATGGAAAATCTGCAGAAAATCAGACACAGAGGGCTACCTTTGCAACCCTGGCTCCCATAAGACCCAGATATGCAAGCCCTAGGCAGTGAGCTGTTCTTGAGCATCCTCTAACAATGGGATCTAGCTTCCCTTCCTTTCTCTTTTCCCATCCTTTTCTTCCTCTTCCCTTCCTTTTCCTGGTTAAGCTTGAGAGAAAAAAAGACCAAAGGAGTCCTTATCAATGTTAGAAGAAAGGCTTCTCCAATACTCAGAAACACAGCATTTTCGCTACAATTAAATGTTGTCTGGTAAGCTGTTTTTGAGTTAAGTACTATATGCAAAGAGTCATCTAGAGAATGGAAAGGTAAAGAGGCTGTCCCTGCTCTTTCTGTAGTTAATACAGAATAAACAAGGAAACCAAGAACATAATGATGCTACCTGGGCATGGCGACACACCCATATAACAGCAGCTAGCACTTGGGAGGCTGAGACAGGAGGACTTGATGATAACTTGGCTGGTTTCAAGTCAAAAATCCTTCTTATCATAATGATATTCTAATAATGATATTAATAATGATGACAATTGTTATGTGAATGACACACATAAGACTTAAAAAAAAAAGTCTTAATTATTCCTCAAACACTCTGAGAAGAGCACATACCACATAAACTTTAGTTACCCTGTAAGTAAGATACTGTTATACCTGCAAGGAACACCTTTTAGGGAAATCAAGAGATAATAAGCTAAAAGACAACATTCCTTCAGCATGCACAGTATTAGTGCTGCCGACCACTATGTCCTCACCATTAATTAAAACACTCAACTCAGACGCGATGTGGTGTTAATTTCCAATGGTCCCATAATAAAGAAGAAAGAGAAAGCACAGTCTAGAAATGTAGGCAATGGCCTTGTGGGAAAAACAAGACCTTAATCTGCTCTTAAAAGAGTTGATAGCCAAGCTATATTCAGTTCCAAAATAACCATTATTCCATGGTAAGGTAAATGGGCAGAAGAAAGGACACTCTTAGAAAGGAGAAGCAGCATTCAGCAAAGCACAGGAGTTAAAAACACGTAGGACTTCAGAGGACAATGATACAACAGGCTGGGTGGTGAGGTAGTGTAGAGAAGAAATGGGTATTAAGATGGCAAGGTTAGGATGGGGCATGATTATGAAGAGCCTTACAAACATCAAGCCTAGGGGTTCAGCTCTGAGCCTTTAACACACTAGAACAATGAGATGGTTCTTGGAACAGAAATGATTCAATACAAATAGATTGGAAGGTTCAAATACACAGCTAAAAGCTCTTACAAGCAAGACCTCATGGGATGTACACAAGTTTAAAGATGAGATAGGAGCGTTGCTGAGGTTCAGATACTGTGTGAATTACAGGCACCCAGCCATCACATCACCTGGACCTCAAATAGATGGCAAGTGATTATACATTAGATACATTCCTACTTCCTTTCCTTCATCCCTCCATCAAATATTTATTAAATGCTCCCCCCTAAGCTACAACAGGGACACACATACACACACACACACACACACACACACACACACACACGCAAACTAACCAAACAAAAAAAAACCCATGTATGTATAGTGTTTATTTTTATAAAATTTGTTGGCTAGGCTAAGTCCCACAGCCCCATAGCCAATGAGGAAACAGTATTCTCAGCCCTTGTTGCAATGTGCCTTTTCCTGTTTCAGAAGATGACTGGAAAGCACATATGAGGGAGGGATAGATCAACAATTGTATAATCATTTTAAAGTCACTCTGTCAAACCAGGAACCAAAGTACCCAATGATAAAAGTCCTAGAATGGGGAAGGAGAAAAGAACACAGAGCCCATGAAAGACCCTCAGGGCAAACCTGTGTATGCCTGAGGAAATCTACAGATTACTGTCCCAGTATTAATAGAGGTCCTCAACCAATCATTTCCCTCTTAGCTGTTCCTTTAAAAAATGCATTAGGAACTGGGCCTATGACTCAGTGTGTCTGGCATAGCACAGTCCTGGGTTTGATCTCACACACCAAGACAAACAAACAAAAACTGAAAAAAGATGTAATTGTAGAGATTAGCTGAGGTAATAAGGGTCAGGAGTTATAAACTGTGAGAAGAAGCAAGGTGTTCAAGTGGGTTTAAAGTGCTTCCAAGACATGAGTAAATGCACAGAAATGAGAGCATCTTCACAAGGTGAGAGCAACACATTGCCTTGTGGAGATGGTATAAACACACTGCAGGCTCTGGGAGGGACAGTCTGAACAAGTGTCATCAAGCGATGTCATGGCTTAGAACGCTTAAATTCCACAGAATCAGTAGGAACTATGGATCCCATGTGAAAGGGAACACTTTGCCAAGGGGGAGGGTACATTGCCTAAGGACAAAGAAGGGCAGAGAGAGAGGTACCTCTGAAGGGGCTTCAGATAGGAACTGGTGATTTCCTATGGTGGCTAGAGCAAAGTAGCACAGAGCTGGTAGACAAGATCAAGACGATTTTATAGTTCTTGGGGCCAGATACACTGGATAAACCATTCTAAGCTAAAATTAGGACACTCATCCATACTGAGGGAAAACTTTGCCCTCCCCTTTACAGTTCTTAAAGAGCACCCACCAGCATCCCAATTCCTGCAGTTTTCATCTTTAAAGCCAGCAGAAGAACTTTTGAGAATCTCCCCCTCTCTATCTCAGGCACATTAGATTTCTTGATAAGGATAGATGTGAATTGAATGGGCTCACTTGAAAATAAAATCTTAACTGAATGACTTCTTGTTAATACAAAGTAATCTTCTCATTGCAAAATCTTAAGGGAATTACTTTTTCAAAATCTTCATAGCCAGATAAAGTAACTGGACTATGGTTATTGTTGGGGAATCACTATTCTTGATATTAAAACCATGCTACTGGAGAGATGCCTCAGAAAAACCTCTAGTCTCCATGGGCACTTGCACTCATGTGCATACACACAATTTAAAATATTAAAAATAGAAATTTTAAAGTTAAAATGTAAATCATGAACACAAAATGGACCTCTACCAGATTAACAGAAAACACAGAAGGATGAAATTGAAGACTGCCAATACAATAAAATATAATGAGCACTGCTCAATTTACTAGAGTTGAAAATACCTTGCTGGTAGGTAAGATGACTACTCTTTACTTAAGAAATACATACTAAAGTGTTTAGAAGCAAATGGCCATGATTGCACAATTTATTTGAAAAAAAAATGAATGCATATTTATACAAAAAAGAAAGCTTTGATAAAGCAAATGGATGTTGAAAAAGAAAATGCTGAGCCTAGATTAGAGCATAAAGTATTCTTCAAATATTCTTGCAATTATTCAGTACGACTAAAGGCATTTCCAAATAAAATGCAAAGAAAAAGTGACTGTGACTTATAATTTACTTTAATTAAGAAACGATGAGGGATTTACTGATGCACCTCCTGGCATATGGGCTAATACACACATTGGAACAAGCACAGTTGTGTAGCAACCTTCAGCCACCCAATGTCCACTCTTTATAGTAACTGCTGGGTGAATAAAAGCCCAAAGAGTGTTCATTCAGGAATCTCTAAACTACTCATCTGGCAGTATTACAGTTGTGAGGATTTTGATTTGGTGATTATCAGTGGGTTCAAATACTAGCTGGGAGATCACAACCTGATCTTTCTGAGAGAGAATCTGCTAGGCTGTTTTCTACGAAGGCCCTTGAGTGAGGTAAGTTGACTTTCCTTTTCAGTATTTAGCTGGGTTTTACAATACAAGTGAAAAATAAACTGTACCCTTCCCAGTACCCGAGGATGACTTTTATTGCTTTGGCCCCAGGGAATCTTTCTGGCCTCAAGTCCCCACTCCACCCTCCATTGTTTAAAGACAAAAGATTAGGCAGCTGGGACTCTGACCACCAACAAATCACCACAGGCCACTCAATTGGGAAAGGCCTCTGGTCTTGGCAGAGATGAACATTTTAAAATGAAGGTAAAGGGTAAGACCCCAGTTTCTGGGCTAAGCCCTCCACACTAGCTCATTTTCCTGCCAACTGTGGTGGCCAAGAACAATGTTTCTCAGTAGTTCCACGATGGCATGCCAAGACCAAATAATAGCAGGCTTCTCTCAATTGCAGAAACACGCACAAAATATGTGGCAATCAGTCGGCTCTATTTTTACAAGCCTGGCCCTAGCTATCACCAGCCCATATTGAAATGTATGATTTAGTACCGTCTATGATTAGCCGGCACAAAATCATCTATTTAGTTATTTCTCTGCTTAACACTTGCTTTGCAAAGAGCAGCAGGGTTGCTTTGAGCAAGTCTGGCAATCGCCAGGCTCAAGGGGGCTGTAGTCAAGAGCTGGAAGAAGCCTTTATTACCTTGAAACTTCCTTCTGATACTTGGCTCCCGACAGTAATTATTCACATCCTCATTTTTATATCCCAAGAGTCAGGTGGGTGGGATGCAGTGGATGGGGGTGTGCTTTTTAGGTCTGTCACGTTCAAGCTGTGGAACACTGGCCAAAATAAGTCTGGGCTGTAAACTTCCTTAAGTCTTTTGCAAAATATGAATGACAGTCTACCTACAGGCTTTCATTGGGGGTAGGAGGAATGACATCATCATTTCATTTCACAAATGAAAAAGAATGTTGTAAAGAGGCTATGTGCTCTTTCTCTCAATTTTTATTAAGTCGTTTTCATTATTTACTTTTTATGGTGTTGAGGGTGGAATCTGGGACCACCACCTTACATGTGCTAGGCAAGTACTAGAATGCTAAAACCAGATTTTTAACCTTGTAAACACAGGTTCAATTGTGTTCTTCGCCAAACACTTGGTGACAATGTGATCAAATGTCTGCAATTGACTGATTTTCAAGCTGCTGTAATTTTAGGTCTCTGCCTGCAAAGAACTTCGCCACCTGAACTGACAGACCAGATTAGGCTCAAGGTTAGCTGTTCCAGCATGAACATCCATGTTCTAGCGAGTTCTAAAGAACTTTCAGAAGTTTATGCTAAAATGCTCATGATGTAAAAGAAGTATAGCCACAGACAGGCTCTTGAAATGAAAGCCTTGTGTAGTATTTGAAAGGTGTTTTTAAAATCATTTTGATTGACTGACCCACAAAATCCAGGTTTTTGGTATAAGGAAAAATGGGAATTGCAAAAGAGAGAACAGCCCAAATAGCTTTAAATTTGCAGCTACATTGAATTAGCATGGACAGCATGTGTGTTGAAAACATGTGACTAAGTTGCAAGTTGGAACGAACTATAGCATCTTTTAGTATGGCAAACCCTGAGGTCTTATTATTGCATAAAATATGGGTTACTATGCATCCTTTGGTCCTCATAACTCTAGGTGAATTCGTGCACAGCCTAATATCCAAGAATTTAACAACAAAACAGAAATTCTAGATCATAATAACTTTTATCACAAAGAGACAATTCAGGGGGTAATGGAGATGGGGGAAGCACGTATGTGGGGAAAACGTCTGAAGCAGATACAGTGCAATGCCAAGATTTAATACACCCCATGAAGAGGCTAGTGCTACATTTATTCCATATTTACAAATACTGGCAGTACATAATAATGTTTTGGTAACAGAAAAAATTTATAATTATAACCACATACTTTTATTCAAAGATCTATTGCATTAGCTAATAAGCTCAAAAATAAAATATCTCATGCTCTTAAATGAAATATATATATATATATATATATATATATATATATATATATGAGACATTGTCAAGAAAAAAAATTAATTTACATGATTTTGCATTCAAGTCCTTTGAGAGATGTCTGGGGGGGGGGGAGACATCAGATACTAAGTCTAACGAAGATGGTCTTTGTCCTTTTACTTTTCAGGCCTAAAACACAAGCTGAAATCCTCACTTTTAATCTAGCAATGGCTTAAGGAAAAAAAATATTGTTTAAGTCAAAATCTATCAATATCATCTTCAATCAAGACAAAAATCAGAGTATTTCTTTAGTGTGGATTATCCCATTTAGCTACTAAAATACAACTCAGAAATGTACAGATTACATACCAAAACATCCATCCCGGTGACATAGTTGAGGGCTATCATATAGTCATTTGGAAGATTTGCCACCTACAGAGACCAATAAATAAGTGAGTAAATACAAAAGAATTTCCTTGAAAACATGCATCCACTCCCCCTGTCATACATTTACATTCTACTTCCCGTTGTTGTCCAAAACACAGTGATAAAACAAAACTCTTGAATTCTAAATCTGATCATGGGTGGCCAAGAATATACTATACCTGGTACCTGGAAGCCTAGCCACCTACCCATGGCTAGTGAGGGCACAGGTCTTGGAGGAGAAACCCACAACCATCACTTCATTAATTCTATTCAGTTTTGGGAAAATGTAACATGCATCTTCGTTCCCAACTAGAACATTGGAATTTGCCTTTAGGACAATTTTCCAATTCATTTCTACGTAACGTAAGGTTATTATGCCTTTCTCGTCAGTAACTCTCAAAGCAGATAGGCCAGGATGTAGAAAGAAACTGTCAGAAGGGCAAGTTCTCAAGTCTCAGCATGGGCGCTGCATTTTACATAACAAGTCCCTCAGTGACACTGACACTCAGGCTGGAGGGCTACTGATCCATGGTGATGATCTTATGACATCAGGACATGGCTACTCTTAAGAAATGGACATGAGTTTAATTTAGAAAGGTCTGGTTCTGTGATGGGACTTGGTTTAGTTAGACCCTTGACATGCTTCACCAAGCTGGCTAGCTTCTAAGGACTGTGGAAAGCGTCTGGAAGCAATGGTCCTGGCATCAGTGAATTAGCAGTGGACTAAGTGCCAGCACTAGAGAATTTGGAATGAAAACTATCTGGGTTTCCCTCATTTATAAAACCGAGATCCAGTTACCTGTTACTAGTTAAGCGAATGTTGCCAAACACATTATAAAATAGAAACCTATGTTTCTGCTTTGTTTTTGAGAACTAGCTAGGAAACCAGTTTCAAAGGTGAATAACATCTTTATCCTGTGTCTGCTGGTCTTCATTCTTCCTATAGAAAGCTGGGATCACAGGCATATTTACTGGGGTAGGTTATCTCTCACAAGTTTTCTATGACATAAGACATGCTAATTTTTGGTCTTGTCAATGGCTTTTAGAATCGGAAAGCAATTTGATTAGAAAATGTCAGTCACACACAAAGAATCAGAGCAAAGCTATGGTAATAATTAGCCCCACAGTGGCATTATGCCACCGCTCACCCATTTTAGCCTTAGTGGGCAAATTTAAAAATTACACTCTCTGCAACCTATGTGATGACTAATAGCAAAGGGACCTAATCTTTTTCAAATATTTCCGCTACTCTAGGCACTGCTCTCTTATGGGTGGAAGTGGCATTATGCTCTCTCTACCATGGTGTCTCTACCAAATGAAGAAATGGAGATGTTGAGACCAAATCACTTGACAGAAATCACTTGTCTCTTAGGTGTTACTTGTGGACTAGGATCTAAGGTCCCCCATAACTGAAGATGCATTGCTGCATGATTCAGCTACAAGTGTTCATTAGTTTGGCCCTATTAGCACGGAACAGGCCATTCCCAACAGTCTATATGTAAAATACTATGCACCAGCCTCACATGGTGACACATGCCTGTAATCCAAGTATTTATGAGGCTTAGTGGTCAGATGGTAAAAGAAATTCTCCTTATGATTCTCTGCTATTATCCATCTTGTGCTATTCACATTTTGAACTGGAAATAAGCCCAGATTCCTGTAGAAGGTGGTAGTGTTTTATTTATTTTAAGAGTCGACTCTTATATTCTACACTTTAACTTTCTTCTTCCCAACCAATTTCCCCTTTCAAGCTTCTATTACTACTTCTGCCTTTTATGTCTTTACTCCCAATTTGGGAATGCAAAACAACCTAGTTCTTTTACACATGCCCCACCAACAAAGGCACAGTGTATATATCTTAACAGGCACAAGCTTGAGAAGCTGTTCATAGTTCATGAGGTACTAACCATGTAGATTAAAGTCGCTCCACAAGGACAATACACCAAGAAGTGGTTAAGTATTTTGAACACAGGTTGCTGAAGAGCTAGTTTATATTACATTTCAAAGTAGAGGTTTAGAACTAGTATTTGAAAACCTTAGAGTCAGAGTATATCAAAAGGACAGAAGTTATGAGAAATTAGCACATAAAAGTTGATTCAAAGAAGCCAAAGAAATCTCACAAAAAGTACAGTGATGAGCACAATAACATTCCCACAGTGTCAGCACAAGGAGGCAGCTCCACTCTGAGCTGCCATACCTATATCTGACTTGTGTTGGGACTAGAAGAAAGGAGGGGCTATTTTCGAATACAGCTTTACAATTTATAATACATTTCCATACTGTCACTACTGTAAACCCATGAGACATGCCTTATCAAGCCTATTTCACAAATGAGGATGGGATTGGAAATACTGAGGGTATGGAGGTTAAGTATGGTGGTTAAGTGGCAACTCCAAGGCCAAAGGCACCAGAATATCTGGGGGAAGAAAGGGATAAACCCTCACTGACTGAGCACACAAAGCTACAGTGCAGGTTCTTGTGAGCACCTCGCTTTCCTTATTTGCTTTCCAATTGCCTGAGGAAGAGAATGGGAAAAACTGAGTTGCAGATAATTATGATCATTTCCTAAGTTACTGTATTACTTTCTCAACATTTAAAGTATGTTGAATAAGACCGAGAAAACACAAATAACCTGGAAATAAATTCCATGTCTCTGATGTTTATTAATCATTAGGGAAAGTTTTATAGAGGAGAGCGAGCCTTGGACCTGACAGACAGATGTTGCTTTGAGAAGCAGAGTTTGAAGTTGAGGCCAACAGCACAGGTTCTGAAGACAGACATTTACGTTGGATGCTGGCCCGCCACCTGCTAATTCAGGTGTGGGAAGTTACTTCGACTACTTCAGCTTTTCATTTCTCGCATCTAAAGACAAAACTGTGGCTAAAGGTTGTATGAGGATTAAATAACTCATCCTAAGGGCTACCTGGGCATGGTGATGTATGCCTTGAGTCTCAGCACGTTGGAAGCTGAAGCAGCTGGAAGATTGTCCTGAGTTTGAGACCCCTGAGAATAAGTATAGAAGCCTCCCAGGATACACGGCAACCGTGTCTCTAAAATCCACAGTGGAAGGAAATGCAGGAAAGCAAGGAAGGAAGGTGTGGGCGTGGTGTTTAGATGAGTGCAGTAAAGCGGGGGCATACTGAATACAAAAGTATCATATGCAGATGCAGCAATGGAAATCTTGTGGTATATTTGAGAGACTAGACAGAAAAGAGACGATGAATTAGAGACACATCACAGGGACATCTGAATGCTGGGGTAACAGATTCCTGTGGGAGGCAGCACCACTGAAAGGGAACAGGGGCCCTTAGGCACATCACATTATCTACACGGACTTTCCGCTTTGTCTGTGAAATAGGATTAAGTGGCTAATTACTGAGATTAAGTCTGGTTTAACTTTCTGGCAAGCAGGGAAGGAAGGGGGCAGTAGGTTTAGGATGAATAGCCTAGAAGGACAGATGGGAGAATGGAGAACAGAAAGGAGCAGAGAGTTACAGCGCCACCAGGGAAGGGATGAACATCTGTTCAACACTTACACAGAGAATGGAAATCTGTACACAAGCGGGGAGTAAAGTGGAGTGTTGGTGTGCACACCCGCAATCCTAACACTTCAAAGGTGAGGACAGAAAGATCAGGAGTTCAAAGTCATAGTTAGACACGGACTACATGGAGGGATGGTAGATCCAAGCCAGCCCGGGCTACATGAAATGTCACTGGAAAAGGGAAAGACAGGAAGAAGGGAGAGAAAGAGAGAGGGAGAAATAGAAACGTAAGCAGGGACATGGTCTGTATTTTCCATAGGGAACACGATGGTTGTAAGAACCACATGATGCACTAAGTTTGCAATGAGGACCCACCCGCCGTCTTCCTTGGATATCTGAGGATTGACTATATTCAGTGACATTGGGTTTGGGGGGAAGAAGAGTGAGCAGAACAGTTTTCAGAAAGGCTCAAAACTTGGCCAAGAAAAAAGTCTTGGCAGGGCAAGCGGGCACTGGCTGCTCACCAGCCCCTGCAGGTATTTAGGCTCAAGAGAAGAAAACACGAAGTCGAGACACTTAACTCCATCCCTGGGCCACTGATCTAAAATGTCTGCTTCTCATGACTCAAATGTTAGCAAGGTCCCTAAAAAGTCATTTGACCAAGGGCACCGGGACACCTGTGACAAGATGCTATGACTCACGGTTTCCTTGGCACCATCTATGAGCTGATTTTTCCTTCTCTAACCTTCTTGGGAAGGAAGATCATGATCCTTGGTCTCACTGGGAGCAGAGACGTTTAAAAATCATGGCTGCAGCAGAGAATGCTTATCTTGTTCATCTCAATTCACCCTTACTCAGCTTTCTGTAATGGGCTTTTAGTTGTCAGTATCCTTCAGGAAAATACTTTTTAGTGTCTACGGACAATTTTTTTTCCCCATTAGTAACGCCTAGAAAATGAACTAACTAGATTTGCTTCCAGTAACTTTTCAAGGGCATCTGGGTGATTTCAGTTGTCATTTTCAAAACGAAAATGATGACTTCAGAAAATGTCCTATATGTAACCTCCCATTAGTTCAGAACACCTAAATAAAAACGGAAAGCCCTTTGTTTCAAATAGAACAAATTATTATTTTTTCTGTGCACATGGTACTAAAAATTCAATTGCAAGTTGGTCAATCATTCTACTAACTGAGCAACAACCCCCTCCTAACATTTTGTAAAATCCATTTCCCAGTGCCATGGTTTGACGGGAGTATTTTTGTTATTTTTAAATCTATTTATATTCCTCTGAATCCCCCTTTTCTTGCCAACCCACATGTATGTGCATGTGAAGAAACCAGAAGACAAATTGTGGCAGTCAATTCTCTCCTTTCTGGAGGTCTTCGGGATTCAAGGCAAGCATCCTTTGATGCTTTGGTCCAAGGGTCCTCAGGAGAGCATCTTTGCTCACTAAACAAGCTCAATAGTCCATCTTTCTGAAACTTAATTATGAAAGGTGGTGGGAAGATGTGAGGCCTCTAAGAAGTTGCTAGGATTCTGTACTGAGAAATGTGGGTTGTTCTCCTAATATAATGTATAGATCAATGGGCTATCTCAGGGTATGGCAGCCATAGAAGCCAGTTTGATGAGGTCACAACTTTGCTTTCTGTCTCACTTTGTGGTGCACTGCCTTGTCTTTGTACTGTGCTATAAAGAATCACCAGACACAGTCTTTGACCTGGGCCAGAATTGTGGGTCAAATTAAAACACTTTATAACCTACCAAATCTGAGATATTATACTATTAGCAACAGAAGCAAAATTATTTATAATATATGTACATATATATAACATAAGATATATATGTACATACTTTATGATAATTTCAGTAAAGTTATAGCAATTTATTTTCTAAATGTAATAGCTTTCCAATCATAAGTAAAGAAAAGGTGGTTCAGGAAACAAAATTCATTGTCTTATACTGGTAATCCA
Source organism: Phyllotis vaccarum (assembly GCA_033318265.1). Classification (NCBI taxonomy): domain Eukaryota; kingdom Metazoa; phylum Chordata; class Mammalia; order Rodentia; family Cricetidae; genus Phyllotis; species Phyllotis vaccarum. The sequence goes on from JARWLC010000014.1 coordinate 25,608,527, forward strand.
CAAACAATAGCCGAACATTTACCTCAGGCTACTGGCAAGGTATCAATTATGAAAATATTAATCATCTACCACAAGACAAATCATGAATTAGCAGATATTTAAAGATTAAAGCATTTAAAAAGAATTAAAAGTTCACATTTAACTAAATTCCCCCAAAGGAAAGAGTACCACCCATTAAGAGTAGGAAGAACAGATGGGAAGAATCCACTTGAACTCTTTGAATTCCTTCCTACATGACAGGGACAAGCATTCAACGCTGCATCCTAACCATCCATAGAATTGCTCACGTCCATCCTTCTCCCAGACACTCGACTTTTTCCTTACGTAGCTCTGGGTTTGCCATTTAAAGCCAGTCTTGCAACATTTTTCAAAACGGAGCAAAATGTTCTGTAAATAGATGAACTATTATGCTAAGTAAATATGCCAGAAGGATTTCAAATAAAGCCGTGGGGACCATGCAGGACAAAATGTCTAAGAAGAAATTAAAAAAAAAAAAAAAAAAAAAAAAGTGAAGCTATAAATCATGTTCTCATGTGGCATGAGAATCACCCAAGCAAACATATTTTAGGTCTGTGGGCACAGTGCCTGTTGTGGCTACTGTAAGGACAGAGCTGGTATAGTGTAGAAGGGAATAATCTTCATTGGAGAAGCAGCTGTGGGCACAAAGTAAAAACACAGTACCAGCTCACGTTTTTCCCATCACAACAAATGCACCAAGGTTAAGCCTACAAAACCTCTTCTTCCATACAATTCCCTTTAGTCTGGGCAAGATTGAGTTATTCTAGGCAGTACAACCTAATGTGACTTCATTGTGACATAAAATAAAACTTAAAAGAACTTCCTGGGGCCCTAGACTTCTCTGAGAAATGAGGAAATCAATATGCACAGCTCCCTCAGAAATGGACATAAGGGATAGGAAAGAACATCTAAGACTTAAAAATGTTAAGGATTCTAAATCATGCTCATGTTTCGTATTTTGACATTCAGAAAAGTGAATCCTAGAAAGATCCAGCATTTGCTTATGGACAGATGAACAGGTAGGTGTCCAATAGTATTCACAATACTGTGTCCTCAGCTTCCACAATGTGCTATGCCCTACCATTCTTTAAAAGAAATTCTGCAACATTTTTGCCTTCACAATCTCTGCAATCAGTCCTGTTGGAATGAAGGAGGCTTTGGGACTAGCATGGGAACCACATGGAAAAGAGAGACAAATCTACATAAACACCATGGCCGATGCAGCTTCTGGTGAATGGCCATCCCTTCCATCTTCGACCCACATCCACAAGCTGCACTAGAGCCCACATAACTCCCCTAGAGACTGATGGGACTGTTCTGCTCTATCCTACCAAGTTTGGTTAAAGCCGTGGCTTTGGAGTGGTCATTCAAAAAGCTCATCTACTTCAAGCCAAGTTTTATCTGGAAGCACAGACCTATAAACAAAAGCCAGAGGGCTTGGTGGTTCTAGGAACCTCTGGCAACTACTTCTCCTGAAGGCATGGAAGAGGTTACGGGCCTAGAGCTGGTCTTCGCCTCTGTTCAGTCTAGTTTCCTTTTTTGTGTATCCCTTTTTTGGATCACCCCTATATTCTCTTTGACTTCTGATACACTACCACTACCATAAATGGCTGATCATCAGAAGGCACTTGTCCAGACATGCTCCTATTTTGATTCTCACAGTCATTTGATGAGATTAAGCAGAAGTAGCTTATTGTAAATTGCAAGGGAACTGAGCTCAAGAGAAACTGTGTAATAATTACTGTTTTGTTTTTTTTTTTTTAAAAAAAAAAACACCTTATTTTATATATAACACAAAATTGAGAAGTAGAAACTGAGATTTAGAAAGGAAATTACTTATCTAATGTAAAAGATTTAGGATGTAAACTCAGATCTACCAAAATTTATTATTTTAACCAATGAACTCATTATAACAGATTGGATCTTATGCCATACTGTGAAATTTTAAAAATTAATTACAATTATTTAATGGGGGGGTGCACATGCGCACATGCCTGAGTATATATGTGGAGGTCTAAAGGCAATTTATGGATGTCAATTCTCTCCTTCACTTACATCCGGTCCCAGGGATAGAAGCAGGGTTGGCCAGCTCGTCATAAAGTGCCTTTACCTGCCAGCCATCTTGCTGGCCCCACTGCTTTTTGTACTGGGGCATTGTAATTCAGAAAGCAGATCTATCAATAAACACTGTACTCGTGCTATTTTATACATTTTAGTTTCCTCCTCCATAAAACACAAGGTGTGAATTGTATAGGTCTTTATTCAGTTACAAGTGACCTTTGGAGTCCTGTCTGTCCTAACTTGACTTATTTTCAAATGTCTTAGTATAAAATATCCAAGAAAACATACTGATTTTACTAGAGGAACTCTAGAATGTTTTTTCCAAGTCAAATGCTGGAATGGAGAAAACTTTTTTTCTTGCTCAATGATTTGAACATTTGTGCTCTGAGTGAAAAGTTATATTTTATTGTCAATTATTAACAAACACCTCTTTCCAAGCATTTTTTTTTTTCTTTCTCAGCTTCTTAATGTTTTGGGAGTTTTTTTTTTTTTAAATGTATCAACTTACTATTAAAAGATAGTACTCCCAAGATAAAGACAAGACTAGAGAGTCCTTGAAGGTGTTTGTAACACCCACCTGTGCTACTTGAAAATACTGCATTGACATTTACAAGAAGTGGTGCTTATCAACTCATGTACCTTCAACAGTTTCCAAGGAATTTCTCTTAAGCATTAATCTTCATATGTTCACCCTGTGGTCAGATATACCCTCATCTTCCAACAAATGGACCACCTGTTTTTCAACTTATTTTGTTTTGTATTTACCGGTGTCTTGCATGTCTGCATGTATGCCTGTGTAAAATGTGTGTGTTTGGTGTCAAGGAGATCAGAAAAGGGCATCAAATCCCCTAGAACTAGAGTTACAGAGCCCATGGTCCTTTGGAAGAGCACCCAGTGCTATTGAATTCTGAGCATCTCTTTAATTTGTGACCACCTAATTTGCAGCTTCCTCAGTCTACTCTCAGTGTCCACCAATAAAGTAGCAGCTTCAGGAGGCTGTTTTCCCGTGACCTACTTTAAAGTATACACAGGATTGTATTAATCAATATTCTTTAAATCTGTATGCTGTAGAATCACTGGGAGATAAGAATTGGGATGGAACTGCAGTAAAGAGAATGATGCCTTGACCTATTCCAAATTATTATTATTATTTGCAGCATTAAATGTTGAACCTAGGACCTCAACATGGTAGTTCTCTAGCCCTGAGCAACATCTTGAGCACTTTCTCTCTAGACTTTTGACAGAATAGGCCATCTAAAGCAAACTGTTCTGAAACCTCTTCATAGAACTTCATGAAAAATGTAGGTGCCTGGACTCTTTCCCAGGCTTCCTGAGTCAGTTCCTTGGACTATGGCCCAATATTTCATAAGTACCACAAGCAATGGTGATGTGCATCGAAGTGCAGTCTGCCTTTCTCTGATCACCCAACAACACTGGATGGACAATGATGAGTGTGAAGGTTAGTCTTCATTGTCAACTTGAGACAATCTAGAATTACCTGGGAAGGGAATCTCAGTGAAGGACTGTCTACATGAGTTTGGTTTGTGAGCATGACTTGGGGGAGTTATCTTGGTTGTAGATTGGAGTTGAAAGACCTACCCATTGTGGGTGTCACCATCCCATAAGCATGAAACACTTATTATATTAGTGGGGGAGAAAGTGAACTGAGCACCCATGCATGAATTCATTAATCTCTACTGACTGTGGGTGTGACGCAATCAGTGCTTCAAGTCACAGCCATCTTAACCTCCCCTCGATTGATGGACTATGACTTGGAATTAGGAGCCAAATAAATTCTCTCTCTTAAGTTGTTTCTGTTATTCACAACAATGGAGGGAAAAAAGAAAAAAACCTAGGACAATGAAGCCAGTGTGGTGCCATGTACTTATTATCTCAGCATGGATTAAAAAGATCCTAAATTTGATGAGGCCGGGCTGGTCTACACAGGAACATCCAAATTCAAAAAATGAAACAAAATGGAACAGGCACATAAAAAAAGAAAACAAAAAACCTCCCCAAATACATATATCACCAGCACAAAATTCAAGTAATTCAACAATGAAGCACTTACTTAGCAAACACATGACTTATCCCTCCTCCCTGTCTCCAACACACAAGGTGGTGGGGGATGGTTCAACAAGTGAATATCATCTATTCGTATACACAAAACTTATAATATAAACACAGATCGTCTCTTTAATATTATTTCTTGAGTCTCCAATAAAACTCAGAGAAAAGGACCATGATCTATGTTTCCAAAACTACTTCATCCTCATCCTCATCCTCATCGTCAACACTGAGCTGGAGAACCAATAGCTGAATTGCATTGCTCATCAGATCTTCAGTTGAAACGTGCACACACTGTCAGCTATTTTATGACTTTCAGCGCTAGGGAACAGACTCAGGGCCTTGTGCAAACTAGGCAAGAATGCTTTTAAATCTGGAATGCCTTGGCATGCCAAGGAATCTGCATAAATTGTGTGTGTGTGTGTGTGTGTGTGTGTGTGTGTGTGTGTGTGTGTGTGTGTGTGTTTCTAATTCTTCACTGGGGCTAAGTTAGCCAGACACTAACTACAGAATTCAACTTATATTTTCAGATTCTGTTATGTACACCATTCACACACACACACACACACACACACACACACACACACACACACACACACATACACACACACAAAATCAACCCATAAACCAGTAATGTAATGTGTTCTAAAGACAGAACTTCCTGTTTCATATACTAATAGCAGTAAGTATATTTTATTTCTTTTCTCCATATTACAATTACAACCCTCCTCTTTCTTGAATCATTTATGTTTTTCTAGTCTATTTTTATATAACTGAGAGCCACATGGTGAAGGATTTTTACTCAACTTGCTTCTCTTTCTTTTAGGTCATCATGTAGAACTAGGCTGTCTTCCACCTCATGATTCTCCTGTTTCGGATGGTGTCATTGTACGTGTTATGTCATTAGACCTGGCTCAAATTTTAATGATACTGAAATCATACTCCATAATCCAAATAAGTATAAAACATCTCTCACAGGTCATGAGTTTGACACAGTGCATCTCAGACGGGTTTTGCTCTCTGACTTGAGTGTGAAAGTAACACCAAGAGGAAACAAAGCAGGAAGCTGTCTGTGGCCAAGTCACATGTGCACAGAATGGCTTTTGCTGGAAAGACTCTCAGCATGACAAGCATGAAGGTGTGTGTGGCTTCTAGGGAGGTAGGAGAAGCACCTCTTGCCACATTCACTGGAATCTAATATTTGGCTACGCATGTCAATTTTTGTGCAAATAGGGGAACATGGCCATCACAATGTCCTGTGGCTAAGCTTCCTACAAGAGCAAGCAGACATGTGGCCAACATAGTTACACAGAGAAACCCACTCAGCAGATAATGAGGAAAAGCCAGTCACAGTCTTTGACTGAGAGGACAAGACCAGCAAAGAACCAAAGCTAAATTCCTGTTCAAAGGGACATTTTTACAGACAAGTCCTCCATGACTTAAACATCTCCTCTGTGGAAGCTCTTCCTTATCTTAGAAAACTATGTGCTCAGGGCAGGAGTACCCTATATCTATGGTCAGCAAGCATCAGGAAGAGCCATAGCTGCCCCAGTTGGATCTTACTTACCAGTTTTGTGATGTCTTTTACATTATCAGTCACAGGATTTCCACAGATCTCCTTAGCCTTGACAAGAGGGTTAAATAGGAGCAGCTGAAGATAAATGCAAGCGATAATCCAAGTCTAAACAAAAACAGAAACATCTCTTGGAGCTCATTGGTTAAAAAGTTCATAATTACGCAAACCAGCAACCACCTTATACCATATGTGTAAATGCAAATATACCAGCGCGGTTTTCTAGAGAATCTGATGGCCTCAATAAGATTAAATGTTAAGTATTTAAGCTGCTCTCACCAAACTTAGAAGAAAAAGACCGCCATTAACAAAATATTCCTGGATACCATCCTGATTATTGAATGGCTTTCCTGTTAACTTCTGTTGCGTAGCTTTTTACAGCCAATTTCCTAATAGCAATTAGGGATGAGCTTGTAGCAACATGCAGAGGAATTATCACTTCGGGGGACCTCGGAAAAAGTAGGAATGCATGAAATTCGTATCCTAAGGCTGAAGGGAACCACTTCACATCTAAATGTAGACAGTTTGGCAAGCAGGGACACAACCTTCAGAGAAATTTTTTTAGGCCTCTACATTAGCACACGATGCCACAGTGAGGCTGAGAGGTGTGTCTTTATATCCGAGGCAGGCGTTAACCTCATTTCTAGGACAAAAAGAGAATTGTTGTGTGGAGTCTGGTTTTTTTTTTTTTAGCCACTTTATAAGGAAAACATTTTTTTCAGCCAATAGTTAGATATTTCTGAATTCTGGTAGGCAATTCACTTTCTCCCTTTGCTCCCCCCCCCCCCCCCCCCCGGTCTCTCCATTTCCTTCTCTGTCTCTCTCCCTCACCTCCTCCTTCTCTTTCACAGACACACAAAACCCTCTAAGAAAATAACACCTTCCACCACGGATTAGTTATTTTTATGCATGACTTGTTTTTTCTTCCTTCAGTATATGATAGAATTTTCAGAACATAAGAATCTGGCTTGCTTTCTTTTTTCAAGCATCTACAAAACACTTACACCAGTGCCTTGTATACAAAAATCCCTCAATATATGTTTGCCGGATGAATTCATGGTCGAGACAAAAATCTGTGCTAATTCTTTAATCCAGAGCAGTCACCAGGGGAAAAAAAGATGACGAAGATGTCCTTGAAACTCCGAGGCAGGTAAATAAATAATACCCCAGTCCATGATGCATGTTGTGTGAACACAGAGAAGAAAGCAATTAATCAATTATTCTTAAGGGATGACAAGGAGTAAGAAACCAAAAGGGAAAATGTGACTCTTAGATTCGAAAAGACAAAGACTTTGGAAATGGCAACACAGAAAGAATGACCCGCTGCAAAACACTTAACACAGATAAAGGCATGTGGGGGTATTCAAAACCAGTAGATCTTTAATAAACTAGTGTTCATCTGCGGCATTTTAAAATTATACAATCACACAGGTGCACATGGCTAGAATCTGTCCTTCTTTGGCAGCTAACCACATGTTAAACGGCACTGAATTATTATTATTTTCACTAAGTATCTTCACACTGACACATTAGACGACATGACCATTTTCATTTGCTAGAAATTGTTACTATAATACTGTCTTGGTGGAGATAGTGACCAAAGAAATAGAATTGAAATCTAATTCTTTCCCTACATGGAGCTTTAGTAGTAACTCTTAAGTTTTGGGGGGCTACTCTAAGCACTGTGGGGACATGCACTCTATTCTACCATCTCCCTTAGCCCAAGCAAAAACTAAATTGTACAAATGATCTGTCCAAGGATCCTTGTTTGGAGAAAAACTTGGCACACACTTCCCCTTAATATCACAGTTTTTCTTCATGGGTATTTATTGCATTCTGCCTTTCTTTTATATTGCTGATGCTGAGATGTGACTCCCTCTGAAAATTATTTCTCCAAGTCCCTTTATCCTGATAAGATTTGGGAAGCCTCCCCAAGGTCCTTGGTAACTGGCCAAGCTGCCAACCTCTCCAAGAATACTGTTGATAGTGCAAGCCCTAGGAAACATGGAAGCAGATGATGTTTCCTGTTTTCAGATGCATTGTGCCTGGCACTGAATGAATAAAGGCTGGAGAGAGAGAGATATGAAAATTTCTCCTTCTTTCAGTAATTAGTTGTTGGGTACTTCGTTTAGTTCATATAATGTACCACGTTCATGAGACTAGGACTATACACCAACAAAAAGTCAAAATACCTCTTCCTCCATCAACCTCATCCTTAGTTTAAGTAGATGAACCATACACAGAAACGAAACTGTGTTACAAAGCCTATTATAAGGACTTAGGGAAAAAGTCATTAGAAAAATGAGTTGATACAGAAACTATTAAAAGAAGATAATTTGAGCCTAAACTCACAAATAGTCATGATTTTATAATGAAAGACATGGGTACGCCCAATTTCCATGGGCTCCACTTTGTTGTACTTCACAGGTGCTGTGGCTTTTACAGACTGAAGGTTTGTCACAAGCACATAGTGATGGAGTCTATGGGTGACAATTTCCATTACCTCTGGTGATCCTTAGGATTCTTAGGAAGAAAGTATCTTTAAATTTGACTTTCTTATGTATGAGTGAGTGTATTTTCTGCATGTGCACCACATACATTCCACAGAGGCTAGAAAAGGGTGTCAGACACCATGGAAATGGAGTTATACACAGTTTGTCAGCTACCATGTGGGTGCCGGGAATTGAACCCGGCTCTTCAGAAAAAGTAGCCAATGTTTTTAAGCTCTGAGCCCCCAGTAAAGTATTTTACTTCAGCTGTGCATACTGCTTACTTAGACATAATGCTGTCACACATACTGCTATACAGTACAGTATGGACATAAATGTTATAAGTACAGGAAAACCAAAGACTTGGTGACTCTCTTTACTGTGACAGTAGTTTTGATATGGTGTCTGGAATGAAATCTACACTTTCTCCAGCTTCAGAGAAAAACTCAAGACAGGCAGCAAAGAGCAGATACAGGTAAGCTGAAGTCTCATAGCTGCCAAGCCATCTCGAATACCTGGGATGCACATGGCAATGATAGATGACACTTATTCAGGACCATTCCTCTAGCTTTAACTTCCCAGCTCAGTTGCTGCTTTAGAGACACTGAGAAGCTTCATCCCTTCACCAGAATGGCTGATCTTCACCGACTTACCCCAGCAATGAACAGTAGTGATATTTTGTCTGTTACGTAATATTTCCCGCTGTATTCACTTGGATGAAGTATGGACATGGCACATGCATATCTTGAGTTCATGTGTTTGGAAAGAATTATAGGAAGGATAAATTCCCTGGCATCCCTGGGTCTCAAGAAAAGACTATCTGTCAGAGTTAGCCTTTTCTGTTGCTCTTTTAAGACTACAGATGGAGAAAAAGAGACTGGCATTTTAAACACAGTGATCAGTGGTACCTGGGTATTTCTTCCCAAGGACTGAATGACATCTGTGGGAAATGCTGTTACAGAGAGAGGATGCCAAGTCCCTAAGGTATACTGAAGGGATCATCTTTAAAGAACAAAAGTAAACAGGAGCAGCAGACAGCGTCAGAGAGTATGAGGAAGCAGCATCAAGGGGACTACAGATGTCAGTCCAGTTTTACTATGAATGGAACAAGATTCATTGAAGACTTGAGGAAGATGCATTGGAGAGGTATGATCAGGCTTCAGATTAAAATAAAACAGAAGTAAATTAGGTAAGAGGCACAGAGTGGGGGACAGAATGCTTGCTTGCTATGATGTCTAAAAAGCTTTGAGTTTGATCCCTGGGACCTTCTAAACCATACATGGTCCAGCACTCCAGAATTGGAAGCAAGTTTAAGGGTCAAAATTCAAGGCTGTTCTCAACTAGATAGCAAGTTTGAGACCAGCCTAGTATGCAAGCAGCCTCGTCTCAAAATAAACACCTTAATTAAGTAAACACTCCTTCAAATAAATAAGATCCTTGTGAATGAATGCTTTAGGGTAACAAAAGGTAGAAACATTTCCAAAAGAATAAAGTAAAGAGATACCTATGAAGAATTATTCTTCTACACCACCAAAGGATGGTAACAAAAATGCATTGATCAACACTCAAGAGTTCGGAAATCTGCAGGCTGAACCCTGAGTCAGAATTGCATCTGGAGTGCGATTTGTGTCTCAAGGCAACTCCAAGATTTGGACCCGAAGAAATGATTGGTTGTACCAAATGAGACGAGTGGGGGGCAGACTTATAGGTGAACTTGTGCAGTCTTATAGGGATGACACCAGGTCAGATATTGAAATTGAGATTTGGGGTACGAGACTAGTTGGAACCTAAAATGAAAATATGATCACCTTCAATAAAGACATTGGGTTCTAACAAAAAGAACGGATTAGGTCACCAAGGGATTCTAAATAGATAATTAACAAAGTGCTAACACCATACAGGGCTAGAGTTCAGGTCTCACAAAAGATAAAAACGCATGAAGGAGCTATACAGGCAGACATCATCAGAAGAGTAGGAAAATCCAAGTACACGGTGATGCCCTGACTCAATAAGGAACAAAAACAGGTGAGATGAAAGCAAGTTAAGAAGGAATTTGGGCCAGATTATGTTAAAGTCTGAAAACCAACTGCAGAATTAAGCAGCATGGAAGCCATTGGTAACACTAATCAAGGGTTTTGACCGAGGAAGCCTGAGAAAAAATCTTGTCTGAAGTGGCTTAAGAAAGCAGGAGGAAAAATGAACCAGAAAAAGTATGAAACTCTTTTGAAGAATGTACTTTCAAAGGAAAGCTATTTGATAAACAGATGATGAAAATAAAAACAAAACAGAGTGGTAGTTGACAAGGAAGTAGGAATTGTGGGGGTGGGGTTGGTATTTGAAAAGAAGGTGGAAACATCACCATATTTGTATGCAACTGGGGACTGGCCAGTGAGAGGAACAACTGGAGAGAAGGGTCAGAAGAAAGGGGACAGCTAAAGTCACATGTCTGAGTAGACAAGATGGGTCTAAAGTATAGCAGCTGCCTTTGAATAGAGTGCAGATAACTCTTCCGTACTAGAAAATATCAGGAGGCAAATAATACAAGGAGTAAAGCTATTTGTTTTAAAGACTTACTATGTATTAAGCATCTTTCATATCTAATGACAAATAAAATGTAACTTTAATGTATCCTAATTTTAAAGAAGAGGAAATCTAGAATTTCAGGATAGTGAGACCAGTGTACAAACTTTGAGTGCATCTGATCCTAATGTCTGTCCTTTCAAGTAGAGCATACTGTCCCAAGAAAACAGAAAATCTGTCAGATCATTTATGAGGACATTAAGGCGTATCTCTGGCACTTTAATAATTTTGCAAATACCAAACATATGGGAATGCATTTGTTCCATATTCCATACACAGCTGAATATTCGGCACAATTCAGATGGTCATATTTTTTAGTATTGTGTCCTTTGATAGTTTCTTAAAATACAATTTAGAACATATTGCTACAATTGCAAAATAATTTCACCTGCACTGCCTCAATTTTTGCTGTCTGTCAAATACAAATGTCTATGAAGATGTTTTTGCTAATTTTATAGACATGTACTTGATTAAGGTGGAAATCAAGCTTGTGTAACATAATCAAATGTCACTGAAAAACCCCGGTTTCTTCAAGAACTTTATTTCAAAGCTATGACATGTCAATCTCATGTATGTAATGGGGTCTTGCATGTCCTTTGATGCTAGAAATTACTCTTTATTCTAGTACAGCTCAGCACGAGAAATGAAGCAGAGGAGTTAAGAATGAAGAACTCGTGGGAAATATTCAGGACCCATGATTCTTTAAGAAACTTGATAACCTACTCTCTTCCCTGAGATCTTGAACCTCAGTAGAAATATGAAACTTGTATAAACGGAAGTCTAGTGAGGCAACTACACAGTGCCGCTCCAAATTACCGGACACGTAATAATGTCTAATTTTTTTATTTCCACGTCAGTTTGTTTCCTGTCCTCTTCCCACAGTCTGATGGTCATTATTCACCTCAGATTCTTACAGAAAATCTGCTCCTTTTCTAGCCTGCGGAAGGCATTCTTTTTCTTCCTTCTTTTTTTCATTTGGCCATTTGTGTACTCTGGGTCTTTTTAAGAATTTTATCACTTCTTTTATTTTTTTGAGCTAACAAAATTCCATCACTTCCCTCTTCCCTGTCCTCTCTCCAAACCCTATCATATACCTACCCTTGCTCTCTTTCCAGTTCATGGCCCCCTTTTTCATTAATTGTTGTTACATACATACATGCATATGTATGCACATATAATTTGGGGGGATACGTAGTAAACCTGCTCAGTCTGTATCTTTATGGACATTTTCAGGGCAGACCATCAGGTAGTGGATAACCAACTGCTGTGCTCTCCCTTGAAGAAGACCCATCTCTGCTCTCCTGCTGAAAGCTTTTTTGATGGGATGGGAATACAGCATGTCTTGTCCATCATGGAGACTCCTAATAATGGAACCCCTGAACATGTAGTTTTATGTGATAGAGTAGACTAAAACCCACCATCTTGGGTTGTAGGACCCAGGTTTTTTGTTTTGTTTTGTTTTTTTAACCTTTGTCCTTAGAAGTGGAGAATATTTACTGTCTCTGATCAGAGACGAAATGATATGAGAAAGATGATTTACCAAGCTAGTGTTGAAAACAGAGACAATAACCCAAGAGTCATGACCAAGGCCACTCCTAGAACCTGGAAAATGGAAGGAAACTTTTTTTTTCTCTAGACTCTTTGGGAAGGAATACTTGATTTTAGACTTTGATCTCAGAAAAATCATAATAGATTTGTATTCCATTAAACCTCTGAATTTGTTATCATTTTTTTTAAAAAGATTTATTCATTCATTCATTCATTCATTCATTCATTCATTCATTCATTCATTTATTTATTTATTACGTATATACAGTGGTTGTCCTGCATGTATGCCTGTACACCACACCAGAACAGGGCACCAGATCTCATTACAGATGGTTGTGAGCCACCACGTGGTTGCTGGGAATTGAATTCAGGACCTCTGGAAGAGCATCTGGTGCACTTAACCACTGAGCCACCTCTCCAGCCCCCTTAATCTCATTTTCATGACAAAAAATATAAAAAACAAAACAGATTTCAATAAACACTTTCTGAATAAATCAGTGAGTGAAGGATGTAATGTGTCCACACCCAGCTGTTCTTTCCCAGAACGAGCTGCCTATACCAGAACTCTGGGCCCCTCACCTCTATTTTAAACAAACAACAAAGGCCAGCTTCTTTCCATACACATGCCTCCCAGTAAGATTTTGTTTGAAAGAAGCTTTCAAGAAACTCTCTGTCACACACTCTCAGAAACCATGAGAAAAACACACAACAAAAAACAAAAACCTCATGAGCCCCTTATGGTAATATGACCTTGAACAAGTCAGTTTATCCCCCCGACATACAGACCCATTTATCAGCCCCACACAAAATGAGAAAGTAAAATAAATAAGTAAAAGCCTCGCCCATCTCATGAATGGGCAGTAAAAATAAAGTAAGAAACTATTCCAACTAAAGAACTATACAGCCATTCATTGTGTGCCTTGTGAACTTTGGATTGGTTAGATGGAAAAAAAGTTGAGGAATGTTTGAATAAGCCACAAGTGCTGGCTCACACCTTTAATCCTATCACTTGGAAGGCAGAGGTCTGCTGTTAGTTCAAGGCCAGCCTAACTACCTTTATTATTGTGTTAGGGCAGCCTGCCTTTCACAGTGCAGTTTTGTCTCATAAAGTAAATAAAATAAGAAAATAAGAAAGAATGAAAAAAAAAAAAACCCTCGCAGAGTGAACAGTGAACAGAGTGTGGCTTTTAAATTATAGATAACATCCTATCTGGCATGTGCAAGGTGAGTATAGACTTTTTGTACAGATATTTTGACACTGTTTGGGGAGGGAAGACAGACATGTTTTAGTTATCGACTGTGTGGGGCGTGCTGGCCAGTGGAGTGTTCCAAGATAGGAACAGAATCTGGATCCTCATTTCTGTCTCCTCTTTCACCAAGTTCTAAGACCTTCAAGGAGAGCCTGCGCACCAGCGCATCCCCACATGGGTGTGCACACAGACGTAAGCACACACCCCAGTGGAGATATGGTGGGAAGGAGAATTGCCCTTCTGTGTGAGTTCTGTTCTAAATGTATCTCTTCGGTTTGCAGAATCATCTTTCTGTTTTGTTCTGTAACATCTCTTCATCTGAATGGCATTTTCTTTGGCTACTTTGTGTTCGGGCCACACAACTCTTTTCTCTAGGCCACACTCAGTGTGTGATAAGCTCCCCTTTGAGATAACCTTTACTGCACAGACACACTAAACAAATCTTAATGAAGGCAGGGCTTGATTTTTTTTTTTTTTTAAGAGGTAGAAATCAAAAGTATCTCCCACACACTCTCCATAAAACTTACTACAATACCTTTTTCATTGCAAAAGATTGCTTTCAAATGATGGGCATAATAGGAAGAAAAGACTGAAAAATTTGCATGTCCTATTAGGATTCAGTCATGCAAAAGAAACAGTCCTAGGAGAAGGAAGTCATAGAGACTATAATTCATAATACTCCATTGAAAAGGACGGATTTCAGGGCCTTTTCTGAGAGGAGGTTTTACAGTCAAGGTGGGTAGCAAAGTGATAGAAAGAAAAAGCTGGACCCCACAAAACAAAGCATTGTTGGGGGGAACCATCTTTAAAATCATTCCAATAGAAGATTCTCTAATCACTGATCCCTCTGCACAAAGCTTGCCACACAGTACAAAGCTGCAAACCATCAAGAGGGTTTGTTCCCCCAAAGTAAACTCTTTACTTGATCCAAGCATGTCCCCACAGAGAAGTCTCCTATGTGGAGCTGCCTCTGTTTCCTGTGTGGCTCTAGGAATCGGCATGCACACAGGCCAGACTACTCAAGAAATCAGAACACCCCAATTCTGCAAAGTCAAAGTACAAAAACTCTTCCCTATGTGCATCAGGAGTTTTTAAGCACACACTGCTAGGCTCCATGTTTTGGACTCCACAGTGTCATAGAGGGGACAGGGGCTCATGCTCTGGATTCGGGGAAACTAACTAACTAAATATTAGAAGTACCGTGAACAAAACAGCCCCTGCTACCAGAAACACCATTCACTTCCTCTGTAATCTCAGCAGCCTGCTGTGGAAGCAGGCGTTTAGTTTCCTTGTAGCCCAAATGTGTCCTGGAACACAGCCAACTGGCTTAGCCACCCAGAGCCAGGAAAGTAAATTATCAAGACACGGGTATAACAATTAGTCTTAAGCTCGGGTCTTCTGAGGTCATAAGAAGCAAAAACTTTTCCCAAGTAAGCCAACATCAGGATTCTCATTTGGTGAATAAGCACTCCAGGTTGTACAACTACGTTTTGTTTTTCAGGTTTTTTTTTTTTTTTTTTTTTTACTGCTTAAAACTTTACCATCAGGTGCCATCAAGGGCACAAGCTACTCACTGTACACTGATGCAAACTTTCTCTAATTTCTGTCTTGTCCTTTGTAAGAAGGGAAATAGCAGAATTACTTTCTAAACGTTACTACTCACTGAAACTTAACAGGACAGGTAGTTTTCTGCAAGGTTATTGTGCTGCATCTTAACTATCCTCTTATAAAGATGTAAAATAGACACTTTTACAAAGGAAAACTAAAGGTATTTTAACATATGCTTGATGGTAAGTGTGTAGTGAATAAACTTATAACAAAAAAACCTAATGCTAACCTAATGCATGGTGGTGGATACCTGTAACTCCAGTGCTTTGGAGGGTGAGTGGGAGCCTAGACTTTGTAGAAAGTTCCAGGCCATCCTTGGGATAAAGAGAGAACTACCATCAAAAGCCAGGAAACAATTCTGCATCTCCCAGAAACCAATCCCTTAATATAAAAGGCAAATGAATTTAATGGGAACCTTAAAGATTTTAAAGTATTAATCTATTGTGGAAGGAAAAAAAAAAAAACCACCCAGAGTAGAAACCCTTGTTGTATATAATGGCTGTTTAAAGAGTAATTCAGCATATGTTTACTAAGGGCTTCACAAAGAATGAACAATTGGCAAATTTCATAGAACGCTTTCATTTACCAAGCAAATACTAGCCTATTCTGGATGCCAATAAAACACGATATTAAAAAATTAAGTAACTTCCTAAGGCCCTGCTCCTAGTAAATCACTGTTAGGGTTTTAGCCAAGACTATCCTATGCTACAAAGAAAAACGCCAGGCCAGTTCGATAGTGAAGCTGATTCCATTTACATGCAACGAACCATTAAGTTTCATGTAATGGTCCATGTCGTGGGAGAAGTACACGTTTCTTTAACTTTAATCAGTTCCTGGACAAGTACCCTACTGAGCTCCACCCCTAACCCTTCAATCAGTCCCTCACTCAAACCATGGAAGCTAAAATAAGCAAGCTGGGCAGGTAAATGATGGTATTCTAAACTGGAGTTTAAAAGAAACAATTTACATACCCAGAGGGAAGGGAGAAACCCAAAATTTAAATGGAAAGGTTCCTGCCTCTAACAAGTATAGATGCTTTCTGACTCTGAAAATCCTCTCAAAGGCGTTTATGCAACAAACCAACTTTTGAGTGTCTGAAGGGTAGATAAGATAAAAGCAGAAAAAATAAAGCTCAATGACCCACAAAACAAATAAGTGCAAAGGCCCAGGGATGAATCTGCTGGGGTAGATGGGGTGGGGAGGGGGATTGGGACAAGGAACAGGTCACACACCAGGACCCCACAATGGACTTCTAATGAGTGAGACGCTCAATACACCTGCAAATTCTCTAGAGACAGAAATACTAAGACAGCCTGTTAAAGAGGAAGTTTCTTTAAAGGTATACAGGAGACAGGTAGGTCCAAAAAAATAAAAACAAAACAAAAAAAAAAACAAAAACAAAAAAACCAACCAAACAAGAAAAACGCAACCTACCAACCAACCAAACAAACAAAAAACCACTATAAGGAAAGTGCCCAAAGAACCAAGGACCAAGGGGTCAAGAAATGTCACGTTTGCACAGTTAGAGATTTAGCTGAATTTAATTATAGATACTTGCACTAAGATGTGGGGGTGGGGCTGTTAGGGAATGTGGATCACTAATCAGTGGTTACAGCATTTAAGAAAATGATGCCCTCCCTCCCTCAGCATCCAATATCTGCCCATAATCCCTCAGGGAGGGTCGCCGTCACATGAAGCCCTCTCACAAAAGATGAAATGATGTCAGTTAATCTTGTGTTGTGGTGAGTGCAAAGGCCATGCGATATCCAGAAGACACAGCTGTTAGGATTCGGTTCTAGCTTCTGAAGCCACGCCCTCCCCTGAGTTCTGAAGTCAAGCTCCATTTAAGAAGGAATCCCAAGGCTTTCCTCTCTTGGGAGCACATTCTCAATCCCTTTCCCTTCTCCCTTCCCTACCTTCTCTCTCTATTTCTTTATAATAGTAAAGTTTTTCTACATAGACCCCACCCACCTAAGTGTCCTGCCCTGTCTCTGCCCGCCCTGCCTCCGACCACATGGGGCAAGAGATACAGTCATTGGCCAGTCACCCCAGGTAAATCGAATATTCATATCAGATCACAACATGATCACAACAGCATTCCTCCTAGACACCCCCCCCCCCATTCTTTTCTCACTCTTTTCCATGGTGTTGACTGAGCTTTGGAGGAGATAACACAGATAACTCGAGGGGCCAATCACTCCTGAGTCACTTATTTCCCTCAGCTGGACCAGCTCTGCATTAACTGCCACCGACTTCAGCAGGAAGCTTCTCTTATTCATCTCTGGGCAAAGACAGGCAGTCCTGGCAATTGTTTTGATTTTACCACAAAGGGACTGGTGGCCTTAGAGTATCAAGATCTGACTCCATTTTGAAAAGCTTCTAGGGCACCAAACGAAAGGAACTGGGGATGGGGAGCAAGTTTAGAGGCAGGAGGAGAGTTCTAGCAACTTGATCCATATTTGGGCACGATGGAAGACAGTGCTGGTTATGGTGGAGAGAAGTAACCAAGCTCCAGATGATAGGGAACTAGCATGGAAGACCTCCTTGACTAACAGATAGTGAGTGGAGCAAAAGGAAGGTACAATTGATTTCAGGTTATAAATGGAATGAGCAGATATAAGTCCGTAGTAGTCACTGGGCTGTATAGATACATATATGAGCAAAAGAGAAGCCCAATGTCCTCCAGCCAACAGAGAAAAAGAGCTACACACAGGAGCTCTTTACGACGCTTCTATATGATGAATGCTTCTTTATGACTCATCTATATGATGAAGTAAGCACTAACAGACGTCAAATGCACAGCAGTTCCCAACCAGCGCATAGTGTGGATGACGTAGAGGAGGACAATGGAGTCAAGGAACTGAAATCTGAGCACAGGGAAGAGGTCACAGAGGGGGAGGGACCACAGGACTGCAGCACAGGACAGCTGCTCATAAAAGGACAAAGTGGAGGAGCGCCACCTGGACCGGTAGAAAGTTCACCTCTGCCTTGGTAAAGGGGGAAAGAATGAGGTCGAAGTGACAGCCTCAGCAATTTTCTTTTTCAAATGGCCTAGAGGAGGTGACTCACCTGTCATGAAGGAAAACCACCTAAGCTCACAAGTTTTGACCTTGAGGAGGAAACAGACACAGACACCGGTGAGGAGAGAATGCCCAAGATCTGCTATTGTGATTTTCGTGGCATGTATGAGCGGATCAGCATTTGAGCTGGTGTATATATTATTCCGCTAAAGACAATGGTAAAAGTTCAGGTCACAAAATATTCCTAGGAGCAGCTCTTTATT
Source organism: Phyllotis vaccarum (assembly GCA_033318265.1). Taxonomy (NCBI): domain Eukaryota; kingdom Metazoa; phylum Chordata; class Mammalia; order Rodentia; family Cricetidae; genus Phyllotis; species Phyllotis vaccarum. The sequence goes on from JARWLC010000014.1 coordinate 25,627,004, forward strand.
AATACAATTTTACCAAACTTGAGATGGGGTGATCTCGACACAGTATTTCACTAGAAAATGGCGTTAGCTAATTCTCATGAGTTTTATGAAGGTGAAATGTGTCAGAATTAATTAAGAAGACTCTGAGCCTAGAATGGCATATTTGTTGCTGGCTCTTTGGGATATAGTTTAAACAATACTAAGGGGGGGGGGGCAGTTGACAAAATTGGTCAGAGTATGGAATACATTTAAAATTAAAAAAAAAAAAAAGCAAACAAAAACCTTCTGACCTTTTTAAAATGTCCATGACCTCCCATAGGTACTGGTTCTTCTATGGCACTGTACAATCATACACCAATTAGCTGCTCTTCAAACTGAGCTGCCCGTCCAGATGTGCAAAAACATGATGTTTGTAGCAGCAAAATCATGAATAGCAGGTTGTATTCTCCTACAGTGGAGACTGGATCCTGAAATGTGTTATCTTATGAAAATCAAGAGCTTGAAATTCTTTAAAATCTGTTAAAAAAAAAAAAATCTACCCAATTGCAAACAATTCAGTAATGGAAAATGAGTGTGAGCTCCCACTAAGTTTGGAAATGAGTGCCCAGAATATCCTAGGACCTTTGTGCTTCCTGCCATGGATGTAATTAAATGTGAATTATTGTCAGATTAGCTGCCAAGACTGTGGCATGGGGGGCTCATGGGCCATTTCAATTTTTTACAAACTTTACATCAACTCTGAGAATTCATACATAGTTAATGGTTAATTAGGGAGGGATAGACATTTTCCTTAGAAGTGCAGTTACTGATAAGACACACAGGCTCCTGCAAACAAATCTCTCACCCATACTTTTGTTAACAACTCTACTAACGAAATACTGAGTCACACCCCCTCCCCTGAAAAAAAGAAAGAAAAAAAAAAGATGTGAGGGGGGCTAGTTGGGAAGAGGAAAGAATCAGAAGGGGGAGAAATAAAGGGGGCTATATAGTTAAAATACAGTATGTTATAATCAAACCCATTATTATGTATATAGTTACTAATGTATTATATAGTTACAAAAGCATTAAAAAGAACCACATCAGGAAGCAGATCAGGCAGTCTCAAAACAAACTTTTCTATTTCCTGGGTTTTCTACTCTATTACGAGAAAATCAACTTTTATAACCTGCTTTAGCACTTTCCAGAAATCCTCAAGATTGACAGAAATGAAGCATGAACTCAACAAATATTCACAGCCTTGATCATTTCCTTCATCACATCGGAGGATAAGCCTAATAGGCAAAGGTCAGGGGGACAAGCATTCCAGATTGCTCAATGTGTGCTGAACAGCACTGATGGCCTGCTGCTGAACTGCATACATTCTGGGGACACTCCCCTTTTACAGGATGTGTCCCACATGGAAAAACGGGAGCAGGGCTCCCTTATGGTAAGAGATAATGAAACCATTTGGGATGCTGCCTTAAAAAGCAGATTCCTGACTGTCACAAGGTCTCCAGATTTCTCAGAGTGCCACTCAGGCTTGTACATCACATGCCCTCTATGTGATTCTTACGCCTACCTTCTCTGAAGTCTGGGACACTATTTTAGACAGCTAGCAAGTATATGGTTGAAGGGGGTACAAACAAGTGTCTAAAATGGTACACAAGGTTTTATTCTGTCCAAAAGCCATATAGAAAATGCCTGAGACTAAATAACTTGGAAAAAATACATTGAGTGTGGGGGAATAGATGATTAACTTTTCAAACCCCACTGTTCCTTCCTGTAGCATATCCTGTCCAAAATGCCTAGAAAGCCCTCTCTGCCTTCAGTTAGTTTGCTAGGCTTGCAGATGTGATTTGGGTTCCGTCAATCTATCAGACATGACTCTGCAAGATTTCTTCTGAGGGGAACAGTAGAGAAAAGAGGCTGGAGGCTGGATGTGTCTGCTGGCTGTGCCTGAGAAAGATAGCAAGGCTTTGCAGGCAGCGGTAATGTCTTTCAACACCGGCTTCAGCAGCTTAACTCACTGCAGTGGACTTAACTGGGTTCTGAGTGCTGGAAGTGTTCCCAAGCTTAGCCCACAGCCTGTGCCTGCAGTCCTTCCAATGGTTTTATAGGCTGGCCATTGCATGTCAACAGACCCCTTTCTGTTTTATGCCAGATACATTATCTGCACAAATCTGACATTAAAAGGCAAAGTTATTAAGCATTCATTCTCCAAGAGCTTGGTCTAAATTTTTCCTGGAAGTTTTCTATTAGCAGTTGGCAGTTAAAACTGTAAAACAATGATGATTTAAAAAGTTCTTTAAAAAGGAAATTTTGGTAGTCAATTCTTGAGAATTTTAAATATACACTGCTACTTGAAGCAAATTCAAGTAGTGCATTGATGGGGCATGCCAGGGACATGCCAGGGACATGCTAGGGACATGTTCTTGTGGTAAGACATTTAAGTAGCAGCATTGCTGACATGCCTAGGACATGTTCGCCTCATACATTTTAAGTGCGGGTTTTGTTATTATTATTATTATTATTATTATTATTTTACAAAGGCAATGACTTTTGGAGTAGAATATCATCAAATTAAGTCCTGGGTTCAAATTTTCTGGGTTTTTGTTATTGTTGTTGTTGTTTTGGTTTGATTGGGGTTTTTGTTTTTACTTAATGTGCTTTCACAACAAATTATGAGGCCCCTCTGGGCCTTGGTTTTCCTGAAATGACATTTCTGGTTTTTAAAAAAGCTTAAATAAGGTATTATATTAAAGTACCCATAAAAAGGTTGAAAGATATGAGGCCATTATGTGACAATTAATGCCAGTTACTATTTTATCAGCAATAGAAAATCCCTTAAGTGTTGAAATCTATAAGCTGCACCTAAAGTCAAAGACACTTTTCTGGGCATGTTCTGCCTCCCTGTAGATTAAAGACCTGCACACTAGTGATAAAAAGTTGTGAAATCACCTCTGGGTTTGGATTTGGACCAGCTCCTCCTTACCTCCTGTAAAAGTGAGACTGCTTTGTTTGGGCAATAGCTGAATGTTAACCTAAATAGCAGCTTCAAAAGTCAACTTCAGCATCAGTGACAACGCCAAGACACCAAAGAAGAGAGTCTATTCTTTAACTGGACGTGGGGGTAGGGGTGGGGAGTGGAGTGGGCTGGGGGAGGGGTGGAGTAGAGGGGAGTAGGGGTGGGGGTGGGGTGGAGAGTGAGGGGGTAGGGGTGGAGGTGGGGGGTGGAGCAGGGGAAGATGGGAAGCATCTATTTCAGAAGCAGATTGCCCAACTTTCCTCTGTCCTGCCATCAACTAACCTGAGGCCTTGGGAAACTTATTTAATCTTTCTGTGCCTCAGTTTCTTAATCTGCAGCAAATGCATTAAGAAAAGAACCACTTAATGGGTGAGAAGATTAGATGAAGCTGTTGGAATTGTGTTTATAAGAAACTTGATACATTACTTGAGAAATGTCTCAAACATTCTCTGGTATTATTATCAGTTTCAACCATACAGAAAATAATCATGGCCAGTCAGGGCCATTTTTCTAAGCTGGCAGGATGGCAGGTCAAGCCAAAACATTTGAGTATCATTTTGATTCTTGATTCTTTGAATTCCCCTATGTCTGCATCTTGTCTGCCATGTTTCCTAATACCACAAACAACACAATCTCAAGACAATCACGTCTTGTTTTCTCTCGGCCACTACACTTCCCACCAAGCTCCACCACCCTCACTGGAGGGTGCCTACGAGGATATTATAGACAGCATTTTCCCGTCTCAGCTTGATACAGTAATGTACTCTGGAAATACTGTCACTGCCTGCACTGCCTGCTTGAAGTGTCACAATATTTTTCCCATCACACTTCCAGTAAAATCTGAACTCGAAATCAAGTCTTGCACAGTATACCACTATATTGAATTCTTATGGCTCACAGATCTCTCTCTCTCTTCTTCGCTCTGGTTCTATCAGCCTCTTTATATACCTGAAATATGAAATACACTTGTTCCTCAAGCTCCCATTACTCAGAACCACTTTCTCAGGGAAACCTCCTAATGTTTGGTTTTCAGATTTCTTACTGTCTCCAGCTGGTGAACACTAACTATTTAGGAAGGTTCCAGAACTTACAATCTCTGGGAGGTAGAAATTAGCTAGTGAGCGAAGACTGCTAAGAACAGGCAAGTGCCTGAAGATTCTAACCCCACTGGTTTCAGTTCTATCTGCTTCCTGTCAGCCAAGGTGAGAACAGCCTCTGCCACAGGTACCCACAATCATAAACTGAACTCTGTCATAATGCACTGGAAGCCTCAGAATGAAACCAAAGTCAAGCATTTCCCATCAGTAGCCTGTCATGTATTCTGTGAAGCAACACAAACTTAGCAGTGTAGCATTGCAAGGAGGTCTTTCTATCAAATGTGTCACAGTTTCCTTACTAAAGCAATTTCTCTCACCAGCAATGAAGTGTGTATGTCTGTGTGTGGATAATGTGTACATGTGTATAACATATGTGTCTATGTATCTCTCTGTATAATGTTTATGTGCATTTCTGTGTGTATAATGCGTATGTGTGTCTCTGTCTGTATGTGAATGTCTGTGTATGTCTGGGTGTGCGCGTATTTGCGTGTTTGTGCATATAAGTGTCTCTGTGTATGTCTACATGTCTGGGACAAGAATTTACTGTAACCAAGGGTAGCTTGAAATTTATGTAGTCTAGGCTGACCTTGAACTCATGGCAATCTTGCTTTGGCCTCCACACCTGCTTTAAATACTTACCTTTTGTTTATTTGGGTTTGCTTACTTCTTTGTACATAGAAGGCTAGTACTCTATCACTGTTACAACCATGGCAAAAAAATTTAGCATGAGAGGCCAGTAGTTCTACTTACCACCTGCCCCTTGTAGTTCATATGTAAAAATGAAAAAATTATTATTCCTATTCTGTACTAACCTGTTCCTTATAGTGTATACTCATCTATAAACGTGAGTGCTGTGTCTATATCATTTCACTACAATGGTTTTGTGGTTTTGTAATCCCACACTTAGGTGTCTGAGGCAGAAGGATCACCATAGTTTAAGGTTATCCTAGCCTACATGCTGTGTTCCAGGCCAGCAAGACCTTGTATCAAAAAAACAAAACAAAATTTTCCTAAAGTTGAATTATTTTGTATATAGTGTAGACTGTATACTGGCAACATCTTCATCTAGCATATTGAGAATTATTCTAACTATGTGAAATGGACAGAGAGGACATTTTGATAGCGTTTAGTTCAATCCTTAGCAGATGGTGTCCATATTTACATAATGAAGTTGAGTTGCAACATCCCTAACTGGCTTTGCTTCTCTGTCTCCCACATTGGAGTGTAAGCATAATAAGACAGGACTTTCAATTTTTCACTGTTCTGTGGAAAAGGGTTGGCCTAATGTCAAGTTTGAAAAAGTCTCTTGCAAATATTTTAAGGATGAATGAATGCCAGAATAGTCTTATGGTTGATTATAAAGCTCTTAGGTTTAGTCAATTTGAAGTCTAAAATCTAATTGTTCAATTAACAAACTGCTTCTCTGTTTGAATGTCTGGTTTCTACCCTGAATTTCTCTTGGTCCAGGTAAATATAAAATTAGTACACAAAACCAAGAGTAGACTGCAGACTCCATGAAGACCATAAAAAATTCAAGTGTTTGCTTATTATTGTATCTCTGGGTTTCAGAACAGTGTAGAAGCTAAGTTTTCATGAAAAACTAATCATTGGAAAATGCCTTCCCTAGTACATGGTGCAGAAACATGGTAAATCCAAATGCTGGCGGTAAGATACCGAGTTCCCTTCTGAAGAAGTGTGTAAGGGTTGGAAAAATGGCTCAAGGGTTAAGAGCACTGACTACATTTCTAGGGGACTAGGGTTCAATTCTCAGCACCCACATGGCAGCTCATAATTGTATGTAATCCCAAGATCTAGAATACATGCAAACAAAAAACTAATGTATATAAAATAAAAATCATATATATACATATACACACTCTATATATTTATACACACACACACACACACACACACACACACACACACACACACACACACACACACACACATATAATGAGGTGGGTAGAGATACAGAGATAACCTAGTAAAGTAACTTTCTTACATTGTTTCAACACAGTGATACCAAACAAAGCCACTACAGGGCCTTGCACAGCAAATCCCCAGGAGTCAACAATTCCATGTAGCTGTAACTTTCTCCCTATACTGCAAATGAGCTACATTTGATCCAAATTTCTAAAGTAAGACTTCATAAAAAATTATTCATGGCTACTCTGCAGATGAAATATACACAGGAAATGAGGTTTCACCCAGGGACAGACCCATTTGGAAGTGATGACATAGGTTAAACTTTTAAATGCTAATCACATCCCTTCCCAAAGCTTTAGATGACTCTTACCTATTTGTCACTCCTACAAAAGCAAGCCAAAAAAGGCTCAGAGAAAGGCATTTTCTTTATGCCAATCAAATTTTCACTTTGCCTCTAGAACAAAACTAACTGCCTTTTCTTGAAGGTCACATGGAATTGTGCTGACGCACCCCCTCTCATGTGAATTCTTAGAAACAGAAAATGGCATGCCAGATAACTCATGTTGATATCCCCCTCACACACACACAAAAGGCTGTCTTATTGCATTTTCATGCTAATAAGTATGAGTAAGTGAGGCAAACTCACTTTTTAAGCTTTTCTATCCAATTTCTTTTCACCATGATATCTGGGAAATTATACTTAGCATTCGGTATATGATAAGACTGCAAAGAATACTCTAAAGCCATACACGTGAGAAATAAAAAAGTAGAGATTACTTTTAGAATCTATCAGCATAGCTGGTACTGGCAGACATTACTACTATTATTAAAATGCTCGTTTGTTTGTGAAAACAAGGTCTCATTGTGTATCCCTTGGTTGGCTTGGAATTCACAAAGACCCACCTGTCTCTGCTGCCACAGTGATAAGATTTAAGTTATGTGGCACCACTAGCACGATTAAATGTTCTTAAAGGTTCCCTATTCGTGTTCTTTTTCTAATGTTCAGAATTTCATCCTTACTTGAGACTTGGGGAAGATTACCAGTTAATATAAGTTTAGAAATGAGAAGAATAAGAACTGACTTCAACAGTTCAAGTCCCCACACTAAGTCATGCTGGGAAAAGAAGAAATTTTCTCTTTTTAGAAATTTACATAGACAGGAAAGAGGGTAAGTGGGTAACCATCCCAGGGTAATCCTTTGGGCTGCTTTTCAAAGCAACTGCTTTGCTGAGGATTCAAAAGAGGATGGAGGAAGAAATGTAAACACAGACTGTTTGGAAAGCAAAGAGACTCTCTCAGCAGATGGTAGAGAATGGGGATGGGATCAGCTTCCTCAGGAAATGGAGAGAGGGGCTTGGGAGCAGAGCATCCAGCTAAATGAAATTAAGACGACATGCTTCAGCTGCTCCAGCATCAGAGTGCCAAGTCTACGCTGACCTTCCTGCACAAAGGCTTCAGTACTCAGTGCTCTGCTGTCCCGTCCCCCCCCCCCACCACCACCACCACCACACACACACTAACTGTCCTCTCTGGTCTGTTTGCAAACTGAGGCAAGAGCTAAACTTGGCCCTTTGTGAGAACAGTATCTAAAATTTGAAAAGCACTGATCTAAAACTGCTAACTTGTTCCTTTGTTTCTGTTTAATTGTGTGTGTGTGTGTGTGTGTGTGTGTGTGTGTGTGTGTATGTGGTGTGTTGAGACCAAGTTTTGCTAAGTGGCCCAACTAGCCTTGAACTTGCAGGAATCCTAAGAAGCCACCCTCTATGAGCACATGCTATCTCAAAACACCTCTTCTCCAAAGAGCTTTACGCCACACTGAAGGCACCTCTAATCTTAACTGTGGGAATATTATTCCAATAGACTCCTTCACCATATCTGCCTTTCATTCATAAATATCGTCCAGATGGAATCACCTAAAACTTTTCACTGTTGCAATCCTGAGTCTTCAGGTTACATACTTCAAAATGGATACACAGCCCCAGCATCAGTGTGTGCCTCTTGCACTGGAGACCTTGGGTAGCTACTATCTAGTCTAAAATATGGGGAAATTTTTGAAGGAAGCATTTTAAATATAGGTAATCTGGGAGAGGGGAATCCATTTACCATAACTGTCTTGCACAATATTACCACTAATCAAAAACCCAGGAACAGCTGAGACTTGATGATGGACAGTTATAAAATGCTGAGCAACTTGTTCAACCTCTCTGAACCCACATCTCTCTTTTGTGTAAAAGAACTGTCACATTGTCACTGTTACAGATGGAGTGAATTAGGACATAGAGGATGTGACACACTTAGGTCATAGTCAAGAATTGAGCACACAAAATGAACAGTTGAGTCTTAAAACCCCAACTGGATCTTAATTCTTCCATATATCTAGAATTAGTGGCAACTGGTATTTGACCTTTCAAGCTACCATGCCAGGTCCTTAAAACAGTGGATCATAACCTATAAGCGGCGATCCCTTTGGGAGCTGAATGACTGTTTCACAGGGGTTATCTAAGACCATCAGAAAACACAATTATTTACATTAGGATTCATAACAGAAGCCAATTATAGTTTTGAAGTCGCAACAAAAATAATTTTATGGCTGGGATATCACCACAGCATGAGGAATAGTGTTAAAGGGTTGCAGCATTAGGAAGCTTGAGAAGAACTGCCTTAAAGAAAGGCAAGGAAATGGCCACTGTCTTCCACAATCTCCACAGGATACTTATCATTTTTCTCTCTGAGCAGTATTTGAACAACATGTGTGTTTATTCAAGGTGCTGATATATGCACGGTTTCATGTTTCCTTAACACTGATGCATAATAGTAATAGACTCATTTCTTCCTACTTTCTGACTTACCCCCCTTGATGCCCATGATGTAACAACTCATGTCAGTAAGTATAAAGCTCATAAATGCCCAATCTATGCTTAGATTGCTGCTGGTGATGGTTGTTTTCCCCAGGACAACTGGCATGATTCACTACAATCTTAGTTCAGGGCTGGTGAGATAGTCCAGCAAGTAAATGGGCTCGCTGCCAAACCTAATAACCTAAGTTCGATTCCCAGGGCCCACATGGTAGAAAGAAAAAACTCAGTCAGGCACATTGGCACATTTTCCCCTGAACTCTGTCCATGCCATATAGTACACACACACACTAGATAAATGAAGTAGAATCTTAAAAGAAAAAAAAATCATACTGAAGAAAATCTTCAAAGACTTTGGCCATGTGTGACTATAAGCAATTTAGTTTATCCAAATAAGTGAAAAAGAGAATTATGAGAATTTTAAGTTATTATGAACAGTACTTCTGATCTCTCTCTCTCTCTCTCTCTCTCTCTCTCTCTCTCTCTCTCTCTCTCTCTCTCTCTCTCTCTCTCTCGTGTGTGTGTGTGTGTGTGTGTGTGTGTGTGTGTGTGTGTGTGTGTGTGTGTAGGAGTTCAGGGAGACAGGAGAGGAAGAAGAGCAAATGGACTCCCTGGATGACTCCCGATGAAGGACTATCTGCATTAGGCAAATGAGCCATGGGGCTTTTAAGAAGTCCAGCTTAGACTCCAAGCAATAGTAGAGAGGGTGCCTAAAATGGCCTTTCCCTATAATCAAATGGATGAGCACCCTAATTTTCATTATAGAACCTTCATCCAGCGACTAATGGAAGCTCCCAGCTGAAGAAAGAGGGGAGAGAGTATATTATCAAGATCATGATGAAGAAACCCACAGAGACAGCTGACCCTTGCTATTAGGAGCTCACTAACTCTGAAATGACAGCTTGCGAATCTGCATGGGACTGAACTAAGCCCTCTGAATATAGATGATAGTTCAGTTGCATGAGCAGTTTGTGGGGCTTCTGGCAGTGGAACCAGAATTTATTCCTGGTGCATGAAGTGGCTTCTTGGAGCCCATTTCCTACAGAGGAATAACTTGGGAGACTGGCTTGGTCCTACCTCAACTTGATGTGCCAGACTGTGTTGTCTCACCCTGGAAGTCCTTACCCTCTCTGAGAAATGGATGGGGGATGGGATAGGGGAAGCCGGAGGAGGACTGGGAAGGGGGGAGGGGGGAGGGGGGAGCAGTGGTGGGTATGGGGAAAAAATTGAAAAATTGCTACAGTGTGAATAAGAACATGTGCTCCGGTCATAATTAGAAGATGTCAAAGTAAAATTATTTATTTCTCAGAGTGTAGGGTGTGATAGAGATAAGCAACAGCCACCACAGAGGACCTTACATGGTGAGCTGCAGGCTTGGATTTGATCCTGGACCTTGAATAGTGTCCTACAAAGACCAGTGAAGAATTCTAGCCAGGTTAGTCACAGGTCAGCCTTGCCTTGCTACTCCTGCATACTAAGCACTACAGAGAACCTCTAACATTCCAGAATCCAGTATTTATTTTACCTATAATGAAATGGACATCTTCTCTGTGACAGACAACAGGCCTGTACCAGCCACTTGAATTTACGAAGAGTCTCCTGTGCTGCCTTGAAAGTTCTTATTCTGCTTTCCTGGGTTCTTCCTCAAAAACAAGGAAAAGGTGCAAACTTTAGGTCTTTTAAAATCTAACTCTGCTCCTAAGCCCTTTTTAGGCATGCTCAGTGTGTCTTGATTGTTTTTTTTCTTTGAGGGAAAGGCATCACAAGTGGACAACCTACCACCACCACCTACCATTACCATCCACAACCAACAACAATACCCACCACCACCCACCACCATCACCACTACCAATTCCTACAAGTAGCCACTACCACCACTATTAATATCCACCACCACCTAACACTCACCATGATCACCATTAGCAACACCCACCAACATCCACCATTACTATCCACTACCACTACCAACATCCACCATCAACAACAGCTACCACCACCATCAACACCATCCATGAGAGATTTCCCATCTGTTTTTCCTTGAAATTTTTCTATCAGAAGCTCCTCTGCATTGAGCCCAATTTGACTTTATACCTGGGGCTGCATGAGTTGAGTCAGAGACATCCTAAGTCTGTAGTCAAAGATTCAGGCAAGAAATCCTTAAAAACAACGGTGAGGTTGGAGAGGATTAAAAAATAAGAGTAGTTTTCTCTCTTTCATTCGTAATTTGAGCAAGTCAGCATCAAAGAAACGTACCAATTTAATTTTCTTTCAAAGAGCAGAATGCTGTTACCTGAAGTAATGGACTGATTAAAGATCCTTGCAGGTGCCTTGACTGATACAAACTTATTCCAAGATTAACCTGCACAATTAAAGCCTCAGGCTCTCAGTAGAAACACTAGCAATGGGCTTGGGGCTTACTTCAATTGTACAGTATGTGCTTAGCATGTGTGAGTGTGAGGACCTAGGTTCAATCGCCAGCACCATTAAAAAAAAAAAAAAAAAATACCGAGAAGAAACAGAACATGAAGTTTTAAGGGAGATGCTTGAAACTGTGTCTCCTCCACTTGTTGAAGTAACATTTTAAAAATCATGTAACAACTATTATGCTCCAAAAATTACATTGAAGTGAAAGCAAGAAGTATTTACCTAGGTTTCGGGTAACCTGTTTCTAACCCTTTACATAGTCAGTCAATGATTGGAACCACCTTAGGAATTAGTGTCCAGCCTCATTTTACAAATGAGAAAAATCTAAATGTTAGAAAGAAAAACAGAGGGCCTCAAAATCTCAATTAGAAGAGCAGCCTCTACAACAAAGGAGGAGAGAGAGAGAGAGAGAGAGAGAGAGAGAGAGAGAGAGAGAGAGAGAGAGAGAGAGAGAGAGAGAGGTTAAGACTCATTTTGAAAGACATTCATAAACAGGTAATTAAAATGTTTGAAATTTTTCCCCTCACTCTAGGCTCGTGATAATATGACTTTTGACCCGAAATAGAACAAAAACATTCTATAGAGCATTACCCTACTCATCACTGACTAACTCTCTTTACTTTCAACAACCTGCATCAGCATCCTTATAAACATCCACGCCTTTTACCAGGCTGTTTGGAATGACACAGCCCACATCTTGCATTGCCCACAGTCTTGCTTTGCTTTTCAATAAGAGCAGCTTTTAAATGATGATAGCCATCCTACACTTGAATAAGCTGTCAGAGTAGGCAGACAGTGCACCTCTTAAGAGAATAGGGACATTCCTTACAAAGAAAGGCACCGAAGCTGGGCAATTTCCCTGAACTACCTCATTTAATCCTATATTCTAACGGTAAATTACCCTGATCATTCATCATCTAGATCATTGGTTCTCAACCTATGAGTCATGACCCCTTGGGGAGGGATGAACAGTCCTTTCACAAGGATTGCCTAAGACTGTCTGCATACCAAATATCTACATTACAATTAATAACAGCAGCAAAATTACAGTTATGAAGTAGCCGAGAAAATAATCTTTTCTGGTTGGGGGTCGAGACAACATAAGGAATTATATTAAAGGGTTATAGCATTATAAAGGTTGAAGCTGTGAGGCCTGAAGAAAGAAAGAAAATCATATATGATGGTCTAAGTGATTGACGGAGGTAGGATATAAGCCTTATTCCGACTAGGAATCGTGTTAACTCTGAAAGATTTCTTTCTATTTGCATGCTTGGGGTTAGAGATAGAACTGGTGCCTTTCAAGGCTAGGCTACCTCTCCACCACTAAAGCCGTATGTCCGTCGTCCCCCCCCCCCCCCCAGCTGTGTAAAATACTTATCATAGAATAGTACTGAGATGGTTCATCACATACATGTTATTTGTACATTTAAAGGTGGGGGGAGAGGGAAGGAACACAGAAGGGAGAAAAACCAAACAGTGGGGGGGAGGGGGAATAAAGCTACAAAGTCTCATCACGCCCTTTTGTCTAAGGTTACAGAAAGGTTAAACAAAGTTAAATACATTGCCTAAGACCCCACAGAAACCTAGAGTCAGAGCCAGAGGTAAAACCCGGGTGCTTTTAACACTCCCCTTCCACACTCTCCCTCAACAATTAGGTGGATTTCTCCAGATGCTAAAACTGGCATCTCTCAAAAAAAAAAAAAAAAAAAAAAAAAAGGAAAAGGTTAACAGACACACGGACACAAACACACACACACACACACACACACACACACACACACACACACACACACACGCACACGCACACGCACATACGCACGCACGCACGCGACCAACCCCCAGTTTTAGGTATCAGACTTACAAATGTGGACTTTGGATACAGACCTCCTGGTTCATGAGCCAGCCCATCACTGATGAGAACTTTGCTCGATAACTTTCTTGAGACTGGATAAAGCTTCCCATTCACCCATACAGTCAAGACTACAGATAGTCACTACAGTCCCATTTTCTTCAAACTAATACAATAACTTCCCTGGGTGTTTATTCAGTGTTTACTTATTACCAGGCACTGGCCCAAGTGACTTCTGTAACTTACTTCTTTTATTCTTCATAGTCTCCTTTGAGAAATATAAGTTCACCCTATTTGACAAACAGGGAAACTGAGACAAAAACTTACATGAAAGAGCAGACCATCTGTTGCAGTCGGTTTGGCTCAGCCTCTGTTCACCATGCACTACACTACAAAGTAATTAGTTACATTGTGGTACTGTTGCTAAGGATACTAGGAAAAAAATGTTTGCAAAAAAAAAAAAAAAAGATACCAGAAAAATTGCTTTAAAAAAAAAAAAATGTTATCCCTTTGGGCTGAGGTGGAAACTCTGTCAGGATAGTGCTTCTGTGTAAGCATGAGGACCTGAGTTCGAATCCTCACATAAGAAGCCAAGCATGACAGTACAGGCCTATAATCCTGGTGTTAGGTTTTAAATCTCTTAAGATAACTGTGTTGTAGTCTTTACTGAGTAAGCAAAGAATCCCAAAGAAAGAACACAACACAAATGAATTACAGAGTTAAAACCCAGATATAATCATAAAGGCATTTTAAATTTTAATAAACCTTTCTTTTTCTGATTGTGGCCATCACAATTCTCTATTTTTAAAAAAACAGCATAGAAATAGAGCAAATTGACAATCTCTATAGCACCCCTCTTTCTCCAATGAGTTACCTAGAAATACCATTTTAAAATATTTAAAAATATGTTCTGTGCCTTTCAAGCACTACTTTATCTGAAAGATGTCAACCAAATCCATCAAGTAAAATGGCATTTTCACAGTTTACAATGGGCCTCCCCCACAACAGCCAGAAGGCTTGGATATGGAGCTTCCATTGGACAGTTCCGGAAGTGGGGGGTTGGAGAGTTACCTATGAAGGCCAGGATCCCTGACTTGCAGGGCACTGTTCAAACATAACCATTGACTTGTGGACAGCCCTGAGGAGCTGGATCAAAGCAAATTTTCCACTTAACTGAAAACTTTAACTCGACTTTGCCTGCTCTCAGGTTCCCTGGTTCAAAGGCTTCTCTCCCTGGGAGAGAAGGAGGAAGAGGAGGGGAGGAAGAGGAGGAGGAGAGGAAGGAAGGATGACTTGGAGGCAGCAACAGCAACCACTCGATCCTTGCAAGTTAGGTTAATTTCCATAGTTGTGGGGTAAAAGATTAAGATGATCAACTTTTAAGGAAAAGGGTCCCTTTGGTCCTGTAGTTTCCAAGCACATGGTCATGTGGCCTTTGGGCTTGTAATAGCAGAGGACACAGTGGTGTGGCTGAGGCTTGTTCACGTGATGGTTTGTCTGAAAGGAAAATGGGGGTTCCAGGACCTCAATACCCCTTTCAAGAGCATGAACTGAATATCTAACTTCCTTTCACTGGGTCCACCTGGTAAAGGCTCTACTATTGCCTAACAGCACCACAGCTGGGGCCCAAGCCTTCAGCACCTTGCCTTGGGGAACACAGCACTATAGCAGGTGGTATCTCTAAGCATGTGTGTAAATATTGGGTGTGTGACATGTCAGTGATTAAGAGGGATCTAGTCTTTAGAATTTAATAGGTGTGGTTTCCCGTTCTAAACCCTTACACTTCCGTGCATTCTTTTCCTGTTAATCCCAGGCAAATTTTCTGAATCTTTCTGAACTTCAGTTTATTTATTTCAGAAAACTCGGGATTGTGTGGGGGGGTGTTCATCGTGTCATTGTATTATGTACTTCGAAATATTTTTGCTTGAAAATCTTGTGTAGCTTGCGGTTCAGTGTCTCTTTCATGGTAAATCCAACATATACTAAATTAATAACTAGTCTTATTATCCTTAACCAATAAGCTGGATGTTCACTTCTCTAGACAGCTTCTCCTTTGGATACCTTCCACAGAAATGGTAATATGTGAAGTGTCCATTGCTAGGACATCTGATAGTCTATCATTTCATTTTCCCATGATTATACCTACCTTGTAGTCACTTCTGACCATCTGAATATGGAGAAAGGAAATCTCAGAGAGAGAAAAAAAAATTCAGAGTGAGTCACAAAGCCAGTCAGTGATGAAAACGAAGACGTAACTAACTCATCCCCAGCTCTATTCACTCGCATGGTCTCTAGTAATAGACTTTAATACTTTCCATGGATGAGAGCAGACTTCAATCCTTCAAGCCGAGTTATCCCTATGTGAGCTTGTGCACAGAAGTACCAACAAGAAAGGGCCAAATCAGCTGTGCATTTAAAAGCCTAATTGTTTTAAAGCGCTGAAGCATATAAAAGACTTAGAGCCTTTCATTGTGAATTTGTAGATTTCAAAACGAGCTGTAAGTATTAGAAACTATTTCTGACTTTTCAAATTAAAATTTTTCACAGGAGAATGTACATTTACATGAAATAAAACTCTGTAGCTTAGTAAAATTACTAAGCATAATTTTAAAAGTGGAAAAGAGGGGTCTACTGTT
Organism: Phyllotis vaccarum; assembly: GCA_033318265.1. Taxonomy (NCBI): domain Eukaryota; kingdom Metazoa; phylum Chordata; class Mammalia; order Rodentia; family Cricetidae; genus Phyllotis; species Phyllotis vaccarum. The sequence continues at coordinate 25,642,774 of JARWLC010000014.1, forward strand.
TTCTAAGTAGGGTTAGGGTATGGATAACAGAGGCTTTTAGATAAACATATACAAAAGGTTACAAACACTCTCCTAGGAAGGACTTAAAAGAAAAACAAACTTCTAGCTTGTTGCAAAATAGAAAAACTATGCAACTTGTATTTCTACACAAAATTAATTTCATCTAAAAGTAAAACCTTCATGTTAATCATCTCCCCTCATTGCTCATGAACATTGCCTAGATACTTTAGAATTCTGCAGTTCAGCCCTTAGGATGGACCACCTGGGAACAAAATGCCCCAGTCCTTCCTCTGTAGAGTTGTAAGGTAACATAAGGAGCAACAGGAGAGACCCATGGGAAGGGGTGAGTGCTCCACCTAGAAGAACGGAAAGGTCTCCAGTGAGGCCTGCAGAACATAAGCTTTTGAATCGTGTTACAGATCCAGGCGAAGGCAGCCACAGAGATCTGAGTTGGTCGTGAAAACTGGAAATGCCTTCTGTGTTTATTATTTCATAAGTGTTAAAGTGTTGAGTTTATAAAGAAACAGAAATAATGGCTCTGCATATGACTCCTGGGGTTTGTTTTGCAATCCTTAGGCTTGGGTTTTCTAGATCATATTATAAACTAATTTGTATGAAAACATCCCAAGGATCATCCAGCTAACATTCAGCAGTGACTTGAGTTTTAAAAGTTTAACACACAGTCCCCACACATGACAGATCCCAGGAGGTAGCAAGATCTTTAGAACAAGAATGTTTTCTCTATTAACGCTCTTCTTCAAAACTCAGGAATTGGTGTGGTCTCACAAGGTGGTTGCAGGTGGTGGGGGGGGGAACACACCCTAGAATACAGCAGAAAGCTCATCAGAGTAGAGTAAGTACCTAGGGACCCTCTGCATGCATCAACCACTATTTCATTTGGAGTGTTGGCAGTGATCTTGTCTATGTGCACTCAGACACACACAAGCCAGTAATGAGATGTGATTCTCCCTGGAGTTTAGTAAGTCCACAGAAATGGAAAAGGTCATTTGCTTCACAGATTTCAAGTACATCAAGGTGAAAAGGAAGTTTTAGTCACCCATGGGGTTTTTGTTCCTAAGATGAACTTCTGGTGACAACAGTTATGTGTGTATTCAAGGCAAACCCCCAACCATCCAATCATCTCCCTCACCCTCACCCCTAGCCAGACTGTGCTCTTCTCTTCAGTATTTACTCAGGGACACAGTTACACACCAGAGATGCCCTTTCTGCAAAGATGACCCAGCCTTGCTTTTGTAAATGGGTCCTGTGGATGGATGGTTTCCCCGTGCTCTCTACACAAGCTTTATACTGGTCACCCAAGAGAGCAAAAGCATTCCTTCCAAGGCAACTAGGAGATGTTTCAGCTGAAGTCTGTGTACAAAGAATACAAAAAAAAAGGGGCCTAATCACTCCCCTCCCAACAAAAGTAGGCTCTAATCCCCAGCCTTCAAGAGAGCCTAGTTTAGTCAACAGCTACAGGTGCTGAGTCAAGTGCTAAGTCTGCCTCCAGATAACCAAAGAACAGCTCTATTGCTGACTTTTTTTTTTTTAATTGTCTGGAGTGTGAGCTTTCATTTAATAGGTAACTTGTTCTTACTCAGAACTGAGTATTATTGCCATTGCCATGGCACAGTTTTTCAGAGGAATCTCTAGTCTCTTGGCTGCAGGAAAGTCCAGCTGGCTTTTAAGTATTCTGACGTCAAAAAACTGTGACTTCTGACATCTAAAGAAAAATCTGTTGCCAAATATGCATCCTGTATCTAGTATTAGCCAAGGACAGGAGCTAGATGGGGATCTCTCTAGGGGTGCTTTCACCCCTGTAAATGCTGAAGCAAGCAGGGGCTGGGCAAACATCAATAAAGAAGTAGCCTTTCCCCAAGGTTCCCTGCTCTGTCCATTTCGGTGGCCTCAGCTATCACCTCTAATCTCCACGCTCTACTCAGTATTAACTCTTGGATGCTATTCAGGGATACTGACACTCATTGACTTGTCCAAGGTTAAATACTTAGAGAAAAGAGCACAGTCCCTTCCTCTGGTTCTCTCTAGTCAGCTTTTCTGCCACTTCACCAGATCTTTCTATCTTCACCCCATACAGATGTTGGAGCCCAGCAGGAAGACACAGGAAAACACTGCCTCAAAACGTTATGTGGCTATTTTGGATTGTTCCTCACTCAGAGAACTCAGAAGATTAGAAGAGAGTGCAGGTCTTCAATTTGAAATATCACTCATGGTTTAGAGAAATAACAAGCAGTAGATGACATTCCTAAAGAACAGTCTAAACTTAAATCTTAATGTCTTCCCAACAACCGGTACATCATAAAACAATAGTAATACGCTGTATTCACACTGAAGTGATGGCCACATAAATCTCAGAACTAAAGGAAGTTCCCACACCATCTGGTTCAAACTTCTCTCTTAGAAGTATTTTAGAAGAGAAGGATTTTTAGAAGCAGAGGCACTTAGAGATAACCAGTCCTAATTTCCTTTCTGTAAGTTGAAGAAATAGGTTCAGAGACATGCAAATAATTTCCCAAAGTGACACAACTTGGTTTTCATGTGAAGAAAAGTACACAGGTGCTCAGCAGTAAAGAGCTCTGGCCTGCTTGTCCAAAGGACCCAGGTTCAACTCCCAGAACCCCCACAGCAATTCACAACTGTCTGTAACTCCAATTCGAGGGGATCTGACCCTCTCACATAGACTTACAAGCAAGCAAAACACCAATGCACATGAAATGTAAATAAATAAAGAACACAACCCCCTAATAGCTAAGCCAGTGTGCCAGCCTAGAAACAACCAGTAAAATACAACCAAAAATACAAACACACCAAGTCTTCCCTTGGATGATGTTCATCATGCCTTCGGAAAGAAGGAAAGAAGGAAAGAAGGAAAGAAGGAAAGAAAGAAAGAAAGAAAGAAAGAAAGAAAGAAAGAAAGAAAGAAAGAAAGAAAGAAAGAAAGAAAGAAAGAAAGAAAGAAAGAAAGAAAGAAAGAAAGAAAGAAAGAAAGAAAGAAAGAAAGAAAGAAAGAGAAAGAAGAACCAAGAGGCCTAATTATATGAAAAGTCCCTCACCTTTTTTTTTCCGGATAGACAGAAATAGGTAGGAAGGATAATGATAATGCCAATCCCTGCCCTTGTAAACAGTTTTGAGTATGCCCATAATTAAGTCAAAAGGCAAAACATCTTGGATGGAGTCAATGGTTTCCATGAAGCAGAGACTGTACACAATAGCCCTCAGGAGTGCAGAGCACTGCTCAAGCCTCTGGTCCGGGTGTTCCCTATGACCTCACAGATGACTAATTCCAAATGCTGAATTTCTGCAGCTGCTGGTGATTCACGGACTTGAACAGATAACAGATCTCTCAGAGAGTCATAACCCAATGGCTTACCTTGACTCAACAGATGGCAACATTACGGTAGTTGAGAAAATGGGGAGGGGGAGCTGAGGTGGTCCCCAAACTTGAATAATGGGGGGAAATATCACTGATTGTCGCCTGGTTAAGACAACAAAGAAGAAACAAATGTACATCGTCACTGAATAAGAGCAATTAAAACAGCACGGAAAGGAAGCTGACCAGTTAGTTCTTAGTCTTAAAGAAGACAGACCCACTGAAGATGAACTTGGAATAGTATTCAAACTGGAACGCAAGTCAAAGGGACACCCCCACTACTGATCCCCATCCTTCTTCTCTCTTTCATTTTCAAGTTGAAAGAAAACTTTAGGGAGCTTCCCATCATCAGGTCAACACACCATCCCAGCTTCTGCACATTCCCAGTTTGGCCTGTGTTAAGGACAACTGATAATCAGATGTCAGCTTGTAAAGAAGGCCAGGCAACTGTATTAAAGGATCCGGATTTACAAAAGCCTGGTCTCTGCTTTACTCCTTCGGGGTCATCTTAGATTGGTGGGAGAGCAATTCCTTTCTCAGGAATGTATCTCACAGTAGTTCCTGTGAGCTACTTCTCGGGAGAGAGACTGTTTTTTCCCTTTGGTCTTTTCAGCCACCTTCTGAGAAACATCTTTATAACTATTTGACTACCATCACACAGATTGCAAAAGGGAAATCCCAAGGTGCCATTGGCCTAAGGTCCTTTGCCCCACAAGTGGTCAGACAGGAATTGGAGCCTAAGTCTCCACAGGCTAAACACAAGAGTCCTCCTCACTAGCAGTGTGTGATGCTCCACCAGCTGGGAGACAAAGTAAAGGGAACAGGAAAGAAATTTCCAGAGCCGAAAGATGAGCTATTTTGGCAGAGATTTTATTTTTTAATGTTACTTAAGGTGGCGGTAAGATTTCACTCACCTGTCATTAAAAAACAAACGTTCACTCACAATTCTCCATCTTCACATCAGCAATTCGACATAAATAAAATTTAGCAATTTTAAATTGGTTTGGCACCGACTTTAAGATTTCCATATGCTTATTTTCCCTGGTTTATGTTAAATGTAATCGACTTACTACTTGAGTTTCAAAGTCTTGGCAGAATATATCAATTAAATGCTACATAAATTAGGACTATTGGAAGCACACACTGCAAGCAGAGTGACTATAAGGACAAGATTTTAAAATGCTCTTTTCACAAATATGGTAATTTGTCTATATTGAAATTGCCATTGTCACCCATGTGACAAATAAATCATAGACAAAAAAAAGGGGGGGTATTTTTCTAGTAGAGTAAAAGCCAAAATTCTATCTGTGGCTTCCCTGAGAGCTTTAGAGTTCCTAAAATAGATCTTTCTGCATTGTTTTCAAGGCAGATCTTTCCTGTCTCTGTATTTGTGACAGAGACATCACTCTCACCGGCTATGGAAACCTGTAGAGACTAAACATAAGCAGAGCAGGCATAAACATGAAAACAGTAAGCTGACCACACCACTGTCCTTGCAATATGGCCTCTCAATTGCAATGTAACATATTACAATTGTCTCGTGTTCTTAAAAATAGCTGCTTATTGAGAGGGATACTGTTTCTAAGCCAGAGTCACATTTTTCTTTAGATACCGTAAATTCATGTGCTCTGGGGGGTGGCACAGAAAGAGAATTCTCAAAAATACAAAACACATTCTTTATTGCAGACTTGAGATAATTTATTATCCCAATTGCTCAGCATGACTGCTGCGTACTTAATTTCCAAATCCTGAAGTCTATCACTGGTACTAAGTAAATCAAAGAGTCATCCATCAAGCCCCAAGTGGCTGCTGATAGAATTTTCACACTTATTTAGCTTGACGGAAGGCTCAAAATGCCTAGTGTCCTCATGATTCTTGCAAAGCTATATAATTTAAATTAAAATCCTTTATGATACTATCAGTAAATTCTATTTCACTTATTAGGTAATAGGAGCATATTGAACAAGGGGGCTACAAGGGAAGTTGATATTGATCCCATATTTACAGTAGAATATTTAATGAAAATAGATTTTCCTCCCAGACAAAGATAACAACAAAAAAAAAAGGACTGGATCTTTCTTAGTGTCCAGTTCCCATAAACCATGCCCTATACATGCACAGTTGTGAAGAAATTTTCTTTGCAACCTTTGGATTAGAAGGTTTTATAGTAGGAAAGAGAACCTAATCCCCCTTTTCAATGCAATGGATTATTTTATTGATTTTTGTGCCATTTCCAGTGTCCTCTTTTTCAGGGACAAGAATGTAAATGGCTAGAAGTATCCTTAAAGAAAACCTTGAAGGTCATTAGAAACAATGAATGCCTTCATTCAAAGAAAGCATGCCCCCCCTTTTTCCCTACAAACCCTTTATCAGCAGCAAGTTAACCCCAAACGGCCTGCACTTTAACTTGGTCCAAGCAGGTCACATTTCTAAAATACTTAAGTTGTCTCAAATCTCTCTGGTCGGCAGCACCGAGTCCCTAATGGCAACCGCCACAGTATTTCAGGCTAGATCTACTTCTTTCTAGTTTTCAATGGAGTTATTCCATGTAATCCTATTTACACAGCCATTTAGCTAAAGGGAGAAAGGAGATTAGAGGACTCCCACTTGTTTTGCAAAGAGGGTGCAAGGATCATCAATCCTACTGACTCTCAAAGTGACTCCATAGCACATGGCTGGGCTTTGGCGTGTTGGACATTAACCTTGTCTGTCTCCTGTTTTCTTGTTTAAATAAGGAGGTTTGGCCTCTCTTCCTGAATCTGAGGCTGCTCCACTCAAGAGCAGCCACCATTATTCCTGTGAGCAGATGCTATTATTAAAAAAAAAGAACTAGATACCCCACCCTTGTTTATTATTCCACAAAGCAAAAGGCTCGTACACAGGAAGCAATCACAGCAAAACTTTTCTTTGTTGTAGGAATCGTTTCCATCCACATCTGAAGAGCATACTATAGTCATCTCAGGTGTGATGCCTTGGGTAAAAAGTAACCTGCATGCAGGGGCGGATACCTGCCTTCCATTTCTCCCCAACCTCACTGACTCAGGGAGAGTGTTGTAGAGAAAACAACTCCAGTATGCCAGGCCACGCTCCCTCCTCTATCCCTTTCCAAGTCAGAGATGGGTGTTTTATTCTTGCTGTTTCCTAATGGGTCCGTCTCCAAGCCTAGATATCTATTTAAAATAAGACGTCACAGGAGTCATTTAATTAATTACTTGCAACATACTGATGCCTTCATCAAAGCTGATGATGAGAATAAACTCTCAAATCTCATCCCCTGCCATACATTTTAGAAATTGTAATCGCCCACAGAATGGAGGCGGGCGGCGGGGGGAGGGGGACGTATGAAAGAGCAGCTTTGCCCAACCTGCTGCAGCCAACAGAACAATTCGGAAAGGAAGAACCATGAAGCGGCAGCAACCGCAAGAGTAAAAGGAACTACAGAAAATACTACAGTGGCTTTTTCTAACCCCAGTCAGATAAGTGCGTCAACGAAGAAAAGACATAATTGTACCCCCGGGCCATGTTTTATGCATAAAGCGCAATTTAGCGACCCTGGGCATTATCTCAATAACTATCCTTAGGAGGTGCACATTTAAAAAGAAAATGGGGAGGGGGGGAGGAACTTTTACTGTTTTGTAGTGCAAGAGGGCGTCATGCAGTGTGGAAGCACTGGTTACTACTCCATCTAGAGCTTTCTGGAGGGCCCACCCAGAGCTGTGAACCCCGCCGACTTCTCAGACTGCCAAGTTTTCCCCGCCTGCCGGGCAGGTTCTACACCCTGCCTGGCGCTGCCGCCCAGGAGCTCTGGCTTGGCTTCACTCCAGTGGCTGCACCCGCGTCCGCATCGCGTCCCGCGCCCACCTGGGGGACTGCACAGATAAATCTGACTGCGAGAGCGAACGAGGGTGTTGCGTGGGAAGCTGTTTCATAATCTCCCCGAATCCACGGGGAAAGACCTCCCTTGCAAAAACAAGCCTTTCCCGTGATAACTCGAACTCCCAGGCCAAAGAGCGAAGCCTGCATCTGCAGTTTGCGACTGACAGCTCCAAACTTCGCTGCTGCGGCGGCAAACTTGCCATCCGCTCCCTCTCACCCTTGGCGCTCTCCAGCTCCCGGGATCACCTCCCTCCCCAGCAGAGGGGAGGCTCAGGCTCGCACACCACGCCAACCTCCCCCGCACCTTTCGGGCTCACCCGGCCGGCGCAGCCCCACATGGCCCGGCTGCCGGTCCCAGGGCGCGCCGAGCTCCCAGGGGCTCCGGGAACGATTTTCTTGGAAAGCCTTGGAGCTCCTCCCGGGCGTGCCCTACTCACTTGTGTCTTCTTCATAAGGAAAGGCAGCGCTGCGATCCAGCCCAGGCAGCGGTGTGGCGACTCCGTTTAGCTGTTCTGGAGCTCCAGCATATTGCGCGAGCAGCGGCTGCAGATAGTCCCAGCATTGGGTAGCCCGAGCGCAGCGCCCTGTCCTCGGCCGTTGCTTTCCCGCGGCACACCCGGTCCCAGTGACAGACAGCCAAAGAAGCCCGGGCTGCTGCGCCGCCAGCGCTTTTTATACAGCTCCCGCCCGCCCGCCCGCCCGCTCCGGACACGCCTCCTTCCCTTCCGGAGCCTCCCGGAGGAGAGCAGCGCGCGCTGGAAGGCGGAGATCGTCCCAGAGGTTGGACAGATCCGGCCTCGTGCGTCCCCGGCCTGGGGAATGGCCGGAGTCCACTAGGGCGCGGGGCGTCTTGGACGCAGCTGAGCAACCTGCGGCGGTCGCCCGCGCAGCATGAGTCCCAGCTCTGCTGCAGGCTCAGCTGGCAGCGCCGGGGGACCGTGGTGGCACCTGGCGCTCGGGAGAGGGTCCCAGCTCCGTCTACTAGAGGGAAGCGGCGCTGCGCTACAGGCTTCACCTGGCTCTGAGCAAAAGACCTTTCCCCGCCCCGCCTTAGGGAAATAGAACCACTACCACCAACAACAACAAAGTTTAATTATACTCCATAGCTAGCCATTGTCTTAACCAGCCTTTCTTTTCTCCTTAATTACTCAGTGAGAAAATGAGTGACTCTGGATCAAATGTTACTAAGGGAGATGCTGTTTTCAAGAGTTTACTGCAGTGCCTTTAGAAAACAAAATTGATACTACCAAATATGCGAGCCGTCCTCACAGCAAGGGTTTTGAAAGGTTCACTGTTTGATTAGGAACATTCGTAAAAATCGGAACAATAATGCAACTGTCATAGTAATAGATAACAAACTCCATTACGTGATGGCTCTTTTATTACGCACTAAGTGTTGCGCAAGAACTATGCATAAATTACCTCTTTAACTGTTTTCCATGGACCTAATGGGTAGAGCCTGGTGCATGCGCGCATGTTTCCCATTTTATAGTTAAAGAGGTTAATTTTCCCAAATAGCCAAATAATAGCGTTATGATTTAGTTATGATTTGGATATACTGCCTTTAAAAAAAGCCAAACAAGAATTTTTTTTTTATTTTACAAAGACATTTCAATATTTTTACACGCAATTAAGGAATAAAAAAAAGCATTTGGTTATTTTTATAAAGAAAATATTAACTCATCATCCCCATCACTAATCTTTTGGGTGAATTTAGGAGTTCAATCATTCTCATAAGAGAAGTGACTCTTATTGAACAATTGCCATAGTTCAAAAAAAAGAAGAGAAAGAAAGAAGGAAAGAAAAAAAATCCAAACTCACTGCTGCTGTGAGAATTTAACACAGATTAAATGGTGTAAAACATCACAAGTCAGTCTTAGAGTTGGAGGTCAAAAGTCCAAAATACCTTTTGTTGAGGGAAAAATCAGCTGTTGCCAAGAAGCATTCTTTAGGCAAGCTGAGTGAGAGAATTCATTTCCTTGCCTTTCCCAGCTTCTAAGACTGGCCAGGTTCCTACACTCACAGCCACCTTTATCTTCAAAGCCAGCAATGTTAGTTAAAATGAGTCTCAAATCAGACAACTCATACTTGCTGGTTTGCCTCCCTCCCCATGGCCCTTCTAAGGATTTAGGAGATTGAATTGGTTTTGTTGGGTTATCCGGAAGAATCTTTCCGTGTTAAAGGCAATTGTTTAGCACTCTGAATTCCATTGACAGCCCGAATTCTTGTTAGGGAACATAAATCATGGATTCCAAGCACAAGAGCATCACTACTTTAGGGGCTAATATCCTGTCTATGTCACTCATCTGCAAGTTTGTGGAGTACAGAGTGAAGGTAAATCTCTGAGCATTCTTTGTGGGAACTCCCACCTGGAAGAGTAAGTCCTTCAGTTACAAGATTATAGAACTGATAAAACAAAACAAAAACCTTTTAACCAAAAAGGTGCAGCAAACCATTTTGAGCAGAAGAGCAAGAATGTTAAAATGGCACCAATATATAACCGCACTGGAAAAATCTTTAATTGGCAATCAATACCTGTCTACATTGAGATCTAATGAGAAATGATTTTGAGGAAGGTTAATTTTTCCTTCAGCTTCCCCCCCTCCAGACTGTAAAACTTGTCTTCAAGGTTCAAAACTGGGCAGGAATTCATAACCACAAGACACCTTGAGATGATTGTATGTAGTTCATGGTTCACAAAATGGTGAACTTGTTTACAACATTAGTATATGCTAAGAAGTATATTTAATAATGTAATAGATCAACAGAATATAACAAATGATTTCAAATTGATGCTTAAACCTTTTCAGTATAAATTACGTTTATCAAGAATTAGTATTAACAATAGCAGACTTGGTGATACATGCCTTTAATCCAGTGTTTAGGAGGCAGTGGTAGGTGAGTACCAATCTAACCAGGCAACCCTCATAAGACTGTGTTGACGAAGAAATGGGTGAAGGGGTTGAATATAAATATGCAAAATTTTTAAAAAATGCTTAATCTGAAAAGGTAAGCCATAGCAAGTGTTTTCCTCTATTAAAGTTACTTTGTTGGGCTGGGGAGGCAACTCAATTATTAAAATCAATTATTACTTTACCAGAAGACCCAAGTTTGATTCCCAGAACTGGAAAAGCAATTTGTATTTTTAACCACTCAGCCATCTCTTTAAGCCTATAGTGAAATTTTTAAATCAAGCTAATTAACATGTCTGCATTCTCAGATACTTATAATTTGAGGGCTGGGGATATTTAAAGTCTACTTTCTTAGCAATGTCTACGTATGCAGCACACTGCCAACTGCAGTTACCACACTGTCATTTTTTTTTTTTTTTTTTTTTTTTTTGTGGTCCAATCAAGTGATTTGAAAATCAAGGAAATATAAATAACTTCCCAGAGGGACTGGGGAAAGTGGATAGTGAACTGAACATCATAGGTCAGCTCACCCTAAACCAAGGAGTGGGTCAGAAATAATAATCTTTACTGCTGGTATTTTTCAGGAGTCATACGATGGCATGCAGTCCTTATCATGAATGAACCAAGGAGCTCCTAACACAGGCAAGATGATACCACAGTAGACACGGCCTATGCAGTGTTTTCTCATGGAAGCAGTAGGCTCTCTACTACATAGTTCAGAGTTCAAGAAATAACATGCTGGGTAAAAAGCCTTCCTATAGTTATCTAGTCCTCTATTCTTCAGATGCTGTTGGAGTAGTTCTTTGTGCATTTTTACAAAATTAATCCAATTAATTGGAAAATATGGGGCACTTATTATTTGTTGTTAGGCATGTTTGATTTAATAAATAGATGTTATAAATCTTTGTCTGGAATGTTTGTGCATATATATGTGAGTGTGTGATATATTTGTGTTTATGCACATGCGTGTGGGGTGCCTTCACTTTTATGTGGGAAGACAGAGCTCTATACTTGGAATTTGCCAGCTTATATTTGTTGAGACAAGGTCTCTCACTGAATATGAAGCAAACCAGTTTCATCTAGACTGGCTAAGCACCCATAATCTGCCTGTCTCCTCTCCTCCCGGTGCTGAGTTTCTGGGCCTGTGTGTTAATGCCTTGTTTTGACCTGTATACTGAAGATTTGAACTTGGGTCCTCATGCCTTTGTAAGAAGCATGTTACCCACCGAGCCACCTCCCCAGCCTCAAGTACCTCGTGGTAGTGGGGAGGGGGGTGTTTTGTTTTGTTTTGTTTTGTTTTGTTTTTGTTTTTTAATGGTACCCTGTACTGAAAGCTGCAGTGTCTTAGCAAATTGTACCGGAAGGATGGCATCCATTTCTAATTTAGATAACTAAAGAGAAGAACAGAGCGAAGGACAGAGCCGTCCTGATTATAGACGCTCCTTTGCTGAAAAGCCTTTGGTGGCTTTCCTCTGCTCTTGTCACAGAATCCAGAACCTCGCAGAGAGTTTAAGGTTTCCCAGGCATATCCTGAGGTCCGCTAGAGGGAAGCCATTTTCCTGTTCCCACAATTCTCTCTCATCTCAGTGTTCTTGCACATGCTCCCTTCCTTTGCTGGAAGCCTTCGTTCCACACTCTGGTCTTCACCTAGGACGTATCTGCTCAGAATTTAGGGATGAATCAAGGCACCCAGTGTTCCCTTCTCCGGCAAAGCGGCTCCTGATGGCTTCCATTTGCTCAGCTCCTCTTACTATAAACTGAATCATAAATCCCTCCCCTTACACAAAACAGCTGCACTTTTACATTTGCTTGCTTTTTGTGATCATTTCACGAAAACCAATGACTGTGCATACCTTCCTGCATGCATAATTTTATCTCCAGTGTCTAGGACTGTGAGTGCAGCACAGAGACACTTCCAAATACCAATCTGACTAAATTACTGAGACCAGATATGATCCAGTTATTGGAGAAATGAGGCTTAGAGATAGAATTTCTGGGTATATGCTGACATATAAAATACTATTTCAACTTTACAGAAATAACTCTTGTTATTTATTCACTGGTTCACTTAGCTGCCAAATATTTTAACATCCCTACATAGTATTAATAATTTTTCATAAATTTAATATTTTCCTAAAGCAGTTTCCCAAAATATTAATAATTAATAGTCAATAACTGACTTCTTCCAAAAAACACTTTAATATTATTAATAATTTCTTCCAACTCACTGCCCATTCTTATCACTTTAATATTATTAATAATTTTTTCAACTCATTGTCTATTCTTACCATTTTCTTTCTTCAAAGAAGTCTCGTGAATCTCACCTCTCTGTGGATAGCATTTCAACTTTGCTGCCAAATTTACTGTTATGTGTGTACAAATCTGGCCGTGCCATGCCACTGCCTGCACACACATTTTTATTCTTGGTACCCAGGGAATGAAATGTAAAGACTCACCATTTGGTGTCATAGCTTCCTGGGCTGGTCTACTGCAGTATCCACTGCCTTTCAACTGCTCCATTGCATATCTAACATTTTCTTTCTCATATTTATTTTCCTTTGCTTTCTGCGCCCTAGCACGAAGCAGCTTTTCCTCTGTTTTCTGCCTGAAATCTTCTTTTCATTACTGAAGCCTGGCTCAAATATCACTTCCTCTTTGAAGCAGAGTCGTTGTTCATTCCTTACAACTTTCCTTAGGTTTACTGTTAATGGGAACATTAATTTATAATACACAAGCCTCCGCTCAGTGAAGAATAGAGTATTGCTCAAGATCCACTGAGCGAATAAATAAAATGATCTGTGGACAGCTGAGTAGAACATTCCAGAGAGAGTATGTATATATGACTGACTAAGCCTAACTTCGTGTTCTTTTTTTCCCCCTCTCCTGAAAGTGTAACGTTATTTTCAATTTAACTAGATCAGTTTTCTGATAAAAAGAAATATGATCATTTTATTTAATTTTCCTATTTTTACGTCATTCTGTTTTCTGCTCTTTAAAGATTTTAGGAACTGTTTTATTTCATGAACGTAGGTTGAAAACTGAAAAAGGATTTAGGTAAATTGTAGCTACCCAACTAATCTGCAGAACTGTGAGGACCAGGATGAGCCCATTTATAGGAGAACGAAGGCATTATTCACATGTCTAGACCTGACTTTGGAGAGTTAACCCAGCCAACCCGGAAGTAGAGCTGCAGCCAACCCGGAAGTAGAGCTGCCAATAAAGATGAAAGAGAAAACATTCTGTTCCTGAAAGAGGCTAAAACGTTTTTTATTTAAGACATGGTCTCCTCATGTCGGTTAGGTTTGTTTCAAGCCTCCAGTTTCTGTGTTGGTGGGACCCAAGAAGGCACGTACCACCTCCCTCTGGAATAAGCCATTTTTTAAAATATTTAGTTATTTGTGTGTATGGGGGAGTATATTTCCATGTGTCTGGAGGTGTGCTCATGTGCTAAGAGGTAGAAGTTCAAGGCCTTTGGGAGAGATGCTCACCTTGTTACATGTGTTCTGGGGTCAAACTCAGGGTACCAGACTGGGTGACAAAAGTTTTTACACACTAAGCCATTTCACTGGCCCAGTGATTTTAAGATTGTTCATATAACAACTCTTAGTAAAAAAGCAAGGGGTGAAATTGATTTTCTCTGTGATGTGTTATTCTGGGAATGCTTTTATATGCCTTGTTTTCTCACAATATAAGACAGTATGTGTACATTTTGGATGCTCAAATTCTTTTCATGTGTTTTATCACATAAATCTCTATTACCATGTATGACATATCATAATTGCACATCCTTATATAATTTTAGTTACATCTTCTATGTGTCTGATAAATTTTATGTGCATTGATACATTTATTTGAGCAGTGACATTATCTGTTTTTTGTTACTTGGTTAAAAGAAAATCTATGGGCCTAGTGTTCTTTTTTCTCATTCAACCTTTAAAACCTATGTCCTCTAAAGAATCATTTAAATGAGAAATTGCCAGAGCATGGCTTATTGCCTAATTGAGGAGTTTGTTCTGTATGACACACTCTCACTCTCTCTCTCTCATATAAAACTTAACTGTTTTTTTCATGTGAGCAATTGAAGGACACCAAACTTGTTGCAGTGGAGGTTTCTTGGTCCTGGGCAGCCAGAGATCCAGACCCAGAGACCTGCCGTCCAAGACCCCTTAGCAGCCCGCCGCCGCCACTCAGGCCCCCAGAAATAACTCAGACGCTTATATTAACTTTATGCTGTTTGGCCTATGGCTCAGGCACATTGCTAGCTAGCTCTTACATCTTAACTCAACCCATTTCTATTAATCTGTCTGCCATGTGGCCCGTGGCTCACCTGTGTTCTTTACATGTTGCTCCTTTGGCGGCTTGCTCGATCTGCTCTGACTCCGCCCTGCTTCTCCTACATATGCTCTGATTTCTCCTCCTACTTTTTATATAGTGCCTGTCATGGCCCAAAACAGCTCCTTTATTTAAAGATTGAGATTCACAGCATACAGAAAGGCATTCCCACATCACAAACTCTCCACAGGATGTGCGATTTTTGAAATAAAGAGTGTAAGGGAATAGAATATTGTACTATTTTGAAATGTCCTAACTGAAGATGTACTCTTCCTATAAAAATTAACAGGGACCGTGAGGTGGCTCAGCAGGTTACAGCATTTTCTGCTAAACTGAGTTGTTGTAGTCCCAGGATCGGACTCACAGGGTAGAAAGAGAGAACTGACCCGCTGAAGGTTATTTCCTAACTTCCTCTCACTCTCTGTGGCATACGGAGCAGCCCCCACCCCATAAAGAAATACAGTAATAAAACGTAAACAGAAAGAAACGATTGATGTCATATATGCGGCACCCCCATTCTTTTTTGTTCAGGATGGGGTGGGGCATAGATCTGATATTAGAGCTGCTAGACTACGGATTCCACAATCCCAAACGGTCCCTGAAGACGCTCTTTTTTCCTTTCCTTTTCTTCTTAGTGTATGTGCAACTTGCTCACACAAATAGCAGATTTTTCATGTGTTCTTCCAACGTCATCAAACCTCTTATCAATTTGGATAAGACACTTGTTAACAATGTGCCTTTTTTGCCGGAATTCTCTCTCAGCTACAAATGGACTGGTCGCAAGTGTCTTCTATCTCTAGAGGTCATATGCAGCTTGCCCAGTCTTGAACCAACTCACCAGAAGCCTTGGGGGAAGAGATGGCTTTTGGGCTTTAAGGATGCCAAAGCTTAGAATGAACTGTAAGCCCCAGAACTGCTATCGTTAGTGACGTAATACTTTCATTTTTCACCCCCTTTTCTCTTTTGGGTTTCCATTTAAGACCGATACTGTATGTTCTGGAAGCCTCTATGGCAAATCAAATATAACCCTAAGGAAACAGTGCATAATTGTCATAAACATCTATTTTTAAGTAAACAGTTTCTTTTAAAACTGGACTCATTATTACTATGATGGTTTCCACCCTCTTTAACATATTCAGAGTGGTGTAGTGTGTAGTGTGCTGCATGCCAAGTGTTAAAAGCATTCTCCGTAAGAATTTCAGTCCATAGGTAGGTAGACAGCAAGTTACAAGAAATTAAATTTCCAGTAGAAATCTTCAGGTACTTGTTACAATGAGGTTTATTTCAGTCCTGAGTAGCCAGACATCCAGACTCACAGACCCTGCAGCCCCAGACCCCTTAGCCCACCCCAGCTGATTAGGCCCCCAGAAATTACTCAGATGCTTATATTAACTTCATGCTGTTTGGCCTATGGCTCAGGCACATTTCTAGCTTGCTGTTTTATCTTAACCCATTTTCATTAATCTATTTTGCCACATGGCCCGTGGCTCACCTGCGTTTCTTACATGTTCCTCCTTTGGGCTTCTGGCTCCCTCTCTCTGACTCCACCCTACTCCTTCTACCTATTCTGATTCCTCCTCCTACTTTTTCTATGGTGCCTGTCATGGGCCAAAACAGCTCCTTTATTTAAAGATTGCTATTCACAGCATACAGAAAGACATTCCCACATCAGGTACTAGGACACACTAATGCAGGTACTTCAATTATATGGATCCATCTTAGGATCTAGCTCCTGTGTTAACATTGAGAATATTCTACAAATAAGAATATGTGGGAATATTCACAAAGAGTATGTTATGAAGTTTGTGGTGGGGAAATTGTGGCCAATTAATCATTATCACTGATCTAAGAAAAAAGCTCGTATTGGTAAACTAAAACTTTAGGGTTTATGAACTAGCTAAAATTAGTTTAGAGATGCAGTCATTCTTTTAAAAGGTCTGAGAGAGGAAGTAGAATTGATGGGGGAGGGAAGAAGGAAGGGAAAACTACAGATGGATGTAAAATCAGACAACAAACAAAAACAACCAAACCCAGAAAGGTCTGAGAATTCAAGGAGATCAAAACATTTCAGAAATAGAAGCAACACAAGGACTTGATCCCTAAGTAGGTCTCATCCTCCAGCCACGGATGTGGGAAGATTTCTAATAATTTATCTACCTTAGACAAACAGCGCATACAGGAATTTAACGGAAGGATGCAATCAAATCCAGGTCTGGAGATTAATCTTCCAAGAATATTTTGTGTGGCCTGACCTTTGTCTACACACCAGTATATTGATGAAAATCCATATCAATGGGGGATGGAGCACTGGCTCTTCCAGTCAAAGAACTTGAGTCCAACAGTAGAGTTCTATAGTAACTATAATCCCAGCATTGGGAAGATAGAGACAGGCAGATCCCTGGAACTCTCTGTCTAGGCAGTTTACCAATCAGTGGATTCCAGCTTTGGTGAAACCCTATCTAAAAAATAAGTTAGAGAAGTGATTGAGGAAGATAACACTGGCCTCTGGCGTGTATTTCGTTGGCACCCACACCCATGCACATCCACATTGATACACACATATACCCTCATCCTTCTTCCAAAATCTACAATGGATTCACTAGCTAGTTTTTACCCATCACATAATAGAAAGTCTTCTTTATTCACTGAAATTAAGGATTAAGGAAAAAAATGTGTATTCTATGTATTAAAATATTAAACGTGTGAAAATTGTTTTTAAATTGTACTGTGTGCTTTATATACTTAGTTTACATTTTATAGTAGGAATACATGTAATGTCTCTCTCTCTCTCTCTCTCTCTCTCTCTCTCTCTCTCTATATATATATATATATATATATATATATGGTAAAGCTTAAATCTGTGATTTGCTTTTAATTTATACCATAAGAACCCAAGAGTCATGCATACTTAGTGGGCTTGAAGCCAATTCGTAAATGTTTATAAGTATCTCCCAAGCATTAAGTACTGTAAATATATTAATGAATATTCATTATTTTTTGCACAATAGTGCTGTCAAACTGTTGTATGGCAAAACTTTTTGAGGGGAAATAAAAGTGTACTCACTCCAAATTGGAAACCCATAACATTCCAAAGTGCAGGTACTACCAAGTTCAACTTGGTAAATCAGTGCATTTTATTGGGCTTATTTCAGGTATTTGAGTGAGGGGTTATTTAGGGGAGCAGAAATGCCTCAAAGTCAGCTGCATCACCAAGAAGAGCCACTCCAGCATGGGTGACAGCTCACAAAAACTGGGAAAGCCAGGACACACTGCACAGCCTGAAGGTTGTTCAACAGGTTGGAAAGCATCCTTTCCAGGTGCCTCTGTTGGTCTAAACCTCTTCCAGGCAACTCTGCTGGTTTCTGCTTCTTCTAGGCAGCTGGCCTGGTCTCAGAATCTTGCTTGGAGCTTTTCTCTGGAAGTCTTCTTTTACCTTGGATGACTGCTTTTTACTTTTGCAGAGAGGGAACTCCTGAACCTGTTCAGTTTCAGGGAGTTCTTTAAGTACTTTTAAAATTGTTTACCTCTCTGCTCTAGCTCTCGTGCAGGATGAAATGTTTTAGTATGGAGGAAGCTGTTAAACAAAACAATACCCCCACTACTGTTTTGTTTCAGGTAAGCCATTTGTGCATGGTCATTATTTACAGAAAGAAACTAGGATGATCACATTCACCAGTGGGGTAGTTTCCTGTTTTACTGATAGGTAAGTAAGCCATAAGATAGTTAAGAGACTTCAAGGTTACTTAGCTGGGGCTCACCTGACTTCCAAAGTCCATCATTCTAATTGTGAAGTTTTACAGCGTAAAGATAATATAACTATAATAATCCTTTTTGTCAAATAAAGAAATATATGGACTAAGAAGTGAGTAAAATATATATAATGTTCTAGTATTTACACTGCAGAGCTTTTTTTAATCTGGTTGAAAGGTTAAAAAGGTAACTTGTCAAGTCCTAAGGCATGCTGGGTAGCTCTCAGGACTGCAGGATAATTAAACACCTTCCAAATCGGTGCTCTCTGCATGGAAAATGTCCCTAAGAACTTTGATTCAAATGATTGATTTCATGACAATGAAGGTCTCTAAGTGGAGCAAGCTTCTTTTATGGAGAGCAAAGGAAAGAGTTAGGCCAGTGTGCAAAGTTTTTTCGAGGTAAACATGGGAATCTGAAGATTATCGGTGCTGATTTTTCCCTTAATCCCTGTTGTTGAGTTTCTGGTTACCCGACCTTAGCGTGGCCTACACAATCATCTCTGTAACCTTTGTGTTCGTCGGTTTATCTTGATGAACTCTCAGTGCAAAGTGAGAAGCCGCCTTCATCTTGCTTCCAATGCTGCTAACTAGAAAAAAGGAAAAGGGGGAAAAAGCTGGCATTGAGCAGAAATAAGATATGAAAGCACCAAGAGCGAATTAAAGAAGGTGTTTGAAGACAGAGGGATACCCAGGGAGAGGGTTCACTGAAGAACAGCCTACAGCCCAGGACACTGGGAACAAAGAGCAGTGGCGAAAGAGCCTGATTATTTTCAAAAGTACAAAGTTTTTCCATTTGAACTTTACTAAAAAGTTTTGTCAATTCATCCTTCTGCTGAAGCTGCCCACAAAAATCTCACACATCAAAGATCGACATTGTTAAGAAGGATAATCCTTGAACTCCTAGGAAGAAACAGGGAGAGAGCTGGTATAAAAGAGAAAAGAGGGGCGAGGTGATGCTCCACACACCTTCCTCGCTGGAAATAGTAGAACAAGTTTGGATTCTGGAGACCAAGGAGAAAAGGCCTCATAGCCAGCACGAGAGGAAAAAGTGAACCAGGATGTCACAACGTGAGTACTTTGCAGCTTTTTTATTTTTTTTAAATGAAAGGCAAGGTGCAGCTTGCGAGTGTAGTGTGGATCCTTCTGCATTGTCTTAGGAACCTCAGCAGAGCAGGTGTAGACCTGGGACTAGATCTGCACTCCTCTTCTTCCTCTTTGGAAAACTTGGAATAGCTTCTTTAAACTGCCTGTACTTCCCTCTCCTAAGGAGAAGTCAAACATCCAGACTGTCCATAAAGCCCTCTGTGGCCCAGACAGAGTCTGCCCAGTCTTCTATGTGACTCTGAGAAACTCAACACGTGAGCTCTCCTGGATAGGTAGGATCAACATAGTAAAAATGGCAATTTTACCAAAAGCGATCTACAGATTCAATGAAATCTACATCAAAATCCGAACACAATTTTTTTACAGACATTAAAAGAACAATACTCAACTTCATATGGAATAAGAGGAAACCCAGGATTGCCAAAACAATCCTGCTCAATAAAAGAACGTCAGGAGGAATCACTGTCCCTGATTTCAAGCTACACTATAGAGTTACAGTAATAAAAACAACCTTGAAATGGCATAAATCAGACTTGTGGATCAATGGAATTGAATCAAAGACAGGGACATTAACCCACACACCTATGAACACCTGATTTTTGACAAAGAGGCCAAAAATATTCAATGGAAAAAAGATAGTATCTTCAGCAAATGGTGTTGGCATAACTGGATGGTAATATGTAGAACAATGCAAATAGAGTCAAACCTATCACCCTGCACAAAACTCAAATCCAAGTGGATCAAAGGCCTAAACATAAACCCAGTTACACCGAACTTGATAGAAAATAAAGTGGGAAATACCCTCCAGTGAACTGGCACAGGTGACTACTTCCTAAACATAACACCGGTAGCATAGACACTAAGAACAACAACTAATAAATGGGACCTCCTAAAACTGAGAAGCTTCTGTAAGGTAAAGGACACTGTCATAAGATAAAACAACAGCCTACAGAATGGGAAAAGATCTTGACGAACTCTACACCTGACAGAAGAATGATCTAGAAAATATATAGAAAACTCAGGTAATTAGAGCCCAAAAAACTAAATAACCCAATTAAAAAGTGGTGTTCCAAGCAAAAAAGGAAATTCTCAACAGAAGAATAACAAATGGCTGAAAGGCACTTAAAAAATTGTTGAACATCATTAGCCATCAGAGAAATGCAAATCAAAACAACTTTGAGACATCACCTTACACCTGTCAGGATGGCCAAGATCAAAAATTACAGGTGACAGCCTATGCTGGAGAGGATGCAGAGTAAGAAGAACACTTCTCCATTGCTGGTGGGAGTGTACATTTGTACAGTCACTCTGCAATGCAGTGTGGCAGTTCCTCAGAAATCTGAAATCAATCTCCCCTAGTATCCAGAAATATCACTATTGAGTATATAACCAAAGGATGCACATTGGTACTCCAAAGGTATTAGCTCAACTATGTTCATAGCAGCATTATTTGTAATAGAAAGAACTTGGAAACAACCTAGATGCCCCTCAACTGAGGAATGGACTAATAAATTGTGGTACATTTATACAATGAAGTACTACTCCATGGAAAAAGAAAAAAGACACCCTAAACTTTGCAGGTAAATGGATGGATTTGGAGAATATCCCCCTGAGCAAGGTATCACAAGCCCAGAAAGATAGGCACGGGAGGTGCTCACTCATAAGTGGATTTTAGACAACATGCAAAGAATACCCAAGCTGCAAACCACAACCCCTGAACATCTTGGGATCAGAAGGAACTTAAGAGAGACACCCAGAGATTCCCCTAAGAAGAGAATATAGAGAAGACCGCCTTAGCAAATTGGGGTTATAACAGATTGCAACCAAGAAGAGTTGGGAACAAGTCTTAAAAGAAGAAGACGGTTGAGTGAGAGGAGCAAAGAGGGAGATAGAGAGAGATGGATATCTCGATAGTGGAAGCCAGTGTGGGGTTGGAAAGAGACCAGGTGCTAGAGAAACCTCCAGGAGCTCACAAGATGAGCCTGGCTAGATCTCCAACCAATAGTGGAGGGGGTGCCTAAACAGGACTTCCCCTGTAATCAAATAAATAATTGCCCTAGGTGTCATCACAGAACCTAAATCCAACAAAGAAAAGAGATGGAGGTGTGGAGGTGGAGATCTATGGCTGAACACTGGGTCAAGCTCCTAGTCTAGCTGAGAGCAGGGGAGGAGAGTCTGTATGAGCAAGGGGATAGGGATTATGAGGAAAATTCCCACAGTGATGGCAGACTCTCGCTCTGAGGAGCTCACTGAATCAAGAACAGCCACTAGAGATCCATCAGGAAAAGGAGCTAGGCCCTCCAATGTAGGCAACTGTCGATTGGCATGGGCGGTATGTGGAGCCTTGAGGGGTGGCGTCAGACTGTGTTCCTGTGCGTGGGCTGGCATCTTGGAGCCCATTCCCTGCAGAGGAACACCTAATCCAGCCTTGACTTTCGGATCAGTAAATTGGACTTGCCTGAAGTGGATGTGCCACACTGAGCTGACTCACCTTGGGACTTCTTGCCCTTTGGGGGGAGTGGGTTGATGGTTGGGGAGCAGGGCAGGCTGAAGGCTGACTGGGAGGGATTTGGAGGAGGGAAGGGAGGATAGCAGGGATCCATGGATAAAAAAAGACATATTTTTTGTAAAAAATAATAAAATGAAAAAAAGCTTCACCTGTAAAGAGGGAATGGTAACGGTTTATGCTCTTCAGTCTAGAACTTTGTCCTGCACTCTGGAACAAAATACATAGAACTCATGAACTTTAGTGATTTATATCCTCTCAAATAATGATAATAATAACTACCTAGGATGATCATTTTAAAGAGTAAGCAGTATAAGGTTTCCAGGCCTTAGAATCCAGGTAACAAACACAGTCTATATTAGGATTACACCATCAATTCTATGCAGTTGGAAGTCTGTTGGAACTATTTGCTTACTCAATATTTACTTTTATAGAGAAAAATACAGACAACATACAGCAATAATATCTCATAATTTAGTTTTTTATTTTCAAATTTCAAAGCATAGATAGCCATGGTTTCATGAGGAAGAATACACACATACACACGCACCACACACACACACACACACACACACACACACACACACACACACTCATACACACACATAAAACCCCTTTGGTTTTCCAAAAGCAGGGCTTGAAATCCCGAAAAATTTGGTAATATGTACCAGAGATGATCACATTTTGGGTAAGAGAATCACTATAGAATTTGAATTTCCAAGTTCTACTCAGGATAGGAATGCTTGCCACGAATATACGAAGATCTGTGTTCAAATCTTTAGCTAGGTGTGGCTGCACACAACTGTAACCGCAGCACTGGAGCCAGAGACAAGATCATTGGGACTTGCTAACTAGTGTAGCTGCAGGTCCAGTGAGAGATCCCTCTCAGGGGAAGAAGATCATAGAGCAGGACATATACAGCCTTTCCTGACCTCTGCACACTATGGGCATTATGCTACACCCATATACACATAGACACATACACCACACACATAGTCAAGTATGTGCACACACAAGAAAAACAACACACCCATACATTCCTAAATGCCGTCTAAATTACACTAAATTCTTGCTGTCATACTGGTCTGTCATGTTTCTATACATGTGTAGTTAGACTAAGCCTCTAAGAACAGGAGCGAAGAAACCAAATGGACTTTCCCTGACACACCAAGAGCCTTCGCTTAAGTCTCCAGCTTCTTAGAGAGAGAGAGAGAGAGAGAGAGAGAGAGAGAGAGAGAGAGAGAGAGAGAGAGACAGAGAGAGAGAGAGACAGAGAGAGAGACAGAGAGGAGGCAGAATCAGATTACAGCCAGAGCAACGTGATTAAATTGGACTATGATTGGTTTTTAGCTTTGAACTAATTTCCAACCCTGGAGAATTGAAAAAAAGTTCACCAAATGTTTTTTTTTTGTTCTCTCTGAAAAATAAAAAATATTGAAGTGAGCTCTTAAGACAACAAATCACACTGTTCAACTCTAAACAGCTAAGGGAAAAACAAATATTTTGAGCAGCAGAGCAAATGGAATATAAAATTATAAAAAATTAAATGCCTATTTCTAAGAGTAGATCATTACTGTCATATATTGCTTAAAAGTCTTGCTTCTTTAATATATTTATTTTTCATAAGTAAAATATTTTAATATCTGCTTTGGCGTTTTCTTATATATCAGAAATATAGACAGAAATTGTCATGTACTTTTGACCTATTTTAATTCAGGTTATGGTTCTTATTACAAGCCTATACCACCAAGCATGCACCACTCTGGGTAACCATGATCTCGCATGTGGGGGAGCCAGGGTCTAAGTTTTAAGTGATATGTGTATACGTTGCCACTTCTATTGAGAGATAATATATCTGAGCTACTCGGCTGAGAATTTCACACGTTTTTCTTTTTAATCACCCCCTGCAAAGTCCTTTGAAGATAGTATTTCATTAGCTCAGTTTGTAAATGAGGGAAGAGTAGCTGAGGTTAAGAAATGTATCCAGGGACACGCAGCTATAAATACAGTTTAATCCACTTTCTTAATTGACATACAAACACAAAGGAATACACATATGCAAATATAAAAATAAAAATATAAAAAGGCCATGCCTTAACAATGATGAGAGCCAAGTTCTAACAAGAGTAGAGAATCCCATCTCACCTGCTCTCACCTCACACAGCAGCCTGTTTTTGTTTTGGAAAAAAAAATAAGATCAATTCTAAGCAAAATAATATTTATAGTAAAACTTGAAATCTTAAGTCACATTGGGAGTTGTATTTCATAAAAATACACCAAGCATAGAAAGCCAGAATATTTTAAATAGGAGTACAGAAGAGGCACAGCTGGAGATAAAAAAAAAAAAAGTTAAAGTATAAAACATTAAAAAATACAATTTAGCTTCCTTCTATCCTTTTAACCTTTTGTGATGGAAAACTTTTAGTTTATACTTTGCCAATTTCTCATCTCTTCCCTCCTTTCCATTTTTTTTAACATATACTAATGATTAGTTTATATTCAGATCAAGGTTCTGACCTTCCGCATATGAAAGAGAATGCATATCAGTTGTCTGTCTTTGCGTGATTATTTCATGGAATGCAATGTCCTCAGCCGTGTATAACGTTTCAGTGCTCCCAGTTTGCATGCATTTAATTTCAAATACTTTCCTTCCACTTTTTCTTTCTTGGTTTTATCATTGCTTTTGTTCTCTGAAAGATCCCCTATTCTATTTGTGGTTGATCAAAAAAAAAAAAAAAAAATCCTAGTTACATTTGCATTATGTTAAAAAACTTAAATACTGTTTTGATTATAAGGGTGTTTTTTTTTCAAAGTCCCTTAGTTACAACTTGTTTTCTAAAAAAAATTATAAAGAAGTTTTTGAATATTTATTTCTTCTAGTTATATAATTTTTTGAAATATAAAAGTAAGTAAAACTATGAATTCATCTTCTCCTTCATTGCATTCTATACATCTTGATCTCCAAATGTACTTCCTTCCATCTGTAATTTTAACATTTTGTTTTCCTTGGACCACATACCTCTACTGACACATGCAGGGTTGTATTTATTAATTTTGAAAATGAGGAGGGTAAACATGGAACCAACTCAAAATTATAAAACAGGGATGATGAAGTTAGTGTGAATAAGTCTGGGGATATCCCTTGGTGGAAGTGGCAATGATTTACTTAAATTAAAAGTAAAACTAATTCAAGAAAATAAAGTTATATTTTCTTCCATTTTATTTTTCTCAGGCTTGTGATATCGTAATGCTCAGTACTTGGTATACAGATCAGGATTAATTAAAAGGACGAACACATTCATTAGTTATAAGGACTTATGCTCTTATATGGTGTCATTTGATAGTCTAGTACCTAGCTATAGAGACGTACTTATGCAAGAAAGCGTTTTCACCTTTATTTTTATTCTGCTTAGTTGACTAATTTTAGGTACTATTTTAAAATTTAGCTTAATATTCTGAAACTGATTTAGGCAGTCAATGTTGGCATTCTCTTGCAATGCATTTATTTGCCATTCTGTGGCTAATTTTTAATTATGGTGATGACATTATGGGTTGCAAATTATTCTATTCTCCCAACCTGTAAAATAAAACAATATGATGTTACATAGTGAAAGGATGACCAGTCATCTGCTATCATTCACCGTTACTGTCTTTTTTAACTTCTAGTCCAGTTTCTCATTTATTACTGAGATAGGAGGTTTCATAGCAAATAGAAAACCAAACATTCTAGATTGTATGACCACAAAATGAACATTTTAGCTGAGATGTTGTTTATCCGCAATGGGACCAGACTATAGTCAGAAGTTTCTGTCTTGCCAGGAACTCTCAAATATCCAGGAGCTCCTTCCCAAATAGTTGACTCAGAGGCTTAATATTGTAGTAACTGCCGGGCCAGTAGCTCAAGCATCTTACTAACTAGTTCTTACATTTAAATTAACCCATAATTCTTGTATGGTTACCATATAGCTTGGCACCTTTGCTTAGTCCAGCATTCTCATCTTGCTTCCTTTGCATTTAGCTCATGGCTGTTTCTTTGTCTTTCCTTAATTTCCCAGAATTCTCCTAGTCTGGTTGTCCTGCCTCTACTTCCTACCTAGCTACTGGCCAATCAGTATTTTATTAAATCAATACAAGTACCAAATCTTTACAGTGGACAAGAGCATTGTCCCACTACAGGCTTAAATGTATCCCCAGACATGGTTTCCTGGACATTTATATAATCATGGAGGCTTATACCACAGTGAATCCACAAACCAACTAACATGTTCCTTAAGAAATCATATATTTTATTAAAAAAAGTATTGTTCTACTTTTTACCCCATAAATGTATACAATTAATATTGTCAAAAGACAGTATTTAAGTTGTATATAGCAAATTTCTATTGTGCTGAATATGTTTAATATGTTGGTCAGTCTGGTGAATTTATGTTGACTTTTGTTGATACTTATTAACTGACATTTCAAACAAGCTTTAAAATCATATAAGATCTTTAAAAATTCACAAAAATATACAAGAGTGATTGTTAACATTTAGGTATGCAGCAAGATATATCGTATTTTGTAAAATTCTCTGCAGAAGATTAATGTCTCTGCTCCAACAGCCTGGTTGACATTTAATTTTCTAAATTTTGATGTTAGGTATTTGAATATTTTATACTTATTTTACATTAATTAATAATGTAATTAATTATAATTAATTTTACAATAATTATTTTACATTAATTAATTAAAAATAAAAACACTGGGATAACAAATATGAATCTATGTTCATAAAATAGAATATAAAAATAAAATAAGATAGATTGATTAAAATGTAAAATTAGTATTATGTTTATTACCTGGTTAAATTTTTTTTCTAATCTGTTTCACAGCTGATTATCATTCAGACTGAATGATACTGTGGTAATAGTTCTGAATACTACATTGACAAGCAAGAATCCAGAAAAATCTAAAATTAAGTAAAGGGATCAGCAGATAAGTAGCTATAGTAGAAAGTTGAGAGTCATGAAGCTGTGAGAGACACAATAGGACACTTACCTAGTACCTCTCAGGACTCTAGGGCTTGACACCTTGCATTTAGACATCTGGCTTCTGAACCTA
This sequence comes from Phyllotis vaccarum, assembly GCA_033318265.1. Classification (NCBI taxonomy): domain Eukaryota; kingdom Metazoa; phylum Chordata; class Mammalia; order Rodentia; family Cricetidae; genus Phyllotis; species Phyllotis vaccarum. The sequence continues at coordinate 25,669,741 of JARWLC010000014.1, forward strand.
TGAGGTTATTATTGCTTAAACTGTAGTTGCTTTGTATCACCTGGCCCCAAGATTTCTGTAACTTGTGGCCAAGACCCAGTACTGACTACCCTTGTCATCTAATAGCCTCTCTTTCTCCCTTTCTTTAAGTTCTTGGGTTTATTCTTACAGTATTTCTCACTACAGAATAACATCAATCCTTTTTTTCCTGCCTATTACTAGGTAGCGAATGAAAGGTCTCATGCTTGGTGGCAGGCAAGCACCCTGACACTGTGCTAACACCTCCAGGTAATGGTAGCCAAATTGAGGCATTAGCTGTAATTTTAAAAGGATTTTTAAAAACGGTTAAATTGAGAAGTATTTATGAGGGGCTCAATCTTAAATCTAGTGTGGTATACTCTAAAATGCCTTCTTGGAGAACTGTAAACTAAAAATTATTAAATCTTTGACATTTTTCCTCTTGCTCAATATAGCTCAGATTTCTCCATGTTTAAATTATGAACATGTGCTCATTAATTTATCTTTTCTTCATAGCTTGGGGACTGTGCAGTTATTAGGCTTCTCCTAAAAAACCAAACAGATAAGAAATAGGCAGAATCAAGCACACATACATATGCAAAATTACATATAATATGAAGAATTGACAGTGATTACAGAGACCAAGATGTCTTCCAATCTATCATTGGAAACATTGAGATCCAAAAAGCCCATGATGGAATTTAGCTTGTCTGGAGTCCTGAGAATCAAGTTTTGTAAATTCTAGTCCTAATGTAGAAGATTCATTGTCCAGCCCAATCAGGCAGAAAGCAAGGCATGGTCTCTCTTTCTCCCCCACCTCTGGTATTCTGTTTACCTCAGACCCTCAATTATTTTGAAGATACTTACATTGGGGAACATCAGCCTTGCTGAGTGCACTGATTTGTGAGTTCCAACTAGAACATCCTCATAGAGACATCCAGCAATGTTTCATTCTGGGTACTCTGTGGCCCAGCCAAATTGACATTCAGTGTTACACGTGAAGAACTTACAATTAGAAAAGAAGTCACTGGGTGTGATATGGGTTATTGTGGTCGACATCCCATGTGTGCCTAACAACTGACTTTACTGGATGAGCAATCTGGGAGCAGGGTGTCAGGATAAGAAGAGGAAAGGCTGGTGTGTAGCATACACAAGTTCTTATGACATATACATTCCTACCACATTCAGTGTCAGGCTACCAAAGCAAGTCTTGACAGGCTGTTGAGACTGTAAAAACCTATTTTTGTTTTTCTTTCATGTCTGCATGCACTACTTTTTGAAGCATTTACATCATTGCACAGGTTTTACTACCATTTCTTGATTCAATATTTAAAACAAAATCCTTGCATTGTATTTAAAGATTAATTTTACGATAGTATTTATTAACAAGTGCTGATAGAGTGTGGATGTCACTTCTACCTTTTAACTGCTACAGAACATAAGATTTCCAGTGCAATGTGCAGCAATATGGTGCCTAAGAATATCGAGAAATGATGGGGATGCATTAAGAAGTGGTTAGCTTACTAAAAGGGATCTGGGACTTTCTCAAGGGATTAGGTTGACTCTTGAACCAAGTGTTTCTTGTTCTTGGCAGGTTAAAGGAGCTACAAGAGAAGATACTTACACAGTGAGTCTGTCTCTTGTGCTTTGTCTTGGCCACTTCGCTTTCCACCCCAAATAGAAGCAGGAAGAGTTTCCTGTAACTGAGAAGAAACTGTTGCCTTGCCTATGGCCAGGTCAACCTTTAGAAAGGAGATTCTCAACCTGTAAGTCACAACCCCGAAATGGGGCCACTAAGATCATTGAAAAATCATGGATATTTATATTCTGATTCAAAGTAGTAGCAAAATTACAGTTATGAAGTAGCGATGAAAATGACTGTATGTTGGGGGGGGGGTGGTCTCCACAACATGAGACAACGGGTTGAAGTGTTAGGAAGGTTGAGGACCATTGCTTTGGAATTATGAGTCTTGATGTTACTGCAACAGAAAAATTAAATAAACAGACACTATGGGTACCTTACAGACATACCAGACTGTTTTATATATTTCTCAATTGCTTCAGGTATGTTGATATTTGCTTTCTAGACCTGTCACTTCAAACTCTCACTGGTTTGCAGTTTGTCCAGAGAAGTTTTATATACCCAAATCTCATGTACACGTTAAAGAATATATATTCTCAAAGTGTTAGTATAGTGTTTCATACATGTCAGGTTGAGTCTGTTCCCTGGGCTATTTAAATTTTTCATCTTTATTAACATCTCTCTCTCTCTCTCTCTCTCTCTCTCTCTCTCTCTCTCTGTGTGTGTGTGTGTGTGTGTGTGTGTGTGTGTATGTGTGTGTCAATAAGGATATATATGTATATATGTATATATATTTCTTTTATTGAAAATAGATTTTTTTCTCACATAAGATATCCTGATGACTGTTTCCTCTCCCTCTATTTCTCCCAGCTTTTCTCCACCTCCCCTCACATCTAGATCCACCTCATTTCTGTGTCTCTTTAGCAAACAAACAGACTTCTAAAGGGTGACAATAAAATAGAATAGCATAAACTATATGTACCAGGCTTTTGAGAGGAGGAAGGGAGGAGCACCAAGCAGCTCCCAATCATGAAACAGAGACTTATTATTAGTTGTGAATGCTCAGCCCAGCTTAGGCATGTTTCTGCTTGGCTCTTTTAACTTAAATTAATCTGTTTCTCTTTATCTACCTTTGCCTCAGGGCTTATTACCTTTATTACTTGGCTCTATCTTGCTCTCACTATTCCTCAATGTCCCGCTGACAGCTACCTGGCTTCCTGACTGGGCATATCCATTGGTCTCTTCTCCTCCTTCTCTTATCGTCCCTCCTCTCATGCCTAGATTTCTCCCAATTATTCTCTCTGACTTCCCGCCTTGCCTATTCTCTCTCCTGCCTAGCTACTGGCCTGTTGGCCCTTCAGCTTTTCTTAGGCTAATCAGGTGCCTTAGGCAGCAAGGTGAAACAAATGGAACACGTCCTCACACAACTAAGCACACATCTTTACATCCTTAAACAGATGCAGCATAAACAAAAGTAACACATCTTTGTCTGCTTAAAGTCATATCCCACAACAATAAGAAGATAAAACAAAATCTAACACATTGGAATTGGACAAAACAAACAATCAGAAGAAAAGAGTCTGAGAGAAGGCACAAGAAATGGGGACTTGTTCCTTTGTACACTCAGGAATCCCATAAAAACATAAAACTGGAAGTCATACTATATTTCAATAAACTAGTGTGAGTCAGCTACCACTAGCATTTACAGAGTCGCATTTCAGAGAGGGCAGTGCCTGGGATCAGAGACTTAGAGACAAGGTGAAGAGTGGTTTGCATCAGGGGCAGTGTAAGGAATAATGTGACAGAAGGCTCCTTGGAATAATATAGTGGAAGAGTCCTTTTCCTAGAATCAGGAGGCCCCGGGAACACTCCCTAGCGAGACACAGAAAACCAAACCAAAGCTAAGAGAATGAACAAACAAAATAGCAATGTCTACAATCGTTGTCCCCCCTAGCCTTTTTTCAGTTCTTTCTCTGAGGTTCTAGAAGGAATCTCTGTGAGATGAATCAAAGCCAGGGGAAGGCAAATAGAAACATCTACCAGGGCCTAAGGATCGTTTTATAATTTCATTCTCCTGAGGAGATCTTCTAAAGTCACTGGCCTCCGGTACCCAGCTCTTTCTTTTCATGAACCTTTCTTCTCAATCCTATAGCTTGACAAGTACAGAGTAGGGAGAGGTCTGGCCTTACGGAAGCACTCCAACAGCAGAAGCAGAGTCATCTGTTCTCGCCAGCTCCAGAATGAGATAATTCACATAATTCTTTCTCCTCTGCTCCGTCTTCCTCTTTCTCTCTCCAATAAATGTTCTGCTTTACATAAGACAACCTATCACTTCAGGTGGCCTCGTCAAAAATATGCCATCAGAAGGCTATTCTTTAATCATGGGCCAGCGTGGGAGGTCTTAGTGTTTAAATATGAATTTATCAGATAATTCTTATTCCTGATCATTTTGCTTCCAAATATATATGAAATATGCATCCTAAATATGGTAAAACTAATTTCTAGATGGTATAATTCTAGAATTCCAGAAAATGCATCTAAAAAAATCATTTTTATTTGGAAAAGATTGATGGCTCCTATACCAGCATTGCTACATGATGTCTTTTTCTACCCCCAACCCCAGGCATTTTGCACTAAAATTTCTTGTTTCTAAAAAATCGTGTTATGCTACTTCCTGACTAATAACCTTAATTGATTTTCTAGAGCCTGTAGGGTAAAAGTCTGAAGATGTATGACAGCCTTATACTGTAGAAGTTGCTGACATAATTTTTAAAATTATGTATATAGAAAATTATTTAAAAACACTGGAAGCCAAAGAATCAGTACAGGTTCATAATTAATTTCTGTGAGCAGAACAAAATAAGATTAATGACACTGTAAAATATTTATTTATAGTCACTTCACCCAAGCTTACAGCCCATTTTATTTCTCATTCTGCCATCCATGACAACTCAGCTTGGCTGGTAATTAGCCTACACCTGCCGCAGATAATATACTAAGGCTCTTCTCTATCTTACCCATGTGTGTCCCAAGGCTTCTTTAATGTCTTAAGCTCTGTGTGTAAAGATGCATAGCTTTCCCATGAGCTGTATGACCCCAAAGCTGCATTCCAGCTTGGTGATATTTTTCTTTATTCATACTCCTCTGAAACCTTACCATGTCACAGGAAGATACAGGCCACTTTGGATTCCCGACTATCACTTACTCATACACTCGCATTTTGAAGAATAGGTTCAGTAGATTCTCTCCTTCTTGTCCTGGATGCACAATAGCAGGCAGAACATCACAACACCCTAAAAATAGTGCTTCTATAATTACCCTGTGCTGTACATGCTAATAGTTCTGAATACACTGTCTTTCTGTCCTTATTGTTAACTTTACCACTCACTACTACTTGAAATATGAAATATTTTTCTGTATTTGTCTATTGGCTGTTGTTTTTACTCAAAGTTAAGGAATAAGAGTTATTACTAATTTTTGTCTTGTCTGGTGCCATATCTACTTAGCAGTTGGGGAATGTATAAAAGAATTAATGAACAAAATCCAAAAGACAGGGTTAGGAAGCAATACTTTTCTAAACTATGACTTTGTAATAGCTAGTTTAGTATGAAGAAAGATAAAGATCCATCCTACAGAAAGTTAGAACTTTACTAGTTGTCAGGAACCCTTATTAGACAAAGACATGTATGTTAGGTGACAGATTGGGGTAGTGCTCCTAATTAGCAATCTACTAGGATGGTGGAGGTTTAGAATTGATTCCACAGCACACCGCTGCTCTGTAGAGTTGTGCTTACTTGTTAGCGAAGGGAGGTTTGTTTGAACCCAAGAACACAGGCTGGGGCTGTCTTTGAGGAGGTTGTAGTAGGCATGGATGGATGGAGGAGAAACTTTTTGTAATAAAGACGGAAGAAGTTAACAACATATGAGGGACATTTCTGATAGATGAAACTGAACAGTCAAAGGCAAAGATGAGGAGCTGGAGAGATGGCTCAGTGGTTAAGGACACTCTTGGCTTTTGTAGAAGAGTTGAGTTTCATTCTGAGCACCCACATGGCAGTTTGAAAACATCTGGTCCAGGTGATCCAGTGTCCTCTTCTTATCTCTGTGGCACTAGGCATGTAGCACACATACATACAGGCGAAACAATATATATGAAAGATAAAATAAATTTAAAACCTTTTAAACCATAGATGAGAAAGACTACGGTGTTTGCAAGGGATTTTTCTTATTTATGATAAATAAAGCTAGAAATGGAAGTTGAGGCAGAGTTAGAAAGTATCTTAATTATGTTAAGTGTTTATCCTATATAGGTTATAGAAAATTACTTAAGGTTATTAAGCAGGAGGTAAATGTGTAAGGGGTGGGGGAGGTAGAAGTGGGTGTGTTTTCAGAAACATGAATATTCTTAGTGCAAATGTTAGGGATAAGAGACATTTCACTGGGATATTTGCTCGAGATCCTTTGATCTGGTCCAAGTGGAAAGGATGAGAATTCAGTAGCCATGATGGAAGCTGAGCAGGTAAATATCTTCTAAGTGTATTCCCTAGGACTTGGCGATTGTCTGATATAAAGAATAAGGCAAGAAACGGAGTGAACACTAGTGATGTAGCGTCTAATACAGACAATTGGCATTTTGCTTTATCCATAAGTCATGTGGCTAAGAGGTGGGGAGAGGGACACAGGCTTGCTTGAAAGGCAACATGCTGTGTTTGAGCTGTGAGAGACTATGAAGAAGCTCAGTGTTATGTAGATGGGATATGAATGACATTTACTGAGACATTTTATCAGCTCCATCAGATGGAGAATAAGAAACAAGCATAAAAAGAACCTAGGTTTTGGGGTGTGATGTTAGACAGACATCAGTAAAAGCAGAATGAACAAGTTGTCTTGTTGACATAAGGAGAGAAGAGAGTGGCATCTCTACAGAAGCAAAGAATGGACAGCTGAGAAATACTGTTCATCATGAAGACGAAGTTCCGCAATAGACTGGGAGATCTTCCCAAGATCTGTAGCTGGATTGCAGGGTTGGTAAGGTGAGAAATCAGGTTGAGTAATATACATTCCCTCTGAACATACACAGCATCCACCATTGAGCCTTCTGGCCTTTTTATGGAAGTAGATTCTCTGTCACACAGAACTCAATGAGGTGAGTTAATTTTTTTCAGTACTTTAAAAATTGTGTGCATGCATGTGATGTCTAGTTGAATACCTCTTCAAGTACATGTGTTAAGACCAGAAGTAAATATCAGGTGTCTTTTTCTATTCTGTCTACTTATTGTTGTGTGTTACAAGGTCTCTCTCTGAAACTGGAGCTTACCATTTCATCTAGAAAGCTTTGGGACCCACCTTCCTCTGCTCCCCTGTGCTGGAGTTACAGGTATGTGCTACAACATATAGCTTTTATAAAGTGGGAGCTAGGGATCTGAACTTGTATCCCAGGGATTTCACAACAGGGACTTTGCCGGTGGCTTCTTCTCTCCAGCCTCATTTCAGAAATTTTTTTCTTGATTTCATTATTTTTTTAAATAAAAAAGCCTTTTTTATCCATGTGTTCCCCTGGTCCCCCTCCCTTCCCTCCTCTCAATCCCTACCAGTCAGCCTTTAGCCTCTCCCCTCCCCCTTTCCCAACCCCTCCTCCCAAAGGGCAAGAAGTTCCAAGGTGGGTCAACTCAATATGGTACATCCACTCCAGGAAAGTCCGATTTCTTCATCCCAAAGTCAAGACTGGGTTAGGTGTTCCTCTGCAGGGAGTGGGCTCTAAGGTGACAGCCCACACATAGGAACATAGTCTGACTCCACCCTTTGAGGCTTCACATACTGCCTATGCCAGTCGACAGTTGCCTACCCTTGGAGGGCCTAGTTCCTTTTCCCAATGGATCTCCAGTGACTGTTCTTGATTCAGTGAGCTGTCCCTTCCACCACATATATCCTCTCACAGCATACAACAGAGAATTGATGGTACATTGACTTCAAACATGATTTTCACTTTCTGACAAGTTAATCCTTTCCATAAGCCTATAGGTGAATGAGGGACAGAAGGGGATATACATCCTGAGGCAAGGCTTGGGTGTTCTTTTCAGCAGCCAAACTGTGTGGTATATTTGACAATGAATCATGGCATGTGGTCCAGCTGCATTCGAAACATTTTGGATACTCAACACACAAGATTCTGGGTAGGTGAGGCTTAGTAGGCCTTAAAGAAGTGTTCTTCTTCTTTTTTGGGGTTTCTTTCTTGTTTATGTTTATTATTAATTTTTTTCCATTTACTTATTTTGTTGACTCCCGAATAGTGCCATTCTGGCCCTTATGGTCCCTCCTCCTCCCCAAAGGACTAAAACCTTATGTTAAATAGGGGGGGGAAAGGAAAAACATGTTTTCCTGCACTACAAGTCTCCTTATCGCTGCCACCTGCTGAGTGCTAGTCTTTTGGGATCTTCCAAGACCTTGGGTGTGCCCGGACAAGGGGTCAGGGTGTGAGAGAGTTAAGAAGGAAGCAGAGAGTGGGGAGAGAGCTGGGACACAAAGGGGAGAAGCTGGAACCAAGCATGGAGTAGAGTTAGTAGAGTCAGTGGAATGGGAGCAGAAGGAAACCAACATGGCGGGAAGCTAGAGGGAAAAAGGCTAGGCGAGATGCATGGCAGGAAAGAAGCATGGCAGGGGGAGAAACAGGTCTAAGATATAAGATGTACTGAATAAAGCTCGGGTCTCTCATTGTGATCCTGAATGATGGAACCTAACAACTCCTGAGTGCAGATTATTTAACCTCAACACCCCTCGCCTGGACAAGACTCGAACCCCCAGAAACCGGACGCGGTATTATTTTATTAAAGAATATAATTTTTAATCTATATATCCCCTGCTCGCCATCCCTTCCCTCCTCCCAATCCCTCCCAGTCAGCCTCACCCCTCCCCATCCACTCATTCCCTCTCCCAAAAGGGCAAGAAGTCCCAAGGTGGATCAACTCAGCATCTGTGCCACTTTAGGCAAGTCGGAGCCACTCATCCCAAAGTCAAGGCTGGGCTGGGTGTTCTTCTGCAGGGAATGGGCTCCAAGGTGCCAGCCCATGAACAGGAACATAGTCTGACCCCACCCCTTGAGGCTTCACACACTGCTCATGCCAGAGCACTTCTGGTGATTCACATGTGTATACCAGCAACTGTAACATCCCTGCAAATATAAAATATTACTCACCTGGTATTCTAGGATCTTAATGTTAGTTAGCCTCATACTCTCTGCATGGTTTGGGCAAAGGACTTTCTTTTAAGTATTTCCTCTTTTATATTTCCCTTTAATTATTTTATTGCCCTTGAAGTCCATTATTTGTATCATTGTATATGTGACATAGTACTGTGAACAAGACCCTTTCTTCCAAGAAACACTTTCCACAATCATGTTAACATTCATGCTTGCTCCTACAAAGGGAAAGGAAACCTTTAATGAAGCGGTGCTTATTGAAAGCAAGCCTAAGTGGTCAGCTGACTTTGTTTACTGTCTCAGACCCTCACTTATCTCTGATAAAAATTCCTGCTGCTCACGGTCACCAATGTGGGCCTGAGAGTGATCCTTGCCACTGTGAGAGTGCAGCAGTCATAAAAAAAGTCTCCTATCTCATCCTGCTTTGTAAATATTTAGATGTGAAGTGCCTGTAACACTGGAGACTGAGATGTGGCTGGTAGAAGAGGCTTGGGATTAGGGAAGTTTTGTAAACATAGCTCATTTTCTTTCCATTAAACTCCTGGAGTGTGATGCTGCCCACTGTGGGGATGACACCGACTGTCCCCTGCTTGCTGATCCTAGCACCTCCATCATCAGGATATATCAGCAGCTTATTTGTTCCAGTCCCAGAACTTTGAAATGGATGCTTTGCCTCTTAACACACAGTTGCCAAAGATCAGCTCCATGAGATGTCTTTGTATTTACAATGTGATCTGAGGAAGCAGATAAGCAGTTGCAGAATACCTGTCAGGATAGAGAGCCTATCTTCTGGCCTTGGTTTTACTTCTAAGTAAGGAAAGGAGAAGTGGGGAAGGAATGGAATGGTACTGGACAGAATTTTCTGTACTTTGGTATTTAACAGTATAGATATTTATAATGACTTGCCATCTTTTCTCCCCTCTCCTCCCTTCCCTCTCTCTCTCTCTCTCTCTCTCTCTCTCTCTCTCTCTCTCTCTCTCTCTCTTTCTATTTCTTTAAAGTCATAGTAGATGTGATCACATTCCCAAAAGTTTAATGAGAGGGGAAAACATAAATGTATCATCATAAAAAGTGACAATTCAACAGATATATAAATAAAACTCCATAAGGAATTCTCATATTTGCTTAAAATCCATAAGAAAATAAAAATGTGGTTTCATTGTTATAATATAATACTCCACTGAATTCAGCAAAGCCTGCTATATCATAACCACAATGAAAATACCCTCTACCTCCTTTACAATGCCCTGAAATTTCTTAATGGCACACAGGGAATCAGAGTCCCAACTGTATTGTGCAAGACATTTGCCCATTCTTTGCTCTATTTTTTTCCCCAGCCCAAGAACTATTGTTCTTTCTACCTTTGACCTTCTTCTTGCTTTCTTTTTAATTTAATTTAATTTTTTTTTTTTTTTGGTTTATCAAGACAGGGTTTCTCTGTGTAACAGCCTTGATTGTCCTGGAACTCCCTTTGTGGACCAGGCTGGTCTTGAACGCAGGAAGTTATGTCTATCTCTGTCTTCCAAGTGTTGGGGTTAAAGTCATATGTCACTACCGCCCTGCATTTTCATCTTCTTAAAAATAAAAAGAATTATTTTATTTGTGTTAATGTTTTGCCTGCATGTGTACTATGTGTGTGCCTAGTGCTGGAAAAGGATATAAGAAGACATAGGATCCCCAAAAACTCTTACTTACTCATGGATGGTTGTGAACTTACATGTGAGTACTGGGAATCCAATCTGGGCCACCTGAAGAGCAGCAAATGCTCTTAACTACTGAGCTCTCTCTCTCTCTCTCTCTCTCTCTCTCTCTCTCTCTCTCTCTCTCTCTCTCTCATTATGGGGATAGAACCCAAGACCCTGTTGTAGGCACTCAACAGCTAGCAAAGCACATCTCTGATGTTTCTTTTTCTTTCTTGGTGCACTTACATCAGCATGTCTGATGTAGTTGAGTTCTGACATAGCATATCCTCTGGTGTGCAGTGATTTACTAATACATGTTTAACACAGCAACCCAGTTTAAAAAACAAAAAAAAGCACAGCTGCTTTATGGGGCCTATGTTGAAGACAAGCTGAAGGGTAAAATCAGAAAAGGCCTGATAAAAATGGTTCGCTCAAAAAGGAAATGGCGCTTGGCCAAATCGTGGGAGGGACAGGTCATTTTGAGACACTGGTAGGCTAACCAAATTGTTGTTCCCTTTGGATGGCACATGATGGGGATAATAGAGTCACTGTAACATGAAAAAAGAATACAACCAAAAGGTAAGGGAATGGGAGGAATGGGGAGCAATAACCTGCAGGAGTCCTAATAGCGTTTAATCTTTAATTTGTTCTTTATTGTGATTCCTTTATTTATAGTTGGCCACTCTGTCTATGAGTATTCTATTAACCTCAGGTAAGATATTTTTGGATAAAAGAATATGTTTCTACTGAACATGAACATATTTTATCATTACAGTTTTTCCTGGACAATACAGTATAGTTACTGTATAACTTTTTGCATTGCATTTAGTAGTACAAGAACAGTATCATTTAAAATATATGACAAAGTGTGCACAAATTGTATGCAAATTACTTCTCACACTAAATAGAGACGTTGAGCTTCTCTGGATGTGAGTATTTGCGGGGGATCCTGGAACCAACTTTGCATTAGGATTTTATAATTAAACTTCCAGTTAAGCTCTATTAATCTCTGAAGCTTAGAGTAAAATTTTCTGAGAGATATTACAACATAACTCCTTAATCAGAGCCATAATCATCTTAAGATCTTAGCTGTTACCTTTTCTTGAGGCCAAGAGAAAAGTGACAATTATTCTTTTAAAGGACACCCTGAAATCATCATCTGTCAAATTCAGTCACTGGCCTCAGGAATAAAAGACACATATGGAAAAGCAAGAAGGGGGTGCCAGCCATTGACCAGTAGAATGTGGTGCAATTGTTTTCCAGGACTGCCAGTAAATTGGAAAGGGAGAATCGAATAGAGATGTAGAGGAAACCCAAGTAAATTGAGAGTTGACCAAACACAACACCACTGATCTCTGAAATTCTGTTGGCTTCTTAGTCCCCACGAATACTCTGCTTCTCATCAGTGCTCCAGAGTTTTGGTGTTACAAACCCCTTTGCCATCCATGCTCTGTGACGCTTTGCATGGAGTTGAGGTTGTCCAGGGAGTCTTGGAGATTGAAATTCTCTCTGTCTTTCACCAGACAGACATAGGTGTTAATCTCTGCCTCTACCTTGACCTTCATGTTCAACAGCTCATATTACTTCTAGTCCTGATGTAGGCTATCTGCTCAGGTCTGTGGCAGCTCTGAGCTGTTACATCTGCATGTTGTAGCTGGCCGATGTGTCCCTCAGGTTAAGCTAGCCTCCAGATTTTTCATGGAGTCAGTCTAAGGCCTGAAAAGTATGTCTCATCAATTAGTTATTGTACTGGCATCTCTGATCCCTGCAGACTCAATGGGGACAACTGTGGTCCTCTTTCTGGAATTGGTGCTTGTCCAGATCGTTTTCGTTCTTCTGAACCAACTGCTCATATTGGGCCTATTTCTCCCATAATCTTGCTGAGGTACCTAATTTTGCAGAACATGAACTTGTACTTTGGACCTTGTGGACCCATAACTGACAGTTGGAGGTGACTAGGCCTTTGTCTTCCCCATTCGGGTTCTCCTCCACTAACAGTAACTCCTCCTTGAAAGGTTCAATTTCTATCCACAGCTGCAGCTTATGACACTTTCTGAGTTCATAGATACCATCCTCTACAGACGAACACATGGCTAGTTGTCTCATAATCAACCTTCAAGTTATCAGCAGCAAGATGAGCATTGCTAACCTGTAAAAAAAAAAATACAAACATTGTTCTCCACATGAGCTTTCATGTCCTCAATAATCTTGAGGTTGTTTTCCCGGTCTCTGTCCTTCTCCAATTCCCTATTCTCAGTATCCAGGCTTCCCACTCTGTCCAGGCTCTGGTATGAGACGTGTCCAGTTTTCTACTGTCTGCATGACACTCATTTACACTAGGCTTCCGGGCCCAGAACCCATCTAGATACTTCGTGGAGCAGGATATAAAGATGCCAGATCTGAAGCCCTTGATGCCTACATAGCTATTGTTCCCACAGTTGGCTACTAGGACTACTGACTAGTAAACCAAAGAGAGCCCCGGAAGTGATAGGAGAAGGAGTGGAGAAGGATGTGGAACAAATAATGGAGTTCAGACCGTTTCCCAAAGATGAAAGTCAGGTGCAGTGACGAATAATTTTTGTTTAAATATTAAGTAAATGACAACCTATCCTGAAAACTGTGAGGATCCCACATCAGTCAGATTTGTCACATCATGGAAATGGGCTGCAGTTATGACTGGCTGGTTTGTAGACATGGATGACTATGACGCTAGCACATTCCATAAGCTGATATTTTCAGCAGTCTCTTGACTCCAGTGGTATCATGTTATTTAGTTCATTTGTTGACAGGAAACACTTAGATGGACAAAGTGGGGATCTGCAAAGGAAGAAGACAGGAAGTACCAGGACCTCTTAGAGGTCATCCAACTGGTAAGAAATGAATGGTGCTCATTTGATTGACAACTCTCAGGAAAAGGGAATTCCAATGGAAAGACAACTGACTTTCTAAGCAGGCACTGTGTTGTTTCCCACTGTCCTGGAATTCAGCAGTCGACACAATGCCGGCTTTACAGTCTCACTTTTTCTTAGTCCCTGCTTTATTCTCCAAAATTCACTTCAGATTAAGAAATACAAAACCACATTGAGTAACAGTGATTCACTAATAAGATATTCACAGTCCATAGACTTACAGCTTGGATTTATCTTTCTCGTCCTTGAGGTCTTTCAGTTTAAACATCCATAGAGGCACTTCTGGGAAGATTTAAATTAATTTTTTGTCTCAGATTGTTGTCATCAAGTTAAAAATCACTCACTTCACATAAGCTTTTTGTCTTAAACAATGAGGGTTTTATACATAATAATCCTTAAATATAGTGATTTTTGATCTTTTCATTTGGTGAAAACTCTTTTATTAGTCAGTGGTCTGTTTTCTGGGATCAGAGGTGAAGGGGGTATTAATTGTGGTTGTCACTTTACATACTGCACCCATGCTGATATCAGGAGCCAGGGGGCTTGGAGGGAGATATAAATTGGTGCCACAGGCCTGGCGCCAGGCACAGACAGGGCCTGGCCTCAGTCATGACAGATGTCCTACTGTCAAAGTGATTTCTGGATGTTGTGACCGATTAGCAGCCCTTCTGCCCCGAAATGCACAGCCAGAATTGAACAAAGTTGTCATTAATTTGTCTGTTTGCTTTTATGTCCCTTTACTTCTCTGGCCTCCCTGGCTCCACTGCACCTCATCAGTAAAGAGACATCATCTGGATAAAAGTCTCTGTGAGGGGATGCAATTGAGGTGGCAGGGAGCTTGAAGGCACATGTACCTCAGACATCTGGAAGCTAGAAAGGGACACCCAGGGGAAAGGATGAATTGAAAAAGAAAGCTTTAGAAATAAAGGACTTCTTCAAAGGATGTCACGGGCAAAGAGCAGCCACATGGGGGTTACCTGGAAAAGAAAACAGTGGCAGAGAAATCAAAGAGAGCCAGGCTAAGAAAAAAAATTAGGGGTGGGGGGTAAAGTAATTGGAAAGACAGAATTCAAGAAGGGAGATAGGAAACGGAAACACAAACCCTTAGGAAGCATGCAACACAAATCACTTCTGCGACTCCCGTTCTTTTTCCAAATGTCCTGCGAGTGTCCAAATGCTCCCCAGCTGGTTGCTGTCTTTCTACGTGGTGTTAACTTTAGAATGGGGAGCCCACCAAAAGGAAGTAGGTTGGGGACTGCTAAAGGATCCTCCAGGACCAAATTCTTCCTGCTTCTGGATCCTCTGGAGAGGGAATAGGTTCCTCTTCACACTCCCACCACTGAAGAAGCCCCAGCTGTCATGTCTCCGTCGCCATAACACTGACCTGAAATAAATCTTTCTGTTTGTTATTTTTTTCCTCTAAGTTATCTCTCTGGCAATTTGTCTCAGGGACGGTAAAAGTAAGTAGCAAAACCACAGCTTACGCCCATGCTACTCCCGAGCCTTTCTCAAATTCATCCGCCTTTCAGAGTAGTCATGTTTCCAACAATTAGATTTTGTGGTGATATATTGTGACTGAGAAACTTCCCACTACAAGATTTCTCTTAAGACATGTATTATGAGTATCTATAGAGATAAATTTGGTTAGTAGACAAACTCCTATCCCAAATGTTGATGCTTTGAGGTAGTGCTTCTCAAGCTTCCCAGTGCCGTAGTTCTTCATGTTGTGGGGATCTTCCAGTAGTAAAATTATTTTGTTGCTACTTCATAACTGTATTTTTGCTACTGTTTTGAATCATAATGTAAATATCTGCATTCTGATGGTCTTAGGTGACTCTTGTGAAAGGGTTCTTAGATACCCCCAAATGGACTCAACCCACAGCTTTAAGACCTAATGAATAGGGGACTTGAAAAACTGTCTTTTATTTTGAAACAAATCCTATCCTCTTCTGTTCTGCCCTTAAAGTCTTATGCAACAATAGATCAAAGGACATTAGAATCACATAGACATGTTGACAATAAAGCCTATCACAAAGTAAAAATGACTACAGTCCCCTTTGCTCCTAATAGACCATAGCTTACCAAGGCCACTGCCATATTTCTGAAGCTGTATTTACTGTGCATATTCACCTTTCAATTAACTGGAGATATATGCTCATATTTGGTTACTTATGGCTTATTTATATTTAATATCCAAATATGTTACAGGTCAGGAAGGTCTTAGTTTTATGCCATTACGAACTTGGCATGTAATCATGAAGAAACAGGCGCAACTCAGCAAAGCACAGGAAATATTGATGTGAAAAGCATAAACAAAACGCCCACCAACTCAAAGAACACTTAGAAAATCTGCAGTCAAATATGGCATTGTCAAGATTTTCATGATTTGAAATTATTCTGTTACGGTCATTGCTCTCTTTTGGTTAGCATGGCTACCTGAACTTTACCAAATTCTGATATTTGAAACTCAAGTCTGTGATTACGTCTATGAAAGCATATATGGATGACCTTAATATCTGGATATGCAGATTAAGTGAGGTCCCCTGTCTTTTCAAAGAGCATTCAATCTACTAGAGACCTAAATAGAACATAATTGAGTTGGCGTATTCTGTCATCTTTTGCCTTTAAACCTGGTTTTGCACTCAGATGAGACCTATGCCATGGCTTTCCTGGATCTTTGATTTGGTTACAGTAGATTCCAACATTTCTTAGCCTTCAGAATTTCATAAACAATCTACTTATAATAACAATCTCCCTCTCCTTCTGTTTCTTTCTGTGTCTGTCTGTCTTTTTCTCCATATCTATCTATATACATATATCTGTGTGTAATGCCTATTTGTATGTACATTTTCTCTAGATAAAATCTTTATCTTCTTTTATTATGACCCTTATATAGCTTTTTCATGAGAAACTCACAAAAGTTTGCTAGACCATGAAAACACCACGTTCAAAGATTTGTACTCTTCTTAAGGAGTCTCTTTAAGAAGACAGTCTCTGAGGGACAAGAAGAGCCATCCCGTTCATGTGTCCTTAACTCCATCTCAAGAAAACCTTATTTAAATACCTCATCAGAATAAGGAAATGTGGCTTCCTTGAATCTCTTCCCCTGGCTTACTTCATTAAATAGCCCTGTCTACTTCTCCCTGGCTTGGAGTCCCAAAAAGCTTTTAGCATCTGGCAGCGTTTGCTCAGTTCCCAACCCCTGATGCGATGCTGCTGGTGACTTGCTTGGCTTCTGGAAGAATACTTCAGCTTCTGGTTGTCTCTTCACTTGTTATTTTTAAAGCCTACTGCTCTGACAGCTTCTACTGGAACCGCCACTGCTGACTTCCCCAAGGTTCTTTCCGCCCGCATGTATGGATGGACAGGATTTGGGAAACCCTTAACCCCACAACATTAAGAAGAAACTTCATATATTAATTTCTCGAATAAAAAGATTATGCAATATTTTTCTATTATATTTTCAACCCACCCCTCACCAAGAAAGAGACTTTTGTCCTAGGGATTGCCAAGCATTTTTGTTGATGTTTCTTGAAGGATTTCTGATTCCTATACCTTGGGAAGGGACATTAACTCAAATACCAGTATCATTTGCTTCTTCTGCCCCGAACTATTACTTCCTTCTTCTTTTTTAAAAAGCATATCATCACCTCAAATATTTACCATTTCTTTGTGATGAGAACATTCTAAAATCTTCTCCTAGGGCTATTTAGAAATATAAATAATTATTGTCTAGTTTCTTCTTCACCCCAAGGAGATTGGGATGTCTTCTTCCACAAAAGGATGCTGGGAGTCAACTTGGCAACCTCAGGTGGCAAGTGCAACATCCATGTTTTCAAAGAAATGCTCTAATCCCTAAGATTTCTGAGTAAGACACCCACAAATTCACCATTGATTTGACTTGCACAGCGTTCCTTCTCGTAAGCTCTCATCTCTGTATAAATTGTGCTTCCTCTCACTTGCCCTAAAGCATTCTCCCCCTTTCCTGTTTGTAACAAGATGCACTAAAATTCAGTATCGGTATTATCTTCCCATACCTACATACTTTTTGGATGACTGATTTATTTGTTTACTTATTAACTTTTGAGGAAAAAAAGTCTCACTTTGTAACCCAAGCTTTCTCAGTCCTCTATTCCTGCCTCAGCCTCCTAAATGCTGGCACCGCAGTCATATACCAGTACACCTGGCTGTCTTTTGATTTTAATGCCTGGGACTTTCCAGCTGTAAGCTACAGTGACAAAGCAAGTTTACTGCTGTGATTTCCCCCAGAGGAAAGGACTATTCCCGGGATCCTCCTGTGCTCTGCCAAACCTCTGCTAACCCATCACGAGAACGTTCTGGGTTTATCTCTTTGATGTTTCTGTCACCTGAGTGTAGTTCTGGTCCTCATCTGCATGGAACTGTCATTCTAGTGAGAGAGACGGTATGTAAATAAATAGTGACATTACAGAGCAAGGCAGCTGTAAAATGATGTCGGTAAAATGCAGTGGGAAGGCAGCCTGGGAGCAATTAGGAGCAGATTGGAGGGAGCTTGGAGAGCTGTGAAGATGGGAGCTGTTTCTTCTGGGCTCTGATATAATTTAACCGAGGAGACCAGTAGGAAGGAAAAAAAGAGATCTTCTCATGGTAAAATACTCTTGAGACTTGAGAAGTATTTAAAGAAGTCTTGTAGATGATGAGCTTTTGATTAGAACATCAAGGAACGTCTGATTCAGTGATGAAGACCAGGAAATTCTGTGCTCACCTTAGTAATCCGCAGCATCTACCTACCTTTATTACTTTTTACTTTTAGCAATAATTTAAATTTTTAGGAATTCTATTTTCTGTTGCTTCTGAGTGAAATGCTGTCTTTTTAGGGAGAAGCTCTTTAATTTTTTTACTTAATGCTTATAAAGTGTTTTATGCATTTCATTTGCTCATTTGGTAAAGGATTTAGTGTTTTCTAGGACATCGGATTCCTACCGTTAGCCACTGTAAGGTTTGACTTATTTCAGGTCATAAGTTGAAGGCATTAATATGTTCTATTCAAAAGACCATTCTGGAAAAAAAAAACCTAATTATTTCAGGTTTTAAAATAATTTCTGTGTGGTACTTCTTGAAGTACCTACTTCCCTATCTCAGTAAAAAATCAGAACATCATATTCTTTATGCCTACATAGTTAGGCTATTTTGGGGCAGCTACTTGAGAAAATATTATTTGACAAATTTATGCATAATCATTTAGCCAATCTTATTTAAACACTTCAGTGACTATAAAAATTTTGTTGTTTCAATTTCCCATTATTAACTTATTATTCTCATTAACTGATTTTTCCCCGGTTTGTTGTTATATAGACAATTTTTTTTTTTGCTGTTTTATTGGCAAAAGAACTTCCCTCTGAGATAGGAAACTTGAGTAGACCATACAGTGTGTTCAGTTAAAAGAGTGCATAGTCTTAATGAAGAATGTAATTGTACACAAGAAAATTTAACATCAGTCTGTAAAGGAAATATGCATAGAAGAACCAAAAACTGTAGGGGGGTTGCAGCCAGCTAGCCTGACAAAAACCAAAAGTTGCCTTGTTCTGTTCTGGGTAATGTGAATAGGCATGTGCACTAGCCACTTCTGCTGAGCCAACTTGGAGCCTTATACTGCTCCTGGTGGTTGGTGACACGTGATCATCTAAATGCTGGGGGCCAATGAGAGAGAGACAACACAGCTAAGAGTCTCTGACTGCCAGTGGAAAATCACACACACACACACACACACACACACACACACACACACACACACACACACACACACACACACACACACACACACGTTCTCCCCATATCCACAATAAACAAGGCTCCTGTTTGCTTCTCACCTGACTCCTGGTGTCTGGTGTCTGGAAGTCTGGACTCTGCAAATTCTCTCCTACCTCCAAGGGGCATTAAAGTTGTTTGTCCTGTAACAAAAAAAAAAAAAAAAAACATATCTCAAAATGTTAAATTCTGCCTAAGGGGCTGGGAATGTGACTCAGTTGTTTGCTTGCATGGCATGGTGATACATGCTGTAATCCTAGCACTTGACATATGAAGGCAGGAAGATCAGAAGTTTAAGGTCATCCCTGGCCATATACCAAGTTCAGTGTCAGCCTGGCCTACATGAATCCCCATCTAAATCAAAAAAATAGCCATGCAGGGTGCCACACACCTTTAAGCCTGGTCACATAACAGGTTTCCAGAAGGCCAGGGCTGCAGAGAGAAACACTGACTGAGACCCCTGCCCTTCAAAACAACAAACAAACAATAAATAAGTAAAGGAATATTCTAGCTGAGAGTTGACAAGTGTGAGAAAATCAAAGTACTTGGAAAGGACTTGAGTGCATGAGTTAAAGTTAGGGAAAAGCAGACTGTTGGTGTGACTAATAAGAAGCTCCTCCAGGCAGGCAAAGAATTTGGCAATGGAGACTAGAGCCTTCAGCAAAGACCAATGACTGGGATGCAGTAGCTGACAGGTGATTAGGGAACCTTGCCTGTGTTCTTGACAGTGAAGGTGGCCAAGAGGCTCACAGGAGGTGTCTGTGGGACAGAGAAACGTTAGGAGGGAGTAGACCTGGCAAGATCAGGACACCAAAAGTAGAGAGGAAGGCAGAGACATCTTAGAATGGGAAGCAGTGGCAGGTGACTACACTTTCACTTGCAGAGATGCCATGAGTGTACACTAGCATTGCGAAGAAATGCAGGATTTTGGAAGAAGCCAAGGTGCTTAGTTTTTGCATAAGAGACTTTTGTTAAAAACGAAGAAACAGTGATGCAGGATTTGAGCTAGTTCTTTCTTCCAGGTCTGTAAAACTAGGAAAATCCCTTTTCCTTGTCAGCTTCTTTTTCATCTGTTGAACATTTACTTTGTGGAGCTGTGAATAGGTCAAATGGCAAACCGCAGGTACGGCAACTTCCTTGGACTAACAACTCATAAATGTTACTTTCACTTTCTCCTTTTGAATCTGAGAAGCAATAAAGGTCCAAACTACTTATCCAGCTGCATAGATGCGAAAGGTAAAAGCCAGAAGCTCAGTCAAAGGGGGAAATGGATAAAAAGGTCCCTGAGAATTTTCAAATTTTTCAGAGGAAAATAAGTGATTCTTGATTCCTTGTAGATGATTGTTGTTTGAGATTTCTTTGGGGTATGAAGTCTCTGATGTATTTTTAACGTTACAAAGTCCAGAGGAAAATAATTATTACTCTGATTGCATTGTCCGTAGTTTAGATAAGGGTGGTGGCACATTCCTTTAGTCCCAGTACTTGGGAGGCAGAGGCAGGTGGATCTCTGTGAGTTCAAGGCCAGCCTGGTACACAGAGTGAGTTTCAGGACACCCAAAGCCACACAGAGAAATCTTGCTTGAAACAAACGAACAAAAGAGTATTCTATTATGCTTTCTATACTCTCTTCTGAAATACATCTTAACAGGTATTTATTGGTCTATATTTCCAATTTAAAAAATAGCTAAGGAGTTACAGTAACAGATAATCACATAACACAGGGAATAGATTCTAGAAAATCAATGTGTTCCCCAAGAAGCACACTCAAGACAAGCTGTGGTTGTAGTATTTATTGATTGTGGTAAGATGGAAGGGGGGGGGCATCAACACCGATAGGTCACATGCAATAGGCAGCTGTTGATGATTTGCTGGGTGAAGAAACAGATTGAGCACCTAAATATTCTGTATTTCTCTCAATTGCCAGGTTGAATCTGTCGAGGGGTTACTAGCTCTTCCTTCTCATTACTCCCTAACCCTAAAGGGCATGCAGTGCATCTTCTGTTAAAATTGACTTTCACATAAATACACCCTGTCTAGCTGTCCACCTTGTTCTGAGGTTTGAGATTACCAGAATGAGAGGTTCCCTATGGCCTCATGGACATTTTGGCTAGTAAGAGTTCTTTTTAGTTTCAGACATCCCTATTTGATATTATAACTTTACCATGTGCTATCTAGATATTGCTTATTTTTTATGGCCCTGTATTAGTTCTCTGTTCTAGGCAAAACCATGGCATTCCCATCTGTTAGATTAAACACTTTCAGACCGCGTACCAAGTCACTTACCTAAGAGCCAGGGAGTGGTGTCAACCTAATATTCTGCAGCTTGACCAGCAGATGCAATTCTCTGTGCCAGTCTTGGCCCCATGCAATATCCTTTTTACTTCTATTCCTTCTCCGGAAAAGATACAATCTGAAATTCCAGGGGGTCAGCAGTTCACTTGTAGCTCTTAGCCACAGAAGAGACAGGTTAATGAGACAGCATAGGCCTAGTCTTTCTGCCACATGGTTCCTGTTCATTTGTTTGCTAGGTTTTTGGCATCTAAGTTTGTTCTAAAACAAATTTAGAAATGGAATTAAACACTGTCCTTTAAGGGTGGGTATATCACAAAAGAAGACGACAGTTGTCCAAGCCGATGTGGTCCCTTGGAAGGTTCTGGCTTTTTGACTGACAACTTCATCTGCAGATTGTCCTTGAAGCTCCCTGGGCATTGTTTTTCAGTTGGTTTACAAACCTTCCAGGTCACCAACCATAGAGTTCCCATTTTCTTCCAGGATATTCTCTTGTGTCTCACAAGTTCCTTTTTCTTCAGAAGTCATTCCTGTCTCAGCAAGACATTTTCCCCCTTAAAATAATTCAGCTCATTGTAATTAAATAGTGGAACAAAAGCCTCTAGAACACAAAACCAATTTGCCTTTCAAAGGGAGATTTCATTTTGTTTTTAAAACTTGAGAATAACTTTGTGGTGATGTTTTGTGTAATCTCTAAGAAATAAAGCTTGCCTGAAGATCAGAGGGCAGAGCCAGGCACAGAGTTAGCCATAGAGGTCAGACAGCAATGGCACACACCTTTAATCCTAGCATTTGGAGACTGAGGCAGGGTTCTGTCTGGATCTCTGTGAGTTCAAGGCCACCCTGAAGTACACAAGATTAACCAGTCTAAAAGGGAAACATAGACAGGCAGTGGTGGCACACACCTTTAATCCCAACACCAGAAAGGTTGGAACAGGAGGTGGTATGACTGGGCAGAGAAAGGAATATAAGGTGGAAGAGATTGGAGTTCCAGCCCTCCCTTCCTTCCCCTTTTTGGCTGAGGCATTCAGTTTGAGGATTGGTGGAGACAGAATGTTCTGCTTTTGCCTGAGGATTTAGTCCAGTTGAGAAGTCTTTCTAGTGGCTGCTTCCTGTATCTCTCTAATCTTTCAGCTTTACCCCAATATCTGACTCTAGGTTTTTAATTACAAGATCAATTAGGATTTGCACAACATAACTTTTTTTTTTTCCATTAGAATCTAATGTCTGAGATGCCTGTTTTTCTTGGTTTGGGGGTTTTACCTGCTTTAATGGCAGAAGAGTGGATGCCTACCAAGATGTGGTATTTGGGGTACAGAGGTCTCATGGGTTAAACATATTGTGAGTGCATGCATATTTATATGTTCAAATCCAATTTAATTTAAAGTATTGCCAAATAGATAACTGCAAATATATCCACAAAAGATTTTATGAAATATTACTGTTTGAGGTGCTGGGATTGGAAATCCAGCTGTGAACAAGACAGCCTTCTGGGCAGAGATGGAATTAAACTGAACATAAGCACTGTCATACATACTGCACTCCTGAACAGTAATACAAAATGATTTCTATTGTTTAAGTTGCCTAGTCTATGGTACTCTGCAACTGTCCAAGCAAACGCATTCTGGAGACAATACAATGTGATTTGTGTGCAAAGACTGATGGAGACAACTCACTGTTCATTCTGCCAAACTTTTCATTGGTGTGCACATTTCCAACCTTTGTTTCTAAACATGTTTCTGATTCTATACTTACTGTATACCTCTTTCAAAAGCATCTATTTGAGTCTTTCAAAAAAAAAAAAAACCTTATAGGTATTTTCTAGAATAGCAGTCTCTCTGTTCTGATTTTGTTTTACTTGATAATTATCAATATTTTTACTTTGGTAGCTTCATTGACTAATGTAGAGCAAGTTTACGTTGACAGAGATTACCCATATGTGCCCCGCCCTATACTGCAGACTTATTCATCCCCAAGTTACCTCCACCACCTCACTGTCAAGAGTAGCTTAAGTTTTATAACTGATGAATGTACATTGATACAGTATTACAGTAAGCATATAGTTTGTATTCCTTTTAACTTCTGGTATTACAAAATTTGTGAGTTCTTCCATCACTACAAAGACTTCTATTTGTATTCTCTTGATAATGTTCTTCACACAGCCAGGAATCCTGACCTTAATGAAGCCTGTTTATCCTTCTTTCATAGATCACGGTTTCAGTGGAGAAACAAGAACAATCATTTCAAGTCCAGGCCATCTAGGCATTCTCCTGTTGTCTTCTAGGAGTTTTATAATTTGGCATTTTCCATTTATGTTTGTGATCTGCTTTCAGTGTTTGTGAAGAATGTGGGTATAATTCCTTTGAATTATGTAAGGATGTACCATATGTACATATGTATATATGTATACGTATATGTGTGTGTGTGTGTGTGTGTGTATTCACTTGTTTAAAAGACTGTTTTATTTGTTATATTCCTTTGGTCCTGTCAAAGATTACTTATCTTTTTATGCTCTTTAGTCTGTTCCATTTATTTATTTGTAAATGTCACATTCTTTTGATTGCTATACTTTTTGATGTCTTAAGACCACATGTTATTAATCATCTATACGTATTTTTTAAATTGCATTCTAGCTATTTTGGATCATTTGCATATGAATTTTAAAGTCAGTTCTTGTAAATACAAAAGATCAGTGAAATTTGGATTAGAATTATTTCAATTCAACAAATCAAGCTGGGAAGAACTTTGCCATCTTGAAAATATTTAGTCTCTTTACTTATAAATACAAGCTTTATCTTTCCACTTTATCAGTATTTTTTTTCTATTCATAATATTTGGGTTTTATAGTTTCCTTATTTCCATGTCAGCTTTTTGCACCATATTTTATCTTGAGAAAGACATAAGTGGAATTGAATTTATTTTTAATTTTGAATTTAAAGGCCACGCTAAACTCCTGGACTGCACCTTACCTCTTATTTATTAACAAATGCTTGTGGGGTATACTTTTCGCTTCATGTATCACCAACTATATCTACTGAATCTACACATTTGAAAAGTTATATTTTTACTACAACAGTTCAAACTGTCTAAAATATTAAATATCCTCTTTGAACTGTTAATTTTATAAGAAAAATATAAAAGGTATTGAATTTTAGTAAAAACAAAAGTGACTTTTTGCTAAATATTAACCCCAATAAATAAGCCCAAAACTTACAGTTATATGAATCAATTGTCATGTAAGAAATACATTTTTTATTCAGAGTGACTAATTAATATATAGAAAACTTCACTTTATTTTTATATATTTTATAAATATTTAATCATGCTTTTGTGAGTTTCAAACATAGTATTTTTTCAGGAACTTGCTATGTAAACCAGGTTGTCTTCAAAATTACAGAAATTTACCTGCCTCTTGTACCATTACACCCAGCTAATTGATTTTTAAATAGGCATTTCATAAACTATGTAGATATTAAAATAGGCACATTATGGATGTGCTTTTTTAAAAAGTTCATAGTTAACCTTTATCTCCTTTCTGGTGTGATAGCTGAGTACTGATGTAATATGCGTAAGTATGGACTACAAAAGTGGTTAAATTAAACAAACACATCAGTAGACTTAATTCATGCAAATAAATTAGACCTACATCTTTTATCTTTTAAATGTTTAGTACTTGGATCCTCATCTGGCTTTGTTAGCATAGTAGTCTCTCTCTCTCTCTCTCTCTCTCTCTCTCTCTCTCTCTCTCTCTCTCTCTCTCTCTCTCTCTCTCTCTCTCTCCCTCCCTCTCTCCCTCCCTCCCTCCCTCCTCCCTCTCCTTCTCTCTTTCTCTCCCTCCCCAAGACAGGGTCTTACTATATAGTCTTAGTAGTTCAAACTATTATGAACTCCTGACAACTCTTCAGTCTCAGCTTCCATACTGTTGGGATTGTAGATATGGGGCACCTTTTCTGGCCTGCTATTTCTTGCTTTTGTTAGCCCCCACCCCCTCCAGTGTTTACAACCTTTCTTTCCCAATCCATTGAAGAGCTCCCAGCTTTTCCGGTCTGAAGAACACTGTACTTCCGCTCCTCCTTCTCCCTTTCTCATTCAGGTGCTGAATTTCAAATTGCTCGAGCCTTGATCTATTCTGTCTTCCGGAATAATCTAGATCTTGTCGCTTCCCCGACTTGGAACCCCTTAACTTTTCTTGGCCATAGTTACTTGGGCAAGGAACTGACTCCTTTTTTTAAATTGTTAGGGGGAAAAAAGTATTTGAGAGAGGATAAACCTCGTGTAGTATCTTCTCAGCTCTATCTTAAGTATTGGGTTGAATTACAGGTGTTATAGTCTTCCTTGGAGTCTAGGGCATCCTGGGAAAAAGTAATTCTGGGGGCAAAAGATAACCACCAGTTATTATTAAATGCTAACTCATAAGTGTGTTCCATTATAATAAATCACCAGTCTTTGAGTAGTTTTTAGAATTCACGCAGTAAGAAATCAGTTCTAGGAGGAGATGCTTTTCTTATTCTTTCCATAGTGTGATTACAAGCCATTTTCATCCCATCCACTTTGAGGAGTCATAGAGCAACGCAGAACACATACACTTTCTCTTTGGAAAGGAAGAAGCTGCAGTCAGTCCTTAATGGGTCTGATGAAATTAGGAAATTCATACTCTCCCTCCCCAAAGAGAGGATGGTAGTAGTTTTAACAGCTTAAAAGTATCTCTCAACTCCTCTCTGTGTTCATTAAGGAGGCACGTGAGAAAATCCCATGTGGAAAGTATAGATTTTCTTTTTCCTTTAATCACACAAAGTAGCTTCTTGCTCCTCCACTCCTTTCAGCTGTGAAATGTACTAAACCACAGGCTATTGAGTATTTCCGGTGCATTCCGGGTCCTTTACCCCGATTAATTGCCCCTTGCTGGCACGCACAGACAATTCGCTCTTACACTTGTAGAAATGTGCTGCCCATTCTCCTAAGGAAGGGAGCAGGGCTCCTGGCTGAAGTTTCTAAGCACATTGTTAAAAATTCACATTCCCTAATGGGCTACAAGTTGGTAGCGAAAAGCCCAGAGCAGCTAGGAGGGGCGCCCGGAGGAAGAAAACTGCTTTGGAAGGCTTTAAGGCAACCATATTTTAGGACCCACAGGCACCAAAATCAAAGGTTATCAGAAGTCTCTTGTCCATTCAAAATAAATTCTCAAATGGGTTCAGTACTGTCGTTACACAGCTGCCTTTTCTGCAGTTAATTCTAACACATAATCGCGAGACCAGCAATTTACTTTAGAATACTTGCAAGTGAGATTTGCTTTCTGCTCTCAAAATGAAGCTATGTTCAGTTCTTTTGTTTTATTCTGCTTTTCTCCTACCTCCCTTACTGTCTTTGATATAAAGTTTCACTATGTAGGCCCGGCTAGTCTTGAACCACTCTGCAGACTGTGATGGCCTCGAACTCAAGATATTCACAAGCCTTTGCCTCCAGAATGCTGAGATTAAAGAAGTATATAATCACACCTAGCTCTCCCCTTTGGTTAGGAGCATCATTTATAAGAATAATATTTCAAAAGTTTGTTCAATGTTTATATATATGGAGCACATATACGTATTAATGAGAATATATATGATTCATATGACAGAATTTGAAGCATCAGATTTCATGGTATTTATATGATTTTAATATGACAGGTTTGTCTCCCAATATAAATACATACATATTTGCATGTATGCACAGCACATACATGCACACATACATATATGTATATGTACACAACACATATACATGCATGCACACACATGTATGTATACAAAATGCATACTAATGCATGCACACACACATATATGTATGTGTACATAACACATACACATGCATGCACACACATACACAGACATATTGGTTATTTTGAACTAGACATTCTTATGTAGTCTGGCTGGCATTGAACTTTCTGTAAAAAAGTAAGGCGTACTAATGATTGGGGAAAGTCTCCTGTCTCTGCCTTGTAAGAACTGGTTTATATGCCACCCCACTTGGCTCCAATTATACTTTTGACTTGACTGCATTAAATTCCACTCCCGCCCTGCAGCATGTACACTGGGAAATAGATACATGGATAGATCAGATGATGGGAAGCAAGGCTTATATACAGTGAGCTCTAAATCCACGACAGTTGAATGAGTAAGTAAAGATATGCTGTTCAATAAAGCCTCTAACAATATAAAGTAAAATATTTGGATGAAATATCAGTCACTGAAAACATGAGTTTAAATGATTATATCAGATAATAAATCATGTTTTATGTATTTTTACATGTTTTATATATTGTTTTACATAACCACAGCTCTTTACTGTTTGCTTATCCCATTATGATTATTACCATCTAATATATATGCCACCTTAACTTGTGTTTTTAGAGCATAAGTGCTTTATGTTGCATTTACCTAGATAATACACCAACAAATAGACCAGATTTTTCCACAGACCACCGGGTATTTGTCTTTTATAGTTAGGTTCTGAGTTAGTTTTTATTCTGCTCAAACATTCTTTGATTGTAGTCTGAACTCACATTGAACCTGGACACAAAAAGGATGAAAGGCGCCGACTTTTCCCTGTCAAAAGGTATTTTCCTGAAATCTTTTTTAACAATATGTTTGTAAAGTTACATTCTCTATAGAGGTTTTTTTTTTTTTTTAGCTTTACTCCATGAACTATATAGATCTTTATATCTGAAAGGATTAGCTTCGCATTCTTAGGAAATGGTAAAGGCTAATTTGAGAATTGTTAGTAGCAAAAGAACTGTAGATTCCATTCAGGAATACACTACAGATATGCATTTCTCCTATTGCTCTGCTGGCACTCCATGGATCGCCTAATGATTTCTATATTGTTGAATCTTTAAGCTGTTTTCAAGCATTCATCTTTAATAATCCTTTTTCCTTTAGAATGGATTTGTAGGGGCAATACTACTGGGTTCCATTGTACAAGTTTTTTCCCCCCCTTGATGATTTTTCTTTTGTATGTTATTCAAAGTGGTGGTTTGATGTTCAGTGCCAGCTTAGCATTATCTACCTGTGACAGTAAAGTAGAACCTTCCCAATATGAATCAATTAAAAAATACCTAACACATTTGAGATTCAGCACCAACCAGCATTTAAAATACAGCGTACAGTCTTACAATAATCTTGTTTACCAAAAGTCCTTAAGAGACTCTAGCAATATCCCTTGTAGTTGACCAATCGTCTGTTAATTGAAGTTCACCTTACTTAGAAAGTATTTCCAGATGATTAGGTGTGTTTATAATGACTGCTCAAAACAGATTTGACCTAGCTGGGCAGAGAACACAACAAATTTCTTTCTAAGTAAGGAACAGTAGTGACAAGAATAGCTACTTTGCAAATTCTTTAACTCCACCATCTATCTGATCTTCATGAATCTCAAAGCTGAGACAGAATCAGAATTAGTCTTTCTGCAGTAATTTTTACCTCTGCAGTGCTTTGAATGAGAATAGCACCTACTGACTCACATGTAGTCAGAAGTTTTTGTACCACCAGAAACTCAAATACCCAGCAGGCACTTCCCAGGTAATTGACTCAAAGGCTTAATATTATCGTAAATGCTGGGCCAGTAGCTCAAGCTACTATATTACTGTCTAGCTCTTATTCTTAAATTAACCCATATTTCTTATCTATGTTTAGCCATGTGGCTTAGTATCTTTGCTCAGTTCAGCATTCTTATGTTGCTTCCTCTGCATCTGGCTGACATCTATTGCTCTGTCTTTCCTCTTCCCAGAATTCTCCTCCTCTGGTTGCCCTGCCTATTCTTCCTGCCTGTCTACTGACTAGTCAGCATTTTATTAAACCAATAGGAGTGACAAATCTTTCCAGTGTGCAAGAGCATTATCCCACTGCGCTAACATATTCAAATACTTGGTCCCTAGTTGGTGGAACTCTTTGTGAAGAATTAGGAAGTGTGGCCTTGTTGAGGAAGATGACACTAGGGGTTGGCTTTCAGGTCTCAAAACTCATATCATTTCCAATGTCTCTCTTTCTGCCTCTTGCCTGAAGATCAGATGTAAATTCCCAGCTACTTCTCCAATGCCATGCCTGCCTGCTTACATCACAATCCCCACCATGATCACCTAGACTCATCTGAAAATGCAACAAACTCTTTATTCTATAAGTTGCCTTGTTCATGGGTCTTTGTCACAGCTGTTAAAAAACAGCTAACACAAAATCCTTTTGAAAAACAGTTTTGTGAATACATTATAAGAGTCAATTTTGACTTTTATGAATCTAACAAAATAAAAAATTATATATGATACTGTACCTTTATATATTGTATGTTTGTCACAGATTTACTTACAATGTTCAAAACTTAGAAACAACCAAATTATGTATCTGGCAAGAAAGATGCCAGGTAGGCACTATTGTAGTATTATACCTACTGGTAAGGATCACCATTTGGCTATGAAAATGATTAGTAAGCATTAAAAAATTAATCTAATAAGTGAGATATAAAATGCTGTGTGCAGTGTGACTACAATTATGTTTGAAAGAAAAGTACTGTGCAGTATAAAAAAGCAATTAAATTAAATAGGCCAGGGTGTTTATTGTCACAGTATTCATAATACCAGCAAACTACGGGTACTTTTTATCTTCATAAATTTTTTTCTATAAGATTATATTATTTCAAAATAAATTATGTTGGATATTAATGATTATCTATGTATAAAATTGTATTTTCTTTTATAAGGTTAAAAATAGGAATAAACAATTGCTGCTGAGAGGATCTCATCTAGCTAGTAAATATTCTCCAAGGGCATAAGATAACCTCAAGCAGGAATGGGACAGAGTCTGTGGAGTTTTTCAGTGGGCTGGGGGTCAACGAAAAAAGCTAAGCACATGAGGAGAAAAGGGAATGGCATGGTGGAAGCTTCTTGAATTGGAGACAAGCCTAATGTGTGTCAAGCTACAGCAGGACTCAGGCAATCTCTGATTGCTCAAGAAAACCTGGAGATCACACATCTATGGGAGCAATGTCCAAAGGGATGGACGTTATGAAATCTGTACCATTCCAACAGAATTTGAATCCAATTGGTGAAATCTGTTTTAGTTTCTTCTTATAGATAAGATAGGAAAGCACAAAAGGAGAAAGAAGCGTCAAGACTTAGCTAGTTAGAATGCAAGTCACATGGGATTACAAGCTCATTTTTTCTTCCTTTTCCCCCATTGCCATTCTTTTGAGACAGGGTCTCATTACACAGCTCAGGGTGGCCTAGAACTTGTGATCTCCCTGCTTCGGACTCCTGAGAGCTGGAAGTACAGGTATGTGCTATCACGCCTGGTAAGAATTCTCATTTTTATGTGAGTTGGCTATTTTCAAAAATCCTGTTGGGGCCTTTGTCTGTACTCCAGAGGATTAAGGTAGAAGAATTGCCAGGACAATTTGTCATGACCTTGATCTAAATCATAGCAACAACAGTAGCAATAAAAATGAACATCTTTACGCAGGTGCCTGGTGCTTTTGCAAAAGGTTCAGTTTATATCAGTGGACCGAGTAGGTGATTTGGATCCACTGAAAAGATTGCTAGTTCTGTAAAAGCCAAAAAATCTAGTAAGACCTTGAAATAAGGCAGCAAAGGAGGCTCCTATTCTTATCACTGAAAAGTAATCACTTTAAAATAGAGCCATTGCCATAAAAGCTGAGAAAGCATTTCCCTCAAGACCATAACAGCTGACTTGTTAAAATGTGACAAGAACACCTGAAATGATCTATTCTGGGCCATTTTCAGACATATTTGAAATGCGTGACAGGAAAAGGTTCAGAAGAAAAAAAAAAGTCTCATTAAGATCAAGTGTCTCTGTGTTTGAATCTCAAAGTTCTGTTTGGTACCCAAAATACACTACGTTGTTATAACTGACTCCTGCAGTTTCTCTGCCACTCACGTCCCTGTCCATTGTTAATAGCCCTGCTCTCTTCCTCTGAAGCCCCTTTCCTCCTGTGTATATACATTGCTGTGAGCTCACTCCCCATTTAACTGTTTCCTAGCTCTGCTCAGTTGTAAGCACTGTGTGTGTGTGTGTTTTTCTTTTTTTGGAGCCCCATTTCCTGAATCAATTGTGGCACAGCTGAAAATCTCTCTGTACCATTCAATAATTTACCTTGGCAGCCTCTGAGGTTCAAAACAAAATTTCCCTTCCAGACCTTCCATGTAAATATTCTGACAGAAGTTCCACCTATCCATGTGGTTCTGAGGTAGGCTGCTTCTCTTCCCCTCTCCTGGAAGACCATCCTCTCATCTTATTCCCAAGGGTCAGCTGAGGCAGATCTGAACTTCGGGATCCATATCATGTGTCAATCACTTACTCTGTTCTTTTGCCGCACTTGGCTTTTCCATTTTTTCAGTAATGGAGGACAAGATGGTGTACTGACTGCTCTGGCCTTCATTCATGTTTCCTTTCTCTGCACACACAAGCAACCACTTGTCCATCCGTTGCACAGACTACAGCCTCCTATGGTTGCCTTCTACCTAAAAATAGCACTTATCCAAGGCCTTTGTGTGTGGAATAGACTTCCTGCATATCCTTGCTTTTAGTCTGGAATTCAGCTTGTCTCACACTCCGAGGTATAGAGGAGACTGATCCGTCTAGGTCAGAAGGCTCTGTGGAGGTAAATTTCCTGCCTAATTAAGGAACACTTCTGAGCCTGTAACAGACATTAGCATGGGTTTAGCTCTCATATCATTCTTCCAGTGAGTTGTTTTGAAGGCAAAGGTAAAAATTCCAGCTCTGTCATTTCTATGAGTTAACTAACAATAACAAAAAGGTTACATTTTAAAAATAAGAGTTAGTCACTTTCACATTACTGTGACCACAATACCTGTCAGAAACTATTTAAAAGAGGAAAAAAATGTATTTGGCTCATGGGGTTTCAGTCCATCATGGCAGAGAAAGAAGGAATTTCATTCCTCAGTGGTAGGAAAGTGTGGCAGAGGGCAGATGCTCATGACCCAGAGAAACAGGAAGCAGACAGCATGATAGGAACCAGGGGCCAGACATCACTGACAAAGTCCTGTGTCTATGGAACTACTTCTGCCAGCTAGGCTCCACCTCTGATAGGTCCTGAAGCCTTCCAAAGCAGTGCTATCAGCTAGGAAGCAAGTACTCAAAACATGAGCTTGGGAGGACATTTCAGACTCAAAGCATCAGGTTCCACCAATGTGTAACTAAGCTATAGTACAATGTATCCGTGTGGAGTTTGTAGTTTGGTAAATCCCAATAACTACCCATTTGCCTACATGAGGTGTAGAATATTTGTATAAACTTGTAACATTCCTTTTGGTCCTTTGCAATTGATAATTCCCTGATCAGCCCCATTGACTACTTCAGGTGACCCATCTCCAACTTATTTTTTATTCATAGGGACTCATTTGGCCTCTTTCAGAGTTCCATATAAATGGAAATGTAAAGGTCATACATTAATGTCTGGGGTCTTTTACTCAGTATAACAGTTTTGAGATTTATTACTGATACTTGTAAGTATCAGTGATGTTTTTCATTTGTATTGTATTCTATGTCAAGTATACCGCACAATTTACTTGTGGATGAAAATTTCAATTATTTGCAACTTCCAAAACCACTGAAACCTTTAGTATACAAGTCTTTGTCAGTGTATATTTTCATTTCACGATGTGAGAGTGAATGTTTACGTATGTTTAGCTGTGAGACATACACAAATTATTTTCCAAAAGAGTAGACCAGTCTAGTCTCCAAACACCCATGTATGAAAATTCACGTGGTTAATCTACTACTCTAATACCATTTTATTTTGCAATTTTTAGACATTCTAATTAGTGTGCAGGATCCTATTGGGCTTTATTTGCATTCCTTTGATGGCATATGGTATGAAGACTATTTACTATGTATGCTTTCAGAAATGTATGCTTAAAAATTTTATCAGTTGTAATTGCTTGCTTTTTAATCATTGAGTTGTCAGGGTTCACGTCTGTATTTGTGCAATTTGAATATGAATCACTTGGGACATGTATCATGCTGTACACATTCTTTCCTCCCAGTCTGTTCTCTTTTCATTCCTCAGAATGCTGATTCTATTATGAAAAAACATATTTAATTTTGATGATGCCCAACTTAACATCTTTTGGGTTCTTTTTAAGATTTATTTTTATTTCTATTTGTGTGTGAGCACATGTGTATGCCCCATATGTGCAGGTGTCCATGGAGCCCTAAATCTTCAGGGTACCTTCATAGGCAGGCTTTGATCCAGATGTGGGAGTTACCGGAGCTTGTGAACTGTAGAACTGAGCTGAGGTCCTCTGGAAGAGCAACACGTTCTCTTAACAGCCAAACCATTTCCTCAGCACCTTTGCTTACTTTCTTATGATTCATGCTCTTTTTAAAATATATTATATAAGATATGGTTGACTAGTACAAGGTTATAAAGATTTTATCTAAGACGATTTTAAATCACAAAGGTTTGAGCCTTATGCAAACTCTGGAATCTGATTTCTAGTTTCTTCTGAAAATAAGATGATGTTTGGGATTTTACTGGGATTACACTTAGCTGGCATATCAATTTAAAGGGTGACTGACCTTAGCAGTGTTGTTTTCCAATTTATAAACGCGGGAAATATTTCATTTCTCTCGTGTTTATAGTTTTATGGGAATGAGCACTGCTCGAGTATATTCTGTTTTGAATCTATTATATTTGTTGATACTCTTTTGAAAAAATACTTCAGGAATATTTGTGAACAGTTGGATATTTTGATGTTTATGTAGTTTGCAAGTGTCTGATATGCCACATGCAAATGGCATATAACTTGGACTGCTTTTATGATCTAATAAGCATACCCTTCTACTGTGTTCACTGCTGGGCCATTCACAAGTGCAAAAAAGAAACAACCCATCTGTCCATCAACAAATGAATGGGTAAAGAAGATGTGGTTCATCTATTCAGTGAAACATTAAGACATATTCATTTTATTTCATTGTTTGTCTGTGTGCTTGAATGTATGTATGTGTACCATGTGTAGGGAAGAGCCATCAAAAGTCTAAAGAGGGCATCAGCTTCAGTGGAATTGGGTTACAAGCAGTTGTGAGCAGCTCTGTGGGTGCTGAGAACCAAATTCAGGTCATGCTCTACTGCACTAAACACCCCCTGATCACTGAGTCATCTCTCCAGCTCCGCACTCAATGAAATTTTATTCAGTATCAAAGAGAAATTAAATTAAGAAAACGTATGGAGCTAGAAATCATTAGGTTAAGGAAAAGAAGTTAACAAAGACAATTGCTAAAGCTATATGCAGAACCTAGGCATAAAATTATATGCATCCGATTATTTCTGATTGTATTTGAGTGTGAGCATGTCTATGTGTGTGCATGTTATGTATGTACATGTGTGTGTATCTGTGTAACTGTGTGTCTGTCTGTCGTGTATCTGTGTATCTGTGTGTGGCTGTGTGAGTATGCAGGTTCTGGTATTAGAAATGGAATCATCAGAAGGAAAGAGAGACCTTAAGCTGAGAATTGGCAAGAGAAGGTAGTGGAATATATGTGACATAAATTAACAAGAGACTATTTGGAGACAGGAGGGGAAATGGTCAAAGGGAAATAGAGGTATGATGAGGTGGTAAAGAGGGCTGGATTAGAACAAAGTATAATGACACATCTGTAGGAAATGTCTTAATGAAGCCCATTAATTTTGGTGCTAATTTAAAACTGTAATAAAAGTACCAAACAATATAATCTCTGGGGTAAATAAATTAAGCCCATATCTACTTTTCACAATATACTTTTGGAATAAGCTTAATTTTAAGTTTTGCTTTGCTTCACATATTTAACTGGCTGGTTATAGAAATTTCTGTTTTGAACATTTGACTGTACATTTTCTCCTATAAGTAAAACCTCTTAGAAATCACACACCTTCATTTACGACTTAGAAACTTAATTATAGATTATATACAAACAATACTGTACTAATTATTATTATATAAATGATACAAAACGTTGACATTTTAAAAGATCAAAATAGCAAGAGCCACCCGGGGTAATTTGAAGTTCCTGGGTACCCTCCTCCCAGAGACGGACCAAGGAAACCGCTCTACCCAGATCTGATCTTCGCAAGAAAAGCCAGAATCCACTTCAAGATTGCCACACAACTGAAGAATGAGAAACTTCCAAAGATAAACAAATGAGTCGGGGATGCTGAGTCACTGCACACAACGCTTCCGGCTCAGAAAGGAAATGCCACCTTCCACCTTCTTCACAACACCAAAGGGTTTGTGTCAGTCACACAGACTGACTGTTCAGCTTTAAAGTACCTCCTAGAGGGCTTGGCTGCTAACTTGCTGTATCAAAGCATCAAGGACTGGGCAGCAGAGGGGTTTCCACAAGTACAACTTATAAAGGAGGTTTTGAATGGAGATATCATTCCAGCAGCCAGAGCTCCTACAGTCTTCCCAACTTCCCCTGGGAAGGGTCCAGCCCTTCACGTCTCCAGAAGATCCCCATGTCTCCAGACTAGTGAGTCGGTAGCTGAGCACTTATGCAACAATAAGAAATTAATTGCTCCAGTCTAACCCGGATGATAGCACCGCCTATACCTTCATTCTTGGCTTGAGCCAGCGACATTTCCGGCCTCATAATCTTTTCATGGGGAGAGGCTGGTATCTTCTGCCAATTCGAATAGGAGGATGGCACGCTCTGCGTTTTACCCCTTGGCTTGCTCCTGAGATAAACATATGCAATCTCTCAGAAGGAAGCCAGAGGACCAGGCTGTGCCTAGGAAAGAAGCTGGTGCTCCCTGTGTTTTGTTCCTAAGGCTTGCTGTAGTGATAACTCATGACTAGAAATCTTCCCCTGCAAAGAGGATGCAAAACTTCTGTTCCCGTTTGCTTTATAGGGAGAGCAGACGTCTTGCTGCCTTCTCAGCTTCCTCCACTGATAATTTCAGCCCTACCACCTCTCCTGATTCAGATATCTATCTACAGCCTCTGGTAAGAAGGGCGCCAAAAGGTTCCTTCATGGTTGCCACTCATTCTTCCTGCTTTGCTTCAGAGATGGCTAAAGACCAGAGAGCTCCCCCTACAAGAAACGGTGCCATTTCTTTCCTTCCAGCGCCCCATTTCTAACTTGTTCTGAGACAACCCTCGCTCTGCAGTCTTTCTGTAGGAAAAGGTAAGCGGACTTTGCCCGCAAGAATCGAAGGAGTGACATTCCCATGCCCTCTTATCCAGTTGGCTTTATGAGAAAGATATGGTGGAAAGAGACTGGGGGAGTCCTAGCTTATGGCAGTGGTATGGCCAGAAGTCACCTTGAGCCAAGTAGGTGAGAATTCTGCTTGTATCACCAGGACAGTGAATGGCCTTTATGCCTTCATTCCTACCTCAATACATCAATTAACATACACGTGCATACTCTCCCTGGAAGCAGTGTCTGCATAGGCTGGGTGCCCTGGCTTTTATAACTTCCTCAGAAGGCCTTACCAACCCTGAGGCTGGTCAGAACTTTGCCTTCTTGAGTATTCAAAATCATACAGTTAAATTTAAGGGATGCTATGTAACTTGATCACTAATGCAGCTACTGAATATACTTCAACTATAACATTCTCAGAAGTACTGAGTGCATGGCTGGCCTTGCTGCAGAATTCCCACCTTAAGGCCTTGTCATCAGTAAAAGGGGTGAGATGCAGAGTCTGGAGACATGGGGATCTTCTGGAGAGGTGAGGGGTTGGACCCTTCCCAGGGGAAGTTGGATAGATTGTAAGAACAATGGCTGCTGGAATATTTCTCAATTGAAAACCTCCTTTAGAAGTTATAGTTGTGGAAAACCCTCTGCTACCCAGTCTTAGATGCTTTGATGCTTTCTGAAAAATCCTGTCAGAAAAATAAATAAATAAAAATGTAGTGTCCTTGAAATCTGTTAAAAGAGCTATACATATACTTGTTTTTCAATTTCATAAAATTTTCCCATAAACTGTTCTGATTTTCAAAAAAATTTATTTACTTGTGTGTGTGTGTATTTGTGTGTGTCTGTGTGTCTGGTATGTGATGTGTGTGCATGTGGGCATATGTGTGATGGTATATGTGTGTGTGGAGGTCAGAGGATAACTGTGGAGTTTTTTCTCTCCTTCTACCTTTATGTGGGTTACAAGAATTGAACTCAGGTAGGTCTCTAGGCTTGCACAGCAGCTGCTCTCACCCGCTGAATCATCTGTCTTCAAAAACACACTAAACTATGGAGGATTGGATAGAAGCACAAGTCAGTCTGGATTTAGTCCAGGAACCAGAACTGAAAAATCCCTTCTAAAGTATTAATAACAAATTAATCAAAAGATTATCTTGATGGGCGTGGTAGTATATGTCTCTAAGCCAAACAAGGTAGGAAGATCATTCTGAGTTTGAGGCCAGCCAAGTCTACAAGTCCCAGGCAAGTCTGGGACACACTGGGAAACCTGTTAAAAAAAAAAAAAAAAAAAAAAAGATAATGCATTGACAGCAGAAATTTATACACAGTAGGGTGGGTCACCCCTGCTTCCCATCTATCATCTACTCCCCAATAAGCTTTCACTCATCTCAACACCTCTTTGGATATCTCTCACAGCCCTCTTGTCCTGGGCTCTTGTTTTAAGGGACGCCTGGTCTGTGCTATAGTAAAAAATCAAACTCAAAGGTATGAGCAGAGACTCCACAGACAGGAAGATGCTGAGGATGAAAGGCTTGCTTCCCACCTAGCTGTTCACATCCTCTTCCCTACTGACAGGTTAGTGGAGTGATGGGCAAGTGTCTGGACAATACCTGCACACCTTGCCTTGTGTGGTCACAGAGCTGCTTCGCTTATAACTATCCAGTTTCCGATTAACAAGCCAAGGACCTTGAAATGAAGAACTATGTCATATAATTGATTTGGATTTTTGCCAATAAATCGTAAACAATAGAAGAGTTGGGATGAGATATTGGAGATATATTTCTGCATTAAACAAAACAAACATTTTAAGAAAAAATGGACACATTTAAACAAATAACTTGTCTTCCTGGTCTTCTCAACAAAATAATTCATAGGATGAGAATGTATTGAATTTTTATGTGACTTCAGAAGCACATGTTTTACGTTTTCATTTCCAAACTTTAGGGCTAGAAACAGCATTCAATTCTTTGCATATGACCAATTGAGCATATGATTCAGCAGACTATGGCAGAAAGCTGTAGAGTGAAGGGTATTGTTTTGTTTTATACTTTTGTATTTTGAATTTAATCTCCAAGTGAAATGTGCTGGTTGTGGATGAATGAACTGTGATACAATGTCCCTTGTAGTAACAAGACCTAAACTATCATTCTTCCCAGGAGAGGAAGACACAGGCACAGAGAATGGTAACACGACCCATAGAAGTACAGGGGGATAAAATTACAATTTCTACTTATTTACTTCTAATGGAAACAATTTGAAAGGAAATTAAAGTTTATTAACTTAGGTACTAGACCTGTAATTGTCACTTGCTATGTTTACCGGGGTCCTGACAACAGAACAGTTTATGAGAAAATTGTATGAAATTGAAAATTAAGTATACATGTAACTCTTTTAGCAGAATTTATTGACACTACATTTTAATTTTATTATTTTTCTTTGAGACAAAATTTCTTTGTATTGCCTGGGATATCCTAGAACTTTCTCTCTAGATCAGACTGTCAGACTCAGGGAGCCACCTGCCTCTGCCTCTCTGGTGCTGGAATTAAAGGCATGTGCCACCATGCCAGGCAGATACTACGTTCTTTACACTTTGCTTATGGCCAGTTTCATAGTATCACTACAGAGACAAGCTGCTGTAACTAAGACCCAGGGAGCCCAGGATACATCAGTAAGCTGGCCTGTTTGCAACAAATTAGCCATCCTTGCTTTAGATGACTTTGACCTTTATTTCTTGCTTGAACATGGATTATTTTCATAGAAGACCTTTAAGAAAAAAATGGATATTTAGGGAGAGTTTGGCTAGGTTGCTTCAATTAGTTTTACAAAGCCTTATTAAGTAGGAGTTCATGTCCCCTCTCATAGATTAAGGATCCGGAAATTCAGAGAGCTTAGGAGCTGGTGTAGATAGTAATACTAGCTCAAATATTCAAATATATATTTTATTGTATTATTTATTTTTTGTTTATTTGTTTTCAAGACAGGGTTTCTCTGTGTAGCCCTTGCTGTCCTAGACCACTTTCTATAGGTGGGAACTTACAGCCTCTCCTACATCCACAATGAGATTTCATCTGTACCTATTTTGACTCTGATCCCAATTGGTACATAGGCTGTAGCACCAGAACAAAAGCAATGGAGCCAGAAGCAAAAAGTAATGTAGGTGAATTGTTTTGTCCCATAAGCCCACTCCTTAGCAACAACAAAAGGTTTACTATTAATTGTAAATACTGGGCCAATAGCTTGGTCTTGTTACTAGCTAACTCTTACATTTTAAATTAACCCATTTCTATTAACCTATGTGCTGCCCTAAGGCTCATTTACCTCAAGTATGTACTTCCCATCCTGCTGGCTCTGCGTATCCTGAGACTCTGCCCTTCTTCTTCTCAGCATTTTCTCTGCCCCTAAAATCCTGCCTAGCTAATATTGAGTTAACTTTTTATTAACAAGGAGATCAACACATATTTACACTCTACAAAAATTGTTCCACGGCAAGGTAAAAACTTTTCTATGTGTGCAATAACAAGACTGGAAGAGATAGACAGTCTACACGGTTTGAAATTCTAAAGCTAGACCATTATTCTCCCTGTAGGATCCTAAGAGAGAAAACCACTTTATAGATGATCTTTTCACCCACGTAGAAATGCCCTGAGGAACAAAACAGAGAAACAAACAAAACAAAAAGAGGCCAGCATTAGTGGGACATTTAAAGCATCGTCCTTTGTCAACAATAGCAAATAGCACATGTCACTAGAATGGTAACTCTAACTCCATGCCAATAGACAGTCAAAATTAGGATAAAAATTATGAAACAATATAAGCTAGGAAATCAGAATTCAAAACAATATTGAGTTATAAGAAGTATCCCAAACTGCACAAAATAATTAAGACAGAGAAAATAAACAAAATATAAAAACAGGAAGGTTGAAAGAAAAAGATAGGTCAACAGGCATGTTTAAAATAACAGAAGATGTATTTAATTAAAAATAGCCTGGAAGGACAGAGCCACTCACAGACCCAAGTCATGAAGGTCAGGGAGTGGTCACCCACACCTTTAATGCTATCATTCACTCTGTGAGTTCAAGGCCTAACAGAGCCAGGCAGGGCTAGCACACACCTTCAATCCTAGCTCTAGGAATACTGAAGAAGGAAGTGAGATAGCTGGGCAGAGGGAGAGAAGGGAGAAGTTCAGCTTCCTCTGCCACTTCCCTCCTTCCTCTGAGGATATAGAGGTTGGAGTTGGAGAATTTGTGGAGAAAGACCTGAGGAATTGTCTGGGTGAGAAGTGGCTGTGGTTTGTTTCTCTATCTCTTTGACATGTCAGATTTTCTCCAGTATCTGGCTCCAGGTTTTTATCATAATACCGAATGAATTTATGCTGTAAGAAGGAACCATTTTGGACACCAAACAATAGCATCAGAGAATCCACACTAGAAGCAGTATGGACAAAGAACACCGTGTCTACTTTCATGAAGCCTGACAATATACTTGAGGAATTTCTTAATATCATTAGTCGTTTTTCTTATAATACCATGCAGCTGGGAGAAGTCTCATCATAATTTTATTAGTTGGGAATAAGAAGATTGATGGGGAGGGTGGAGAGACGGCTCAGCAGTTAAGAGCACTGGTTGCTCTTCCAGAGAACTCAGGTTCAACTCTCGGCACCCATTTGGTAGGTCACACCTGTATGTAACTCTGGTTCCGAAGCTTCTGACTCCCTCAGCAGGTTTATATACAGGCAAAACACTAATGAACATGATCATTATAGAATTTAAAAAAAAGAATCATGAATGCCTTTTTAATTACTTTACAAGTGTTCTCTTACATGTTAACACTTTACATTGTTTTACTATAGTAAAAATGAAAGTTGAAAAGTGACCTTTGAACCCACTCATATGTTACGATTATAATTTTTTTAGTAAAATTAAATATTCCTTAATGGTAAAAATTTTATATTTACTTTAAAAGTGACAAAGTAAAATACAAATTCGAGAGAGTGTATTTAATATATTAACTTCTGATGGCACAATGCTCTATATGAGGCTTTAAAATTTTTTAAGGTTTACATTTTGTTTGTGCATTTTACAAAACAAGTTGTGTTTGTGTGACTGTGTGAAATGAATCAAAAGAAGGGAAATTAGAAAATAAAGGAATCTATATTTATATAAAAAGAATAGAATGTTAGTTGTTTTGCAATACATACAAATTAAAGTGTAATTTGTATTAGCAAATATTCAGGGAGATTGGTATCATTGGTGGTTCAATAAACTACACATACACTTTACTAATTTTTAAAAGTTACAATGTAACACTTATTTTTAGCTATACAGAAGAAAATTTTCTTCTCCATTTTCAAATTAAAACATTGTATTATTTCTTACTTCTATCCTTGCTCCCGACCCTCCACATATGCCCCATCTTTCTTGTTCCCTCACAAATTCAGGAGCTCATCTTCTTTAATTTTCATATACGTATGTATATATACACATATATGCATAATCTATAAGCACAACTTGTTAGATCTATTTAGTGCTACTTATATGTATATGATTTTATTGTACAAAGAATTTTTACCAATCATACGAATACTCTGAATGTCAAAGGTTTCCAGATATAAGTACACAATGACAATAAGTGACAGATATCTCTAGAAGACTTGTCCAAAGTGTGGGGTCTCATTGCCAATAAGGTCATAACATGATACAGTTTGAGAAGACTCATACATTTACTTTCCAAAAAACTTTCATTGTATAAGATTTGTATTAAGGGTGTGAATATTTGGGACTTGTGATTATATCTGAAAGATTGTCTGCATCTGGAATAGCAAACGAATAGTTTATGTGTCATAGGTTTGTTAAATTCTGGGGTTACTGGAAGTATTGAGGGAAGAATAGAGTTACTTAATTTTTAGGCAATTTCGATACAAAACTTTTAAACAAAACCAACATATTACATACAGAATGATGTTTACTAAAGAAATTTGCTAATAATATTATGGAGGTTGATTCTTATAAACTACCATTTGTAATCTAGAAGCCTAGGACAGTGTAGTGGGATTACAATGTTACATTTTAAATAATTATTTAATTTTTATTAAATAGTTTAATAAAAATGCTGATTGGCTGAAGGCAGACAGGAAGTGTGGGCGGGGCTTCCAGACTAAGAAAACTCTGGGAACAGGAAGAACAGGGCAGAAATGCCACAGAATTGCCAGACAAGCTAGAAGATGCAGAGGACAACTATGCTCTAAGAAAAGGTACCAAGCTGCATGGCTGAACAGGATAAGAATCATGGGTTAGTTTAGGAGTAAAGAGTTAACAAGTTATATGCCTGGGCCCCAGGTCAATCAGCGTACAGTTAATGTGTCTGTGTGTTTCAGTGTGTCTATGGGACTGTAGGCCAGAAAGTCCGGGCCACAAGGCAAGACCAGAAATTACGGGCCAGAAACATCATACAACAGAACAGTGCTCCAATCTAACCCATAAGTCCTAAAACCCAGGGGTATTGGTGATGTACATCCCAGAGCAAAGGCTGTGGATATACAGAGAGCATGCTACGGACTATGTCTTAGAATATTTCCATGGCTGTGACGAAGCCATTACTAAAAGCTAATTGGGGCAGAAAGAGTTTATTCGGCTTACACTTCTGAATCACTGTTCACCAATGGAGAAAGTCAGTAAAAGCAGGAAATGAAC
Source organism: Phyllotis vaccarum (assembly GCA_033318265.1). Taxonomy (NCBI): domain Eukaryota; kingdom Metazoa; phylum Chordata; class Mammalia; order Rodentia; family Cricetidae; genus Phyllotis; species Phyllotis vaccarum. The sequence continues at coordinate 25,713,047 of JARWLC010000014.1, forward strand.
CTGGCAGCAGGAGCTGATGCACCAGGAACTGATTGATGCAAAGGCCGTGGAGGAGTCCTGCTGACTGGCTTGCTACTCTCTTGCTTCTCATTACTTTCTTAGCCTACTTTTTAACAGAATCCAAGACTACCAGCCCAGAGGTGACCTCCCTCAAAGATAGCTGGACCCTCACGGTAAGGTATTAGTTAAGAAAATGCCTAAAGGTTTGCTTTCATCTTTTGGGGGTAATTTCTCAATTGAGGTTCCCTTCTTTCTGATGATTCTAGTTTGTGTCAAGCTGACGTAAAACTAGCCAGACTATGATTTCATTTCTTTCTAGTATTTTAGAAAAGCATGTGTATCTGTGTGTGTGTGTGTGCACACGCACGTGCAAAGACATATGTATGCATGAAGAGGTCAAGGGGAGACGATGGCCATTTTCTTCTATTCCTTCCTACCAGTTCACCACCTCTGCTAGCTAGCTGGCCCATGAGCTCCTATCTCCTCTCAGTTCCGGGATGCTGGCCAGAATGGATTTGCCCAGCTTTTATATGAGTTGAGCTGATCTGAACTAAGACTGGCTTGTTTTCACGGCCAGCCTTCTTACCCACTGAGCCATGTTCTCACCTCCTATTTTTGGTACTTTTATTTATCATGGGTTTAGTTACTGTATTTTCTCTTTTGATCTTTTACCAAATGACGCTAAGCTTTATGCTATAAGTATAGTACCATCGAATTAATCAGCACAGTATTTTCATTGTCAAATTATTTGTGGACCCACTGATTCTTCTCTTCTCAACTCGGAGCTGCTGATTATTAAGTCAGCTACTAACCTGTCATCTCAGGTATTTCCTTGTCAGCCCTGGCAGAGTTGATCCATTGCTTTGATCCTGCTTTGTCTACTGGGTTTGGTTTCTGGGTTACCATCTGGGTAGAAGCACACTCTCATGGGTCAACATAAAATTGACTCTAGTCTTGTGATGGGTTGTTTAATAATCCAAATTATGTGTGTCAAGTTAATCTCAACAATTTACATTGGTTTTTTTGGATTACCATATTCATCATGATTTTATTCAGTCATTATGTACGATCCATTATTACAGATGCTGTTTCTAATGCTTTGGTTATTATTACTAGATCAACAGCAGGATTCTCCTTGTCTTTGTCTCATGTCTTTGCATTGTAATTAAGCTTGCAGATTTTCTCATTCATTTTCAGTAATACAGCTTCTTCAATCATGCATGCAATACTAAAATTACAGAACTCTTATGGTTGCCTTAGGTTTCCTTGAAGGAACATAAACAAAACTACTGTAGTAGAAAGCCCAAGACACATGGTTTTAAATATTTTTCTTTTCTTCACATCTGTAGAATTCTATAGCTCTGGAATTCTTTTATTTCTTTGTAACATCCACAGAGACCCATTCCTTTTATTTTCCTTTCCCTCAGCAGTGTGTAAATGAATACCCACTTGCAACAGAGTCACAGATTCCTAGAAATAGCCTGATTCATATTCACAGAAAGAAGTACATATACTAAATTGATATCAATTATTGACTAATTATCATCTTTTCAAGCACATTACTTTTAGCTCACGTAGAGGAACAGGCTAATCAGACACCAGGATTGATTGCATCATTGTGTGGCTCATTTGTTGTCACTGATTTCTGCCCCTCCTCCCCCAGATGTCTGCAAATATAGATGAATAAGCAGTTGAGTGGTGTTGTGGGATTCATCTTAAACTCACTTTCAGTCACCACTTATGTACTCGATAGACTGCCTTCCAAGGTCAAAGGTCATTGCTCCTATCCGTTCATCTGGATTAAAGCACATCTCTCATACAGCAATGAACCAATGCCTTAGAAGGAGTGTCAGGGAGCAATGAAAAAGGGTTAGTGGTCTCATCTATTAGGACTTTCTTACTTCCGGTACCTTAAGTAGACGATCTGTGAACAAAGATTACTTTGTTTGCTAGTGTGTTTTAGATTCTCGTGCTTTAGAATAGAACCCAGTACAAAGAAAATGTGAAGGAGTGACTTCACGAAGAGTTCTGGCATCTCATTTAATCCCAAGAGTAAAATTAAAACTCTTTTTTTTTTTTTTTTTTTGCTCTCTGGTTATAGTAACAATTAGCAGATAAACTTCAAATTCACATGTATATGGCTTATACTCTGAAGGCTTTTCTCACTGAGAATAGTAGTTTCTACACAATAATTACAAAAAAAGAAAAATATTGGCTATCCGGAGGACAAAATTGACAACAACAACAACAAAAAAAAACCAAGAATGGAATATGTCTCCTTACATAAGAATAGGTATTTGTGCTCATTAGCTTTTATCAAGATTCTTTTACCACGTCTTGGCAAGAGCTTGCAGGTTATTTTTAAATTATTCTCTCACCCCAAGCTTCCCCATTGTCTTCTTGTGGTTTCAAGGGGGATTGCCAGTGGGTGTGGTTAGCAATGGCTAGATCATCATGGGGGCGGGGGGGGGGGGGGCTGAGTGCTGTTTACGTCAGTTTTCATTGTGTTCAGACAATGGTCTGTTTTACACATTATTTTTTTGACAAGCCCTGTAGGAAACACCATATCTGAATCCGATAAAAACTCAGACACCTAAAAACATCAATCAATGTGTACCTGAGATGCCTAGGACAACTGGCCTCACTATCTTAAATATCTCAAATATCTGTGTCCCTACTATGTGGTGTGATAATAGATTCTGTTATACGTTCTCCTAAAAATGTATCACACTTAATATTTCTGGTTTAGTGTTGGTTTTTGAAATCCATACAAAAACATCACTTGTAAAGAAAGTACAGTTGTGTTAGCTGCAGCAGAGAGGACTTGGCAAAGTTGATGTCAGAGCCAACAATTCAGAACTGGGAAACCTGGTAAAGTCCTGATTTCTGAGTGTAACTTAATACAGACGTGACATGTGTATTGCATCCATGCATTGGCTTCTGCTCTCCATGACTTCTGAGAGCATTAGATGGGAGGATGTTTACCAACCACATGTCTGAAAGAGATGCCTCTGATAGGACTAAGACATTGGACTGTTCCTTTTTCTTTCACTCCCCGTCTCTGTGTATTTGTGTGTCCACGCACAGTTTCAGGTCTGAAGACACTCTTGTAGTGGGATTATGTTGTTCCATTATAAATAACTGTCCTGCCCATTAGCTTAATAAAAACACTGATTAGCTAAAGGCAGATATGAAGTGTGGGCAGGGCTACCAGACTAAGAAAACTCTGGGAACAGGAAGAACAGATCAAAGATGGCACAGTCACACCAGAGAAGTAGATGCAGAGGACAACTATGCTGCTCTGAGAAAAGGTACCGAGCTCATGGCTGAACAGGATAAGGGTCATGGGTTAGACTAAGAACAAGAGCTAGCAAGTTATATGCCTGGGCCCAAGTCAATCAGTGTACAGTTAATACAAGTGACTGTGTGCTTCAGTGGGACTATGGGACTGTGGGTCTGAAAGTCCAGGCCAGAAACATAATACAACACATTGTCTTTGTCAGTTCTTGCTCTTCACAGGCCCTCTTTGTTGTTCATTACTCTGGATGCCAGGCGACCTGGCCCACACCTTCTGGGGATTCTTCTGTTTCCACCTCCCATCTTCCTACAGTAGGAGCTCTGTGATTTCAGAAGAGCGAGACCTTGGGTAGCTACTCTTTATCTTTGCATATATTCTGAGAATCCAAACTCAGATTTGCATGTTGTATGAAAATTTATCCACAGAGCCACACCTCCTTTCAATTTCTTTAGCCAACGTATCTGTTTCTTCATCCCTAAACACAGTAAATGAAATAAATTGCCAGCAGTGTTGTAATATGCTATGGAGTGGGATGCTTCCATGGGCAAGGTGACTTTAGCTAGTCTAGTGATTGACTTTGTTGTTCCTCAGTTTCCACATCTATAAAATGGACATGATAGTATTTCCTACTCACAGAGATAACACAAAGATGAAATAATTTTATAAATATTAAATACTTTTAACAGTGCACAGTATATAACAAGCCCTCTATATAAGTCACCTATTATTTTTGTATTGTGCATTCATAAAAGGCCCTCAAATATTTAAGAAAACAAATAAATATAAGTTTGGATTGCTAATTATTTATATTTTAAATTTTCTACAATAGCAAAACCAATCACTAGGCTTACTAATGTTGCTGTCATGATAAATTTCAAGAGTATGTTGTTTTTGGAGAACCTGGCTCTTACTCTTATGTGTCTTATAGAATGGTAGAATAGTGTATAGTTATTCTCCTTTTCCTATCATGAAGGCATGTTTTAAAAATCAGATTTCTGGCCCTGCTCCACAAAGTCTGACTCATCACACAAAGGTTTATATTAATTATAAACTGCTTGGTCTATGGCTCAGGCTCATTATCAGCTAGCTCTTACAACTTAACCCAACCCATTCTTATTAATCTATGTATTGCCACGTGGCCAGTGGCTAGTGGCTTGCTGGTACTTTCACATTTTGCTTCTTTTGGTGGCAGCCTGTAGCTTCTCCCTCATTATCCACCCTCCTTCATCTTTATCTATGCTTGGATTTTCAGCCTGCCTCTAAGCTCCCTTGCCATAGGCCCAAACATCCTCTTTATTAACCAATGGTATTCAAAGCATACAAAAAGACATCCCACATCAGATCTTAGTATTCCTACCATTGTTTTTGACATGTAGCAAGTATTTGCTACATTTTAGTGTGTATAGAGTCATGATGCACTGGTGGTAGCCAGTTTCTTTTTGGTGAATCAGGATGCTACACAGAAACTATCAATGTGTGCACATCATCCTAATGAACAAGTTATATCATGAGAGAGAACTGCTATTGTTCAAAGTTTGTTGTATTTTAATTATGGGTATTTTGCCCATAATTCACTTGGAATCTTAGAGGAATGAATAAATGAATGATCAGCTCCCCTACCACATTTAAATTTATTACTTTAACTTGAATATTGCACTCACACTTCACCCCTGCATTCTTTGTAAAAGGAGCTGGTGAAAGAATATGCTAAAATTCATTTGGTGACTAAGTGCTATACAGAAAACAGCAGAAACATTCAAGACTGATTAATAACTGAGTGAAAGGTCCCATGCAGAGATCACTAATATCTGTAACTAGTCAGATTGAGCCTGTTAGTTTTAAGAATAAGAGATCAAAGAATCTGAAAAAGAACTAGATGAAATGAACATTCATTTTAGGTGCATTTAGATTATATTACTTTTGTGTGTGCATGTATATGTACACTTGTATATGTGTGTGAGCCAGTGTGTGTTAGAGCAACATTGATGTGTACTGTTCTCACTCATGCCTCACCTTGATTTTTTTGAAACAGGGTCTCTCATTGAATCTGGAGTTACTGATTGAGACAGGCTCCTGGCTAGCAATCTCCAGGGATCCACTTGCCATAGCCTCTCCAGGGCTGAGCCTATAGACTCACACCACAGTGTCTAGCTTCTTATGTGGGTGTGGGACTAGAGCTCAGGGCCTCGTGTTACTTGACAAGCACTTCACTGACAGAGCCATTTCCCAACATGAGAAATATTAACATGAACATTCATTCAACAAACTCTAATGTGAACATTTGTTTGGCCTTCTTTATTAGAAATGATAAGCAAACTCGCTCACTTTTTACTTTTACCCAAACCCCATAAACTGGCATGAATAAGAAGAAAGAACTAATGTGTCCAAGTTATTGTCCTTATGGCAACGGTGAGATCAACAAGAAAATCCAGGATTCTAGCTTGAAAGATGGTATGCTAGCCTCTGAAGCCTTCAAATGCTTTAGAGAAGGTTCTATTTACATTCCAAAAGCACCAACTCATACTTTAGCCTGAATATTACTCCCTTAAATAGAGGAAATAGCTTGAAGTTAGTGACTGCATGTCTTCGCTTATTTTTTTCAAGCATACTATTTTTTTTAATGTATGCAGTTTGACAAAATGAATGTTATCACGAGCCATGTGAATATAGAATTCTGACATTAGAAATTATGGGTTGAATCCAGCAAAGACATCATGATTATAGTTTTTTTATGGTATAGTTTCCTCTACATTTGCAGCATGAGACTGACACCCCTACTAATTATCGATAGCTATTTTCAAAATTTAACCAGTGCTCTTAACAATAGTTATTATTATATGTATAGAAAATTGGCAGAGCAGATGTGGTTCTCCATTCACAAAGTTGCAGGTTTTCTATAAATAAGAGAAGGTGATAATTATTCCTGGAGAATTTTCACTTTGCATATGAATGAGCAAAGGAAGAGTGAGGTCTCTTAAGGTATAACATGTGAAAAATAGCTGGTTAAGATTTTCAGCTTTCACCCGTAACTTGCCTTTCAGTTAGCTGGTCCTAGTGGTTCCTCTCTCCTAAACAATGATTAAACAAGACGAGGAAATGTCAGCCATACAGCTCCAATTAGAAGGTGTTCTTGTTAAACGGTTTCTGGTAATAGCATTCTGTTGATTAGGGTTTTAAAGACTGATCTGTCTTAAGGATAGCATTCCTATTATAGAGATATAACTCTTTATCTCAGGTATATGATTTAAATGCACCGTTGTCTGTGTTGATTTTTGTGTTGTAACAGAATACACAAGATTGGATGATTTAGGAAGAATAGAGATTTATAGTTCACAGAATGAAGACTTAAAGTCCAAGGTTGTGCAGTAAAAGCCTCATGGTATTTTATCTTATGGCAGAAAAGAAAAATACAGTGAGGAAGAAAGAGGTGACAGCAATGTCCCCAGAGGCAGCAAACTCGCTTTACAGCCACTCGCCGTGTGAGAAATATTCCAGTCCTAGTACAGCGACAATTCACTCACCATTATGATAATTAACTCAGTCTTGAGGGACATCATTAATATATCTTAAACAGCTTAATCATCACTTAAATGTCTTTTTACTGTGGCCAACATTGTTAAATCAGGGACTGAATTTTCACATGAACTTTGCAGGGGCAGACCAAAAACATGGCACAGTAGCACCCATAGTCTGAATTAGCAAGATGACATTTTGCAGATATAATAGAAGATGATCATATTGTAGAGCTTGCAGGGCACTTAAGCTCATGTGTGCTTCAGTTAGTGTTTCAAGATCTCACAGTGCCCAGCCTTGCATTACCAACACTATGTTAGAAGAAAAGCCTCTAAAGTATATTTACAGCAGAAATTGCATTCCAGTGACTTCATTTTGGTTCATTGTTAATGGAATCCCAGGATAACGTCAAGGACTTTCCACCTTCAGGCTGTCCTTGGATCTGTATACATTCGGAGATGGTGTGGGCAGTGGTTGAGTGGTTTAGAAGAACAAGAAGTGGTTGAGGTATTGTGTTTTCAATCCACTCAATCAATGTGATATCAAGAAGAGGAAATCTACAAAGTTAATACATTTATGAGCTGTTTATTGAGGGGGACCCACTTTGCTGCATACCTCACCAGCAACTGATGTTTTAGGAATATATCATAGGGTATACGTGTATAAACTAAGGTGTTTGAAATGCCCAGAGGATGAAACTTACTGAACCATGATGGATGCTTTCCATCAGTGATCGAGATGTAGTTATAGGACATGCGACTGTGCAAGTATCCACACTCGTATGGATACCTCTGAGGAACATTCTAGCCTATTTCTCAGGTCACTTCAGGATAGGACCTCTGTTTTCCATGAGGATAATTAGCTGGGTTCTGATTTTGAAGAAAATCTTTATTCTTCTTTTGTCTCACTTTTCTACTTTCTAAAATAATCTCCTAGATAAATAACTTACACTAATATTCTTACCCTGGAGTCTGTTTTTAAGAACCTTAGATATAGGCATTCATGACAGGAACTTAAATAAAGTGAACAACATGCAAATCTGTAGCAATATTTAGAAGAAACAACGGTCGATTTAAAAAAAAAAAACATAACTGCTTCTCTGACTTTTTGTTCCACTATTGTGTATTAACAAGAAGTCTTAACCATTCACACATGTTGATATAACCCTGCCAACAAGTTACTTTATAAGGCAGTTAAGTCATAACTCTCATTAGTGGAGCTGAAATTAAGTCTTACAGATAGTCACTTTCTGTGGTTATTATACATAATACTTTTTGAAGCCCAGATTTGAAACTTGCATTTTTTCAATATCATTCAACAGAAAGTCTTCCCAAATTGTAAATCCCTTTAAAAAAATTATTCCCATAATATCAAACTGTTTTCTGTGTCCTTGTCTAGAGTAAGTACGGATCTCACTCCTCTGTGGAAGAATAAGTGTTTTACTTTAATGGACAACAGTTATGTCAGAGACTCACAGTCAGCCTGTAGAGAGTGAGACACTGAGTGCTCAGTCATAGATGGGACATATCTATTGCTCCTTCCCTCACGACTCAGAGGGCACTGTGGGGGAGAGAATGGAAAGGTTGTAAGAACCAGATGTTGGGGAGTACTCTGCAGAACACTGTCTTTGGACAAGACAGGGTTTTGAACTCACAAACTCACAGTAAACTGGCTCCCAGCATAAGACCAGCGCAAGATCAAACCATTCAACCTGCCGGTGTGGATATCGGGCAAGTTTATAAAATCCCACCACTACCTAGAGCTTCTAGCAGTTGGCAGCCTCTGGGGGAAGGACAGTCAGTTTCCTTAGAGGTGTGGTACCTAAAGGTTGCCATGTTACAATAGGTGACCCCATAGCTGTGTGCACTTGGACAGCTCTAATTAGAATAATTAGACTTAATGAGTTATTAAAAAAAAGAAGATATGAGGTTGTGGAGGGAGTGTGGAGGGAAAAGTATGGGAGAAGTTGGAATGAGCTGGATTGCCTTATAAAGGAAAAGCGAACTCGTAGAGAATAGATCAATAAAACTTTAAAAACTAGTACCTTTGGGAAGAAACTATTATTTTACTAGTTTTAAGCCTAATATTAGTTACATTGCTGAAAGTCATAGCTACTAGAAATAAAGGACTTTTTTTCTTTAAAAAGCAAGTAAATACCATGCATGAATTAATCATCATAAAAAAATTTCAAAAGAACAAATAAAACCTGAGTCATGGAAGTCACATGAGTCATTCCGCAACTGCTAAGCCACTTTTCCAAAGAAATGAGGCTAGAGTCCAGCTGATTGATGTTACAAGATGATAAATCATTGGCAGAAGAATTTTAATTCTAGTTTGCTATATAAGAAGAGGAAGCTCTAATTTTCTGTAGAGACAGTTATTTGCTAATACTAACAAATTTAGGATATGACTAAAACTTGTGAATAGCAAAGACCTTGGCCTTCGTGTCTACTCTACCACTGATTTACAATCAACCAAAAAAAAAAAAAAAAAAAAAAAAAAAAAAAAAAAAAAAGAATCCAAACATAGGAACCTAAGGGAAAAGAGTTTCTAATAATCCCTAATAAGACTAATAATTTATACTTGATGAAGACTTACTTATACTCAGTACCCCAGCAACAAACATTTAATGTGTAGTAATAAAACAACCCAAGAACCTCGGAGTAACGGTGTATTTATTTTAATAATAACATCATCATAGTGGAAACAACCTAGGACAATATTGAAAGCAATAGGCACTAATGTTTGGCAAGTATTTCACTAATGCTAGTCCCTTATGCTGTGAAGTTAGTTTTTCATGGTTCCAAATGAACTTTTTTGATAGGAGTTTATTTATTATTTTATTTGTAACTTTAAGATATGAATATGCCTTTGTATATGAATGCAAGTATGCACAAAGGCCAATAAAGTATATCGGACACCCTGGTGCTGGAAATAGAGGTGTTTGTGACATGTCTCACATGGATATTGGCAACTGAACACAGATCCTCTGCAAGAGCAGCAGGTATTAACCTGTTGAATCTTCTACCCAGCCCATCTCCCATAGTTTCAAGTGAATGTGGATTCTTTTTTCTTTCTTCCATTCTCTCTTCTCGTTTTTTTCTCTCCGTCTCTCTTGTCTTTCTATTTCTCTGTCTCCGTCTTTCTTCCTGTGTCCTGTCCCTTTTCCCGTCTCTCTTTTTTGAATGGAACTGATTATACAATGATGTCTTGTATAGGGCTAAGTTTTGATAAGTTGAGTTCTCCTCCACATAGCCAACATCAGACTAAGAACAGAAGACAACTTCTTATTTTAAGTTCATAACAACTATATACAATTCTTCAGCAAAATAGAAAGTCAGTATGTAGCAATTCAAGCATGCATGGTTTATTTTCTAAAGGAAAGGAGAATGCTAGGCAGAACGCATACTTTAAAATGTTAAGTGTTTACCTTTATGGTATCCTGCCAAGAAAGATTCCATGTAGTGGCTGTAAGTTATCTGTAAAACTAACTTGTTCTATAAAAAGATAGAGCAAGTATATCTATAATTTAAAAAATAATGGTTCTTTTATCTTCACATTATAATTAGGTAAATATGTCTATGTTATCATCAGTTCAACTAAATTCTGGACATAGGAACAGATACTTTTTAATGACTAAATAAATATTTATATACACCTACTTGAGATGCATAGTGTCCCAAGCTTTAAGGACACAAATCAAAATGAGACATACATCTCTCTTTCCAAAACTCTTCTGAGAGTTTGGAAAAGCAGACTGAGAGAGATGCTGTTGAAGAATGATGTGATCAGCTACTGTGATGTCTGCACACACCAAGTTATCTAGGATTCAGGGTGACATTCATACACAAAAAGTTTAAAATGGAGCTAGTCTATAATAGGGTGTCAATGCCTCTATTAGACATCACTTGCTAACAAATAGAAAGCACAGTGCCAGGAATGGATTGTGTTGTTGGGTTATTTTCAAATATAATAAAAACAGTCAGAGATATTAGAGGACAGACCCACCTCTTCCAGTCTTTTGTTTTTTGTTTGTTTGTTTGTTTTTTTGAGAGAGAGTTTTCTTTGTAATAGAAAGAAAGACCAGGCTGGCTTTGAACTCACAGAGATGCTCTTGTCTCTGCTCACCAAGTGCTAGGACTAACAGTGTGAGCCACAGCTTCTTCTGTCCTATTTTCAAATATAATATTGTGTTTTTTAGATTTCTTGACTAGTAAGGTTCATAGCCCCTGATGCAACATTACAGGCTTTTAACATGGTTTTGGTTGCCCTCCATAATTGTAAGACCCTATTGCTTTGGAGAACCCATATTTCAGTTATAGAACACAAAGAAATAAAGCCAATATTTACCTGGGAAATTTATCCCTATTGGCTAACTTTAATAAGGCTGGAGATGCTCAGTATAGTACTGGACGAGAAAAATAATCACCAATCTATCCTTATGGCTAGCCAGGTCATAGGCCCTAGGGAAGAATTTACTGTTATGTTACCTCCAAATAACAGTTTTAAATAGATTCTTAATTACCTATTGTTATATCCATAGAGTAATTTATCTCTCAACCATCATCAGAGAAGCTCCTATCTGCAGTACCTAGCTATTAACACAAAGACCAAAATGCAAATAAAAATGGACACTGGAAGCTCAGCTATAAATGAAACATCTATATGGCATGCCTTCCTCCCAAGGCTCAGATATTTCAGAAGATTGACCAGGAAAACTGTAATAGACAAGGTGCTAGGTGTCTTCTGCACATAGGACAGCAATGCGTAAGACCAAAGGATGGCTTTGATAGCATGCTCAAGTCTGAACAAATTTCAGCATGGAAAGGGGAGTTGAATCCATGGAGGAGCTATTGGCAAAGGATAGTTTCTAAGAGAGAAAGAGCCAGTTTTCTGTAAGAATGTGTAGTCCCTTGCCATTTGACCATGCTCTTGTGGAAAATCACACATCTTAAAATATTTCCACAGAACAAATTCAATTTGATGGATTAAAAATAAAAAAGGGACACAAATCTGCACAGGTAGGAGATGGGATACATCTTGGGGAAAGCTAGGAGTGTTGTAAAATATTTCTTTACACTATGTGATTGGTTTAATAAAGAGCTGAATGGCCATTAGCTAGGCAGGGAGAGGTTAAGTAGGACTCTGAGGAAAGAGGACTCAGAGAGGAAGAAAGTCAGGGTCACCAGCCAGGCATAGAGAAAGCAGCATGAGCACCTTGGAGTGATGAGGTATCAAGCCACTCAACAGAATATAAATGAAAATAAATGAGTTAATTTCAATTATAAGAGCTAGTAGAACAAGGTTACAATAAGACCAAGATTTCATAACTAATAATGTTTTTCTGTCATTATTTGGGAGCTGGTGGTACAGAGAAAGACTTTCTATATATGGTGCCCCGTGTGGGACTCAAATATCCAAACATAGGGCCAGAGAAAGCTAAGGAAAGTTCTGGACAAGGAGCTGAATCTACATGGTCCTATAGTCTCTCAGGTAGGCTAGTGCTCAGCAGTATACAGAGGCACAGCTACCTGCTGCTGCCTGTGGACTGGTGCCAACCTCCAGTGCCATATGCCAATGCCATGCATTAGGTTGAGCTACTTGACAGTTTAAGATTTGTCTCACGTGGTCATAGAATACTGCAGATGCTTAGTAAAGCCAGGACCAAACAAAGGAAACCTCTAAAAATGTGCAGTATGTTTAAAACTATCCTTAGATGCTGAAGAAAGGGAAAAAATGGGTACAGTCATAAAAGTAGTTTAAAATTAATAAAGTCTTTAAAAAAGGAATAAAATAAAATTTAAAAAGCCACATAATGATGAATAATGTATGAAGCATCTAGTTCCTGTATAGTGCTTTGTTGACTTTGAATTTTTTGAATGCTTATGAACAGAGAATCACAGCTACTGAGGGGCTCTGAATTGTGGAAGGAATATTGAATTAAGCCAGCCTATATGTACTTTAGGAATATTTTGGTTTCAAGATTAAAGTTGAATATCTTGTGTTGGAGAACAGGTTCTGTTTTTGTTTTCACAGGAAGTGAAAGGCTATGGGTTCCTTCAAAGTTAATCAAGGTCAGATTTGGCTGAGTATCTTAGCTTTAGACATGAGGAGGAAAGCCCAGAAAAACTATAAGACAGGTGTATAAGCTGATCACTCAACATGGGAACAGCTCTGAGACTAGATGAGACATGATAAATCTTATTGGCTACACAGTCCTCATGACTTATTATTACATGCCATCCTTTCATATGTCATGGATGGAGATTTATATCACAATTTTGTTATACAGTCCAAACAAACTTCTTACGTTTTTATCCCTTTGCAGTAGGCTAGTCTTTTTGTTTGTGTTTTTACTACTGGTTAATAAAGAAGCTGTTTTGGCCTATGACAAAACAGGATACAGCCAGGCAGGATATCCAAGCAAAGATACTTGAGAAGAAGGGCAGATTCTGGGAGTTGCAACCCAGCTACTCAAGAAACAAGATGTGACTGTGGGAGATGCAACCCAGCTGCCCAAGAAACAAGATGTGACTGTGCCAGTAAACCATCAGCCATGTGGCAATACATAGAAATGGGTTAATTAAGACATAGGAGTTAGTAACAGCCTGAGGCATTGACCAAACAGTTTGTTATTAATATTAAGCCTCTGATTGGTTATTTGGGTACTTTGAATTCATTAAGATAAGCGAGCAGGAGAGATTCATCTGACTATACCATTACCTGCTCAAACATAAAACAAAACAAAAAAAAATCACCTTTGACTGACTTATGCATATTTTATATTCCCTATTTGTGTTAATGTAGATATATATGTTACCTTTAGAAGTTTGCGTGTTTTCAGATAAAAGGGACAATATATCAACTAAGACAAGTAGCCCAGGTGACCCAGCTTCTCAGAATACCTTTGTTGTAGTTTCCTGAAAATTCTGCATTCAGCTGCTAGCTCAGATGAGCCAGTCTCATGCTACTCTTATTAGAACTTCAGATAAGCCCTGCACTTTACCATTACAAAGAGAATGAACAACAAATGATATAGCTATCTCTCCCAGGACTGTTACCCTAATTTTCTCAGGGTCCCTTAAAGATGCCATCACCTCCAGACAACAGGAAGCTGTCTAGAGAACACAATGTTCAAATTCTCAAGAGGTGGTATAAGTGGATTTTGCTCAGTTAGTGGGTTATGGATGCTTGTCATAATTTGGGTGTGTGTGGGGGGGTTGGTTACAAATTATTCTTGGCCATGGTCAGGTAAAAAGCTGAACAAAAAAAAATTAGATTCAGGAATTTATTTCTGAAGGGAAAATGAGGGGAGGGATATGGTATAGAAATGATGGGATAAAAGAGTGGATTTTTTGAGTACTTTGAACAACCACTCGTTTAAAATATTTTAAATTAATTTTTGTATATTAATTAAAATTTAAGGTATTTTGTTATACTGCATATATGTTTCTACTTTTGCTTAATTATACAGCATATTTTAAAATGCAATATAAAGTTTTAGTTCTTCAAAGCTTTTGAGGATAATGAAGAAATATAGATTAGTAGTTACTAATGTATAATAATCAAACCTATAGTCATGTTAGGTTTGTTTTAAGGTCATATAGATATTTATTTTAGAGAGGATATTTTCAAACACTTCAAAGACTACAGAATATGGCATTTAAAATGTTAGGGTTTTTCATGAAAGTGAAACACATATGCTTCCAGCAGCACCATTTTTTTTTTTTTTAAAGAATGATTGACATCAAAGAATCTCCATATGGAGTTTGATTTCTTTGAGACAAAAGTTAACCATTTGAATCACAGACTGCCCTTGACTAGAATGCTGACAGAATCCTGTCCAAACTGGATCAGGAAAACACAAAAGGAAGTGGCTGCTGAACTTTGCCACAACAGAGTAGGACAGCCCTTCAAAATTCCGGCTTCACATAAAAGTCTGTCAGATATTCTAAGGAAGCCTGAAGGCCAAAGATGGATGCCCCAGTGTTACATAGGCATGTTGGCTGACTGTCCAGGTACCAGTTTTTTCTGTAATTTCTATAGTTTTGGAAGTTGCTTGCTCTGCACTTTCCATTTACTCAAGTACTATTATATCCTTCCCGGGTCTCTGATAGATTTGAAGATGAGGCCGTTATAGTTAGTTTCCTCTGTTGTGAAATTCAACAAAGAAACTCACAAAAGAGTTATAAAGTTTATAAAGTTGAGAGACATAAAAGTTTAAAGTGTTCATCTAAGAAAATGTTTTGGGGTCTAAAGAGATAGTTTTAAGGTGTTAATACAAGCTATGCTGAAAATTGTTTGGGTATAAAACTTTAAATTCATCAAGATAAGATAATATTTTCTGCAAACATACCAAATACAAATTGTGAATGTAATTCTTACCTGACAATTGTTCTTATTGTTTATAGTTATATTATGTTAGAGTTAAAATCTTTCCTTTTTTATTTAGACAAAAGGGGGGGAATGTGTGGAATAATGTCACTAGGATTGGTTTAATAAAGAACTGAATAGCCTTTAGCTAGGCAGGAAAAGGTTAGGTGGGTCTTCTGGGAACAGGAATGAGACAGGGTTATCAGCCAGATGTAGAGAAAGCAGCATGAGCTGTAATGAGAGATAAAGTAATAGCCCTGCCATAGACATAGACTAAAATAAGTGAGTTAATTTTAGCTATAAGAGCTTGTAGTACAAGCCTAAGCTAAGGCCAACCCAAGCTTTTGTAATTAAAAATAAGTCTCCATGTCATTATTTGGGAGCTGGCCGTATAGAGAAAGTTTATACATAGGGATGTTAGCATGTGTGAAAATGATTAAAATACATTATATCCCATTCTAAAGACACACAGACACACACAGACACACATTCATAGACACATACTCATATACATAAACCCCACCCACATATATATACACTCACACTCACATACACACACACACAGACATACCCCCCAGACATATACACACACTCATATACGCACACCCCACCCACATATATGTACACTCATACACACACAGACACACACTTCCACACACATATATACACTCATGGACACACACACAGAGACACACACACAAACATATACACATATACACATACCCCACCTTGTAGTAGGAGGTTTCTGGTCCAGACTTTTGGGCCTAGCCTCAAGGTTTAGGCTCGCAGACCCACAGACCTGCAGACCCGCAGAGACAACAGATGCATAAGATAGTTTTAGGCTGATCGGCCTAAGGCCCAGGCATATCACTTGCTAGCTCTTTACCTTTCATCTAACCCATGTCTCTTGTTCAGCCATGTAGCTGGGTACCTTTTCTTAGAGCAGCATAGTTGTCCTCTGCTTCTTCCGGCTTCTCTCTGGTGTTCTCCCTGGCATTCTGCTCTGTGCTTCCTGTTCTCAAGAGTTTTCTTAGTCTGGTAGCCCTGCCCACACTTCCTGCCTGCCTTTGACCAATCAGCACTTTTTATTAAACCAGTGGGTTTAATTATTTACCATGAAACAACACAATCCCCTACACCACCTACATATACACACAGTCACACAGAAACATCCCCACACACATATACGTACACTCATACACACACACACACACACACACACACACACACACACACAGAGAGAGAGAGAGAGAGAGAGAGAGAGAGAGAGAGAGAGAGAGAGAGAGAAATTATCTTAGCAGAGTTTAAAAGGAAACAGAAAGCAGTAATCATGCCTTAACCATATTGTACTTATTTATCTGAGAAGTTGCTAAGAACACTAGAAATATGGTAGTACCTTCAACAGTTAAGGATAGGAAAATTAAATTATTCAGTGGAATACTATTTAAATAATAATGAATAGTAGGCCAAAGAGATGTCTCAATGTGTAAAAGAACTTGTCAGTAACCCTGACAACCTGGGTCAACCAGTGGGACTCAGATGGTAGGAGAAAGCTAGCAACTGAAAGCAATCTCTGTCACACTGAGAACCATGGATAAGTCCACCAGCCCCTTCGTATGTCTTCTCTCTGTCTCCTGGTAACAGTGAGGGAAGCAGCCTCTGTCAAATGCTCCTGAGACCTTCATGTTCCACCTTGCCTCCAGCTGAGGGCAACGGATCCAGACATCCCCAAACTGAGACTCCTGAAACCTTGAACTAGACAAAACTTTTCTTCTTCCCAGTGAGGAAGGACAGGGGGAAAATTCACCTTTGTGAATTAAAGGGAATAGGTAAGTAATATTGACTAAATGATATTTGAAAACCATCACCAATTAAGCAAATGGTCCAGAATTGCTCTAATATTTGTTAGCACATGTCCAAAAATCCCACTTATTTTCTACGACATTGCTTTTAGCTATCCAAGGTTAAACTCCAAATATATAATAAAGCTTCTTTTATGTACATTGGAGTTTTGTCTGCCTGCCTGTAGGTCTGTGTGAGGATGCTAGATTCCCCTGGAACTGGACTTACATACAGTTGTGAACTGCCATGTGGGTTCTGGGAATTGAACCTGGATCCTTTGGAAGGGCCGCCAGTGCTCTTTACTGGTGAGACATCTCTCCACCCCCCTTACCAACTCTTGAAAGGAAAACATTTAATTGGGATGGCTAGCTTACAGTTGAGAGGTTCAGCATGGTGGTGTGCAGATGTGATGCTGTAATTGATGCTACATTTCGTAGACAGGGAACAGGAAGTCGAGCTGACACACTGAGTGAAGCTTGAGCAAAAGAGACCCCTCCAAAGCTCCCCCCACCCAGCAACACATTTCCTTTAACAAGGCCACACCCACTCCAACAAAGCCACACCCTCCAATAGTGCCACTCCCTTTGGGGGGCATCTTCTTCCAAACCACCACAGAGCGCTTGCAGTGTGTACTGAGGTCAGAGGTATTATTAAATAGGTTTGTAATAAATGAACTTTTTTGGTAACAAAAATAAAAAAAGTTTGCTTTCTTTCCAGTTTTCACCATAATCGTACAAAACTGCTCTGAACACGCCGTCTAACTGAGCTCAGAACAAAGAATAAGAGAGGAAAATGATGTAGAGGCGGCGGTGGATGATGGCAGCAGCCTGGAGTCAAAAGTAGCACCTTGATACCCAGCTGTTCAGAGAAACCAGCGGCTGCATAGCTCCTCAAGGATGGAGTCTTGCATGAAGCCACCTGCTTCCAGAGACCTTTCCCTCGTTCTTTAGTCTGTCTGGTGTACTGAGGCCAGCCAGAGTTCAACAGTAGGAAAAGCTCATTTGTCATACTCTGGCAACCCTGGTGACTGGAGGAAAGTCATTCAAGGAACAGGAAGTGCGTAAAACATGCTCAAGCGAATTACTTAAGATGATTAATTAGTTCACCCAGGCATCTGTGATTTTAAGAAAAAGTATAAAACAAATTCAGAAACTACAATCCAGCTACTTCTCTATGGAGTTCAAGCTGTTCAAATTCTTCAGCGTAGAAATACCTTTTACAGTCCCTATCATTTGATCCACGGAAATCAAGGTAGCTGCTCATTTGTGTCAATTTCTGCCCTTCTCCAACCCAGTTTAAAAGAATCTACCTTTGCCCCCTTTGAACTAAAAAGAGGCAGCACAGTCCAGCACGGCATAACTTCTCCAAAAGGCTGATTAAATCTCTCTTTTCTTCTCAAGATCAAAGGGGGCTTTAAAAACAAACTTGAGGTTTTATATCTGCAGGTATTAAATTCGCCCTTCACATTTGCGTTAGTTCGTGTAGCATTTGTGTGGCTTATTACAACATCTTTCATGTAGCAGATCTGAAAACCTCTTTGTGAAACTGGAGATAATAGCATCGTGTGCTATAGGTTGTAAGGCGGCAAGTAGCCCTTTTCAGACATGCAGACTGTAGCTGCTGTGCCCATGTGAAAAAGTTTCTTTTTCTGGCCTAGGTTGAATTCTCCATTCATTCTAGAAACTGCTTTTTTTTTTTTTTTTTTTTTTTTTTTTTTTTTTTTTTTTTTTTTTTTTTTTTTAAAATAACGTTTGGTGGCCATTTTTTTCCTTCTATGTCAAGCAAGCAGAAGTTGCTAAATATAAAAGTAAATAAGAGCCACCTGGAATGATGGCTAGACCATTTAGATGGGACCTTCAGTTAGCCTGATAAGTTACAGGGTCTCAGAAATGTAACCCACCAGCCTTTTTCGGAATGAGCACTAAGTTGATCTGGGCAAGGTATTTGGGGGGAAACAATGGACAGAAATAATTCTGAAAGAATGTGAATATGAGGCTACTAGATAGGACACCCTATTCTGCAAGATATTTTATGGGTCTAACAGATGAATTTTCTGGAACTCCAGTCATGCACATGACAATAAATTAAGTTTTCAAAATGAAAAAAGAAAAAAAAAGTTTTGAAATGAAGTAGTCTCTCCTGGCTTCTAAACAGGGGATATATATATATAAAAAATTGGTTAATGTTGAATAGAAAGCATTACAGAGATTTCATTAAAATCTAATTATATGTCATGAAATCCAATTCTTACAGACTCTTGGTGAAGGAAAACCTATAGATTATAGTGTAGGTTAGTTTAATAAGATTCTAATACATGTTCCAACTTGTTGGCTGTCAAATTAGCATATGATACCACACAGAAACGGCAAAATTCCTACCATTCAGTTATAAATATTGATATGTTCTCTACTCAGAAACCTAACACAGGTCTGTAACCTGTTCTGGTATGTTTCGGGGACTATAGAAAGGAAAGATGATAAGTGCAACCTTGTTGGCAACAAGGCACACCTGCACTCCCTTCCATGAAACCTAGGAATCAGAAAGAATAGAAAACATCCAAAATATTTTAGCGGACCACACAGTGATGTTGCTCAAACCTGATCAACCAGCTGCTGAAATGTTGCCAGCTCTGAGGAACTGGCAGTCTAGCGTCAGCACCTGGAGGAAGGGTACAGTCATACCTGCTCTCTCAGTTCATGTTATACAGATGCCAAGAGAAGTTAATTTGAATCTAACCCATGATTAGCTGCTTCTGGAGTTCGTTTCAGAAGTTTTCAGCTCTGTGGAACCTAATATTCCTAAGAAAAAATTAACTGCTTATCTTTCAGCCCATCTCAGTTGCCATGAGGAATTCCAAGGCTTCACATGAACATTGAGAACAAGCAAGTGGGAGATTCAGGTAACTGGAAGAAATGCCTGCATTAATAAGGCAGCTTCATGAATCTCTACCCTTGAGCAATTGACCATGCCAACACAATATTCTGGACTACAAGTTCCTTATGTCTCAAGAGGAAATAGAAGATACCATAACTATAATATGCAATATGATAATACTAAAGACAATGTCATTAGTTTTCTTTGAGGCTCTTTGTTGTTGCTTTTTATTTATTTATTTTTTAGTCTGGGCAAGTTTTAATTTATTTTTTTTTCAATTTGTTTTTATTTTATGTGCATTGCTGTTTTGTGTGCATGTATGCCAGCCTGAGGGTATCATATCCTCAAGGACTGGAGTTACAGACAGCTGTGAGCTGCCATGTGGATATTGAGAATTAAATCCAGGATTTCTAGGAGAACAGACAGTGCTCTTAACCATTGTTCCAGCCCCGACAATGATACTAATTGACATCTATTTATCACAATGTTTGGCTCATTCATGTCTTAGGTTTCTATTGCTTTGATAAAATACCATGACCAAAAGCAACTTTTAGAGGAAAGAGTTTATTCCATCTTACGGCTCTCAGCTCACACCCCATCATGGAAGAAACTCATGGCAGGAACTAGGCATGACCTGGACATGAGAACTGAAGCAGAAGCCATGGAGGATCACCACTTTCTGGTTTATTTGTTCCTTAAGCTTTGCTTGTCCTGCTTTCTTATTCAGCCTAGTACTGCCTGCTCAGGGGTGGCATCAAACACAGGATTGGACCCTCTGATATCAATCATACTCAAGAAAATGCACTACAGATTTACCTATAGGCAATCAGATGAAAGCGTTTTCTCATTTGAGTGCCCTTCTCCCAGTTAACTCTATAGTTTGGGTCAAGTCAATATATAGGACTAACTAGGCAAGGCAATTTAGTCCTTGTCAACTGACACATAAGCACATCAATACTCAATTGTAACTTTCCCTTTCTTACTTACCCCCAAGATCACATATTAATGTCAACATCAGAATACAAAACATAAATAATTATAAAAGTGCCATAGCCTTTAAGAATTCAAATGCTTTTTATAATTAAAGTTTAGTCTTTCTAAAATATCCAACATCTCTTTCAAAGTTTGAAACCTTTCAAAAATACCCAAAGCTTCTCAAATATGGACTCCTAAAAAGTCAAACAAACAAAAACAATTTCAATGCTTTCTTATTCCAAGATGGAAGAACTGGGACAAAGTTATATTCAAATCTTAGCAAAACCAAAGGGCGTCTTCTAATCCAAAAGGTTCTTTGGGCATACTTACTTCTCTGGCTCTTCTCTCCACTGCATACACAACGTGTCTAGTCTGCTCAGGGTGACTCTTTTTACAGGGGCTGTATCCTCACCCAGAGTTTCTCAGCAACTCTGACACTGCCACATGGTGCCAAGCCTCACTTCTCTCTATGAACCGTTTGATCCTGGGCTTTCTGCTGCAGCCAAGTCTGTAGCTTAAACATTAAGTGCTCCTGGCCTTCTCCGTTGCCAAGCCCAGCTGATTTCAATGATTCCTTCATGTCTTCAAACTTACCACCACCTATGAGACTGACATTACCAAGTTCGGTAGCCAGCACAACTTTAGCACCTTCTGGGCCACAGTTTCTTCTGTGTGACCCCAAGGAAACACTTCCTAGAAGGTTCTGCTTCAATGATTCTGGTCTCTTCTTAATCATAAGTGATTCTTTAGCTCCGTCTAATCAGTCCCAGAAAAGCAAATATTTTACTTTAGTGGTTCTGGTCTTTTGTTAATCACCACCAATTCTTTGGCACACGTTGACCAACACCAAAGAATCTTAACAGCCCTAATAGAATCTTTAAGAGCCTCTCAAACTTTCCTCTGAATCTTCACAAACCAGACTTCTCTCCATCATCTGCTGTTTGCTGAGCATTACCTTCTAGGTCCCCACAACAGCTCATTGAGCTCTGAGCATTCAGTATTTTTTTCTAGTCCAAAATTCCAAAGTCCTTTCATAACCCTTCCCCAAACACAGTCATATCTGTCATAGTAATACTTCATGAATGACCTGGTGCCAATTTCTGTCTTGGAGTTTTGATTGCTGTGATAAAACAGGATGGTCAAAAGCAATGCAGAAAGGAAAGGCTCACTTTACCTTAACAAATCTTAGGTCCCAGACTATTACTGAGGGAAGTCAGGGCAAGAAGCTGGAAGCAGGAACCCGGAAGTAGAAACCTGACAGCAGGAGCTGATGAGACAGCCCTAGCAGGCCAGAACGTTGTTTACTCTCTAGATGCCCCTAATTTTCTCAGCCAGCCTCTTAGGCAACCAAGGACCACATGCCAGGGTGGACTAGGCCCTCCCTCATCAACCATTTCTCAAGCAAAGCCCCTGAAGGCTTTCCCAGAGGCATTTTTCTCAACTGAGGTTCCTCCTTGCAGATCAATTTAGTTTGTGTTAAGTTGACAACACTACAAAACCAGAAAACAAACACCAACACGTCAACCACAATAGATAACCAGTGGATGTCAACCTATTTTTCTTGCTGTTGCTTTTTTTTTTTTAAGTAGGTGAGAAAAATTGTTTTTAATTTGAAAAAGAATGTACTGTTTAAAGCAGGTCTCAAGTCCCCAAGCTTGTTTCAAACTCACTAATGGAGCCGAGAGTGGCTTTAAGTCTGCATACTCCTGTTTTTGCCTCTCAAGTTCTAAAATTCCAGGTATGTGCTACCATAGGGAGCTTCAGTATGTTTTAAAGAACTCTTAGAGTTATACTTTATATGTTGCAAACTGCATAAATCTAAATTGTATCACTGACTGACAAATTCCAGTTAACATATCGGAACATACTGATTATTTCCATCACCCAGAAGTTCCCTAAAATACTTTTTAACGTTTCGTCTTCTCTCAGCCAAAAAAGACAACCTGACTTCTAAAATTCTGACTTCACTTTTTGCTTTCTTATAACTTCAGATAAATGGATTAAATGGATATATTGACTTTTTGTTTGTTTGTTTGATACAGGGTCTCACAATATAGTCCTGACTGGCCTGTAACTCGCTCGGTTAGACCAGGCTGCCTTTGAATATTTTACAGTCCATCTGTCTCTGCCTCCCAGGTGCTGGAATTCTAGGCATGTTCAGACACGCCTGAGAAGGTATTTTACATTTTCAATGCATCACACTACATCCAGCCTCACACTGGTAAATAGATTTTTGTAGATGGTTATCTTTATTAACTACTAGAAATAAAAGTGCTGGAGCATTATTGCATATGTCTTTTAATGAATGCATGCTTTCATTCACTTTATTAAGTGTCTGGAAATAGAACTGTTAGAACATACATTTTATATTTATTATATATAGTATACATGCTTATAAGGAACTTCCAGATCAATTTCAAGTTGCATGTCACACTGTAACTGATCTACTCCACATATACAGTATTAAGCATGTTTTTGGTCTTCCAGTAGCTTTCTTCCAATTTGAATCCCAAATATTCTGCAAAGGCCTAAGTCTTGAAGTCTTGATCCTTGACATATAAGGGATGGTTGCTACCATTCTCTGGAAACGGACACACACGATGGAAGTCAAGCCACTCCTCTGAAGGAGATATTCTGTCTGTTTCCAGGCCATCCATTAAGTAAGTTCTTTACCTTTCATGTGCTCTCTGTGTGATGTTTTGTGATCACTAGAGGCCAATGGGTAACTGGCCAAAATTGAGATAAAAGGAAATCCCCCCCCCCCTTAAATTGATTACATCAAGTATGTGGCTGTATTGATAATTTCATTCTTTTTTTTTTTTTTTAAACAAACTAAAGGTCTTTTATGCTTTAAAATTTTCGATATCTTTATTTGGTGCTTTAAAAAATAGATTTATATAAGTCTGTTGAATGTGTTTTATTTGCCATTATGTTTATGACTAAATAAGAATTCTTAATGTAACCAGTACATATATAGTGAATCATAAACTCAGTTGGCTTTTTGTCTTCTGAGAAGCATGGGTTTAATTGTAATAGAGTATCATTCTTTATTATTTTGCTGTAGTAAGAATCTGTTGTGTCTAAGACAGTTTTACCCACTTCTGCATTGTAAAGATATTCATTCACCCGTATATTTTTCTAGAAGTTTTATAGTGTTAGTTTTATAATTAAGTTTGTTGATACATTTTGAATTTGGTTTATTTTAAGTAATTTCTTTTACTGAGAAAACACATTCTTTTGCCATTGAGTTACCTTGCTATTTTATATGAAAGAGCAGTTTAAAACAGGGAAGTATGCATTTGATTTGGTCTGTATTCTTCTATCTACCAGTTTTTCTGCCTTTACTCTGAGGCTGTATTTTCTCAACAAATGTAGCTTTATATTCTAGAAATCTCAGGCATTGTTTTCTAATCATTCCATCATTTACTCTGAGCGCGTTCAAATCTCCACCTATAATTATATGTTCGACTTCATCTCATATTAGCTCTTTTTGTTTTATAAGTTATGTAATTAGAAGATCAGCACTTTTAGAATGAAGTCATTTTAATAATCTTTATCTGGCAGTTCCTTATATATCAGCAGGACAGCTGCACTGAGTTCCCTGGACCTAGAGAGATGCTTATTTTCATCCTTAACATTTTAACTTTATGGTTGAGGCCTCTTACTTTCCATTCTCATTGAAACCAGTAAACCAGTAAACCAGTAAACCAGTAAACCAGTAAACCAGTAAACCAGTAAACCAATAAACCAGTAAACCAGTAAACCAGTAAACCAGTCTAAAAAAATTTTTTTTTTAACCAAGTTTGACAATCACTGTGTGAAGGCTTGGACTTATCCTTATAAAGATTTGTTTCAAAAAAAAGTGTTTGATGCTTGAAGGTGGGGTGGGGCCCAGGTCTGGGAGTGCACCTTACAGCCAACAGATCCAAAAGTTAGGTTTTTGATGAAAGTTCAGCCAGCAGATTCAGGGCTTGGGCTCTCGCTAGAAAGTTAGCCAATAGCTACTGTACCCCATACCCCTTCGCCCAATCCTGGAATGCCAAGACAGGCAGCACCCTTCTTACATAGACTTTTCTTTAAAACTCCCCTCACTTCGGGGCTCGGGGCCAATAACCCTCCACTGTGTTGGAATAAAGAGTATCCACCCGGGTTCATTTTGAACCTGTTCATAACAATAAAAATTCTTATGCGTTTGCGTTTGCAGAGTCCAGCTTCTTGGAGGTCTTTGGGGGTCCCTTGACACGGGTACAGCAGCTGCTGCAAATCTTCCTCGAGTTGCTTTCCATCTTTTAAAATGTGTCTTTTACCTTCTGCCTGGCACTATTTTTAGTTGCTTCTGAGGCTACAGTACATACTGTTAACTCAGCCAAGCTCACTTAAGTTACCATCACACCGCCAAATACCCCCAACTGCTTTTGATCTTTCCTCCGTAATGGTTAAATCCCATCTTTATGTTTATATATGTCAGAATACATAAAATATTAATGTTTACATAAGGTGGTTGACTTTTAAGAAATTTTTTTCATTTGAAATAGAATTACATCATTTTCTTCCTCTCCTTCCCTCCTCCAACCCCATACCTAAATTGATTTGATAGCTTCTTTGATTATTTGATTATTTGTCACACACACAAGGTGGGGGGAAGAGAGAGAGAGAGGAGAGAGATTTGGCTGACCACTTGACAAATGATAAGAGGGCTCATCTCTAACCTCCCTTAAACAATTTTTAACAGGATAAAATAACTTTCCATATTCGCCTACATGTGTTCATTCTCCTTTGTTCTCTATACAAAGTGGTGGCTTTTTTTTTGTTTTGTTTTGTTTTGTACTTTGCAGAAGATGACTCGGTCTCTTAAAGACACACTTATTCATATATGGAAATAATGCTTGGCAATGATGAGGTCTACCTTTTGTCCTCATCCCTAGAGGACAGGTTTGAAATAGACCTCAGCTCAAAATTTGCTAGAGGAAGGTTTTAAGAAAAATAGTGACCCGAGGAGCAAGAAAGGCCACTAGTATCCTAAATCCAGCTGAAGATATATATTTTTCATTTTTTATTTTAGTTTCATATGTATTTATGGGCACAATGGGATGTTTTGATACAGAATACAATTTAGAAATTCTGTCATTTGCTATAATATAAAGAGCCTAGAAGACATAATATAGTAAACAAAGTAAGTTAGGCAATAAGAAAGAAATACTACATGATCTCACTTGTATAGAATCTAAAAATGCAGAGCCTATAGAGAGAGCAGAGAGGTACGTGGGCAGGGGGAGATTGTTTCAATCGGATCCCACAGGGAAGTTCGGCGCCACAAATTATACCAATGAGTTCTATACTGAGCAAGGATGCTGACCTTTTGTTCACTGTTAGCCAATTGTTGACTGAAGTAGTGCTCAGGTGGTTTCTGTTAGCTGAAACATATTCCCTAGGGAAGGAGCACATGTGATCTGGCTAGGCAGTAAGTCCTCCATCATAGAGAGACGTTAGAATACAGTGTGGATTTTAAAAAGAGCACCCAATATTTATAGATATGTTTCCAACAGAGAGAATATATAAAAATTCAAAAATGGAGGTGGGAAAAGGAATCATCCTTTCCCATTTCTTCTGGTGAACTGCTTGAACAATCTGCCTTCCTTGCTACTGGAGAAGTTGTCTTTCTTGCCTTCTCAAGTTTATGGTCTATGGTTGCTGATGCTCTGCCTTTAGAAAAGCCAGCAAAGAAAGGTTATATACAACAGGTGGTGTTGCACATCCAAGCACTCAGGAGGGAGGCAGAGGTAGGTGGATCTTTGTGAATTTGAGGCCAGTCTGGTCTACAGGGCACATTCCAGGACAGGCTCTAAAAGCTACACAGAGGAACACTGTCTCAAAAAACTGAAAGTTTTTTTTTTTTTTTTTTTTAAAGGTATATACTGTCAGATGCAATTGGCCCTAATCTTTATGAGCAAAGGGACTACTTCTCAGTATGGGTGCTGGGTAGATGGGTCTAGCACACAACTGAAATTGAATAAATGTATGCCTTGTTCAGTAGTCTTATATGAGTGTATAAAGGAGCCATGATCTGATGCAGCCCCAATGGCTGGAGGTTCAGGGTTCCTTGGAGATGAGAATCTGTATTGCTACATTAGACAAATAGCTACAGTGCAGAATTGTTATTCTAGGGTGGTGGAAAGCTAGACTAATGTGTCTAAGTTTGATATTTACTGTCTGAGTTTGATAAATTACAGAGACTTTACTCATGCCAATAATATTCTCATCGTATTTTTCCTAAGAGTTGCAATCAATGGCCTTGGCAATGCTGTGGTGAACTTAATATGAAAAGCAGGTGCATTTTATGGGCAAATTATGAGCTGGAAGTCTTGTGGTGACTGTCCCCTCATCAGACCACTTTGTTAAGTTGGTGCTTCTATCCCCATCTGAAGTAAGTTTGGCTCTTAGTCACAGAGATGAACTGTCCATCGTGAGGGCTGGTAGGAGCAGAGGTATTCCAGAAGTTGCCTCCACCAGCATGCATATTCAATTGACTGTAAGAGGGTACAAAATCTGCTCCTTGTCTTTCGAAGGAGAGCAGCACAACTGTGAAATTTGTGGTCTACCTCTTGTTCCTTTTCAATGTAGATGACTTTCATTTCTTTTTCTTAGCTACTTGCTCTTGTGAGGACTTTCTCATTATATTAATAGTGGTAGTGAGAATAAGAGTCGTTTTCTTGTTCTAGGTCTTAAAAGAAAATTGAATTTTTTGTATCATTAAATGTGAAGCTAGCTGTAGGTTTCTCACAAGTGGCCTTTATTGCAGTGAGACCATTCCTTCTATAGAAGCTTATTGTGATAAAGTAAAATAAGCCATATACACAACAATTAGGCCCTGATTGCACACCACACATACAAATCAACATGAAGAGGATTAAAACTTAAGATTTAAAATTGTAAGAGTTTTAGAAGAAAACAGAGAAAAAGGTATATTGGATATTGGACTTGGCAACCAGTCCTTGGATAGGACATCAAAATCATGGGCCACAAAAGCCCAAACAGACAAGTGTAATGCTATTGCACTAAAAAGCTTCTATGCATCTAAGAAAATGATTGGCAAGACAAAAAGACAGGTTGTAGTCTGAGAGACAATATTTCAAAACATATCTGATAAACAGCATATCTCAAAAATGTTCAAGTGCTGAATCTCACTAGAAAAAAGTGTTTTCATAAAGCAGCATTTTTCTGTGTGAGCATACAAATACATTAACGGATACTATTCCCAGCCATCAGGAAAACTAACCTAATTGGTTGCTATAAAAACCAAGTAACAAATGAGGGTGAGAACGTGGATTATAACATAGGCTCTGGTACAGCTGTGTGATTGTTAGTTGATATGGCCACTATGGATAACTTAAGTGCTCCCTTGATAAGCTAAAAATAGTACTTCCATATGACCATAGTCCCACCTCTGTGTATATATTCAGGATAAAAGAAATCTCAGTGGGAAACCTACATACGCATGGTTGTTACAGCATTATTAGCAACATCCAGGACAAGAAGGAAACCTAAATACCCACTGTAAGGCCCTTGGCAGGTCAAGCCCTACCCCCAGACTACTCAAACAGCTCTATCTGTGCATTTCCAGCTCTTCCAGTGGCAGGTGGCCACGCCCTGCCCTACAGAAAAAAAAGCCCAGGCCACAGAATCTCACCAATCCCCAGACACTCTCAAAAGCCTTGCTCCCCCAAACCCTGTAGCTCACCTCCTGCCTAGTTCTTTGCTGCTTTTTTAGCAGCCACCCTCTGTGTCTTGCCCAATAAATCTCTTATTTGAGGTTTCTTGCTACCAGTGACTTTGTGGTATTCCTTGGCTCCCAACGACCAGGATACCTTTCCCTCAGAGCTGTAACACTTACATCCATCACCAGAAGAAAGCATAAAGGAAAATGTGGCCTACAAAAAATGAAATACAATTCTTCCTGAAACAGAAGGAAATCCTCTTAGGTGAACATCATGGCCAATCCAGGAGCATGCTGAAGCATGAATTAGAAAGAGAACCAACACTGTGCAATATACTTCTGTGATAAACCGAAAATAGTCAGATTCATATCAGAGCAGAGAGAAACAGGTTTGAGTCAGAAGGTATAAAGGTAGATGTTTACTGTAAAGTAAACTAACTATAGTTAGCAGTACTGTACTTTATACTAAAAGTATGAGAAAACAGAATAATCAAAAGGCCGAGAAAATAGTCAGTGGGGAAAAGCATGTGATATGCAAGCCTGAGGACCTAAGTTTGAATGCCCAAAGCCCATGTGAAAATCTGTGCATTGTCATCTGTACCTTTAACCTCAGCACTGTGGGGAGTGGAGACACAAGGATTACTGGAATGTGTATAAGGCAGCTTTATTCCAGGTTCAGTAAGGAATCCTGCTGCAAGGTATAAGGCATAGGTAGAGTAACGAAGCAGAACATCCCATGTCATCCTCTGGCTTCTGCCTAAGGGTGGTGTACCCTTACCCTCACACACATGTGTACATTTACAACATATGCACAAACACATACAGACAAATAAAGAAAAAAGAATTGATATCATCTATAAAAATATCCGAAGAATGTATCTGTGTTCAGTGCTCTTAATAATTAAGATAATGGTATATAAGAGAAAAGAGGGGCCCCCTGGAGAGGATGGATGTAGGTGGCATATGTAGTCCTTTGTTGCTACAGCCCCATCTTTATTTCCTTGGAAACATGAATGTTTTTGAGAAAGATTTCCTTGTCCGTTTGATTTGCTCCTGTGGATCCTTATTACCTTGAGCAATCTCTGGCATAGGACGGATGTTTTATAAATATTTATTGAATCACTGAATGTATAAATATAGTTACTAAAAATAATGTAATGTTAAAACACCAGGTTCCCTTACGAAGAGCTCTTAGACAGCTTATGTGTGCAAAGCTGTTCAAAGTTACAAGACATGTGTCTCCTCTTTCATTTCTCCTCTTTCATTTCAGAAGTTTGTGTTGTTTATAGGTCAAAAGAAGACAGGACTCTCCCAGGCATGCTCCTTTGGCCAACCTTGGACTGAGAAGGGCTGGGTGAGTGGGAAGTATTGGGCTGTGCCCTGGAGATAGTATAAGACTTTAAGAGTAAATAACTATTTGGCATGTAGAGAGCCTTTGAATAGGCTGGGCATCCTTCAGAACGAGGCCCAGACAAGGCTCCTTACCTTTGTTCTGTAGCTTTTCAGACTGGAGTCTGTCCCCCAGTCTACAACCTAGTGACCTCCCATTTTCCAATCATTAAATAGAGCTAATAATACTGTCCTTACCTACAATGATCCTGGGAAGCATGATTAATTAGCCAAGGTTTATGAAACACTTTGACATTCTCAGATGAAAGGCACTGAAGGGATCTAGAGTGTTATTATATTTTTAACAACCGGTAAACCTGATATTAAAGCAATGACAACTTATACTTTAAAAAAAATTATACTTTTATAAGATCAAAAGTCTTTATGCTAGTGCAGTTTTATACTCTCTGCATAAAGAAGCAGACATGGTGAGGATGAAGCCTGTTTCCAGTTATGATCTGCAAAGGAAATGAAGGGGCACGTTCTGAGGTTCTGTGAGCATGCGCACAGAGAAAGTCCACAGCGCGGCCATAAATCTCACCATTTATCACAAGGACAATGCGCGAGTATCAAGAAGAAAAAGTGAAGGGAGACGACAATAAGAAACAGAAAGAGGAAGACAGGCCAAGTTGTTGGCCTGGCTGTCAAAGCATCCCATGCGATGTCAAGAGACTCATTTAGTGAAGTGTGTATAAGGATGCCGATGTAGCCGTTGTGCTTCCAGATAAACGGTGATACAGAAGCATGGTATCTACAGGGAAGACTCCTGAAGAGGTACCTATGTCTCCTTGGGTAACTTCTCCCTTCTGTGTGTTTTATGCCAAATCTGAAACTTCGGGTGAGGCTGAGGAAGGCAGGTAACTGCATAGTTTGCCAAATTGCTGCGCCTCTGATATTTGAACAGCCCAGTTACTTGCCTGGGGTAGACTTAAAAGCCAAATGGCTTCCTCCTACCTCACCCAAGTGTTCATAGATATTAATACTTTCTCCATTAGCTATCAAATGCAAAACACAATACTTCCCAACCACCCAACTGCAGACCTTACTCTAATAAGAACATTAATAACTGACTCCTTATACCAGGCAAGCATGGTAGACACAACCTAAAATAGGCAAAAAGCAAGAACAAATTAAGGTTCTGGCTACTTGAGAAAGGAGAAACAAGGGATTCCTGTAAGGTGGAAACCACTGGAGAAGTCAGAATACGTTTTATCAACTGAGTATTTGTAAATACATCACATGTAAACAACACAAAACAAAAAGCCAATTGGCCTAAACACGAAACGGTGACTGGAAATGCCTACTGAATCCTATGAGGAACCTAGTTTTCAAAACCAAATGAGCTGTATCTTGGTCATTTTCACAAAATTCCATAAATAAAAATAAAACCGACTAGTACAGGTTGATCACATCATTTTATAACCCTGGATACCAGGGAAAAAGGATATTTTTGTGGATGAGTGTTTGTGAAAAGAACTGCTATGCAGACACTACATGCCCAGCCAAGACATCATCCACCCGGCCACACACAGGTAGGTTAACCAAAGACTCAAGTGTTCAGAGAGTAAATGACTCTGCTATAGTCGATAAATGTACAACCTGTGTCCAGAGTAAACAACCAGGAGCCGGAGAAGAAAAAGAAGGAAAAGTGATGATTAATAAAAAGTGTTTTCCCTCCATATTTTGAAATATCACACCTTAAACAGATACTTCATATACAGTCCAGGTGAAAACTGAACATGCTTAGAGATGCTGCTTGAAGCAAGGCATGAGGTAGGAAGGAGAAAGTGGGAATTTCCAATACCTCCAACAGTTCCATCCATCCTTCCCTTCATGAGCAGATACCCATAGATAAGTCTATAATGGATGTCATGACTCTGGCGCTTCCACCAGTGTTACTATCCACGTGCCCTGTATGGTGTATGTTGAATGAGTGTGGTGTACAGAGACACGTTTATTTGTTAGTATGGAAAATCAAGCCATTTTTATCTTGTGGTCAAGGATTATCAAGAGTAATTTTGCTTGTGTTCAGGTTTATGAGTTAAAAAGCTAAAGTGGGTAAGTTATGTACATACTGTAGATTGGTTAGCCCCAGGAATTCAGGCATGGATGCATTCCAGAAACCTTGAACGGAGACCTGGAGAAACAAGGGACTCTGAAGATTATTTATCTGGAAGTGTGATAAAACAGAGGGAAGGAAATACAGCAAATGATTTGGAAGAGGCTGAGAACTGTAAGAGAATATTACTAGACAATACTTTAATATTTTTAAGCAATACATTTGAAGGCCCAACTTACTGATTTCCTCTTCTAGGAAGCTTTTTTAAAGGTTTTTGCTTATCTACCACTGTCTCTTCCCTCCTCCCAGTCCTCCCTCAGCCTCCCCCACCCAATCCCCTGACTAGGAAGTTTTAAAAACAAACAAAAATGGAAAGCCTGAGCTAACAACCACCAGAAGACATAGTACAAGATATTTAAAAGTAAAACTTTTAAGGAGTAGGTTATTATTCTTCTATTTAAACTATTTTTAATTCTTGGGAAAGATGTGAGCTTCATTTGGCAGGTAGAAAGCTACAATATCACAACCTAAATGAATTAAATAATGTAAATATAAAATTTGAAAATAAATGTTAGTTGACAGAAATACATACTCTATCATAGGTGAGTACACTGTGATCAAAGTAGGGTTATCTAAGAAAATGTGATTATGTTCTTGAGATACTAAAATTTATTAATGCAATTTATTATGTGACTAAAGAGATATAATAATTTATTATATTATACAAATTTAAAATGCTCATGCTTGTTTGGGGCATGATACCCAATATTAAATACACTCTAAATCAGCAATTATCAACCTGAGGGGTCATGACCCCTTTGAGGTTGTATGTCAGATATTTATGCTATGATTCATAACAGTAGCAAAGTTACAGTTAGAATTTAGCAACAGAGATAATTTTATGACTGGGGGTCACCACATGAGGAACTGTAGTATGAGGTTTCTGGCCCGGACTTTCGGGCCTAATCTCAAGGTCTAGGACCCACAGACTCACAGACCCGCAGACCGGCAGTCCCACAGTCCTACAGAGACACACAGACGCTTTCATTAGTTTTAGGCTGATCAGCCTCAGGCCCAGGCATATCACTTGCTAGCTCTCTACCCTTCATCTAACCCATGTCTCTTGTTCAGCCATGCGGCTCGGTACCTTTCTTTAGAGCAGCATAGTTGTCCTTGGCTTCCTCTGGCTTCTCTCTGGTGCTCCGTCTGGCATTCTGCCCTCAGAGATTTTCTTAGTTTGGTAGCCCGGCCTACACTTCCTGCCTGCCTTTGGCCAATCAGCTCTTTTTATTAAACCAGTGGGTGGGACAATTATTTACCATGAGACAACACAATACCCCTACAAGGAACTGTATTAAAGGGTCACAGCATTAGGAAAGTTGAGGACCACTTCTCTAAACAGTAATGTTGACAGTGCAGGTAAACATAGTATTTACTCAAATCTATTAAAATGAATAGTGTTATCATTTACTAATATCATAATGAGATTGGCTACTACTTAGACTCAAGTGAAAGACCTCCCTTTCTCCTTTTTATGCATATGTGCATATTATACATAATCATAGCCACAAGATTATGCTTTTTTTTTCTTTTATTCTAAACACGTAGCCATTTTGCAGAGATGTGTGTCTGTATGCATCATTCTCTGTCAGTATTTTCTAGGTCAATGCTTTTGGTAGGTAAGCTTTCCTGTGATAAATGTTTAAACATTTTAAATAAACATGTCTTTCATATATTTGCTCCGTTTGTAGTTGAGATGTGGTATATCATGGATGAATCTTGAGAATACTTGCAATGTAAAAGAAATAATCACTTAGAGTATGCTGTGTGGTTTCATTGGTATGAAAATTCTAGAAATGGTAAAATGATAGAGAATAGTTTGGTGCTTATGCCAGGTTTGTGGGCAATGGAAGCATAAAAAAATGTCCCCAGATTAGGTTGTGGTGATGACAGTATAATTAGTATTCACACTGCTTCTAATCTTTAAATTATGTATTCCATATGGCATCTGAATTATCTCTCATTATCACCAGTAAGCTGGTTTATTTGTCGATTTTGCTGTTTTAAAACTGAAGAGAGCTAGGCTTACATCATGATTTCTCCACTTGGAGCTATGAATAGAGAAGTTCTTTCATGTCCTGAAAGCCAATGCGTGAGGCTGCTGACTGGCATTTCTGCTTCCAAGCTGGACAAAGTAAAGTCAATCCATACTCCCTTAGCAGCAGCGACAGATTCATGGAAATGCCTGGGATGTGTCAGTTACTTAAGAGAATATCTGATACATTTAAATAAAATCCCCATAACCATATTTTTCATTTTTATGAGCTCCAGTTAATTATTTCCCAAATCAGTTTATTCAAAGTTTAAATCCCTTACACAAGGAAGGTACTCAAGAAAGAATTCTTGAATTTATGAATGAAGAGCTGTATTTACCCCATTTCCCCACTGTTTTCCTAAAGAAACACCATTGCCTCAATTCACTTTTTATTTTTCATAACACAGAAACAGGAATAACTCTCCAAAGTTGTTGTAGATCTAAATGAAATTATGTCTAGCTTCCTACTGCTCATATAATCTGTGCTTAGTTACATATATTGCCTTCCTGTCAGCCTCCGCACACCTGTTTGGTGTGTTGTCAGAATCTGAATTACTCCAGAGATTGCTGATTGTTCGGCCTGTTACTGCTATAGGGCTTTGTTACCTTCTCTGGTCCTTACACAAGCTGTTTCTCTTTCTCAAGCCCCTTCACTGCTGGGCTCTTGGGAGTTATATATGACATTATGATGTCCTGGGAAGCTTTTGCAATTTACTTCTTTGCTGTTTTGGCTTGTTTAGACGCTGGATTGATTGGCAATAATTGTGCCATATGACGCCAAGACCAGCTCTCTCACCCGTCTTGGGCATTCATGGGTAGGGGTGGGGGCATCTCTTCTGCTCCTATGCTGCCTCATGGCAAATGGGGACGACTCTCCCATGCTCACATCATGGGGCTGGCTCAGCCACAGCTCAGCCAACAGGATCAGCTCTACTGTGCTGCCCAGGCAAGGTGCAGGGATAGAGGACAGCAAGAGAATGTCCAAAAAGAGTCCTAGTGAGGGCCCAGGATAGATGGTGCAGCTGAGACCAGGAGCCTTCAATCAGACAAATGATTCTTCTTGATGAACATCTGCCTGTAAAAATGTACCACTCTACAGCTTCCATGATGAGGTTTTCCATTTCTCCTGTTTTTGTTTCCATTTTTCTCTTAAGTTTTGTTTTGTTTTTTTTTTGGGGGGGGGATACTGGGTGGGATCGGGAGGCATGATATGAAAGACATAAAAGATAAATTTTTTACAGTTAAAATAATTGTGCTATAATAATAATAATAATAAAAAAAAACCTCACTGCATCATAACTGAATCTTAACTCATATCTGGAGACCGCTTCTGATTCTGCTTCCTGTCACTTAGTTTTACTTGGTTCTCCGCTCAACACCTTATTAGGGCCTGAACTTTAGACCTTCTTTGACTGGTTTGCTGTCTACTTTAGCAAGCCCCTAAGGTGTCCTGTGCTTCCTTCTCTGAGGGATCAGAGAATTGACTATCCACAAATCCTAAGTACCGCTCATTAGAACAGAAAGAAAAACAAACAATTGGAAACTGAAAATTGCATTTTTGTTCCCAGAACTCTTGGTTTTGGCTTGAGTTAAAGCTAACAAGGTACTCTTGTGTGGAATGATCTGCGAAGATGCTCTCACTTTGTATTTGCCTATCCTTTTTGGTACAGAAATGCTATATACAGTACCCAGCAGATTTATATAACATGCACCTTTCTTGAAATGGGCTGAAATTTAGCCCCTTTTAGTATTACCAACAAACATGTTATTTGCAATGCACCATGGGAACACTGTATTATCAATTTGATAACCTTGGTACTACTATGCATTTCAGAATCCACACAAACCACTTTCTCTTATTTGAACAATCTGAAGCAAGAAATGAGAGAAAAATAAAGAAAATAGAAAATATCTTCTGGGGAAGGCCAAAAAGTATTTGCAGCTGTGGCTCAGTCTTGAAAATGTTTTTTCTTGCTCTGTGTTCTAACTATTCTTGTAGTTGGTACTGAATATTCAATAAAGACTCCCATAATCGCTCACCCAAAGTCAGAAAGCATATGGTTTTAGTAGTTAT
Organism: Phyllotis vaccarum; assembly: GCA_033318265.1. Classification (NCBI taxonomy): domain Eukaryota; kingdom Metazoa; phylum Chordata; class Mammalia; order Rodentia; family Cricetidae; genus Phyllotis; species Phyllotis vaccarum. Next base: position 25,749,253 of record JARWLC010000014.1, read on the forward strand.
ATTCACATTGTTGGTTATTTTGTTTTTATCCTTTTGAAATTCATACATCATTCCTCTGGGAATTTTTTTCCCTTTGTAAAAACCAACCCAGGTTCTGCTTTTAGCCCAAGGAGCTAGAAACTGACCGACACATTGTGCCTTCTGGGAATGACAGTGTTCAAAGATAGACACAGTCTTATGAGGGACATTCATTCCTGATCAGGGCTATGAAGCTCTACTACAGCCCGAGAGTCAGAGAAAATAGCCTGTCGTACATCAGTCATTGATTCTTGGGTCATTTGACATAGCGGATAGAGGGGTGCTTTTGGTCATGAGTCACTTATTATTTGGTTAGCCTTTTGATTTTCTTAGCTTTTCTGATGTTACTACATTCAGGGCTAATGTAGATTCCATGAAATACATGAAGTACAGTCACCCTAGATCGTTGGGGAGCCTGCTATCTCCTCTAACCATTCTTTTCCATGATGGTGTCTCCTTAAGTAGCCTAGATTGACCTCAGATTTACTATCCTCCTGTCTCCACTCCCCCATTCCTGGTAATACACCCATGTAGCACCACACTGTTAACTGTGAGTGCTAACTACTTTAATATTAGGTGATGAAAATCTTAGGGCATCATTAGGGATCTAAATAAAGAGAATTGATGGTCACTTAGCTATTTCTTAAGATACCTGAAGAGAAATAATAGTCACAGGGCAACAGAAATCATCTATCCTCTGACACAATAAACTAGGTTGTATACCAGCATTCTCTGTCAGGAAATGCTCAGATCCTGTATAATTTGTGGATTGAAATACAATCTCTTGACACATTGTAAGACCTAATTCCTAATAGTCCCTATAATAAAAATTACTTGCAGGAGGGTTTAGAAGGAGGAAATCAAAGGGGACAAATAATGCAGCTACATTATAATCCCAGAAAGTGAAAATATAATTGAAAAATGACTTGCAAGGCTAGGGCTATACCACAGTAATGGAGACGTTGCCTGAGTTCCAAACAAGCAATGAGCCACAAGCACTCCCGAAGACTTGCAGAGACTGGTTATTCCATGAGAAAGAAATCCTCATGTACTCACAAAAACTCAAAAGAATTTGCAGTCTTTTCCAGCACAGTTAAAGGGTGGAAGCAGGGAACTGATAAACAGGCACTGGAGGTACAAAATCTTCAGGAACTAAACCTTCTGGTTGCAAAAGGTAAAAACTGTGCACCGGGTTATGGCTGAGACTACATTTGTTTAGGTTTAGGCTTGCCCTTTCTGAAACAGAATCTCTCAAGATTTCTAGAGCCTTCTTCATGCCACTGTAATCCGACCAGAGCCTCTCTTCTAGCCACCAGGAATGCTTTCTAAAATTTCAAGTCATCTGATAATCATAAACCCTTAAAGTCCGTATAGCAGAGGATGTATGTGGAGACACTGTTCTATCTTGTTCAGATGCCCTCCCTAAGGATAATGCCTTTGTGCATAAATAGTATATTTTGGCCTTCAGCCTTGCACCTCCTAATGCTTTTCAAGTGATTGGGACTATCTTAGAAGTGTTATAATCCTCTAGAAATGCACTGTTTGGATTTTCTCCTTATTATGAAATTGCTAGGAATGCATAAACCAGCTAAGGAGCAGTATTTTCTGGCAGTTAAGTGAATAGAACAAATGTGTGTATGCCCAATCACGTCAGCTGTGCTAAAGATAATAAAATAATTTCCTAATTGAATTGTTTAACACTGATATTATATAATTAGTATTTCTTTTCAGTCTATTTTTTCTTTTAAAACCATAGAGACAAAGGATCACCTTTATACAACAACAGCGTGAACACACCTTAGTAAAATCATTATTACACTTCCCGGGCAGATGGAAAGCATATTAAAGCCTTTCTCGTTATCTGACTTTTTTTTCTCCCAGTCTGCGATCACATTGAAAAAAATGATGATAATTGAGATTGATATCATTTTAATCCTATATCTGAACAACAATTTGGACAAATTCTTTAATGAGTTCTTGGAATTACACTGAAAGAACAGTGGTGTTGTAATTGAGTGAGTCTGGATATTAAAGTTGTAACCTTCTCTTGCAGAACCAGCTTTAGGACTCCACTCAGGTCTGAACACACTACAGTCTGTGATATTTATGTTAAGATCTTTTTGATTTAACCACATCTAAAGCAACACTTGCTATGTAGAAATGTATTGTTTATGAATTATGATGTAGAAGATATAAAGTTATGAATGCATTTGGAATTTCAGTTAAGCTTTACATAGGTTTTTGCTGTTGACAAGCTTTCTGTGATACCTACTTTGTTACCTGTTTTGCATTTTTAGTGAAAAGGACAACATAAGAGTAGTTAATAAGTACTGTCATAATAAAAATAGCATTAAAAAAACTTTACTTGGAAGAACAAGTAGTCTAATATAAAAAATAAATAATTCCACAATCCTCTGTATCTCTAAACTGCAAGTGTTAAAAGCTTGGAAGAATGAGGAACAGAAGTCTGCCTGCAGAAAATTTGCTCTTAAATGAAACCTAAGAGTACTATGTGATTATTTAGCTATTTGCAAGATAAGCTGCATGCTGGATGACTATGTCCTGCAGGATCAGTTCCATGCTCACACTCATGAATTTTATATCTACTTCCGCCTTTTTCAGAGTGCTGACCTTAAGTCTCCACCTTATTTTAGTTACTACATTTTATAGTCATAATGCAGATTTATAATTAACCATCTATAATATGAACTACCAGAATTTAACCTCCTAATCTTAGCTCCTCCTTTTATAGCCTACTTCCTGAAGTTTTGCAACTCCAACATTTCTTTAATTCCACCCCATCCTGCAAATCCATGGATCCACTTTTCTCTCAACCCTCTCCCACATGCTTTCTGCTTTCCTTCAGTCTGTGGTCCACAATTATAATAATTTTTGTGCATTTTCAAGAACTGAGATGCTCTTGAAATCTGTGATCACCGACAAAGCAAAACTGCTGCCAAATCAACCTTTCCACACCCTGATTAGCAGCCTCACAGTCCGAGGTAACTAAAGGACACCGTCATGATGCAGAGCCTCTTGCCACTGCTGTCGCTGTGAAGCTGGGCTCCCATGTGTGTCCAAACTCTGTCATTTCCTTTCCTTTTTTTTGGATAATCAGTCCTTACTGAGAGCCAGGACATCACTAATCAGGATGGTAACTACTCTCCCTTATTACTTGGTCCACACAATTGCACTCTAGACATTCTTTCTCTAACATACTCATTATTCTCAGCAACTTGGTCTCTAATATGATAATACCAAGAAACATCAATTTCTTTCATGGTATATACCCTTCAAGTTCTTTTTCATAATAAGGTCAGCATGTTTCCCATGTAGCCAAACCTCCCCCTGATGTGCATATGTTCTCTCATTTCAACTGTTTTATTCTTATTTAGGTTTAATCTCTGTCCATTAGGCTTTTGACACTCTTACTGCTTCAAAATCTTCTTCTTCAAGGATATGTTTCCAACTTCGTTGGTCAAGTATCTCCCCTTCTCCCAATTTGAGAGTGTATTTCTACCTCTTGCTCAAAACACCTTCATTCCTAGGACAACATATGACAACAGATCTCCCAGTTGCTTACTTTTATTATTCTTCTTATCCTTGGCTTTTATATATATTATGTTTCAAAATTTTGTATTTATAGATTTTTAAAAAAATTTCTAGTCAGATAACATCAGTGATCTCATTGGTTTTATTATTTTTTTTACAACTGAAAATAGATTAGTCTCTCATACAGTACATCCCGATCCCAGTCTCCCTTCCCTCTTGTCCTCTGACTCCTCTCCCTTCTCCCCAGACCCACAACCTCCTCGACGTTACTGCTGTTTCCTTTTGTTTGTCTCAGTCATTCCTTTTTCAGCGGAAGAGGAAAAAGTAAAGGAATAGCCAACATCTATAATCTCAACATTCAGGAAGTAAGGCAAGAAAGATCTGAGTTTCAAGCCAGACTGGGATTCAGAATGAGATGTGTCAGTATGGCTTAGGTGCTTGCTGCAAGACTTACTTCCCGGGACCTACATGACAGAAGAGAATCAACTCTCAATTCTCCCAAGTTCTCCTTTGACTCCCTGTGTCCAACACACATATGAATTGCAGTAACTGAACATTCCCTCAATAGATATAAATAAAAAAGAAAAATGTATATAAAGAGCCAACATATTTATATCAATATAAAGTGAGTGTATGTAGTGGGATTATGTTACATTGCAACTAATTGTCTCACCTACTAGTTTAATAAAAATGTTGATCGGCCGAAGGCAAACAGGAAGTATGGGTGGTGCTACCAGACTGGGAAAACTCTGAAAACAAGAACAAAGCAGAGATGCCACAGAGATGCCAGACAAACCAGAAGATGCAGAGGGCACCTATGCTGCTCTGAGAAAAGGTACCAAGCCACATGGTTGAACAGGATAAGAATCATGGGTTAGTTTAAGGGTAAAGAGTTAGCAAGTTATAGGCCTGGGCCGCAGGTCAATCAGTTTTTATTAAACTAGTAGGTGGGACAATTATTTACCATGTACATAGTCCTACTACAAGTGAGGATAAATTTTTTATTTCATATGTTAGAAATGTGTTGGTTCTTGTGCTTGGAGAAGTGTGTGGTTAAGGAAACTTGCTATTCTTTAGGGGACCGGTGTTCAATTCTTGCGGTTCAGATCAAGTGGCTTATTACCACCTGTAACTTGGGCTCTAGGGGATCCAGCACTTTCTTCTGGACTCTGAAGGCACATGGATACCTGCCTTTGTGTGCACATCCTCCCCCATGTACCCAGTTAAAAATCAGATAAATTTTTACAAAATAAATATGCCAGTTCTCAGAGGAAAAAAGCAGTACTCTAAAAAACAAAACAAAACAAAAAACAGAAACAGTTGATTCTCAAAGTCAAGGAGGGTCTGGAAAGACAGTTCAGCAGTTATGGGCACCTGTTGCTTTTGCAGAGTACCCGGGTACAATTCCCAAGCCCCACTCTAATCATCTAAAACTCCACACCCAGGGCATCGAAATCCTTCTTCTGGCCTCAGCATGTACAAGGCACAAATGTGCTGCATGCACACACATGCAGGCAAAACACTTGGACAAACAAAAACCAAAGCTAGATATATCATGCAAGAAAGAAAAAAAAATCTATTTTCACTAAGTGGAAAAAATAATAGAAAATATACAAATAGAGCTAACAAAAGTTAAAGAAAAAGCAAAGGGCCCATCAGAAACAATATAAAGAGAAACATACTGTGTATCAAGGAAAGAAAACAAACAAAATGAGCCCCCTATGCTTGATGGGAATGTGGACAATACCTCTTCACAAAGCTATTAATGTCATTTTCTCTACTGGGTGAAAACCATTTGCAAAAGTATACAACAAACAAGTAATGCTTTGATAGTATTTAATAATGACAAATAGAAACCCAGCATTTGTTTGTGCTCAGAGGACTAAGTCAACCTTGTCAGGACCTGTCAGGGGATTATCTACTAAGAAAAGATAGATGCAGCATAATCCTTTCTTCTGATGTCTAAATTCTTGACAATATTTTTATATGACTTCAGTCTTCGTTTCTTCTGTCTTATTTTCAGACTTCCCATTTCCAGGTCTTGTGGATGATAGCTGTGGCATAGTCTTAAACCCTTACCACTGTTTCCCACTTATACTGGTGTCTTACTGGCATTTTCTGTTTGCTGTCCTTTGAGCATCATTTTTCTCTTGCTAAAGCATTCTACGTTACACCTCCTCCTCATGAAGAGTATTTGCAATAGACATCAGGTATCCATGATCTGTACCCTTGAGCAGACTTTCCGTTGTCTAAGTTCATCTTCCGTCATACTCAATGTCGCTTGCGATGCTCAGCTCCCACAGGACCACTTTGTTGGATTTCAAATACAAATATTTTAATGTCCTTACTCCTTCTTGTTACCAGAAATGTCTTTTCTAGATTTGACCGGTTCATCCCTCACTTCCTACCAACAATGCCCAAATATCAACTCCTCAAGAAAACTTTCATGGCCAGATTGCACAATGTCTCTCCAATACTTTTTACCTTAGCAATCTCTTTTCCCTATTTTTTCTTTGTTTCTCCATATAACATTTCTCATTGTCCGACTTATGCTATCTATCATCTATTTTGTTCACTGTGTTCCCAAACTAAGAGCTGTTCTAATATTTGTGATTACATAAGTAAGTCTCTATGTGTGTGTATGCTGCATTGATGTGTGCTCGTGTGTATAATTGTGGGTGTGAATACACCTTGGCATACTTGGGGAGGTCAGAGGACAATCCTGAGTGCCAATCTTGCCTTTCTTAATTTGTCACTGCATATACTGTGCTATTTGGTTCTTCCATGTCTCATCCCTGTAGAAGTGCTGGGATTATGGATTCCCATTGCTACATGTGGCTTCATGTGCCTTCTGGGGCTCTAATCTCAGGTTCACATGCTTTTATTGAAAGTGTTTTACCCACTGAACTCCAGACCATCCCCTAAGATCCAAAGTATTAATTCCCTAATTGTTCTTAAAAAATTTTTTTTGAGGAGTGGTTCTGAATAATTCATGTTGACTTTAAAATTAAGCCATTGCTTGACACTGATCTCTTTTCTAATATTTTTTACTAGTCAAATAAAACAAAACTAAAACCAACTATTGTCTACATGTAAGACATTAGCCTGAGACAATGGAGGACACATGAAAAAACAGATTATAAAATTAATAATCTAATTAGATAAGAAGATATTATAAGGGTAACAGATAAGTTAAATGCTATAATCCATATTATTCCAAAGCCAAAAATTTGATAAATTATTGAAAGAAAGACAGACTTTTTGTCTGATTCTCACATCTTGTATTGTAGAATTAAAATTTGAAGGCAGCATATGGCTTCCAAAATAAAAGGAAGGAATGCATCAAGAATATACAAAATGATAGAGAAACCTCACAAGAGATTATACAGCAATATTGATTTTGTAAATATCTGATGAAAAAGCTTATTGAGGTATGCAAATTAAAAGAAAGAAATCTAAGGCTGCACCAATTGGTTGTTTAGTGCCAAAGGGTGAGCCCTGAAAACATACAAAGAAATTACCTTATATGGACTGAGCAGGTTATATTTAGGAACACACACACACACACACACACACACACACACACACACACACACACACACACACACACACACACTATCAGTTAGTAAAACAGAGGCCATGAACCCGAAGGAGAGTGAAATGTTTATAGACATGGGAAGGAAGGAGGGACTGGAAATGGAAATAAAATTAAAAGAAAAATTGTGTCCTTTGAGTTTATGAGCAATTGGAAGGTATAAAGGGAAGATCAGTTTGGGGTTAGGAGCTGGTCATTTTGACTCTGGTGGGTTTATGTTGTTACATTATAAATAATTGTCCCATATACTAGTTTAATTAAAATGCTGATTGGCTGAAGGCAGACAGAAAGTGTGTGTGGAGAAAACTCTGAGAACAGGAGGAAAAGGGCAGAGATGCCACAGACAAGGCAGAAGACACAGAGGACAATTACACTGCTCAGAAAAAAGGTACCGAGCCACATGACTGAACAGGCTAAGAATCATGGGTTAGTTTAAGGGTAAAGAGTTAGCGAGTTATATGCCTGGGCCCCAGGCCAATCAGTGTACAATTAATACAAGCATCTGTGTGATTCAGTGGGACTATGAGACTGTGGGTCAGAAAGTCTGGGCCACCAGGCTAGGCTGGAAATTCCGGGCCACAAGACTAGACCGAAGAGTCCAGGCCAAAAACCATATACACCACTTCCCTCCCTACTCCATGGACCCTGACTGTGTTAAAACTAGAATCTCAGCCACTAAGCTGTGCCTTGATTGCAAATCAAGACATTTTGCTGGTTTCATTTTATCCATCTTGTCCCAGAAAACAATATTTTGTTTGAAATGCCAGCATGGCCCTTCCCCGTACCTGAAGCACCTTCATATTGTACCTAGATAGGTTGGATATCTCAAAGACCAGTACTAACTCTGAAAAGAATATGCTTTGCTTACGGAAAATGTTTATATTTCACTCTCTGGCTTCTTCAAAAAAATAAAGTTTTTAAGCTACTTAGGTAATTGAAGAAAAATGAAGACTGTTTTATCAACACAGTGCTTAACTTCTTTTGAAAACAGTTTTGCTGACATTTCTTTTGGGTTTGAGCTAATATTATATAGAAAATGCCATCCATCCCAAAGAGCCAAACATAACCAAGAGTCAGAAGATAAATATAATGTACTTATTAAGGCTTTGCTGTCTACCCATTTGGAAACTGTCTTTACCCTCAGGGCAGGCTCCGATCTGTCTGTACTTGATACACCATTCACTTTATTGATAATGTTAAACAAACAGGAAATGAATCTTCAGAGCAGCTGTGGATGTTAGAGCACATGTTCTCTGTCAAAATTGATCAAGCAGAAATCAGAGAAAAAGTTTCTTCCTGAAAAATCAACTTTTCACATTTTCAATATGCATTTTTTCTCTTTAAACAGAGTCAATGAATTGACTGGCTTTGAGAGAACTGTGATTCTTCATCACCTCCATTTTGCAGTACTGGCTTTTATAAATGTAGGTCAAATGAAAAGCATGTTTCTTTGCTTTCTCTAAAGTCATTTTTAATTTCTTTTTCTTTTTATCTGTGCTATTTCTGCTTCCCTTGATGCTTAACGTGCCACGGTAGTGGAAGAATGTCAAAATATAATGACCTAGATAAGTATATTGCTAACTATTATTATACCGTATAATTAAAAGTCCATCTGAATTCTACAAAAACATCTGATATAAATCTTGATAATACCTTATGTAGTTTAGCTTCAGCGCATTGCACATTCAATAGCAATAATCAATTAATTTCTGTTTAAAATGAAAGTGGATAAAAGTATTAACTATACCAAACTTATTGGGTATTAGCCATCCATGCTCTGATATACATTTTATAAGCATTATATATTATTTCATAATTATTTCACTTAAACATTAGGAGGTAACACTAACTTCAAGGTCTCGTGAAGATTATTAAAGATTATTTTTTATGAGCAATACTACCAAAAAAATACCCAATATACAGTAATACTGAAAGGCTATAGAAAAATAAATCTGCTAAACAACATTTTGAGCAAAGAACTCTATTGGGTAATATGATTTAACTCTTTGCAGATCTTAGGTGGTAAGTGGAACATGATATCAACTTTATAGATGAAGAACAGAGTAATGTTTCTTTGTGATTTCATAGACAATAAGTAACTGCAATCTTTAAAGCCCCAGGTTAAGGCTTATTCTTTGAATTACTATTGCATTTACTAAACATTGTGCTAAGTTCTGAACTCATGGTAATAATACATTCACTAACCTAGGGTATTTGCTCCCAAAGCAAGGTGCCCTCCTAGGGGTAGTAGCATCCTCAGGGACTTATGAGAGCCCATTGGCAAACAGCATCTGTTTCAGGGTGTAGAATGAGAGGTGGGGAGAAAATATTCCCGAGGAATACCATGGGAACTACAAGTTGAAGGATGAATAAGAATTTCCATTGGAAGTACATTCTTGAAAGAGGGACACATATGTTCAAGTTTTGGAATTCAAAGCTTGCCTGATAAATTCTAGGATTTCCAGGTGTAACCACCAGAAATGAGAAGAATACAGTAGAGAAAACTGAAGCAGGAGCCGAATACCTGGGTTACACTCTATGCTGTTTGGAGCTTTGTTCTGTGTAGTAGAATACAGCCAGCCTAGCCTGATGAAACCATAGTTGACCCAGCCATGTGATGCCTAGGCATGCGCACTGGCCATTTCCTGCTTTGTCAGGTTGTCTTCCTCTCTGCCCCGGTAATTGGTGATGAGATGCTAAAGATGCTAAAGACCAATGAGTGAAAGACAACACAGTTGGGGGAATCTAACAGCCAATGGGAAATCAGGACGGGGGAATATAGGTTTTCCCCGTATTTGCAGGGCTGCTGTTTGTTTTAAATATGTTTGTGCCTGCTTCTGCCTTGACTCCTGATATGCGTCCAGATAGAATGCTCTCCAACAGTTCTGGAAGTATTGGGAAGCTATTCGAGAATCTTCAGGGGGTCCAGTTAATATTAGCAGATGCTAGAGCATTGTGGAGAGAGAAGGCAGAAAAGGGAATAATTATTAAGCCACTGTAGCAAATGTAACACAATGACCAAACTAAATTATCAACACAAGAGGGGAAAACTGAAGACAGAGCCAAAGTTATCAAAGTACAGAGCTGAAAATGTTTAGTAGATGACAGGTGAAAGGGCCTAGAGGAAAGGAGGAATGGAGGATGACTTCAAGCTTCTCAGGGGCTTTTTGTGAGTGCTAGATTGTATGTAAACTGAGTGTCAGTGGAACGGGACAATATCAGCTACATATCCCATGTAGACTTCCTTATGTGCCATTAAAATTTGAAGTAAATAACTTGGCAAGTCTTATTTTTTAACTAGATATAAAAGTAACTAGTTGAGATGTTAAACATATTGTTCCAATATTCAGTCACAAAAGCTTTGTAAATTACCTAGGTCTGGATATTCACAATTCTCTATCACAACCTCCTGTCATCCAGAATCATATATTTTTTAGAGTTAAACTAAAAAAAGAGAAATATTTAAATTAAATAATTGGTTTGCTTGCAGAGTAAAGGTTAAAGGTTTGGATTTCTGTAAAAGTCCATTATTTTATCTAAACACTACGTGGTTATTGAGGACTCATTGCTCATTTAAGCATTTTCTGAGGCTCTTGAAGTTAGCCTCATCTCCATCTCAGGCAACATGGTATACCAGAGCTATTGGAGAAGTTAGATACTATTCAATGAGCTAGATAAAGGAGATTTTTTTTTTCTACATGTAGATACTAGTTCTTAGTGCATTGGGTTTCTGAGATTCACCATTTAGTCATTCCTTTTGAGTGAGAACAGCTGAGTAACTCTCGAAGACAAGTGTCTAGTCTCTCATTGGAGGCCTGCTAGGGGTAGAAATGAGGAGCTTCTTAGATGTTCATCTCTACATGGGAGAGTACCCGTGGAGAAGGTGAGGTAGACTGAATGAGAGCAGGACTATGTTAACCACCATGTATTCTCATTCTTTTAAAAGAAGAAACCCAATGAATGGATCAAGAGAATTCTTCAGCAGGCCTGCCATGTCTGTTAAAGGTTCCAGAGACACGTGACATGGGGATTCTGCAGCAAATCAAGAGCAGAAGGTGACCAGAGATGGATGATGATGATGATGGCAGTTTCCTACCTTGCATATACAGTGGAAGAATTGAATGGTCTGAGCCTTGGCCACCAGCAGAGAGATAACCATGAAAGGCATGCTTCTCCTTCTGTGCCTACAGCCTCTCCCTCTCACCCTTTAACACTAAATCACCCTAAAAAGGGCACAGAAAGAAGAGATCGTGTTTCCTTAGATGAATCTGATAAATGACTGAAGAATTTCTTCTTGGCCTTTTGTTTAAGATCAAGAATTTAGGCTAAAGAGATTAACATGGCTATGGAACACAAAGGAATTTGACTATAGTGAGAATAACTGTAGAACCCTGTTAGGGTTACTGTTAAAACATGGCTATAGGCTGGAGCTTGATGATTCATGGTTTAGGATTAGACAAACTTTTGGGAAGAACGTAGCTTTGAGAGAGACATTCATACATATGATGGGTGTGCCTGCAATCCCAGCACTTGGGAGGTGGAGGATTGACATTTTACATTCAACCTGTGCTACATGAGACCTGCTTCCAACAAACAGAGAAACACAAATGTCAGTCTTTTGCTCAAATTTATTTTTGTTTCACTGAGCAATAATGTTTAACTCTGTAACTTTTGTGGAAATGGATGGTTTCTAGGATTACAGAGAACCAGACAGTTGCTGTATCCTGAAACTGCACTGGATTTTGAAACATGTCAACATCAGAACATACACATATAAAGCATTGTTTTAATACTTGAGGGTAAGTTCTTGTATACTTTATATTTTCTTTTAATTATTTACAAAGTTCCTTTCTAAGTGTTGAATTTTTTGTTGGGCTCCATTAGGTTCTTAAGAGTTGAATCGCCCCCCCCTCTCTCCCTATGAATTTTTTGAAGACCAATTGTGATTTTTCAAAAATTATTGTTTTTTTTCTAAATTTTACCTTGTTGTTTCAGATAAGATATTCTCTTCCATTTGCTTCCTTAGACCTTGTTTCTCTTCTAAAATTTTAAAATTAGATATTATCTTCATTGATTTTAAAATATATTCATAACATTATTTTTATTCATATAATTTATTCATATATTTCAAAATGACAATTATTTATGAATAGTATTTTTATTCACCTCACTAATAAAATATTTATATTGTGACACTAAAAACAACTATAACGCCTCCTCTAGTTTAATATAACTACAGTTTATTGTATTTCTTATAGCTAATGTATGACCAACATTTTTACTAAGCAGTTCAAAATATTTGAGTTGTAATCTCTAAGAAATTTAATTTTTAAAACAGCCATACATAATACAAACATTTTTATTTTATAGAATAAATAGTTTTACTATCAGATATTTTTGATCAGTGTTTTTGATTTTTCTATTACCACTTGAGATACAGATGTATCTTTTGTTGGTAAAATGGCATGATGCCCAAATACATTCAGTTTTACTTTCTTCTTTATTCTGTCTGATCTTTCTCTGCTTGTCTCTTCTATTTGCCTGCTATGGGCTGGTAATGATTTGTTTAAAATCTTATATTGCTGTTTCACTTATGTCTATTTTTACATTTATTTCTAAAAGTAGATTTTTAAAAGCATTTTGATGCCTACTGCATCATTTTTCTACAAAGGCAGATCTTCACATTAGCTGTTGCCTTCTATCAGCTAAGCATAATCCTAAAAACTCCTTACTTTAAGTGCCTTTTACATTCTGCTTGTTTTGGTCAGTGGCAGTTTTCTCTCTGTTGTACCTGAAGACTTGAGTTATTGACTGCTACATTCCTTACATGTTCATAATCATCTTTCCACACTTGTACTAGGAATATTTTCCTCTAATGAATTTTCTCTATGCATAATCTCTTTCATTATTCACTAGAGAACAAAAATTCTACCAGGGCCGAGGCTTATTAAGTATTTCCTCAACTTTGCACACCCTGTTATGAACCTGCCTTATCTCAATATATCACTTTCCCCCATTTTCAGTGCCTTCTGTTTTCCTGCCAATGATCTATTTCTTTTGGATTTTGATTAATTATAGCATCTGTGCTTTGGGGAGATAGTCGCATTAGAAGCGTTTACTAGAGGAAAGCCTTCTATTCTTCAATTGTTTTCTTCTTGGTCCTGAAGTTAAATAGCCTCGGTGACAAGAATGCTTCATGTTTTTTCTTTTCTTATTCATGCATGAAGAATGATTATTTTAGTAGCTAAAGGACACTTAGTCCTTTGAAATAAAGAGAAATGAGCATCCATAAAAGGAGAAAGTGCCTCCATCCCCTCAGGAGTATTAGAATGGGGGTTCACTGCCCTTTGCTCCAAATTTGTGAATCACCCTTGAGACCTGCATAGGACTCCGCATAGCTAAGGACCAAGGCTGAGCCTTGGCTGGCAAGCCTCATTACACATGTCAGCAAGAGCTGAACTGGCTGACCACAACACTCTGTTTTCTTGACTCCCAAGTTGTGATTATCTAAGTGTGGTTCACCTTATATTTGAGATCAATGGGAATACAATTTCTAGGTCCCAAATCAATACTTTATCTGCTTCCTTTCCCCTTCTTCTTCCTCCAAAATTGAAAGAAAAATGATGCAGATCTTTCTCAGACCACTTATTCCTGGAAGATGGTGTTCTCTGTACATATAATTATGCTTTGTGTTCATGCTCACTCAAGCTTCTATGAGTGAGTTGAGATTAAAATTCTCTTAACATGAAAGCAAGAAAGACATGGCTGTTTTTATTTTCTTTTTTCTTTTTCCAGCTTACAGATCTCTGTTTCGACCATCAATGAATGACTCTGTTGACAGATTTTTCATAACAGGAAGAAAACTGGAAATGGAATGATTTTCCTAAGCAACCAAAGGAAATGGATTTGCTGAAAATATTCCGTTTTTAGCCAGACAAATTTTACATATATTCATTACACTGAGGTTAAAAACCTACTTTTAGATCTTTGTCCCAGGGTTTATTTTTTAAACTCAGTGGCAATTACTTCCAATTGACAGTTTCTTGAGCCTTCATCAGAGCTGAGCAGAGCATAAAGGGAAGCGTTCCTGTCCCTTGTGTCTAGGGAGGAGGTCACAGAATGGTAGAATGAACTTCAAAAAATACACACAAGGTCACACATATAATGAGCTAGTGTCAAGACAATTATCAGCAGCAGCAGCAGCAACATGACAAGAGAAATAAAATATACAACAAAAACCACAACAAAGATCCGAAGAAAATACCAATTCACCCAGAAATACTGCACTTACTATAGAAATTACATAAGAAATTAATTGGCTATGCTTTAGACACTTTATGATTAATATCTACTTGTCTCAAGTTCCTTATTTAGTACAAATGTGGTATTCATTAGGCCAGGGTCATAGGTTCAATCCTCATATGAGTTGGATATACAGTGTTGGGTCAAGCACTGCAGGGTATGTCTTTCTAAAGTCTTGGCTTCCATGTCTCTCTCTCTCTCTCTCTCTCTCTCTCTCTCTCTCTCTCTGTGTGTGTGTGTGTGTGTGTGTGTGTGTGTGTGTGTGTGTGTGTGTGAAGCCTATGAAGTAATCTATTACTCTATAGTCCTCAGATTCTTCCTGTACACCACAGATGGAATAGTCTCTTATCTTCTTATCTCAAAAGAATGTAAGGGATCAGGGAGATGACTTGGATGTTCTCTTAAAACCCCAAATTACGGAACTCATAGAATATATGGTTGATGTCATTTTTGCTATCCATTGCATGCCCAGTGTCTTTCAAACTATATTTTTAACACACAAGAGCAAAAAGTACCTCAGATTATTGAGGGATATTCCAATTTCAGTAGTGAAATCCTATAATTTAAAATACCTACTTTCTTTGCTCTGGGATGTTGGGTGCTTACCTTATAGTAAGCAGCTCAAGAGGAATAGAGTCAAGTCTATCTGGTTAATGTGGTTTAAACACAAAATGTCTCCAGCAGGCTCATGTGTTGGTGGGGGCTTAGATCCCAGCTGACGGCACTATTTTGGGAGGTTCTAGAAACACCAAGGACATGAGGCCTATTTTAGAGGTAATAAGTTAGGGATGGTGGGAAGGGTAACTGTGAAGGTTACAATGGGTCGCTGGGGGATTCTTCTCTTCCTGTTTCCTGTCCGGTAGTATAACCTTTGATGTATTCCTGTTACCATGATGCTTTGCTTCTGTCTGGGACAAGAAGCATAGATCCAAGTAACTACAAGCTAAAGCTCTGAAAAGAATGAACTATAACAAATCTTTTGTCTTAAGCAGTACTGAAAACTGAACTAACACAGCAATTCACACATGAGTGTTAGTTTTCCTTATGAACAGTAGGTTCATTATTATTTGTCATAATTTTTAAACCATCCAAAATATGACATTTATTTCTAAGTATAAAATGCAAAAAATAGTGGTTCTTCCTTAAGGAAAAAATGACTCTACTTGGGGAAATAGAAACCGAAATAAGTAAAAAATGTAAGTAAGAACATATTTGTAAATTAAAAGAAATATGTGAAAGAAATTTAAAAAATAGACTTATATGAAAGATAGTACAGCATAGAACACATTTATGGAATATGGAACTCTGTTAACCAAAATTGAGACCTGGCAAGATTTTCAGTTGTCAGCTGGAAAATATTGAAGTGGAGCGGGGCGAAGGGAGATGGCGGAAGACATCCAGGCAGAAGGAAAAGCATGTGTATGGTGGACTGGCCTTTCTTGTTTTGCCTCTTGATGTATCTTAGTGCCTGGATTCCCGAGGACAGTTTTCTGAGAAAAACAAATGGATCACAAATGCAACTTTCTGTCAGTACTAATTCATTCTAGGAGTTCAGTTTTTCCTGCCTTTGATGACCGACTTGTTTGGGGCTCAGCCACCTTTCCATCATTTTTTTCTATTGCGCTAAAAAGTGGGGTTTCTGTCCCCACTTAACACTGTGGGTAAAGTGGAGATTAGGTCATCATTTCTAAAACATTTTCTGCCAGTTGCCTATGCCATGAAGGCTCGGGGCATCTTGGATTTACTGGCATAGACAGAACTCTAGAAAGAGGTAGGGGAGTGTTGATGGTTATTGCTTCATTTTGAACCATTATAAGATTTGGTTTGTGTGTCTTGAAATTCTTCACTTGATGTTTCCTTGACTCCTTAACATAGTTTGCTCTCTGCATAAGACTTCTGTCCTGCTCACCCATTTGGCTACTGGTGTGTTCTGAGACATTCATTCTTGTATCCGAAGGCTACAATGCTTTGTTGCTTAGTGCTTATTATTAGCTTGAAGGTGTTTTCCTCACGACAGTGTTTAACACCCTACACCTTTCCACATCTGGTTTACTTCTACTCTTCAGTGAAGTGTACAGGAGCTGTTTACACGGCTGTCATGCTTCTCTTCGGTGAATTTTCTAAATGTTATCTTTGATTCTCTTCTTGGGTAATTAAGACTTTAAAAAAACACCTCAATGTTAAATGGTTATCCCTTTAGCACCAAGAGGATTCAATCAGGATACACCAGAGCTCATTTTGTTTTTCTGTTTAGGTTCTTTCTCTATATAGTCTCTCTTGGTTCTCCCTGTATCCAGCATATGGTGATACTAAAAAGGTTCTTTGGTGGAAAATATCTTTTAGATATCACAAAATAAACATGGAGTTCTTTGTGGCATAATCAGAAACACAGAATTGAGTTTTGATGAAAAAAGTGTGGAATAAAGTAGTGACATCTGGCAAGAAAACAGACAGAAGACGTTACCAATGAGTAACAGTCAGCATATTTATTCATCAGAAAAGAAAGCTAGTAAGTCCTTTATAAGGGGAATTGAAATCATGTCAAAAATTTCCAAAATATTCTAAAGTAGTTATTTTTTGAAGTCGGTGGGAGGCTTAAGACTTACAAATTTTACATCCAAAACACAAGACTAGCTCGAGCTTTCTGTGTATTTAGAAGCCACCAGCAATAGCTAGAAGACAGAGTTAACTAAACCACAGGCTGTAAAACCATAGAGCACAGTCAGTATGGGGATTAATTTATGGAATTTGATTCTTGGTCTGATCAGATCAATTACTATACTTTAGCTAGCTTACTATTATCTCAAAGATTAAAACTTCCATTTTTTATTTTGTGTTTACATATCAGATGAAATAATGAAGTCAAATTGTTTTTTGATCGCTCATTTGCTGGTGGTTGGATGGGTACCGACTTGAGAAACAGTCAAATAGGAAGAGTTATTCTCTCTCGGTGTCCTCATGTCACTCTTTCCCAAGTATTCAGAGTTTAGGTGAAGGAACAAAAGAATTCACGAGAAGACAATGAACAATAGATCATCTGTGCATCCTTATCTAGCACTAATATTATTTGCATCACATTGGATATAAATGGTTTAAATTAACTAATCCAAAGGTATAGAGATGAGTAGGTTAAAAAACACAGCCCATATATGCTCTTTATATGACACACATTTTACTTGTAAGGACACATACGGACTGAGGGTGATAGAAAAATAACTTCTCTGCAAACAGAAGCCAAGATAGTAAGATATATTTATAGCAGAACGAGACACACTTACTCCACTATGGGGGAGTTTTCCTTTCTACAATATATGCTTATGTAATTCTTGATATTTTCAATAAATTACATCACATTTATACATATATGTTTTAACTGTTATATCTGGATATTGAACAATTATTGTGTATATTACTGTAGAGAGAAAAATATTTTTTAAGCAGAGAAACTTATCTTTAGGGAGTAGTTTTTAAACATATGGTTATTAATTGTTTATTTATTCATTCTTTATCCCATTTATTTTCATTGTTGGGGATTATTCCCAGGGCAGCACACTACTGCTCATTTGCATTCACAGTCCTCATTCACTGTTTAAAAAAGCTGTATGTTAATCCTTCATTCTATGTGGATTCCACATTTAGAAAGAATCTCAATAGGTTAGATTGAAGTGTTTTTCTGGTCTTTTTTATTATTAATTTCATACGTATGCACCAGGATTTTCTGACATGAATGAGATGATGTAAACAGTTCCGGTTGCACTGCTACAATTCCATTCAACTGAAAGAAACATCCAGAGGCCACATGTTCCTGGCCAGTAAGGGTTTTCTAAATTGATGTTTAGGACAAAAAAAAAATAATAAAGTAGTTGAAAATTTTCTAAATAAAAACAAGCTTAGTAAAGCTCTCTTTAAGTAAGAACTGTCATATCCAAGTAGCAATTTTGGTTAACACAATACTTTTTATCTTAATTTAATATTATTTTGTCATACACAAACTCAGCCACTAACATTATTTTAATCAACTCAGCATAACGTGTAGAAACGTATCCACACTTAGCTGTTTATGTATTTGCCAACATTCATGTTCCCTTATACACATTTCTTTTATTCTAAAAATTTCTTTGTATTTTCTTCCTTTGACTCACCCATAGCTCCATCAGAAGTGGCACTGGCATGGCAGAGATGATGGAGTGAGACACTGCCTTTTTCTAGAAGGCCTCAGAATTTAGCAGAACTGTGGTCCCATCAAAAAATTCCAGATAAACTCATAGATTTGAAGGAATAGCACTGCAAATATGGGCTTGCACAAAGCTAACAACTTTAACATGACAAACATTTATTTATTTATTTTCTCCTTTCAAGACATGTTCCCAGAAATAGTTAAGATAAAAAAAAACAAGATTAAAAAGAAACAATGGGTGGTAACGACTTGGGTCTATTTCATAGTGGCTAATTAAAAAAAAAAAAAGTCAGATGCCAGTAAAACATTAAACAGGTTATCTTGGTAAACCACTTCTTAGTCTGGCAAATAATTAACATCTTTCCTTAGAATTCCAGAATGAACTGCCTAAACTACTTTTATAGCTGTAGGAAAACAGTCCTCAGTTGAAGAAGTAGCAACATCAAAGATCACTTAGATTTGAACTGAGTTGGAAGCATCTTTTAGAAATGTGCCGTAAAGGTAGGCCAAAGAAGTGAAGTCTTGTACATTTCCTTCTAGGTTCTGGGACTGACTGTTGAGACCAGGAGAACCTCATAAGCACAGAGAACTACCCAGGTGGAGGACTCAAGCAGCCATTGAAGACAGCAAGTTCTCAGAACCATCTGGTCTTGGGATGTGATTAAAGATGTGAGAGTAGGAAAGTCCTTCACCATTTTTCTTATCTAGGTTAACTTCAGCCATGTGAAATTGCCTCACTACTCTGCTTTTATGCCCAGCCTAAAGTGTCAGGTTTAGTACTTTGCTATTAGTATGCCTGTACATACACACACATAATCATTCAAATAATTATGTGTTTAGATGGAATTATATTTCTTGAAACCATAAGCCAAGATACATCCTTCCTTGATTAAGATGGGAATTGTACCAAAACCCGGCCAAAACCAAGAAACACTTGGTGGGGACAGAATGACATTGTATCTGAGGCAGGGGAAGCTTGCAGAACTGTTCACACTTTGGCTGACTGAACAAAAACAAAAACAAACAAATAAACAAACAAAACAAAAATCAGGAACAGGACAAGACTTTAAGTCTTATGATCCAACCAATTCTAGAAGTGGACGGAATGCTGTTTCATCCTTCATTTCAATATGCAAATGGCTCTATAGAGGTACTAAACACTACTCCACCAAGTGCTTATTTTCTTACTTCATTAGAGAAGGAAATTATCCCACTCATAGAATGCTTCATTTCCTTTTCTGCTGAGCTGATCACTAAAGCATTGGTCTTCTTGACATGGTCATTTATTTCAGAACAAAGAAAAGGAAGCTATACAGTACATTACCCTAAGTGACTAAATTCTTACCAAGTCAAGACAAAGGTCAGTGCTGGATGCAATTCTCTTCCAACTGTTTCAAAAGGCTTTTCTACAATGGTATCATAGGATGATGTCAAGACATGGAAGGTGAGTTGATCTGCCTTTCGCCTTCCCTGGCTCAGCCTCACTCTAATCAGCTGTGTGAAGAGGGTCTTTATCACGGCCTCTACCCATAAATTGGATCAATAGGTGACCTGTGTTTATGTTAACTACTAAGTGTGAAGTTTTTCATATTAGAAGAAATATTTGATATTATTTTTATTAGCTTTGTTGGGAAAAGTAGTTGAAAGTATCTGTGACTGTGTGTATCTTACTTGTTTACCTACTTTTATTGTTATGAATAAAACAAAAGATGACCCCAAACATAAATTTGGTGATAACTATAGGGATCTTCTATGTTATATAAATCCATATTTTAAATGTTGAGACCCCAATTAACTTCAGTTCATATCCGTAAAGTATGAATCTTTATTAATTAAAGATAAAACAATTGGACATGTCATCAGATTTTTTGTTAAATAAATCATATTTTTACTCAAGTAACTTAAAAGTCCTGTTAGTGATCTATCATAAAGATTGTCAGGTGCATGTTTACATTGTAGATTATTTTAAGATTTTGGTCATTTGATTGGGATGACAAATTGTCAGCATTCTCATAAATTAACACATAGATTCTCTTTTTTTGTTAAATGATGTTTATCAGGACTAATGGTTTTTCACTGTCTAGGTTCACTGTCTTCCTTTTTTTCCTACCGTGGAGATAATGTTTTGTGTATATGGTAAAAATACCACGAAGAATACTTTTCTAATAGCAACTTATTGTTTTGGTACAGGCCATCCATGATCTTGTTACAACACATAAATAACATTCATTTAACTGACTTTTAAATGTAAGGGGATGGTCTCAGTTTGTAAGTTATGAAAGCTTATAGGAGGTAGGTAACCAAGTTCACTTTGTCTCTACTTGAATTGGCTAAATATGTGAGGACTTTCTTCTGCATGTTAGGTACCTTTTATGTATTACTTAAAATTTATATTCCTAATCATGGGTATCTAAGTTTACATGCATTTTAAAATTTAATAGATATTTATATGAAATCTCAAAGTGATTAACTCTCCCCAAATCACCCAGATAGGTTGTTGAACAAGCACATAACCATGGGCTGATTTTATTCCAGATCATGTGATATTTCTCACATACCACAATGACCAATATTGTGTATTTTGGAGTAGACATTTTTTTTTCTGAGTGCATAGTACTTAGGAATAAATCTTTAAACCTCCTCAGACACCAGACGGCAATACTATGACAAAGTTATATTTAAAATACTGTTTAAAAAAGTGATATTTAAATTTTATTTAAAAATAGAAGGTATAAAGTGAGTTGAATGATACTGAGTCATTGAATGCCACCACCCATTCATAATTAACTTTAGCACACCTTCTTAATGCCAGTCACTGGGCTCGATGCTGGAAGTAACAGAGTGAGCAAAAGGAAGACCTCACTTTGCCACTGAGTCACTTCTGATTTGACTGAAGAGACACTGAGAAGACTGCAAAAGTTATAATACGATCACGTGGGTGACGTGGGATGTCTTTCTGTACGCTGTGAATAGCAGTTGCTAATAAAGGAACTGTCTTGGCCCTATGGCAGGCATCTTAGAAGCAGGCGGGGAAATCAGAGCCTAGATGGGGAAGGAGGCAGAGGCAAGAGAGTAGAAGTGATCCAGCCACCCAAGAAATAGGTGAACCACTGGCCACATGGCAGGACAGATGAATAGGAATGGGTTGACTTAAGATGCAAGAGCTAGCTAGCAATCAGCCTCAACCATAGGCCAAACAGCATGTAATTAATATAAGTATCTGAGTCATTTTGGGGGGTATAAGCTGCAGTGGGCAGGTCTGGACCTTGGGACTAAGCCAGACAGAAACCTTTTATTACCTGTGGGCACTTCGTACTACAAGAAAACAACTTTAAGACAATCATGAAAAATGTGGTACAGTTACATAATGGAGTATTATGCACCGTTAAAATGGATGACATCTTGAGAGAAGCAAAGCAGACCCAGAAAGACAAACATGACATATACTCACTCATAAGTGGATATTAGACATAAAGCAAAGGATAACCAGGTTACAATCCACAACCCTAGAGGAGTTGGGTAGCGAGGAGGATCTTAAGAGAAACATTCAGTGATCCCCTGGGAAGGGGTAATAGATAAGATCTCCTGAGAAATATGGAGCATGGGGGGGGGGGGGTGTAAGGGAATGTAGGAGGAGAACATGAGGGAACAGGATGGTAGAGTTGAGGGATGAACAGAGACGGAGAAGAACAAAACAGATATCTTGATACAGGAAGCCACTTGGGGGTTAGAGAAAAACCTGGTGCTATAGAAACTCCCAGGAATCCCCAAGGATGACCTGGACAAAGACTCTGAGCGATAGTGGAGAAGGTGTCTGAACTGACCTTCCCTTGTAATCGGATTAGTGACCACCCTAATTGTCATCAGAGAATCTTCATCCAGCAACTGATGGAAGCACATGCCGAGACCCACAGCTAAGCACTGGGCTGAGCTCCCAGTCTAGTTGAAGAGAGGGAGGAGGGATTATATGAGCAAAGGGGTCAAGATCATGATGAGGAAACCAACAAAGACAGTTGACTCCAGCTATTGGGAGCTCACTGACTCTGGACCCACAGCTGGGGAACTTTGCATGGGACCAATGTGGATGACAGCTGTGTGGCTTGGACTGTTTGTGGGGCAGTGGGACCAGGATTTATCTATCCCTAGTGTATGAACTGGCTTTTGGAACCCATTCCCTGCAAAGGAATACCTTGTTCAGCCTTGATGGGAGGGGGCACGACTGTGGTTGGTATTTTAAAAAACCCTTTTAAATAAAAAAATAAAGCAATCATCAAAATGACATTTGAGCTTTTATGATAGTGAAATGATATAAATTAACTCATAATGTAGTGATTATTTTTGAGCTTTATTGTTAAATATAACATTGTTCTGATCTCATTTGTAGTTTATTAGAGATTTTTTTTTCTCTTTTTTATTTTTGACATATGTATATAGGTGCATGATTTTTTTTAATGAAAGCAAAATATTTTTAAATATTAAACTATTAAGATATTTGACAACTTTCACTGTGTGTGTGTGTACGTGTGTGTGCATGCATGTGTGTATGTGTGTATGTGTGTATGTGTGTGTGTACGTGTGTGTGTGCATGCGTGTGTATGTGTGTAAGTGTGTATGTGTGCATGTGTATGTGCCTGCTCCAATGTTATAACTCTTTTCTTCCCTATGTTTGGTTAATGAACTTAGTATTTCTGCATTTCTGGTATGCTTAGTCTTCACATGGAGGAGAAAAGAGGTACAAGCCAGTTGCAAAGATCTCCTTTTCTGATTTCTGAATAACAGGTTTGATTAAAAAGAAAATTGAAAACTTGTATAACTTTATTATTTTTATTATTATTACTGGAATTAATGTCTTCCAAGATTAAGACAAATCTATGGGACTTAGGCTTCCAAGGCACTAGCTCATTTATGTGCTCAGTAAGGAATCAGATTAAAAAATGAAAATAATTTTGTTGATAAATTGGCTATATGCAATCGTATTGTCAAAGGATCAGAAAGAAAGTTTTATGTTATACTTTAAGTGATGCAAAGTCATGTATTACACAATAAAATACACTTAAATCTTTGTTCCTAAAAAAAAAAACACAAGTCAAATATATTTATTTGATTTTCCTATTAGAAAAATAATAGTTGCAACGCACCTAATAATTTTATAAACGTAAATTAAAAGAAACTAATAATTATCCAATATCCCATAGCACTGTGTTTCTATTTTATAGAGATATACAAAAAATGCTTCCAGCATTTTTATATATAAATGTAACTCCTACTGCATACACACACATATATATATACACAGTAAAGACATATAATTATAAGCATAAGAATGCTTTACATAGTTACATATTATTGTACTTTTAGATTTCTTATATCAGATGTATGAGATCTTGTGTCAGTTCTTATGTAAACCTATTAATCTTTCAGTGACATTCAAGGATTTCCACATTTTCTGTATTGTATGTGGAGATGTTGATGTCATCAACCTGAAAGCAGAGTGTTGATCTAAATGCTTAAGTAGTTATCAGAGATTTGTGGGCTATAAAATAATATTCCCCTCATCTACTTCTCTTCCTTTTGGATATTCATATCCAAAAATCCCTCATAAAGCCTTATAGGAAGGCTTAAGAAGAAGCTGAACTATTTTAAATAGCACTTAATAACAGTGAGATTTTAAGTGGAAATTATTTCACTATGTATCATGGGCTATATTGTCTTTTGCCGTGTTGCTATAGGACATGCTACAAAAATGCAACTAAATTTAATCTTACTTGTTCTTTATCTCTGTCACTAGCTTGAAATAATTATAGCCACACTAGTATTGAGCAAAAAGGCAGATTATAAGGGAAAGAATTTCAAATGTCACTAACCAGTGTTTCCATGATAAAGGTTTTATAAATGCTAGCTTCACCTGTCTATCAAATCTACATTCTCATCTGCCTCTGTCATATTTTATTGACCAGAGTTACTGACTGAGAACTAATAGTTACTTGGGCATCTGTTGCTGTTGTTTGTGTATATATAAATCAATAATAAATTGAGAGTCTGCACAAGTAACATTTAGGAATAAAACCAAATGAGTTCTTTCTATGTGTGACATAAAAGAACTAAAAATTAATTTGCAGGGTCTCAGGCCCTCCCCTTTCCTTGTCTGATGAGGTTAACATATAGGGCCAGCTCTAACTGATGTGATACCACCAAAGTAATGATAGCCCCAGGCCAGAGACATGGGGAGCTGACGTCCTGACATTTATTTTCAAAATAGCTGAGAATTTTCCAGGCTCATTCTGTCCCTTCTGCTGACAACGGTTCTTCTGTTCACCATCTAGAACAGAGACATTCTTCTCCACATGACATAATTGAGGATCCACCTTAAGACACTCTGAAAAAGAAAGACTTTCTCTGACTCTGACGCTCTGTTTTTACTTTCTGAAGAAATGAATGTGATTTGGAATTTTTATGATTATAAAAAGAAGATATTTTAAAAAATCCTTTATTCTCAATTGGAGAATAGACTGTTTTTCAAATAGTTTTAAAATTTAAGGAGATGGAATTTTATAGTAGAGTTCTTTTCCAGCATGTGCAAGGGTTCGGGGTTTGATCACCAGCACATGCATGTGCATGTGCATATAGAAGTGCACACAACACACACACACACACACACACACACACACACACACACACACACACACACGCACACACACACACACGAGAGAGAGAGAGAGAGAGAGAGAGAGAGAGAGAGAGAGAGAGAGAGAACAAATAAAAAAATCCCTGTGGCTGGGCCTGTACTCCTAAGATTCAGAAGCCTAAAAGCTAGGGGACTATGAATTCAGGCCAGTCTAGACATGAAAATTGGTAACTTAAAATATTTTCAGGTCTTTCCCAACTTTATGCTAGCATTAACATTAGCATATAAAGCATTAGCTAGGCTGCTGGGCTTATTAAAACAATGTCATTATTAAGCCTGCAATGTCCTCTGGCTACAAAACATTTAGATAAAGAACGATAATGAAGGTTGGGCTTTGCTGGTATATAGAGGAGATAGCATGCAACGTGCAAAAGTACATTCTGGAATAGGGGCCAGGTAAAACATGAAGACTAAGGTCAAGGACTTGGCACTAGATTAAGTGTGGAAAAGGTAGTGAAAAATGTGGAGTACAGTGAGGAACTGGTGTGGTCACAGGGAGAGTGTGCACTGAGTTGAGTAAGCGTAGAACATATGGGAAGTTAGAAGCACTGTAAGTGAGGAAAGTGAGTGAGAGTCTATCAATATGTTAGGGAAAAAAGTAGGCCTGAAGGCTACGTAATATAATTCTTTCAAAAATATAACAAACAATCAGGATTTGGGGGGAGCCTTACCTGAATAAAATGGACACTCCATTAAGAGAGTTTCATTAGAGTGTATAAAATGCAGATTTAATCTATACTGAATTTTTTTTAAACATAATATGGCAAGACATACATTATCATGATTTCAATTTCCCTATGACTCTGATACTCTTGAAGTGTAGTCTAGAGTTTGGATGGTGTAATTCCTCAGCTTTGGAAAAGATGGAGGAAATACATGTATATTCTAAGACCTTTCAAACATACCATTTGAACACTCAGATTGAACATAATTTTAAGATATTTAGTGTGTTTTACTTAGCTACATGCCTTTTCCAGAAGAGACTATAATGCAAAATACAGATAAAAATACAGTTTAATAACTTATATCTTTTAAAAATATTGACTATGATTTATCTTTTGTGTTTATGTTATTTTTAGACTAAAAGATGCTGTTACATGCAAATGTTTTTGTTTCTCATTGGGTAATTTCCAAATAGTCTTTTCCTAAGATTAAGATATAGAGCTGAATCTGGATAGGTCTTTGAAGGAGTATCTCTCTCTCCTCTTTAATACCCAACACAGAACCGTGTATACTTGACAACCTCCATGGTGACATCATCACTCTTCAAAAAAATGCTTATGAAAGTCAAATGTCCTTTAAGCCAAACCCCATGAGCTTGGAAAATATCAAAGAGCTGCTTAAATAATGAAACAAGGACATTTTCTGCTTCCTCAGAAAATGTTTTTTTATTACTCTGAAAGGAACTTTGGAACTGAATCAAAAAATGAATGGCAGGTCTGTCCTACTCTAGACGATGTGTTTAGATTATTAAAAGGATTTGGATAGTGTTAGTGAAATTAAAATGGGACAATGTTATATGCCATTTCAATGTGAAAATGCCTGTGAGTCCCCACAAGTAAGCAGACATTATTTATTTGTGTATCTTTGCAACTGTTTTTCATATCTCTAGAGTAATAAGACATTAAAAAGTAATTTATTCTCAATAACCACAGAAAAATTGAATGCAGATTTTATTGTGAAATAAGTTAATCATGTTCACAGTTTTAAAGGTTTTTGCAACATCTTTCCATCATATAGCCAAAATTTTTTTTAAAAAGGGTTCTAATAAAACGCTAAATAAAGTCACAGTACTGTGAATTAATGTTTCATTTCTAACTCTATTATCTTTATAGTTAGTTTTTATAGACCAATGCATGTAAAATAAAATAAATATCTTCTTTAACATATATCTCCTACATAAAAGTAAAACGTGGGGTTTTTTTTGAAAATAATTTTGTAAGTTCAAAAATTGAAATCAGCTATTATCAGAGGAAAAGAACCTGGGGAGAGTTGTTTTCTCTCTAACTTTTTTATTTCCCTTTTGTGTTCAAACAATTGTCTCTTCAATGAGTCTCATATTTTACTTGGGCTTTGAAAATTAGCTTTAGACACATTCCAAAACAACTCTACACTCAGATAATCATTAACGAATGTTAAGGAGCCTGACCTTTCTAGACAGACAGCCACCAAGAGGTAATTGCTTTATGAGGCTTTCCCCATAGAAGAGATTACATCTGCCCTTCAGGCAACTATGCCTCTTTCTTTGCATTCCAAAATCAGTTGATTTATTGGTTTTCTAAATTTTGGTGCCACCATAGCCCTGATAAGGAAATTCTCTATTGCTTACCACTAGTCACCTAACCCAAAGTTAAGACAGGATTTGAAATATTCCCTCAGCACAGCAGAAAGCTAGAAAAGAGAAAATTCTAGACTTCATCTTATGCACATGTATTCCCCAGCTGTGTCCTATGGATACCTCAAACTGATATTCTTCCCTAAATAAATCTCTAAACGGACACACAACATGTGAAGTTTTAATCTTCTCCAGAATTATCTATTGTAGTGCTTTGCACAAAACAGATGTTTCCCATGATACTGTCTTAGCTCACGGAGACTTTTGTGAAACTGCTAACAGAGATCATTTTAAGTTGCCTAATAGGGTGAATGGAAGGGAACAGAAAGTATTTAACCCAGAGCCTAATAAAAAAAATGACTGTTGTTGCTATGGTTTTTTGTTTTTGTTTTTTTTTTTTGTTGTTGTTGTTGTTTTTTTTTTTTTTTTTTTTTTTTTTTTTTTTTTTTTTTTTTTTTTTTTTTTTTTTGCAGTCACTGTTATATCCTTTAGGTATGATCACACTCAATCCCTTTCACCAGCCAGAGTCAGGAAATTGGTTGTTAAGGAGCCAGGAATGAAAGAAATCCATGGTAAGTAACTGTGGATGCCATATTTTTCTCTATACAAGACAAAACCAAAATACAATGGGAGACTCTTAATGGAAGGCAGCAAGAAATTGACCTGAAGAGGAGGTATGGCAGGACAACAGAATAATTCCTAAGAACAGATGTTCAAAAAAGGAGGACATGATGCAATGTCGGTTAACTATGTTGTTGTGTTCTGTTGCTTTATTTTTGTGAGTGTGCTGCTACTTGGAAGCAACCAATGAAGAGTAAAATACAATCAGAAAAAACTAGATGGAATAAGAAAGTAAAGGTCCTAATAAAAAGATTAAAACTAGATTCTCACAGAAATTAAATTCCTACACACCCAACCAAATACACTAGTTTTCTTCATAATATAAAGAACTCAGCCATTTAAACCCCTTGTCTGTTATCTCCTAGTTTTATAGGACAGATGTTCTGTAAAATGGAAACTCAGTTCTCTTAGGATTACACAAGATTGCCAAGGTGGCTTCTGGGTGGGATCTGCTTCAAAAGAAGAGTAATTTGAGTGCATGAAGCAGTATGGTTGAGGTTCCATTTGGTGGCTGGTTTACTTTACACTCATAGAAGCCACCTTAAGGATGCCAGGAAACAATTACAGCAATAACACCAAGAGACTGGGAAGTTGGAAATGATCTAGAATTGCTTCCTAAAATGATTCTTGCAACATTTTAGATGGTAAAGGAAAGCCCCCCCCACCCCTACTAAACCCAACAAGGAACTATTTCAGCAACTTGAACTAAGGCAATATTACACTTAGCTTGCTACAACTGGGTCCTCATTGTGGTTTCAACACAGAATTTTGACAACAGCAACAACAATAATTATAACGATAATAATTTGCCAGTTGAAGAAATGATGGCTTCAGAGGGTAGAAAAAGTGCTCAAATTCACAGATCTCATAATCTGGAGGCCCAACATTTAGACTCAGATCCCACCCAGGCTAATAGTCACCACACTACCTAGACTTCAGTTGAATGACTGGGGACTTAGTTTGAATGGCAAGGATGAAGTTATACAGCTGGCTTCTCATTCTGCTTAAGCATTTTCATATTACTCTGCTTTGGTTTGCTTTGGGGACTAGATGTGTACTGTATGCATTTGCCAGAGACTTTTGATGTAATACGTCATACCACATTCAACCTTCACAGAATTTCCCTGCTATTAGAGATAAGAAAAATGAGATTGCAATCACTTATCTTGCCTTGCATCAAGCCTCAAAGCAGCAGATACTTTGATCTCCAGTTTGCCTAACTCTCAAGGATTTTTATGACACTTTATAGTTAACCTTAGAGTACAAGTGCCAATATGCTCAAATCTGAGGAAGCAGAAACACACACTTATGATGGAGCGATCACACTTCATGTGACCGAGGCCCATTCTGCCACTTAATGGTTTTTATAGCATCAGCCCCCTAATTATTGAAAGGAGAACATTACACTTGGGGGGGTATTATAAAAATTAAAACTTTATTAGAGCTCAAGACTGTACATACAAAGCAAAGCAAACTCCCAGAGCTGTTTTTTGTTTGTTTGTTTGTTTTGTTTTGATTTTTTTAAAGTCTGGGACAACTGCATGGCATAAGCTATGTACTAGTTCTTATTTATTCTTTGTGTAATTCCTAGGATTGAGAATTTATTTTACATCATTGCACTACAATATTTCCCCATGGAGCTAGCTAAGTGGTAAGGAGAAAAATATTGAAGACCCCGAGTATACATGCAAATAACAAAAGGCAGGAGGCAGGTTATAAATGTAGGTCACTTATTAAAAGGATTGTACAAGGTGCTTATACATGTGAAAAAAATCGGTAGAGTTTCTTACATGGAACTAGGGAAGACAGTAATGAGCATATAGTCTGTGTCTGATTGTAAAGGTTGAAGTAATGGATATATTGATAGCAAGTTACATCTTGTATTGGCTTATACATCCAACTCATTAAATATTTAATAAACATTCACAAGCCTCTAAAGTGCAAGGTGTCAAAAAAACTCTGGGGGGAAGCATTAATTATTGCTCTAAGGGCTTTGCCTGCTGATAGAGGAAATGAAACGTGAATGTTTATGAGTGAAAGTGAGAAGTCGCACAGGAAGTAACAAGATTCTGAGGACATTCAAAGGAGGAAGATATGCTTTGGGCTGAGAAGAACTGGAAATGATCTGTGGATAGGGATGCGGGAAAATTTCAAGAAGGGCAGGCAGCTGGTCAGACATTTGGAAACTGAATGGAAGATAAAAAATGTCTTAGAGTTTCCATTGCTGTGAAGTG
Source organism: Phyllotis vaccarum (assembly GCA_033318265.1). Classification (NCBI taxonomy): domain Eukaryota; kingdom Metazoa; phylum Chordata; class Mammalia; order Rodentia; family Cricetidae; genus Phyllotis; species Phyllotis vaccarum. The sequence goes on from JARWLC010000014.1 coordinate 25,779,772, forward strand.
ACACCATGACCATGGAAACTCTTATAAAGAAAAATATTTATTTGGGACTGACTTACAGTTCAGAAATTTAGTCCATTAATAGCATGGCGGGAAAGCATGGCAGCTTGTGGACAGACACAGGGATGGAGAAGTAGCTGAGATTTCTACTTGTGGGTGTGCAGTGAGAAGAGATTGTGAACCACTAGATCTGGTTTGAGCTTCGGTGATCTCAAAGTTCACCCTGATTGACACACTTCCTCCAAGTTACACATACTCCAACAAGGCCATATCTCCCAATAGTGCCAGTCCCTATAAGCCTATGGGACCATTTTCATTCAAATTACCACAAAGAATATACTTTGGTCCTCCCAATGTGGAAGCAATCATTTACCTTCATCAGATAATTGACATTTGCAGTGGAGGTAACAAGGCCCCTAGGAGAGACACTTAGTAAGTTACCAATTAGACAGATTCAATACAGGGAAGAAAGAAGTGAAGATTAATTAAGGCTTTGGCTTCATTAGGCAGGGATCTGGCACTAATAAAAGAGACACTTACTCCAAAAGCATTCGGGAGGATGTGCAGAAGGGCAGGTGGTGGATGTTTGGTCTGCACAAACTCTGCTTTACCTAATGGTTAGCCAAAATCATCAAGAAGGGAACACAGCCCCATCTAAGCTGCCTGCATCACGACGGGAGAGCAAAGGGCAAGATGAAAACTTTGTCATGGGTTTTTGGGGTAGCTCTCAATCACCAGCTTCTAGTGTTCTAACTACTCTTTGGGTACTCATGGGGCCTCAGTGGCAGGTACTCACAACACCTCAGTGGCAAGGTACTCATCTTCTGAGGTTAGTGACAGACACTGGGACTAAGTTCATTTGCATCAGAGGCCAAAGAAAATCATGGTACCTGCCCCACAGGTTCAAACCCTCAACCTCAAGCAGAATCTCCTCATTCTGTCCACTTTATACTGGCCACACTTCTGCAGAGCCTGACACTTAAAAAGTGTCTTTGGTTGTCAGGAAGGTTGAAAACCTTTGGCCTATGCAAAAGTTCACAAACGAAAAAATAGAAACAGGACTTTTTTTTTTTTTTTTTTAAATCTAAGGGGAATAAAAAGAAACGCTTTTTTAGCCTCCTTCTATTTCACGAGGATGGGTGTTAAAATATTATGGTAGCACGTGTACTTTCAAAATTACAACTGTATTTTTAAACAAACCATTTGTTGGCGAAGCAACTGCAAAAGACATCTAAAATTACCATGTCTATATTTGATTCATAGAATTGCATGTCATAAACGAATGAATAAATTCATCTAGACTATGTTTATAATTCACTTGTAAGTTGTGATTTTGTAAGCCTGGTTTCATCCTGGATCATAATTTTTTAAATTATGTGAAAATGAAGGATTTCAACAATAACAGCCTGAAAATCAGTTAATTGCTGGAAAGCCTAAGGCTTCCTGTTATATGTCACTAGGGTTATAAAGAAAGAAAAATCATCCACATAAATGGAGAATGCTAATAAGGATACCTTACAAATGTCCATAATATCTAAGAATTAAAAATTTCAATGAAGTTAAGCACTAAAGGCCATTTGTATGCACAAACATTTTGAGTTTTAAAATGGATTTCACAGATTTTATGTGTTTTTTATTACATCTTATTCAAAGTTTAAAATTCTGATTTTAAAAATTATTAAATTTGACTGGCAACTGACAGCTATAATGTCACAAACATGCTAATTATACTATTGCTACTATTACTGGTTCTAATGTTAAAATGCTATACTGAAAACTTTCAGATTCAATTTTTGATTTGATTTTACATTCTAAATAAAATAAAAATTAAACTCCGACCGCTGCAGTGCTTCTCCTTCCCTTCTCTTTTTCATCTTCTTCTTTGAACACGTATTGAATTTGTTATGTCTTAAGGAACTGAGTTCCGTATGCATTAGGGTCCTTCTAACCTTAGGAATCAATATCCTTTTAGGAGGGTCAAGTTGTTTCTTCAAGCTGCCACTCACAATGTCATATCCATACGTGGTGTAAGATTTTATCATGTTGAGAAAGTATTCCCTTAGAATGCACACGGCTCTGTGGGGAGCCAGGCTGAGAAACAAAACAGGCCACTGAGCACAGTGATATGATGAGATTAGGCACAAGGTCCTTTGGAACAACAGCCAGGGCTCCCTTAATTTAGTGTTAGCAAGCAAGTTGATGGGGCAAAAGGTGTTTGACCTCAGTACTGAAAACTGGGAAAATTTCCACAAACATTTATTAAGTGGCTCTCATCCTTCCTCATGCTGCAGCCTTTTAAAACAGTTCCTCATGCTGTGGTGACCCCCAACCATAAAATTATGTTTTGCTCCTTCATAACTGTAATTTTGCTCCTGTTATGGATAGTAATGCAATAGCTAATATGCAAGAGATCTGATATGCAACCCCTGGAGAGATGTCAACCCACAGGTTAAGAACTACTGATTTATCTCTCTATGGATTCAAACATTCTAGTCAGTGTAACTTCCTGCACATTCATTACTACCTTCTTGAGAAGGTAAAATATAAAACTGGAAGTTTTGGGTGGGTATATGTGAGGAAAGGGTGCTAGAATCGGTCACACTGAGATATGTATGTTAAAAAGAACAATAAGAAAAAAAATTATGGGCAATACTTTAAGGAGGGGAAGCACTGAGTGAAGTATTCAAACAGTGCTTTCGAATTCAGATGTGATGCCATGATACCCAACGTTCAGAAACTTACCTATGCACAAATTGAAACATGGGTAATTTTTTTTTATCCTACCCAAATTCGAACTTTCAAGCCTCATAGGATGATAATAAACCAGATCTCCATTACTTTTGGACAGTTTTCAATCTGAACTTGTTGGTTTTTAGACTGTACATAGCCTAAGGGTGTGGGTATTCCTCTGGCTATAGAGGAGGATGTTGGCGGTTTCACCTCTCAACCGTAAGATAGCGTTTTCTAAGTTCTTGGTTTTCTTCATGGCTGTTTGCCATGGAAATCTCAGTCTGTGGGGAAACCAGGCGCTATGCCTGTCTATCTGTCTTTCTGTATGCATCACATTCCCTTTGAAGTCTCCTGTTTCAGACATAGTGATATTACAGGGAATGGTGCCTATTTTCTATCTGGCCTTACAGGATACTTTCTCTCTCTGATCTTTGCAAACCAACCCCAATGTCTCACAGGTTTTCTGATACTTTTCCACTTCCCTTTCCTTCCTTCACATAATTCTTTTCAGATATTCTATTTCAAACCAAAGGCAGAAAGAACCATTGACACTTGGTTGCTTCTGTATTGGCTCTGAACAGATCATAGAAACCATAATTACAAAGACTGCCTCCGTCTCAGAAATGGGAGGGGAAATCTATTACTAAAGCATACAACTTTAACTTTCCAAAGAATTATTCTTCTATTGAAGACACGGTCCATAGAAGGGATTAACGGAAAGGAGATGATTGGCAAAGCAAATGCCCAGGTACCCTGGGGATGTGTGGTCATCTGCATCTTGTACTAATATCCTCTCTCTAGGTCTTTGGCAGATGGCTGGTTATCAATACCTGGCTGCTGTTTGAAAACAGCTTGCTTTGTCCATGTACCCCAAATCCCCAGTCCTTTGATTCTCTCAAATTAGTGGTCATGGGGCTTTTGATTTAGCACCTTGAAGTCTTCTTTAAAGTTATCCCATGTGCTCTCCAGATGTCCCATATTTCAAGAGCAAAGCAAAGTCTCCATAGTCCCTGGGTCATAAGTATACATCTCTTGTCCCTGGCACCAAAAGACTTGACCTTTACCTCTGTACTTGTTGTCATTATTGACTCTCATTATTAATAGAAATTTTTATTCAATAGCAATTAAGGTCTTAAGGCTTTTTCTTCATATCATCTCATTTGATTCTCACGAGAACCCTGAAAACTAGGACAAGTATTATTATCTATGCTCCTTAACTATTGTCTTCATTAGGACACTTAAAAGAATTAAACATAGACGTGTGGATGGAAATTTAAGTTACAAAAAGCACATTCCAGGTCACCAAATGAACCCCCCGCCCCCCGAGACATGCATGTCACATTTCAGGAGGGAAAATTTTTACACTGTATCTGAGGCATTTATGGACTAATATGTGCAGAGCCTTTCTTAAAGTGTCACTGGTTTTGGAAGAACATCTGTTATATAATGTACCCGAAGTCAGCTTATATTCTCTGGACAGCAGCTTAAAACTTCACGAAGAGATAAATATAAATATTGTCAATATAACAGAAAAATGATCATGGTATTGTATTTTGCTTTATCTTTTTTAGTCTTCCCATTCTCTGTTTACCTTGCTCTTCCCCTCCCTTCTTCCCTCGGACCCTCCTTTCTTCTCTCTTCTTCTCCCTCCGTTCCTTCCTTTCTCCATCTCCCCTTCCTTCTTTTCTTCTTTCTTCTTATTTTCTTCCTGCGTTTATTAACACATTATCCTCTGTTCGCTCAGATGCCCGATAGCGGATGTGTTTGTTCTATGCGGCTGTCCTTACCTTTCTTCATATCTCTTTCCTTTTCTAACCCTCACTGTCCAAAAATAAGCTAAGCAATTAGAATTTCTCAAGAGCTGTGCGTCATCAAGTCAATCATATAAACAACCGATATTATAGTTATGTGTTTAGACTTCACTAAGATAAAAGGGCCTTTATTTTGATAGTGTATCTTTTTATTTAGACTGCACATCTACCTTTTCTTTTAAGTGGGCATTTCCATTTTCAATTAAATTGATTGGATTTCCCAAAGCATTGTAACTAAGCAGCAACTGAGCCAGAATTTCAAATAGTTTTTGAGAGATTCCAAAGTCAATAATTGTTCTTCCAGAAGCATGTAGGAAAATGATTACACTCAAATTTGGATCCAAATCATAGAACACGGACACTTGGGAAAGGATGTTAGAAGCCCCTGTTTAATAAAATGCCTCTCTTCTGGAATTCTCTGCCAAGTAATTACAATTTTCTACTGGGAGAGATCTAATGAGGTTGGGATATTATCTGTCTTTTCTAATTCTTCACCTGTGTTGCTTTCATGGGTACAGTGGTTATATATCTCAATTTCCTTGACATAGCTTTAGTTTACATGAATCTTAATATAAATATTATATTTATACTATGAATATAAGGCATAGTCATTAATTTAATCCTCTTGTAGCCCAGAAATGCCCCCATTTGGGGAATGGGTGAGATGGCCCAATAGGTAAGGGTGCTTGGAACCAAACTGGACAATCTGAGTTGGATTCCTTGTAATCACGGGCAAAAGAAGGAAACTAATCCCACAAAATTGCCTTCTGTCTTCTGGACACACATGATGCCACATGCATGTGCACACCTACACACACTCACACAAAAAACAAATAAATGTCCATTCACCTATAAGACAGCATACATTTGATATTTTTCCAACCGTTGAAGCAAGGCATTTTGTCTCTCTCATTATGTAGTTCCCTTGCAAATAATCTGTGGCTCATCTTCAGGACAATGACTCAGTTACAAGTAATCTTACTATAAACCATCCAGAACATATTCTGATTTAGGTCTTTATGAAAATATCCCCACAGATGAAAGGTATATACTTAAGAGTACAGTGCTCATTTCTAAGCACTGCTGAAATTTAGCATACTAGGTAGCTCAGGTCAAAGCAAACTTCTACTTTAAGAGTACTGGAGGGCACAGTCTAAAGTCACTGTAGGGGTGTCTTTCTGTGGAGTCCTGACAGGAAAATCAGTTTCATATTTCTGGTTTCTGGTAAGTCTAGCTAGTTTTTGCCTTGGGCACCATAACCTCAATCTATATTGCTCTCTTTCCTTGGTGCTTTTTTCTGTTGTCTATTTCTTTTGCTATCTCTCTGTGGAAACTATATCCAAGATGAACTCAGCTCAGCATTGACTCAATTATACACGAAGGATTTTATCCCCACCCCCATATAAGGTTATATTCACAGACCCTGGAGATAAGAAATTGGAAATAGTGTTTTGGAGAAGGCACAATTTAACCTATGTAAGAACAGATGAGATGCATTGCTCTATAAAGCAACCCACACATTTTTCTCATACCGTGGAGGACTCTTTTATTTCCAAAATCTTTATAAACATTGACCTAGCTAGTTATCTCAAATACTCAAGCCCATAATCTGTAAGAACTGAGTATTTGCTTTGTTTTGAGTTTTAAATTACAGTGCCAGTTACATGGTCAGCATTTAATAATTCTTTATGATGTGATAGAAACAAATGGCAGAAGCATCTTAAAAGATAGTTATCTTCCTGTTTATAATTTAGTTTCTTGAGGATATGGTGGCTATTCTCACTTTTAAGAGGGGGAGGCTAGTAATACTACAAACTGCATTGATTTATGATGAGAGCTACTTGAACGAATCTACATTTCAGGCAGAAAGAACCATGGGAATATTCTCTTGCAAATGAAAACTTTTATTTTCCTCTTTTATTATGTTGTTCAGGTTGATAATGATATGGATTATTCACCACGCATACCTGGTTTGCAAAAAATGTCATATTCTAAAAGAATCACATATCATTCTTATTTAATTAGACTAGTCTCATGTGCCTTTAGGCCACTATAATAGGGAAACTGCATTGTCAACTTGACTGGATTTAGTATTAGCTACAAGACTTGTCAATGCACACATACTGTGGGTATTTCTATAAGGAAATTTTCAAAGATGACCAACTGAAGTAGGAATAAGCCATTCTGAATGTGAGTGGCACCATCCCACCAGGACAGAATAAGAAGGGGAAATCAAAAAGAGGCCTAGTGTCCATACTCACCTGTCTGCCTTCTAGTAGCCATGATATTAACTGATCAGTTCTGACACTCCTTCCCCGACCATGATAAAACAGCTAACCCCTTCATCATCAAGTTCTTTCTGTTAGACATTTACATCGCATTGGTAATTCTAATTCTGGAAGAAAAGCTCTGGTTCCCTGCATCAGAGTTTTTCTTTCCACAAGAAAAAAAAAGCTTAATGCTACTCTCTCTACCCTAAGGTGAAAACTCTTATAAAGATGTTCCTTCTTTGACAGAGCCCATGCAGTTAACTTCTCCACAGGAATGGAAGGTTATCCCATTAGGTACCTAGGCCCCTTTCTTACCTCCCAGAGACTTATTTTATTTTGAGACAGTGTTCTGGTGATAGTCAGGAAAAAGCATTTATCAGCTGATTTGAAAGTGTAGCTCTGAGGTCTTTGGTCACTCCAGGTGACACTGGGACCACAGTCTGGGTATAGGAAGATCCTTCTGCCATAGTTGTTGGGCAGGAGGCTGGGATCCAGTTCTGGATCTTGGCTCCCAAGACTCAGTAAACAGCTCAGAAGCTGTGACTTCGGAAATTGGATTGGTATTCATTCTGAAAGTTTTGAAGTCTGTCTTGCCCATAAAGATGGCGACTGTTTTGACATTCATGCTGCACTGCAGGTCTATCCTGTGTTTCTGTACCCAACTCCAGAACAGGGGTATACAAAGAGAAGGACCTGAACTTGCCTTTTTAACTCTGCTGGAGGCCAGCCCAGTGAGCCACTTTTATTTTAGGACACGGATATTCCCGGCGATCGGGAGCCTATGTTTTCCTAACTCAACTCCACGCCACCAGATTCATAATCATCATCTTCACCTTGTTGAAAGAATGAAAGACTGCCTATCAGATGCAAGACATAGCTTTCTCGTCTTGATGGAATTCCCAAACAAGATGGATGTAAAACTCCTTAATGTTTATAATTTCTTGCCAAGGTACCAGTTATTTGTTTAGATACATGGCTACACTTCAACAATTCTATGAATTTCATTTAGTTCAAGTATCTGACCGATGAAATAAATATTGTTGTGGAGTTGGATGCCAGAATAGACGATAGGGTTTTTAGGGCCCTAACTGGACTCCTTTTCAAGTGAGGAGATTGTTTCCTCCTGCATGGGTCAGTGTTATATTTGGATTATTCCTTTTTCTATGGATTGTTTTCCCAAAGTTAACATACTCACTTAAGAAGGCCTCACAGCATTGTATCCAGGACTCGGAATCCCATACCTCTGCTGACCGTCTTTTCTACGTTAGCACTGTGATGGGCATAATTATTCTTTCCTTAACTTGTCCTCTAAAATTAGAATGTTAAATATAACTGAGTAGCTACATAAAGTTAGCTGATCATGGAAAAACTGGTATAATTTTGAGATTTCATCTGACCCCAGAATGGCAAAGATCAAAAAAGCAATTGGCACCAAATGCTGGATGGAGTGTGTGGGGAGGGGAACCCTAATTTGCTGTTGATGGGATTGCAAACTGGTATAGTCAATGCTTAGTTTGAAAATCAGTGTGAAAAATTCTCAAAAAAAAGCTAAAAGTAAATCAACCATATGACCCAGCTAAATTACTCTTGGCATATGTCCAAAGAACTTGACATCCTACTTTAAAGATACCTACTCAGCCATGTTTGTTCATTGCTTCTTTATCCACAATAGCTAGGAAAGAGGAACAACCTAAATGTCATCCAGCCGATGAATTGATACTAGAGTAACAGCTGAGAAGAAAAGATGAAACCATAAACTTTGCAGGCAAATGGGTAGCACTAGAAAGGTCATATTATTGAGTGAGGTAACCCTGACCCAGAAAACCAAATGTGTGTTCTCTCTATTTAGAAAAGCCCAGTTCCAAATCTTCAAGTGTAAGTACATACACTAGAGTACCAGGAAACCATGAAAGTTCAAGGGGACCATTGTTGGAATAGAGGTAAGGGGGGTAACATAAAAGGGGAATATCAAGATACGAGTGATGTTATGATAAAACGGAGAAACGGGAGAGCTCTGGGAGGGGGAGGGAAAATATAAACAGACAAAAGAGAATGCATTAGTCAGGCTTTTCTAGAGTACCAGAACTTGTACTTTCGTGCTTGTAGATACAGAGAATGAATCTTTCTATATATAGCAAGGGGACTGGTTAGAAAGACAGGTCTAGCTAATCCAGGAACGACTGCCCATGAATCCAAGAATTATTGAGTCTACAAATCTCAGTGTGTCTTTTGCTTATGCTGAAATCCCACAAAAGTAGGTTCTAATTACAGTGAAGGAGTGGACTTTCTAGTGATATCAAGCAGGCAAAGAGCAAACGTTCCTTCTGTGTCCTTATATTGGTTTCCAGGAGAAGGAGAAGCCAAGATTAGAGGTAGGTTCAAGAGATCTGTATTGAAGATGTGTCTTCCCACCTCAAAGATCTAGATTAGAAGTAGATCTTCCCACTTCAAATTAAGCAAAAGTCCCTCACAGGTGTGCCCCTCCATTTTGGAATTTTAGTTAATTCCAGATCCTGTCAAATTGATAAGCAAGAAGAGCCGTCACAGAGAGAGGAGTAGAATAACAGTAAGAATGTCTGAAAAAGCCAAAAGGAATCAAAGTATTAACAATTTACCTCAAAAACTATAACACATGTAAGTCTGTGTATAAACATACTTATAAGGTTTAGATAAAAATTTCTCATTGGGCTGATGATATCCCCTCCCCCCCCCACTTAATATTTCTGTATTCCTCTTTTGAGTTGGTGGTCAGAATTGTCCAAGAGACTTCAAAAATATTATAAGCTACTGCTATTGCTCTTAGTTACCTCTCAGAGGTGTCAGTCCCTATTGATGAAGGTCATGCTTGTGCCATGAAAACAATCTGTAAGAATCCTCCTTGAGAACCAGCTTTTGTTGTACCTGATGGTGCCAGGCAGGCTTCCAAAGGATAGAAGCAATCAAAAGTCCTATCCAGCTAGAATTCCTGTGGACTACAACAATGACCAGCATAGCACAGTCATCCTAAAAATGCAGTAGTGGCAAGTATATTTTGGTAGTAACTAACACCTCTTTTGTTGTACTTAAAACAAGCTAGATCGGAAGGAAGTCATACCTGGTGCTGAAAACCCTTCCGACCCAGGGATAGTGAAGTCACAAATCTTGGGGAGAATTTATAACCATCACTTTACTATTCTTAATTCTTAACTATACTCTAATATTTGACCTTTGTACTCACACATAAGTATGGTCCTTAACCCTTAACAAGAAAACTCATTGCAACAATAGACTGATATCATTGCAAAAAACCACAACCAATCAATATGCAGAAACGTGGGGCCCAATCCCAAAGGCTACATCTATAAAACAACTTCTACAGCTGTAAAACACCCAATGGTCAGGGGAACATTGAAGAGAGGACAGACAAATTTTAAGAGCCATAGGATCAAGGAGTTTTGCTATGAGACTTTGTCTCCTAGCGATGTCTTAAAGTCTCAGCAACATGAACAGGACAGCAATATGCTTGCTAGAGTGGATGGGGAGAAGCCCATGAGCTTCAGTAAACAACAGGCCAACTAAAGAATGGGGATAATGGGAGAAATCTTCCCCAAAGAAGAGCATGCCAATTGATTATCGAATACCAAACGTCAGCCCTGAAGACATTACACAGTAATATCATTCAGACTGAGCATGACATATTTAGAAAAATCTCTATATATGTAACAATAATCAATGAAAAAAGACAAAATTTGAAAAAGAGCAAGAATGGGTATATTAGAGGGTTTGGAGGGAGGAAAGGATAGGAAGACATGATGTAATTAAATTAAAAATCTCAAAAATAAAAGGAAAAACTTAAAAAAATATATGGGATTATAGTCTGCAGAGTTCCGGAATCTCTGTTTTATGCTCTTTGAGTAAAGTCTCCTTTCATGTTTGTATCCTGAAATTAAGTCTCACTTGACCTCTGCGGCACATTTAAGTCCAAGTTTGACATAGATCATAAGAGTATTAAAAATTACTTGGTAATATGATATAATTGTTGTTTAATTATGGTGTCACTTCTAAGAAATTGCGATATAACACATCTCTAGTTATTTTTGGACTTGGCTGTGAGAAAAGTCAGTACCAAATTAGGGCACTAATGATGCACTGAATTGAGGGACAATGTGAAGAAGATTGGATATCTTATAAATGTCTGGGAGAAGCTTATGTCTCTTAGCTTTTGAGCTCAATTAAAAATGGGGTAAAGCTTTTAAATTCCAGGTCCTTTAGAGTCTGAAAGGGACAAAATAGTAGCAGGCAAGGACTTCCCTTTCACAAAAAATTCAATCTGTGATTTTAATATTAATTTCTCCTTCACACACAGTCTCCTTTGCCCTTTGCCTTTTGACCTTCTTTTGTTCATTTTCAAATTCTTTGGTTCTCTCCTATATTAAACAAAGTTACACTATCATTAAATACATTTTAGATATTAAAATGAAAACAATTTAAACAATATTAATTAGTTTTTAAACAGTATCTTAAGTTGGATACTATTATATTGTATGTATGTAATATATGTATTTCATACATATATTATGTATATAATAATATCTTTGAATATGTGACCACTAATGGACTTTGTGATTGCAAAAAAAGAGCTGAACTATGTACATAGATATTCTTTTTTTTCAATTCAAAATTGTTTTTCATTTTACATACCAATCCCAGTTCCCCCTCCCTCCCCTTTTTCCCTCCAACGTATCCCATCCAATCCCCCATTCACACCCCAGATGGGGTAAGGCCTCCATTAGGGAGTCAACAAAGTCTGACATACCAAGTTGAGGTACAATCAAGGCTGACCAAGGTATCCCACCACAGGAAGTAGCCTCCAAAATGCCAGTTCATGCTCCTTGTTTAAGTCCTGGTCCTAATACCAGGAGCCCCACAAACAGATCAAGTCACACAGTTGTGACCCCCATTCAGTGGGCCTAGTTCAGCCTCATGCAGATTCTCCAGCTGTCAGTCCAGAGTCAGGGAGTTCCCACTACCTCGGGTCAGCTGTCTCTGTGGTTTTCCCCATCATGATCTTGACCCCACCACCTTTGCTCATATGATGGGGCCCTCCATATTTGCCCTTCTTAGGGTCCTCCTTTTTACGTAGCTTCTCTGAGGTTGTGGATTGTGGCCCGGTTATCCTCTGTTTTGTGTCCACTTATGAGTTAGTACATACTACGTCTTTCTGAGCCTGGGTTACCTTGCTCAGGGTGATTTTTTTTTTCTTGTTTCATCCATTTGCCTACAAATTTTATGATATTGTTTTTTGTCTCTGAGTAATACTCCATTGTGTAAATGTACCACATTTTCTTTATCTATTTTTGGTTGAGGGCATTTAGGTTGTTTCCAGGTTTTGGCTATTACGAATAACGCTGCTATAAACATAGTTGAGCAAGCGCTCTTGTGATATTGACCATCCTTTGGTTACATGCCGAAGAGTCGTACCACTGGGTCTTGAAGTAGATTGATTTCCAATTTGGAAGAGTGCTACCCTTACTCAACATCCTCTCCAGCATAAGCTGTCATCAGTGTTTTTGATCTTAGCCATCTGACAGGTATAAGATGGATCTCAGTGTCATTTTGACTTGCACTTCTTTGATGACTAAGGAGGTTGAGAAATTTCTTAAATGTCTTTTGGCCATTTGAGATTCTTTTGTTACAAATTCTCTGTTTAGATCTGTACCTCATTTTAAAATTGGGTTATTTGGTACTTTGATACCAAGTTTCTTGAGTTCTGTATATATTCTGGGAATCAACCCTCTGTTGACTGTAGGGCTGGTGAAGGTCTTGTCCCATTCTCTAGGTTGCTCTTTGTCCTACTGATGGTGTCCTGTGCTTTACAGAAATTTTCAGTTTCGTGAGGTTCTATTTATTAATCAGTCTTATTGCCTACACTATTGGCATTCTGTTCAGGAAGTTATCTCCTGTGCCAATGTATTAGAGATAATTTCCCACTTTCTCTTCTTTCAGGTTTAGAGTATCTGAATTTATGTTGAAGACTTTTATCCACGTGTACTTGAGCTTTGTGCAGGGTAGTAGATATGGATCTACTGTCAGTCTTTTACATGATGACAACACATTATATCAGCACCATTTGTTAAAAATGATTTTTTTTTTTATTTTTTGTAGAAAGTCAGGTATCTATTGGTGTGTGGATTTATACCTGGCTTTTCAATTCAATTCCATTGGTCTACCTGTCTGTTTTTATTCCAGTACCAGTCACAAGAGACTCTCCAAGGAATCTACAAGAATGACCCCAGGTGAGACTCTAGTAATTTTGGGTTTGTAGACTGAGCTGGCCATCTCCTATGACCAGACAAGAGTTTCAGCAAAGGGCTTAGGACACCAACCCAGCACATTACCTTTGACTGTCCTGCCTATCGGATTTTCTGGGAAAAGAGTGCCCTAGAGATTGAAGAAATGACCAATCAATGGCTATTTTAGCCTATTCCAGGGAAGTAAGCCCACTACAACACTGCCTATAGCACAAGGAACCATGGGCAAGGTGACCAGAGACATAGGATAGAACCAAACACAAATAGAGAAAAACAAATGTCACTGTGATGATGCCCAATAATACTCTATTGTACTCATAGATTTGTGCCTAGGCCAGTTGTTATCAGAGAGGGTTCATCCAGTAACTTATGAAAATAGATGCAGACTCACATCCAAACATTAGGTGGAGTTCAGAGAATCCTGCAGAAGATAAAAAGAAAAGGTTATAGGAGCCAGTATGGTCAAGGACAGCACACACACACACACACATACACACACACACACACACACACACACACACACACACACATCACAGAATCAGCTAACCTGGGCTCATATGAGCTCACAGAGATTGAACCAACAACCAGGGGTACTCTGCATATATGTTACAGTTGTGTAGCTTAATCTTTTTTGTGGGACTCCTAACAGTGAGAGGAAAGACTATCTCTGACTCTTTTGATGGTTTTTGGGACCCTGCTCCTTAGACTGGGTCACCTTGCCCACCCTTAATACATAGGAAAGTGCTTAGTCTTAGTGCAACTAGATATGCGATGTTTTGTTGATATCTATGGGAGGCTTGCCACTTCCTGAACAGAGTGGAGGAATGTATGGGGGCAGGGGAGGATACAGAGTTTCTCCCTCGGAGAAACTAAATAAAATTTTTAAATAAGAAATTGTGTACTGAAACAAGGACTATATTAATCACTAGTTGGATATGATAAAACACACAACCTTGGAATCAACTGGAAAAAAATGAATGTTTAATAGATGTCCAGAAGATGAAAAGAAATGAAAACAAAATCAGAAAGTAAGATGGAAGAGGTATGGTAGCTCTTGATATAACAGTAACCACGGCAGGCATGTACTGGTATTATTCTTAAACACTGAATAAAACAAAATGTATACACACCTTGTCATAGAGTGATCCCACTCCCAAGATTTTATCCCAGAGAGATAACCAAATTGGCTGACAGAGGAGCTTGTATGGGAAACATGTTATGCTTTGTAGTTCTAGAGACACAGAAATATGTAGTGGTGGTAGTTTTGGCACTTAGAGAACCAAATTTCAAAAAGGCAACATGTATGAATCTTAGAAAGCAGAATTAACCAACAAGAGATTTATTGCTAATGCCTATGTCGACACAGATTTAAAAGAAAATATTCATAAAAGTCAATGTCTAAAACTATGTTTTCTTGCAGTCAGGAATAATGAAGAGCTAGCAACATACTGTGGTAACTTGTTAGTAACAAAGGACCCAGAACTCAGAGTTTTGGAATCAAGGACTTGGTAAGGGCTTAGCTGGGTGATGTTTCTCACAGTTTACATAGTGGGTCCACTGGTCTGAAGTAAAAGTTTTGGCTGGACGCATAGAGATATCGTTACTCGTGTGTCTACTGTGCATAGATGACTTTGAAGCTGAGCTCATGGGGACTTTCTCATGCAATACTTCTTAAGAGTTTTATTATCCAGGGTAGATGAGCTATTTAAACAATAGTTCAGGAGTTCCAGAGAAGGAATTAAAAAAGCTAGGAAGCAAACACTACTACTTTCTTAAGGTGTGGGCTCTGAAACTTGTGTGATATTAATTCTTTGGCACTTTTAACTGAAACATTTGGAGAACCCACCCCAATTTCATCTAAGGCCACAGCGTGCCCGATGGGAAGAAACTCCAAGATATGGCAGCCATATTTAATATTTAATATACCATACATAGGCCACAAAATTGAGTAAGAAGTAATAAGATTTGTAGGAAAGAGCTTTCATGGCTGTTTTTTAGTGGTGCACACAGCTCTTAGACGTGATAAGGTGGACAACTGTGAAGTGAAGAAATCATCAAAGTTAGAGGAAAAAATAGTATTACATTAGAGAGACTTACCCATACAGACACTGATGCACACTACAGCTTTAGACTGACTGTAGCGGGGGGCAGGCTAAGTGAAAGCCTAATTAATTCCTTTCTTAAATCAAGCTGGAAGACTACAATATCGGACAGTGTCATTTCAGTGCTCATTAACTTAATTGCATTTAAAATTATGTCATTTTATAAGCCATGTGATTAAATTTAAGAGATCTTTTTCTTAGTACTTTTGAAGAAAGTATGCTTTTTCCATATGCATGTATTTCATATTTGAAAATTAGAATGTTTGGGGAGAAGGTGGGATGGTGTGGTGGTGGTGATATTGGTGGTGGCGGTGTGTGTGGCTGTATGCGAAAGCTAGGATGGTATTTATTATTTTTTCCTCCTTAATTGTAGACTTGGCATAGCAATCTGCCAAGGATTCTTCAGGGTGAGGCTCTAACAAGCTGTTGAAAGGCAAAAGAACCCCATTTCTAATTTAAGTTTTACATAATGTTTTAGCATTTGGCTAGTAAATCCAACTCTTCTCAGTTCCATATATCTGAAAAGGTGGCTCTCATATTTCAAAAATAAATTTCAAGGCTCCAAATGTCAAATGTGAACAAACTTATCAAAGTAGATTCATTAATTTCTACTGCTTGGATGAAGTTCTTATGAAAGGAAAAGAAAAAAACCAATCAAGTGTAGGGTATAAATGTGAACATTTTGAATAAAAGGCAGACCATCTTGAATTTAAAAATCAACATCACAGTAATTGAATGCTGGAAGAGAATTTGCTCATCAGTAATAAATCAATTATTGATAATCTTCTCTACGAAGCAGTTGAATGTGAGAGCCAGAGGATGGTCTTCTCAGAGTCAGGTAGCCAGGGTCATGATAGCAATGACTAAGCATATGCTAAACAGGAAAATGACTTCAGTACCCACAAAATTTGACTGCAATCAGACAAAATATATCAGTGTATTGAAATTACATGTTAGTGCTCTGGGAGTTGTTCAGGTCTCACTGCGATCGGTCTCGTGGGATTATGGAAGCATACATTGTCAAACAAAACTTGAGGAAGAAATATTGAATATTATTTCCTTAGCAAGTATGCCCTAATCGAATACAAATCACAATACAAAACTTTAAACATCTTTAATCCCATCAAGGTCAAAATCTTGGAATCTTGAATATTTAGAATGTTGGAGAAGATTTTGTTAACACCTGGCCTTTTACTGCTTAATCACACCCAATGGTACTTTTAAGTACCTTGGGATTTAGATTCTTTCCCTAATAAAACTGCATGTTTATTGGGCTGGAGAGATGGCTTGGAGGTTAAGAGCACTGGCTGCTTTAATTCCCAGCAACCACATGATGGCAAACAGCCATATATAATGAAATCTGGTGCCCACTTCCGGCATGCATAATAAATAAATACATCTAAAACAAATAATTTTTTTTTAAACTCTGCACATTTATCATTGTATCCAAGGTATCATTGTATCATTCTTGATTCTATGAATTTACTCTTATCAGGTTCATAGCTCTGATATCTGGACCATATTATAAAAGAATAAATCAATATTTATCTAAAAGTTGAATGAGGTTTTGCTTTTAATAAATAGAGATGTAGTGCTATTAATAGATATTGAATTAGGTATTGTCTGTAGACACGTATTTGAAGTCCTGTATTTAGATAGCAAGTTAAAGGTTCTACCGTATTCTTTGGTATTGACTCTAGGTTTTCAGTGTTCTTTCTCCTGGGTTACAATGCAACAGGGATTTTAGATAAAATGTAGGGAGTTACTGTTAAAGAGAACGAAGGATTCATCACAGCACAGAAGGTTATATCAGTATCATTACTTGTCATCAACGCTGAAGCAAAATGTGGCTTGTTTTTTTTTTTTTAACTATCCCATGAATTCCACAGCATGCCTTTGAAAATAGTTCTATAAGACATTTTAAAACAAATTAAGGAAGGTCTTTGTCTTTGTTACAGCTTTATAACTCAGGACACGTGACTCCCAACATTATACGTCTCATTTATTCATTCTCACCATGGCAGTATTTTCTTGCCCAGGCTTCTCTCATCCAGGCCTTTCTCTGCCCTCAATCTCCACTTGCCTGCCTCCTCATGAACTCCCTAATCTTTTCTTCATGTGGAGTTTGCTTAATTTGTCAATTCAAAAATTAATGCACTTTTTTTCTATGCCCGCTGTAGAAAAGTCAGAAAATAAAATCAACAATAAAGCACCCCAAATAAAATAAAATAAACATAATTGAACCCAGAGGCTGCCACTGGTGATATTTACAACCAATAAAAAAATTCCATTGCTTCTGTGTTATTGAACATATCCATAAGTGACCTTTTCACATAATACTGGCTGTAGATCCTATTTGATTACCAACATGTTTTGCCTCAAGTACTTGTAGAAATACTTATTTTGTGTTTATGGAGAATTTCAGGTTTGTTCTTCTTTTCTTTTGTCCTTGCTTGAGTCGGGGTCTTGCCATATACCTCAAGCTGTCCTGGATCTCGCAGTATAACTGAGGATGTCCTCACGTATCTGACTTTCTCACGTCTGATGTCTAGTGCTGTGATTACAGGGCCGCTCCATCGTGTCCAGTTCTATTACTGTTTTTAAATTAATTTATTTTTATGGGCATGGGATGTCTTGCCTGCATACATTTGTGTGCCTGATGACCAGGGATACTGGAAGAAAGCAGATGCCTTAGTAATGTAACTACAGGGGGTTGTAAGCTGCCATGTAGGTGCTGGGAATTGATTCCGGGTTTTCTGGCAAAATATCCAGTACTCTTTATACTTCTTTTTTTTTTTTAATTTTTTTTTTTAAAGCAGGCAAATTGGTTGAATTTTGTACCACTCTCAGGCCTGGTAGAATGTTCTCTGGTGGATTAGGCCTGTCATTCTACGTATGCAAGAAGCTGAGGTAGGATGGTTGCGGGCTGCAGAGTTAATCCTAGGACAGTCTGGGCAACTGAGTGAAACGAAAACCAAAAAGAAGCATGGCATGTAGCTGTTTGGTAGAGCGTTTGCTTAGTATGCATGAGGCCCTAAATTTAACCCAAATAAAAAAAAAATCCATAGATGATAAATGCAGTATACAACAATTTAGAAAATATGCATCTAATTCTGTAATTAATTCTTTGGCTTTAATTCCATTATTGGTTCTTTTGTTGTTAAAAATGTCTTACTATCAACAGATAATCTAGTAACTAGATACTTAGATATGTCCACTGGGACAGATAGACTGTACACTAGGAGTTACATGGTCTAATTAAGTGGTAATTTATATAACAAGCAGAAATTATAGCAGAACACAAAAAGGCAAATTCATTGAAGATTGAAGATTTTCAAATCTAGTATATCTTAAAAGTTCCAAAAATTATTAGTATTTATTTAGGCCTTTAAAGTTATGGCACAAAAAACACTTTTCAGCCTCTCAAATTATTAAACATTATAATTTTAAATATTTTATATATAACATATGCCTTTAGAATAACATTCTGAACAGCATAGTTCTAAATTTGGAGGTAGAATGTATCACAGCTACATAATATGGGCCACAATGGAAGTCACATACATATTTTCAATATTCTAGCCTCTTTAAAAGTATAACAATAATTAAATGGTGTTTTCTCATGAATCAATAACCATAAATGTTATATCAATCTACAATCAAGCAAAAATGAAATATTTTGTATTCTTTTGTTACAGTTTTTTTAACGCTAGTACATGTTTTAACCTTGCAGCATATCACTATTTGGATTTGGCTGCTGTTCAAATGCACAGTGGATACATCTCACTGTGCTTTGTGTATTGAAAGGCACAGCTTTCTCTAATAGCCTTCCTAATGAGGGGTCCCCGTCTTGATTTATTAAGACAAGTTACAGTTTATGAAGTCGGATTATTCACCCTTTTAAAAACTCGAAGTGACAATAGTTTGCCCTGTATTTTCATAGGTAAGTTTTTAACAGCCAAGCTGTGGCTGGAATGCCAAGCTAAGACTAAGAAAAAGTCACTCTATAGCTACTGACCCCAAATCAGTTAATTCACCTGCATAATGAAATTGTTAAATCCAGTGCTAGGCACATAGCAGACATCTCATATTCAGTTCCTTTTTTTTTATTTTATAAATTTGAGGTGATATCATTTTATTATGAATAATCCAGCTGCCTGCAAGTCTTTTTAAGTAGACCACCAAAACTCCTTGGTAGAAGGAGTAATCTTTTGGTTTATACTTGGAGAATAGAGTAAGATCCAGGTTTCGTTCAGTTGTTACGTCCTTTAGTAGTTTTGTTTGTGAGTAGCAGGAAGGTGAACATTCCTTAGAACTTTTAAGTTTCAGCTGCGTATCCAGGAGAAGGGTAGGAAGTCTCTCAAAGTAAACTGGCCTTCCTCCAAAGCACCCTTGTATTCTCTTCATGGAAGCTAGAAATCATCAACAAAGGTAGTTAACATGAATCTGAAGCCTTTTCCTTTCTTTACAAATGAAACGAAAAATTCAAATGTCGATCAAAAACAGATCTCACTTCCAGTATTAAGGGTGAGCACCTTCTCATTGGAGGAGAATCAGTGCTTGAAGATAAGTCATCCCTAAGAGGTACTGTTTTCCAGAGAGAAAAAAAATGCTAACTTCAATTGAGATGTATTTTTTATCAGACTGTACAAGAAGCAGCCTTCATACTAAGCAAGTCCACACATGACCCAGACTGAACTGGTTGACTTAATCAGGCCTTTATTATCTTTAAGATCTTTAAGTCACATTTTTAAAAACCTAACTGGAATATTTAATTAAAAATATCCCAATGAATAATGCTTTGTTGCACCTCTTATTAAATCCCGCAGTTCTTTCAGAGCCTTGAGTGTAATGTAATCAAGCAAGTTATTAAAGATTCTTGTTTCATGTTTGCTGAAACCCAAAATAGTGAAACAGCAAGGTTAATGAATGTCTGTGGTAGAGACGTTCAGGAGTATTTATTTAGTATTTGCCTCACTCCTTATCCACAACAGAAATTGCCCTGCTCATGAGCTCATTAAGAAAAATGTGATTTTATTTTTTATCTTGTATACATAAAGGTTGCCCTCCCACTTCTTCTGGGTGATGAAAGAAGATGTCTGTTAGATGTAGGGAAGAAGTTGAACCTTTCATCTTTATCTTTAGAAGTTATGGTTTTAGGTAAGAGGAGAGGAAATAAGAACAATGAGCATATATACTAGATTGAGCAGAGCTCAGCAGAAAAAACACTAGATCGTGGTAGACTTCTTCAAAGCCAGGACTAGGAAAACTTTAGAACAAAATTCTAGACTATATTAGAAAAAATTTGAAAACCAGTGTGAGGCACACCTGGGATCCTAGACTGAGAGAGACAGAGACAAGAGAATTGCAAGGCATTCTGGGTTACCACCCAGTGAGACTGTCTCGAACCCAACCAACCAATCAACCAACCAACCAAAACCTAAAGGTGAAAACTTAGAGATTATGTATAAATCAGTGGGTTTTTTTTGGAAAAGGGAAGTTGTATTTAGCAAAGTTACAACTGCATTTTCTGACTCTTTATTCCTCCTCTTTATGATACATGACCACATGGACCAAAGATACCCACAGACTACAAAAAAAAGACTTTACGAATAGTTCTATCAGAATATGTTACTGCAAGTGGTCCAAGGCCAAACTGTTAACTTGGAATACACAATAATGATCATTTCTACAATTATATTCCATATAGCAACACTTTCCTCATATACTTACTTATTTTAGATATATATGTATGCAACTGAATATATCTGTATTGCATGCATGTAGACACCTGCAGAGGCCAGAAGAGAGTGTTAGATTCCATGGAACTGGAGTTATAGCGGTTATGAACTGCTCAGTGTAGATGCTAAGAACTGAACTTTGGTCCTCTGCAAAAGTAGCAAGTATTCTTAACAATTGGGTCATCTCTCTAGCCCTGACACTGGATGCTTTTATATTAAACTTTTGAGAAAGACTTTATATAATCTAATATTTATTTAAACAGGGAGCCTTAAAATTTGACATCTTCTGGAGCAACTGTTTAAAAGGAATATTTGGGGAAGTGCTACTGTGGAACCATAATGTTTAAAACGGCTAGAGTTCCAAACCTTTAAGATCCCTAATTCATAAACCCAGGAGTTAGGAAATAAAGAAACAGATGTTGCAGATAAGCAAGCAAAGCAACTTGCTGATCACAAACCAACCAGATAGCCCATGGGATCTGAATTCATGCTAGATGCTTTTATTAGATTTTCATTTCTACAAGCTGGTCCAGAACAGCCAGATGGGAGTAACATCTTCATTCTTATTATAATAGGCTGTATCATGGATTGTTTTCTGTCTTCTTTCAATGAGTTAGCCTTGCAAATGACAAATCCATGATGGCCAAAGATAAAAGATGTACCATAGTGACTCAGAAGTCATAAGATCACGTTATTTAGTGATTTTGTACCTCCTTTTTCATATCTACAACCTGGGATTATACTCACCTATCATTGAGCTCTTATGAAAATTGCAGGATTATGGAATGGGGAAACAGCTCAGTTGGTAATGTCCTTGCATTATAAGCATGAAACCTTTAGTTATGTCTCCAGAACCCACTAGAAGCTAGATGCGGAGGCCCACATTGGAATCCCAATGTCTGCAGAAAGGCAAAGCCACGTGCCCCTAAGAAATCATTTGCCAAACATCCTAGTCTAGTCAGTAAATGCTAGCAGAATGAGAAACTTTAAAAAAAAAAAAAAAAGTGGATCACTCCTAAGGAACGGCTCTTCAGGTTGCTTTCTGGCATCCACTTGCAGATATTGGGATTCCAGGGCATGGTTCTGTCAGCATCATGTTATATACAGGCAGGAAGAGCAAGAAAGGCCCAGGGCCAAAGGTTATTCTAGTTGAACCTGCCCCCCCCCCTTATATGTTCTCTTGGAAACTTCACATTCTGCAAGTGATTAATAATTCCTTAACAGAGCCTAAGCACACTGCCAGCATTTAACATGATTGAGGGAAGGTTAAGGAAGAACATCTTTAGATGACATGGGCTTTATGCTTATCAGAATTGCAGCTGCCTCTGTATCTAGAGTATTATTGCTGGAATAAAGAAATTCTGTTTTCTCATGCCTCCTTTTGTCTGTGCACCACACTGGTACATGATTGCCTCATCACCCCCACTAAACTTGTTTACTGGCTTCCGTGTCCTTAGCATTCAATTCTGGTTGCCCTATCCTCTGTGAAATGATTCCATCCCAATCTGGCAGTCAGCCCCACTTCCTTGTTTTATTTAAAGCTTTATTTTTGCACTGTTTCAAAAAGCTGAGACACTTTAAAGGCCACAGTGTGAGCTATAGCAATTAATTTACAGTTGTTGGTTGGTGAATGCTTGTTCAGTGCATAAAAGACAAATGAATATATAAAAGAATGAAATGAACAGTGGGACATATGACTGAAAAATGAAACATTAATGTTTTTCACAAAGTAGTGACTTTGGGGAGCTCAGCTGTTCTTTTCTACTTATCATATAAAAAATTTACTCAAGAAGTGGTTAAATCATGAAACTAAATGAAAGCATAGAGAAACACAGTATAGAGATTGCTAAGTATACACACAATTTGTGAAGTTGTACAGTTCTCACGTTTATTATCACTTTTGATTCATCCCATGAAAGGGTTGATTCAAAGCTGGCTTGGATAAATTTTGAATGAATGTGCATTGACTCAGATGGAGAAAAGAGAATGCTCAGGAGTTAACAAGCTGCTACTTTCTTCCCTTAAGATTCCAAGGAAGATGTTATTAATGTCATTGTTTTGAGTGAATAATTTTGGGGTGAAATAGCTAAGTAATTAACTGTAATGATTATTATTACTCAAAATGATGCTATGTAGGAAGCTAGTATATTTTTTAACTTTTTTTTTTTTAAAGATATATGGGGTAACTGTGTGGATCATTGATGCTTGAGTTTTGCGTTTTTACAACTACACATGTGACATTAGACTCTAGAATTTTAAGAAGTGATTTTGTGCTTACATACTCCTGAAGTCTAGTTCTGTAAACTAGCGTCCTGATATAGAAGTGTATTTTGTGAATAACTGGTCCTTTAATAAAAAACAAGAGGTATTCTAATTTGCGTGTAGTATAGATATTTGCATTTTAAATAGTGAAGTGATAAATATTCATTTGTTCAATTACATCTGGTTTGAGGCAGAAAAAAGTTTGGACTTGGCCTCTCTGTAAGATAATAGAGATCAAAGTGTCTTTGGGCATAGATAGGAAGTACTTTCTCTTATAATACAGCTGGAACCAAACCCAGAGGCTCCGGTTCCTTGAATGTCTAGTTTACTGATAAAATAATCAGGAAAAAAGGATAGTGTTGGTGGGGGAAAGCAGACATTCTACTCTACTTTTATGCTTAGTGGGTAGGGAAAAAATAAATACAAATCAGAACTAAAACTAAAGATTTCCTTTTTATTCTAAAGAAAGTAGAAAGATCAGTTGTCATGAGAAAGTAGAGTGAGCAAAGAACAGCCAGCAGTGGGAAGTAGCCACCAAGATAATGTCCTGATAGGTACCAAAATGGTGCCATATTCTTCCTCCTCAGCTCCAGGCATCACAGATTCCAAACCCACACTGCTGTGACCCTGCAGGAGGAGAAGCTGAGGAAAACATTTCAGCCTCTCAACTAAAGGTCTCAGGGAACCTTAGCTGCTGGTTTCGTCCATTTGTATTTGCTGAGACTTGAAGGTCATGGAAAATTACAAAGGAAGAGGTAAAGGTACATCCTACACAGGAGCTGATATACCTTAGGAACTGTATGTCCCCATGGCTCATCCACTAACTCTCCATAGGACACCAGTTGATGACAGCTGTGGCTTTACTAACTTGGAGACCAAATATTAGCGAAATGAATTGTTTGTGGATTTGGATCATGGCGTATGTGTGTCTTGGCACACTAGCAGAAGTCAGAGACAAGATGTTAGTTCTCACTCTCCACCTGGTGTTGGGGCTAGGGTCTCTTTGTTGTTTCTTACTGGGTACAGTAGGTTATCGGGTCCATGAGCATCTAAGGATTTGCTCACCTGTCTCCATTATCCATTTCTCCAAAAGAGCATTGGGGCTGTGGATGTACACTAACTACCACAGCCAGCTTCACATGACTTCTGGGGATTTGAACTCTGGTTTTCATCATTGCAAGTGCATTACTCACTGAGCCAGTTCTGTAGTCTCGGTTCGGATCTTCAGCTCCACTCCTCATATTAATCACCAAGTGGGCTTCAAGAGCAATATGTCTCTTCTCTGAAATCTAAATACAGTAAGAATTAAAGTTACAGCCTCTACCTCATTGCACATATTTTGCTGTTCTCTCTACTGTGCACATAAACGTTTATATAATGCATTAAATTCATGTTCAAAGACAGAAAACTATAAAAGCATTGAGAACACCACCAAATTTAAACTTCCCCAGAAAGAATCCTTGTCAGGAAATGTTTATGTATGACTGTAAAATGCTTAGGAAAGCAAACCTTGAGACTTTCTATAGCTGATTCTGTTAAACTGGGTGAAGACTTTGAAGCCCAAGAATGCTAATTGCACCACACATTAGAATTTGTTTCACTTAGTAAGGAAGGAGGGAAGGGCATGTCACTGATTTACATTTGCTAAAGTAGAAAGTTTACAAGAAGTTTGGGCTTTCTCTTTGGGTTTTGGGTTTCATTTTGGGTGTCTGTTCTTTGTTTTGATCTTTTTCCTCCTAGATGTGGACAAGGAAGATCCGGCAGCAATGTAATAGGATCTCTCATCATATGTTTTCAAATATATTTTAACTATTGATTCTTTTATTCATTCAAAACGCTTGGCGGGATAAAAAAGCAGACTACACGCGTCTTATTTCAACACCAGAGCTGTCTGGTAAATGCAAGCTTTCTAGGCCTGAGCCACGCCCACAGCCCTTATCATGTATTTGATAATACCCTTCATGGATATGACATTGATACTCCGTATCTTCAAGGTGTGACTAATCAAGATGAACACACTTAGCAGTAAAAATTCATAACTGAGGTAGTAATAGTAGCATCATCTCAAATGCGTAGCAATGTGACACAGCATAGGTGCACAGCTATGTTCTAAGGGGAGGGGGCGGGACTTAGTAGCAGGAAGTACTCAAAGTATTATGCTGTTATTTCATTAGGAAACAATTACAGGCATAGACTCTAGACTGATGCAGTATTAAAGCCAGAAATATCAGGTGGTAGCATCAGATAAAGAGATGTTGGCAAATCTAGTTCTACAAAGTCAAAAGTCTGTGGGGGGTCAATTGTTCTTTTGAGCATAAATACTGAAGATCCAGTGTAAGTTCTTGAGCACGATTCCAGTAAACAAGGATGCTCTTTTAGGTACATTTCCCTGTGCTAAAATGGAGAGGAAGTGGATAGGTGACTACTAATGAAGTAAAGGGAGTGCTGTAGTGTCAGGGTGGGGATGGAAGCAATGGAGAGAAGGGAAGAGATTAAAACAAAGAACTGGTTGAGCCCAATGACAAAAGGTTACACAGGATGACTGTAAGTTCTGATTTCTCTAGCATTATCCAATTTGTATCTGATGAACCCATGTAATTCATGATCCATTCCATTTTCCTGAGCGATAGATGATGGACACAGAGCTCTAGCCTTAGCCGTTGAAATAGTGAAATTGTCTTGCAGTACATGCAAGAAACCTAGGGAAAGTTCATCCAGACGAGAGAAGAACTCCAGTTTGAACATGTTATGAGAGAGGGGGAGACAAAGCGGATTTCAAAGCATAAAAGTCCAACAGACAAGTGAGATAAAGACAAACAGATGAGCATTACAGAGACTGATTACGTCATCTTCTGTATTCTTATTTTATAAAAGCCAGTTTGTCCCAAGACCCATGTTTTTGATTCTGAATGTGAAGTGATGGCGGAGTAAAAACAGACTTTACCAACATTCAGCAGCATCTACCACAAGTCAATCATCCCCTCTCCTAACACTGTAGGTTACTTTCAACTATTGTCCTTCATACATATTAGACTATGTCCAGAATAATTTAGTTACTGTCTAATATTTATGCTGGATGATATCTCCTCCTTGCCCTAATGCTTGTTTCCACATCTTCACACACACCATTATCTCTCAAGAGCCTTCCCTTGGATTTTCTACCTACTTATTTTCTACTAATATCTAATACCAAATGAATTTCTAACCTTTCTGTGGCAGTGTCACACTCTTGTACTTCAAAGCCCAAGAACTCATATAATACGTTACTTACTGCTAATGCTACAACATGTTTACATTCTATCAGTGACTTTTCTGAGGTCCTATGTAGCTCATGGCTTTTTGTTCAAGTACTCTGTCATTGTATTCTTAACATATATAACTAAGGTTTTCTGGATTAGATACCCTTTATGTGTGGGCTATTTCTTTATGTCACATAGCATGCCCATATTACATAAAACTTAATCATTTTAACATTTCTTCTTTATATTTTAGTGGGTAAATTAAAACCCTAACACCTTGATTAAAGTATTTTCAGAATATCTCTTTAACTTTTATTATAAATAATTTCACTTATCTACCTTACCATACTTACTAAAAGTTATAATAAAATAAATAGACTTTGAGGTTTTAATATAGTTGACATAAAATATACATTACCTCTTTTATTGGAAAGGCCGTTTTACTAACAATATCATAAACGGGATCAATTGCATTTTATAATCATACTTATTTAAGCTGTTGTTTGCTTCTGGGTGACACTGAAGGAAAGCAAAACAGTCAGCTTCTAAATTTAGAGCTTATATCTCACCAAATGGTTACAAATGGATTCATATTTCCAGGTGGATATGGTTCTGAGCCAGTGTATCAGTTCTTTTCAGATCTTTGTGAATGTATCAATGATGCTGGATGACTTGATTGTTGGATGAGTGAAGGAGCTTTGTCTCTCTTCTAAAGCTCCTGCATCTATAGCTGAATTGACTACCAACAGCCCAGTGTGTTGTCATATAGAAAGGCACACCTCTACAATAACAGGAGGTGTGAAAAGTGGGTGGCATCTAGCTTTTCAGAGAAATCCTCACATATGATGAAGGTCCTCAAGAGCAAGGGTTAAGCTGTAACGTGTATGAGACATACGATTTAGACACTTACCACAATAAAATTCCACTGGATTTTCAAAGGCATCTCCCACATTCTAAATGTAGGTGTTTCTTGCTTCATCTGTGTTGTCCAATCTTCAGAGCATAGACTGTTATGGAAGGCAGCCAGTGCACAAGCATCAAGAAGTTAACTTTCAGCAGCTTCATCACCACCAGCTTCCAGAAGGGTAGGTGTAATTTGCTGAACATCCATCTATCTTTACCCTTGGAAATGTGAGTAATGTTCTTATACTTTTAATTTGTACCTATTCTGTATGTTAAAAAGCCTATGTACATAGCTAGAAATTAAATGAGTAGACATCTAAGCTTGAGATTCAAATAGTGCTATGGGAAAATATTTTTACTGCAATAAATGCATCTCTGATGTCTTCAGGGGAAATTGAATAGTATTTTATTGACCAAGATCAAACAGTCTGTAATTACCACCCAGAGGCATAAGGGAAAATTGTAGCAAGTAGAGGCAACATTGGGTTGCATCACATAGGCAAGCACCATTTTGGTCTATGCCCGGGCATTTTCATGAGGAGCTTATGTAAGTTCCTCAAAGAGATGCCTGGGCATAGACCAAGACTGTGTTTGCCGGAAAGTCATTTCTACTAGGAATTGTAGAAGAGAGGTCTCAGTTGCCTTTATCTGACATCTGGAAACTTGTTACCTATGAAAGTCTTCAACAAACCTCATAAGTAGAAAGCAGAAATCCTCTTGGTTCATTGAAATGAAGTAGCCTGTTTTCTTTCCAACCTTTTATAAACATTATACAATTGGTCAGTTTTTAAAATCTATAGTACAAATATCTCATTATAATACCCCGAATGGTCATGGGTTGTTCTCTGGTCTTCAGTCTTTGCTTTTAGAAAAGAAATTACCCTCACTTCACTTTTTAAATTCTGCAGTAGAATAAAGGGCATGCAAGGCAGAAATGGTGTCTACTTTTGCTCAGTCTTAAGTATTAGTACATAGCATACTGCCTGGCCCTCGGTGACTTTCTAATAAGGACTCAATGATTGAACCGTAAAGCTATTACCCAGACCTAAATTCCCCAGTGAATTGTGATCCATCTTAAGAGCTATAACTGGAATAGAAAATTTGCTGTGTGCATCTCCTTTCAACTTTAAAGCTACATTTTTTTTTTCTCACCAGTACGTCATTAGGATTAGTATATGTTGGGTGGGCTTCTCATTGAGCAAGGTTGTGATTTATGCTCATGTTTGTCTTCATTGAGGACCATAGCTGTGACTCAATTGTTTAATAACATCAGGACCTTATAAACAGTGAGCATGCACAAACCATTTTAAATAATTAATCAATAAACTCCTAGCTTTCCATCCATGGCATTACACTGATCCTCATTTTGTCTTAAGGACCTGAAGCAGAGAAAGCGGAAGCCAAGAGGGATAATGGGCATCCTGGACATAGCTGCACTTTTCTCCCTCAGCAAGAAAATGGCTAACTTCTTTGATTCAGCTTCTTTATCTATCAATAATGAAGGAACAAGAGAAGATAATTTCTCATTTTCTCTGGAAAGCTCTGGTAAAACGTCAGCAAAACAGCAGACGCAAGAATGCAGAATGGAGAACTAACTCTCTACCTATGTGAAATGCCTCAGCTTTTTAAACCAAATTTCTAATATTCCAGCTGTTTTTTTTTAATGTTTCCTTAATTTTCAAAGAAATTTGGGGAACTTATTTTTATTAATTACATTTTCGAGAACTCTGTGGGAAAAGTTAGATAGCACAGCTCTCCCAATTCAGTACAAATAATGTTCTTTAAACTTATGAGTAAACCTTGGAATTAAGAAAAATTAGGTTTCTGGTTTTCAATATATATGCAAGAAACTTAGAAGTTACTACTCCATTCAGAAAGGAGTGAAAAATCTGACACAATCGAAAAACAAATTTGTTGTTACAGAGAAATGAGATCACTGAGTCAATGTTTGCTCCAGATTTGAGGCACAGACAGGAAAATATAGAGGGAAGTCACTACTTTCCTGGGGTAGAAGAGCTAATGAGTAAAGGCTGACTGGAATGCATGTGATCCCGGTGGTGCACACCTGCGGTGGCAGCTTACAAAGACTCCATTGCACCCACAGGGAGTTAAAGCATTCTGAGGCACTCCGTCAAGGGCAGACCCTCAGACTTTTGTGGACTTTCCCTCCTGGAGTTCTATGAAGGCTTCCCAGTAAATATCAAAGATAACCCGCCCCCCGTTTCCAGCAGGAAAATGGAAAAGGAAACCGTTGTTTTGAAATACACCAAAGTATTCTGTCTTTAACAAGGTCTGCTCTCCAGAGAAACCATTTAACAAGATCCTAAACTTCTGGTGAGCAGATACCGATACACTCAACTCCAGCTGGCATCCATATGGAGGCCAGAAAATATCCAGTTCTGGGCTCCTCCGGGGTACCAATGGAAGAAGAGAAATAGGAAGTTTTGCTAACTCCAGTCAGCCAGAAGTTAACTGAGAGGCATTTTCAAAACGTACACACCAGAGGCTCCAGCTCACTGAGAGACTAAGACCCACCTACTCATAGGGTTTTAGAATGCTTCTGCTACTTTTGCACGCGGCTACCACATTGCTAACGCTCTTTTCACACAGCCCCCCCCCCCTTAGTATGCAATGTCACGATATCAAGAAAAAGTTAGAAAGTAACAAAACCAACCACAGATAGAATAGCGGAACCTCACTCAAGTATGGCAGGAAGCTAGAAATTATAAGATGGAGAATTCAAACCCCTATAATTAGTATGCTAAGGTATCTAATAGGTAAAGTAGACTTCACACAAGAAGAGACAACCAATAGAAGAAGTAGAAGGATGTAAAAACTCAAAGATTGAGAAGCACATATCAAAAATGAAGAACTCCCATGGTGGGTTTGTTAGTGGACCAGTCACAGCTGAAAAATCTGAACAGAGGATGCCCCGCCCCCAACAAAAACCTTGAAAATTGAAAGCAAGAAATAATGAAGACAAGAATAAACTTCAGAACAGACTATCCCTGAACGGTGGGACACCTGTTAATAAAGGAATATGCACAAAATGCTCAAGGAGGAGAAATATATGGACAGAAGAAATATTTAAATCATGATAACTGAAAAATTGCTCAAATTAAGTTGGGAACTAGATTAGAGGTTTGGAATGTCCAAAAGCCACAATTAAGATGAAGAGAATCAGGAACACATGTGTATATGTCCTTTACACTCTCAAAGATCAAGTGCTGAAAGGCAGACTTTAAGACTTTTTACCTATACAAGAGCAAAAAGTAAGGTGTTCATCCAAACCATTATTAGAAATCATATGGTATAATATTTAAACGTTGCAAGCCAATAGGCTCCTGGACTTCAGTACTCTATGAAATCATCCTTAAAGCTGAAGGAGAAATAGGAACATTCTGAGAAAAAAAGTCTAGTAAATTATAATAAGTGTTCAGATTGGACAGAGAGGAGAAAATAGCAAGTCATAGACTTGGGTCTCATTGAAGAAGAAGACCGTCTGGAAAGGAAGATGAAAAGGTTAAATGAAGCCTTTGTTTTCCATGATCTCAACTGATTTAGCAAATAAACACGTTGTTGAAAATGAAAAGAGCAGCCATGTACTTGATTATGCATCTATATATTTAGGCACAAATGAAATTAGTAGTGAAAATTATGTGAGGGGATTGGGTTATTTTGTATTGTAAAGTATTTCTACTACCTGTGATGCTGTATGGCTTTGTTTTTTACTTATTTATTACACACACACACACACACACACTTATGTGGAGATCAGAAGATAAGATGTAGCAGTCAGCTGTCTCCTTCCAGGAAGTGGGTCCCTTGAATCAAGCACAGGTTGCTATACCTAGCAGCAAGTTCCTTTGTCCACACCACCTTTCAGGTCCAGTGTGGCCTTATTTGAAAGTGAAATTGATTAGTTGGTAAACCTGGTAATAAATAGGTAAGTAATATAAAGCTATAACTAAAATGCTAAGAAAGCAGAAGTGAATACTATAAATGTTAAAGTAACACCACAGAGGGCAGAGAAAACAGTACTAGAAACAAGGGGCCTGAAGAGATGGCTCAGGGGTTAACAGCTTTTGTTGCTCTTTCAAAGGACACAGTGCAGAAAGACACACATAGACATTAAAAAACACAGAAACATAGAGAAACAGAAGAAGCAGTACCTAATATAACACATCAATTTAACTGTATCAATTATCACTTTGAAAGGGAATAATCTAAATGCACTGATGAAAATCTTTGAGTTTCAGGGAGAGTTATAAAAGAAGGCCAAGGAAACACACTTTTGGTATAAAGACACACATGGATTGACTGAAATAGATGACCAGGAATAGAGGTTTACATTGGTAACCCCAGCTAATTTGAAGGCTGAGACAGGAAGATCACCTGAGCCCAGAAGCTAGAACGGGGGAGGGGGAAGTAATACTCTTATCATAGCATCAGAAAAGTAACTAATACATAAAACATTGTAATCAAGATAAAACAACTAGAAATAAATCTCTGGGAGCTTTTAGGTCTGGATAGGCTCTGTGAGAACAGCCATGGCTTCACCCCACACCACTTAATCTTTGAGAAAGTAAATGGAGAAAGATCATCTTTTTAGAAACAAGTGGACGAACAACTAGGTATTCAAGAAAGTGATACAGGAGAAAATTCATAGGACCTTAGGTTTGGTGATGACTTCAAAACCATGTTCTAGAGACTTATGGAGAAACTAGACTTATAAAAAAAATACTAATAACTTTTGCTTTTTCATGAGAATAAAGAAAAGTCACAAACCAGAGTAGAATATTTGCTAACGATGAAGCAAATTAAAGGAGAATGTCTCCTGTATGTTCGCATGTTTGAATGCTTAGTCAACAGGGAGTGGATTGAAAGGATTAGAAGGATTAGGAGGTATGACCTTATTGGAGGTAGTGTGTCACTTGGGATGGGCTTTGAGATTTCAAAAAGCCAGGTCAGGTCCAGTCTCTCCACCCCCCCTTCCTACTGACTATGCATCATGATGTAGACATTTCAGCTCCTTCTCCAGCACCATGTCTGCTTGTGTGCCATCACCATGATGATAATGAATCAAGTTTCTGAAATTGTAAACAAGCCCCCAACTAAAATTTTTTCTTTTATAAGATTTGCCATGGTCATAGTGTCTCTTCACAGAAATAAAAAGTGACTAAGACAAGATTGTTACTTAAAGCATAGAAACTATGGACTCTAGACAATGTGACCCATTAGTGCAGGCTTATCAACTTTAGTAAACTGCCCAACTCTGATAGGGAATGAATAATAGAAGAGGTGATGTATACATGTAAGCAGAGAGCATATAGTAAATCTCTGAACATTCTTTTATATAGTCTATGAACCCAAAACTGCTATAAAAATAAAATCTTTTACCAGAGGAGGAAGAAGAGGAGAAGGAGGAATTACTGACCCCTAAAGGATAATAATCTCACAGGGAAAACAGACATTCAATAAATTCACTAAAAATAGCCGCTGACATTTTCATATGTTCTTATTTTATAATTTGTGTGTATGGGAATGTTCTGCATGTATGTTTGTTTACTATGTGTATGCAGTGCTTTCTGAGGCCAGAAGAGGACTTCATATCCCCTGGGACCAGAAGAGGATGTCATATCCCCTTGGAGTTGTAATCTGCTGTGTGAGTATTGGGGATTGAGCCCTTGTCCTCTGGAATAGCAGCCAGTGCTCTTTAATGCTGGGTTAGTGCTCTAACCTAACAGCTAACATTTTGAAAACAATTGTCATATAGTGGGCACTTAAAAATTATCCAATAAAAAATCTGGTCCAACTTGGCTGAGATGGTATTCTTATCTTTAGTATGACCACAAGGAAGTTTAAAGAGGTCAAGTTGCCATCCATAGCTCACACAACTTTCTAGAAGCTTCAAGGCTGGGGTTTAAAGTCAAGCAGTCTGGATTTGGAATCCCTACCATTTAACGCTATATGCTAAGACCTCATCTTTCTGGTATATAAAGGTGACATATGAAGTAGCAGACCTATGGAAAAATTAATGAAACATTACAAGGAAGAAGTGATAATTTTGATGAGAAAACAGTTAAGTCTTAAGTGAGGTGGTAACATTTGAAACTAAAACTAATACAATGTGGAAAACTGAAAACAGATTCTCTCTCCCACTTCCTTTCAGCTGCAAAAAGATGATAGGAATTAGTTAGCCTCTGTTAATCTAACAAGAAAAAACAATAAAACCCACTTCCTAAGTTTATTCAGAATGTGAAGATTAAATTACATCATGTGTATAAACATATGTCCCCCAAGGTATTGCAAAGTATTGCATGCATATTCCTTCTAGGTCCTTTTAGAGCCTCCAGGAGCAGTGTCTCTATTTTTCCCCTTGTGCCTGAGCAGGCTTTTAAGATGGTTTCATCCAGTAGCACAGGATGGAAGTAGAGCCATATGCCTTTGGAGCAAGTCATAAAAACTTCCAGATGGTCATGTCTGAGAATGCTTGATCTTGAAATCCAGCCACAGAGCTACAAGGGAGCTCTGGCCATATGGAGATACTCATAGGATGAGCTATTAAGGCTCCTGGTCTTGACCTCTGGACATCAATAAGTTCCCAGCATGTGAGTGAACCACCTTGAAAGCTGATTCTTCAGGCCTTAATTGAGCTGACACTGGGAGTATCAAGGGCTCAGCCTAAAGTGCAGACTCACAAACCAAATAAATGGTCTTTAAGTTCTTATGTTTTGCTCTAAAGTGCAAGGTGGCTGAACCATATTTGAGTAGATAACACCAAATGTAAAGTCCTTAACACAGTATGTGGCATAACATGTTTAATTAAAGATGGCTATTATATTAGAAATGTTAGAAACCAAGTTTATAGGAATGCCTGGGTTTGAATTCCAGATAGACTACTCCTCCACTAGATCACTTAATTTGCACAACCAATCAGTTCTTAGTTTCTCATTTTAAAAGGAGATAATTATAATTGCGTTATAGGGTAGTTGTTAGTATTAAATGATTTACCCACCCTTTGGAGTCTATAATGCTCACACATTTATCTGATATCTGATAATGATCTGATAAAACTTTCATAATAGTTACCCTTGTATCTTCTACATCTATCCTAAAGATCTCAGGGTAGCGAGTTTGGCCTTTAGAAAGCTTTGATTTGACAATTTGCAGTGGGCCTCTTCTGTGCTTCTTAGACCTGTGTGCTGAACTTGGGCTAACACTACAACTTGGTACAACTTTCTTCACAGAACTCAGGTGACTCTAGACCACAGCCCATGGCTCTGCCACCACCACTGAGCATTGGATCTGCCGTTGTCAATTTCAGACAAATAAATAAGTAAGTGGTCTTTCTCCCTCCTCCCACCTCTCTCATGTATGATCTTGAAAAAGATGTTACCATCATTGAATATGACTCAAGACAGCATCAAGATTATGCGCAATCACCCTCTGAGGTTAACATACACATGAGAATTAGACATGAGTCCGTGGCAGATGGTTAGAGCTGATCCTGCTGTGACCCCCGCCTCTCTGACACTAAAACTCTGCTACTGACTTAAGCTTGTTCCTCCTACTCACGGGATCACAACCTGTGGATTGTGACTCCTTTTGGGGTCATAGGATTCTTGCACAGGGGTCTCTTAAGACCATTGGAAAAACACAGATATTTACCTTATGATTCACATCATAGCAAAATTACAGTTATGAAGTAATTTAAGGGGGATTCTCTTTATTCAAGAGTCTAAGGAATTTGCAAATTCTTTCCAGAAAGAGACTTCGGGTAGCATAGCCCCAAAACTGAATGACAACCTATGTTAACCCCCTGTAATAGATACATGTCTTAAAGCTGGAATCTATATTGTATTAATATATATATATATATATATATACACACACATACATATATATGATAAAATTCTCTCCCCCCCTCCTTCTCCTTCTTCTGTATGTTTGTTTTGGTATTTTAAGGTTTAGATTTATACCTAATTTTTTACATTATGATTATATCTATTCTACCTTCTGAGCTGAGTTGAATAATGCAACCTCCTGTAAGAGGCGTGAGAAGACATGAAAAGAAGTTGATAGAAGAGTACCAGGACATCAGAAAGTGTGAATATACTTTCTAGAATGGTTGCAATAAAAGGCAGGAAATGGTCCTCAAGGCAATAAAAGTTCACATCTAGTTACTTGGCGCGACTTGTAAAACCTTAATATGTGATATAGTCCTCTAGTTTGGTTTTTAAAGATGTCTTATGCATTTTGGCATTTGAATGCAAATGGCTCTTGGTTTTATTGCATTTTAGAAATCCAGCTAAAGTCATAAAAGGAAAATAGCACAAAAGAGATGATGTAGGTATTAACTGTCAGTAATAGTTCTCAACACAATACACATTTATTCTCAGTTCACAGTGATGATTCCATTCATACTCACTCATTTTTTACTCAAGAAGCATCGATTAGGACTCACCTTTTACAAGTTAAAAAAAAAGTCACATGAGAAAATAACTGAACTATAGTAAAATGTAAGAACAGATACATATGTAAGATTCATCAGCAAGAAGTTGTTAATATAGGCAGAAAAGCAAACTGTTCCTGTTTATCAGGCTCTGTTCTAAACACTTGCTCTGTTAACTACTTTGGTCTTCACAAAGTTCCTCAGATGGGGTGGTGATGCCTCCGTAATACAAATGAGGGAATTAAAATATTGAGATGTCGAGGTACACGCATGTGCAAAACTAAACACTGGCTTCAGCTAATGGGATCTAGGTGTGAGGCATGCCATGGGATTCTGTCTGAAAATACAGAATTTCTCAGAAGAGATGTTCACAGAACTCTCCGGAGAGACAAGAGTTTTAAAGCAGGGATCAGTCACTTTGTCCTATAAATGATGAGATAGTAGTAATATTTTTGCTTTAAGGTCTTTATAACAACTCAGATGTCCCAGGATAAACAACATATGACCAAATGAGCATGACCACATTCTAAAATGTCACATTTACATGGACACCAGCACTTACATTTCATCTCGCTTTCACATATCACAACCTATTATTCCTTTAGTTTAATTTTAACTTTAAAAAAATGCAAACACCATTTCTAGATATTGAGAAAATGCTTTTACAGCCAACACATTGAATTTGAATCATGGCAATGGTTTGCTAACTTCTGTTTACAAACCAAAGACCCTGAGCTCCATGAAAGGCTGAGTGGCTGTTTTCCAGGCAGTGTAGGGCATCCTAGGCAAAGGAAATAGCAGTTGGCACAGACATAAGTAGGTGAATGAACATGACCACTTTGAAGAGCCATAAACAAAGTCATTGGCATTTAAGATTCAAGGGGTTGGGAAGCCCAAGCAATGGAACTGAACATTCCTGTATACACCATGCCAGAAACCTGACCTTTACTGTGGGGACAGTGGGGGGTCACTGTGGAATTTGTGGCCATGGTAAGGTTTACATTTTGAAAATGTCTCTCTAACAGTAAAGTGGGCAGTTGGCAAAAGTCATTCTAGAGAGACAGACAGACAGAAAGAAAACACTTAAAAGCTGAAGCAGTTGAGCCAAAGTTCACACAGGTGCTGTCAATCATCTGTTCTGTATAATTATTTTCTTCTTTGCGTGTCATGTTTTTCCCAACCTAATACCATTTCAGATGATATTTCTGTCTCTGAAATTTTGTTCCTTCATGTATCACTTAAATCCCTTCACCCTTTTGAGTTCTTCGATTTCTAACATCTCTTCTCTCATAAAGTCAGGATTCGCGACTTTTTGCTACATATGAGGTCTAATCTTCCAGGTAACAATGATTGTACTTGACATACATGCTTCAGCTTTTGTAGTGGGATTGATTATGTTCTGTTCCATTGTAAATAACTGTCCCGCCTAGTGGCTTAATAAAAACGCTGATTGGCCAAAGGCAGACAGGAAGTGTGGGTGGGGCTACCCGACAGAGAAAACTATGAGAACAGGAAGAACAGAGCAGAGATGCCAGAGAGAAGCCACCAGAGACAGCAACGGACTCAGAGGAAAGAAGCCAGGATGCTGCTCTGAGAAAAGGTACTGAGCTGCATGGCTGAACAAGATAAGAATCATGGGTTAGTTTAAGGGCAAAGAGCCATATGTCTGGGCCCCAGGTTGATCAGCATAAAATTAAAATAAGTGGCTGTGTGTTTCTGTGGATCTGCGGGTCTGGACCACAGTCTGGATAGACCAGAAACCTATTATGACAAGGTTTGTCTGCTGTGCCAGACTTTAATCTACATGTTTACCATATTACCCCATGATTTCAGTATTTACATTATAGAGCTGCTCAATAAATAAGTACAGTACACATGACGATAGAAGAGGCACAGCTGACTTGGATCACTTGATTGAATGAATGGTTAACTACTCATTAAGCAGAATTCCCAGATTGGGGTAGAGATATTTTGGGACACACACAGAGAAAACAGAAGTCAGAGGTCCGCTTTGAGGGAGTTGTGGAAATGACTTCGAAATTCTTGTATGATATTTGAGGAGGCCTGCCAGTAGACCCCTGTCTGCTTCTCACTATGAGAACACAAGGGTTGGCATTTGCATGGGTGACTTCATCAGCATACCTTCACAACACTAGCTCCAGGCAGCACAGGCCCCAAGACTCAGAGTTCCCCTCTGGAAACATCCCCTTCATTGTGCTTTTTCCTGCTTTCGGTAATGAGTTCTTCCTTCAGTTGAGGCAAACCACCTTCCATTCATTCACTTACTTTTCCCATAGTTCCTGACTTTGCAACGTGAATTGTCTCTGCTTTGGTTACCACTTCGTTTTCCTTTAGTTACACCATTTTGTTTCTTTTCTGTATGCTTATCCATCCTACTTCACAGTTTCGTTTTGGCATGCCCAAAGCTCATCTGCTATAGAAGCCAATTTGATGTCCGTCTCTTCTTCAATATTTCCAGAGGCATATCACATATTCCATTGTCCCCTTCCTTGAATTGTCTTAACACACAAGGAAGTGTTGCTCTTATAATAATACTTCCTTCTGCTCTGGGGATGTGGCTCAGTGACAGAGCATTTACATTGCAAGCCCATAGATTTGATCCCTGGGATTGTAATATCATAGTGTGTGGAATTTGTAAAACATCAAGCCTGGAACCATTATTTAACAATTATGAGTTATTGTTGGAGCTAAAACTGAATTCAGTTTCAAAGGCTTTGTTCTTTAAAATACACAAACAACTAATTTGAAAGTACCGTTGCATGGATAACAAGAAATTGCATGTATTTGTGCTATTCCCAAAAAGGAATTATTATTATTTTATGAATTACTATTAGTAATACTGTAGTTCTAGAGATTTTCTATAATCATATTACCACTTCAGTACTAACAGGTATTTATTTTTCTCAACCATAAATGCTTAACCAGAATTCTTTCTCATTGCTTGCTTCTGCTCACTTTCTTTGTGAAATTTCACAACCATGCTGATATGTCACCTGAAAGCCAATGACCCTGAACTTTAATCAAATGTCAAATAAAAATATATTGAACATGTAAATCACCTAAAACTCTATATTATCCAGTAAAGTTTCAAGATATGTTTCCTTGCCTGTGAAGACTTTCAAGTTTGGCAAGTGAAGTCTCTAAACATGTGGTAAAGAAAAAGGAAATGACCTGAATCTTGGTTTGGAAAAACCCTACTCATGGTTACCAGATCTGTGGGCTTAGGTATGTCACTCTGTGATGGTGAAGCCCGTTGTATTGTTTATAGAAGGAAGTAATAAAATTTACTCTGAACAGATTTGGGAGAAAGATTAGCACATGTGATATGAAATAATATGGAGATGTTGAGGGTTATAATTTTAAGCAGGGATGGTCAGGAAGATGATCTCTTTAAGTGTCTTTGTGTGTGTGTACATATTATTTATATGTATAGCATATACATGTGTATATGTGATATATGTGTATATGTCACATATACACGCATATGTATAAATATAGCCTACTAGTCCATTTAGTGTTGTTTATATTTAAATTTGTTTGGAGTGGACGTCTTAGGATAGATAACTTCACAGAGGACTCACATCTGGGAAAGAATGATTCTTATTTACTTACTAGCCATAAATTACTTATATTTCACATAGGGGTAGGGATTTGAGAATTTTTCTCAGATACTCTGGCATATTAAATGGTATCAATGTACCAGTTTTGTTTATGTGACTTAACTTTTGAGTATTATGTGTGCAGCACATATAGAGGACATTAGCTTACAATCAACTTCCCAGTCCTCTGGCTCTTACAATCTTTTGTCCAAACCTTTTGAAATGTTCTCTGGCCCTGATGTACTAATTGGGGTTGGGCACACCATAGTCAGCTGTTCTCTGTAGTTTAAGCAATTGTGGACTTTTCACAGAAGAGTCTTTCATCTGTGGTTATAAGAATAAATATCTAGAATTCAGTTAAAAATTATACTTATTCAGAAAAGTGACACTAATGGTGTCTCCTCTAGGGTCTGTAACCTTCCTGCTATGGGTAGTTAATTGCATTTATGGGAAGCACAGACACTAGAAAAGCTAAAAGGGACTTTAGAAGTGCTGAAGGCAGTGCTAGAGAGAAGGATACTGTAACAAAGTTGCTACATGGTTGGAAATAAGAAAAATGGGGTTGGGGCTGATTGGGAATGGGGACAGAAGGCAGTACATCAGGAAAGAAATAGAGAAGGGATAAATAACACGAAGGACTTTTAAGAAAGTCATGGGAAAATATTATTTTACATTTACTTAATATATTATACAAATTCTAGTTAGCATATAATGAACACCCAGAGCTAGATATTGGAGGAAAGCTGGAATATCAGAGAGAGGAAACAGACCACAGTCAGTTCTCACCCAGCCAACTTCTCAGCCAAACAGGGTTAAGTGCTATCTTAAGAGTTCTCAGCCTGGCTGGCTGGTTACTTCTACAAAATGTCTTAATCTCTGCCTTCTCCTGCCTTAAATATCTTCCCCTCCAAGCTGTTTCACTTCTGTGTTCAACCCTGCATCATAATTCTAGAGTTAGGGTTAGAAGTATGAGCTTCTACTGCTTGGCTTTTAGGCCTTGAACTCACAGAAATACAGAAAGACCTCTGCTTCCTGAGTGATGAGATTAAAGCGTGAGTTACCACTCTCTGACCTTTACAGCTTGACTGTGGGTGATTCTGTTCTCAGATATTCCAGGCTTATTTTGTTAAATATTTTGTTAAATGCATATTTTGTTAATACGCAATTTTTAAAATAGACAAGTATATATGTATATCTATTCTTAAATGCAGTATATCACTTGGCATTTTGGATGAAAAATGCTTCTCCCAAGAACCATACACTATCTAACAAACCCCCAATGCCAGATATGGAAAACCTCCCCTTGAGTTGTTGGACAGGGATGTACAAGAGACTTTTTGGAAATGCATGTTGGTGCATAGATCTCATTGAGCTAACACAAAACAGAGTTAATTTTGTGATGTGTGCACATTGTAAGACTTGCAGAAAACCAGGAGAAAAAGCCACACATACAAGCTGAAGAGAAACATTATAGTGAGGTGTTCAAGAAGTTGTGTGTATCCTGTCATTACATGAAGTTCACATAAGGCACAGGGCTGAAAGTAGCTTGTCTGCCAATGCTTCAGGCTCCCAGAAAGATACTCATGATTCCCTTTTTTCTTTTATATTTATCCATTCATTTTACTACTAACATCCTATGATGGTATGAAAGAAAATGCCCCCCAAAGGGAATGGCACTATTAGGAGGTGTGGCCTTGTTGGAGAAAATGTGTCACTGTGTGGGCAAGATCTGAGGTCTACGTTGCTCAAGCATCACTTAGGGTGACACACAGTCCACTTCCTGCCACCTTCTGATAAAGATGTAACCAGCATCCTCACAGCTCCCTTCTGGAATTTGATTATAATGACTAAACCTCTGCAGTGTAAGCCACCACTACAATCAAAGTTTGGTTTATAAGAGCTGACACATGCTGTGTCTTTCACAGCTATAGAAACCCTAGATATATCCTGAGCGTACCTTGAAAAATATTGTCTAAACTCAGTGACTCTCAGAGATCATCTCTATTTATAAAAAAAAATTAATAGAAACACATCGAAGAATTCTTGAAGGATATTCATATCTAACTTACACAGTGGGTCTGCCGTCTTATAAAATCTTGAAAAACATTTCTCTTCTTTGACATCCTAAAAACCAGTACTGCCCTAGTTGAAAGTGTGTTTGCTCATGCTCCCTTGCCCCATGTACCTCATTCTTGCACGTGTAGATTTCACCTGGCACATTGCCTGTGCTCACTGGGATTCTGCCCTATCATATTACAAGCTATCAGGCAGCTGAGCTTAGCAATCCTGTCTTTAGCTAAACCTCGCAGGGCTCTTTTAGTTACACTGGAAAGGACCAAATTACAGGAATGAAATGAAACTGATCTCACTGCATACACCAGCTACACTCCTTTGGTTTTGTGCAGAGGCCTTCCAATCTAACCACAGGCTGTCAATGAACTGAGCACCTAAATGTGCTTGTAAGATCTGGGGCTTAGGTCCACCTGAAAGTATCCGGTGTCTCTTTTTTTTGGGGGGGGCAAGTTTGTATATCTTTACAAATAGCACTACTTTTAAGTGCTTATGCTGTACAATGAGTTCATGTGAGGACAGATATTCCTTTCTCAATGCTACACAACTTTTAGAGATTTGAAAGGCCAGATATGCTGGTCAGTACCAAATGTTCTGAGATCAACTTGGATTTATGTAAGCCCTCATATTATATCTTAAATGCCTCCATCAAATTTCTAGTCACCAACACCTCATAAGGAGCTTATAAAAACACTTATAAGGAGCATTTAGGACAGAAGGAACCTATAGTCACCTGACAAGTTTGAAATATACACTTAACGGTGTTCTTTCCCTGGGAGGTTCTAAGATGTAGCTCAACTCTACCTACGGGGTCGCATCTTCCAGACTTCTTTGTATTTTCCTTCTCCCACTTTAGCATGACTACCAACTAAAGTCAGGAATTTTTGCTATTAAAAAAGTTTTCAGCTTTTTCTTACTCAACAGGATGCTATATATGAGCATTTATATAAAAGTCTACATTAAAATAGGTATTGAGGTTTACAGGAGACAGCGGTCCTAAGTCACTTAAAAATCACAGGAACCTTGGCTTACAAAATTAAAAGCATTCCAAGAATCCAAGGCATTTGCTGATAACTTCAAATGGCTTTTCTACCTTAAGATCACCCTACAGCAAGCAAAACAATGCCAGCAATAACATTTTTACTAGTGATAACTGCAATCACCCTAAATGAAAGGTGGTGCCTACTTTTTGCCATTCTCTTCAGGCATGTGAGCATGTATTCGCTTCTGGCTTAACCCTAACAGCACCCTATGCATTACCTCAATTTACAGTAAGCATTAAACAAGAAAGTTAATAATTGGTTAATAGTAGTGGCCTTAGTCACCTTCCTGTGAATGAGGACATCTTGTGACAAGCCTTACATTCTGGATAAGGCAGGGTGTTTGGTGAAGCCAGATAGACTATGGGCATAATTTAACTGGTGCCTTTGGTCTCACCCTGATATCAGTTCTGAATGTGTCTTATCAAGTAAAGAACTAGGATGTCTATTAACAGGTATAGCCATACCCCCTGTGACTTTTAGTCTCAAATCTTTATGCCTAGATGAAACTCAGTTATAGCTGGATTTAAAAAATTCATACAGTGTTTCTGTATGAACAATGGGATAGGGATTATGAAGAGGAGTCCCACAGAGATGGCTGGCTGGAGCTCTGGGGAGCTTACCCAATCAAGAACAGCCACTGGGAAACCATGGGAAAAGGAGCTGGGCCCTCCAAGGGTAGGCAACTATAGATTGGCATGGGAAGTATATGAAGCCTGGAGGAGTGGGATCAGACTGTGTTCCTATATGTGGGCTGGCACCTTGGAGCCCATTCCCTGCAGAGGAACAACTAACCCAGTCTTGACTTTGGGATGAGGAAATCGGACTTGCCTGGAGTGGATGTGTTACCCTGAGTTCGTTGGGATTCCTTGCCCTTATGAGGGAGGGGATTGTTGGGTAGGGTGGGGGAAGCTGAAGGCTGACTGGGAGGGGTTGGGAGGAGGGAAAGGTGGGCAAGCAGGGAAAAGAAGACCTTTTAAATAAGTAAGTAAGTAAGTAAGT
This sequence comes from Phyllotis vaccarum, assembly GCA_033318265.1. Lineage (NCBI taxonomy): Eukaryota > Metazoa > Chordata > Mammalia > Rodentia > Cricetidae > Phyllotis > Phyllotis vaccarum. The sequence goes on from JARWLC010000014.1 coordinate 25,823,304, forward strand.
AAGTAAGTAAATAAACAAACAAACAAACAAATAAATCATAAAAAATAATCCATACAGCAAAGAACAAAATACACCACCGTATTAACACTTCCTGCTCATCGCCCTCTTTAGAAAAGCCAGCTCCAGTACTCCCAGTCAGATGGGCCAGTATTTTAAGGCTGGGACTATGCAGTGTACTAGCAGAGAGCCAACCAAAGCATCTGCCCAGAGACCCCAAATGGCCTTGCATTTGTCCCCGGACAGTCTGTGAAAGCAGCAATTTCAATTAGGTTTGTTGTTGTTCTACAGGGACTGACACAACACAGATTTCTTTCTTGTCTTTCCAAAAGCCAGTCCTGGCAACAAATGAGGGGCTACACAAAGCCTTAGTTCCACATCTACATCTGGTGAGGCTTGGCAGGAAGCGGGACGAATACATCCATCAATATCAATGACCATTCTCAGTAAATGCAATTCTCCTGTAAAAGAAAAATAAAGCACTATATGAAAAATCCATATTGTGTTAAAAGGAAGGCTGACCTGCTCAATGGATTCACACACTCTGAATGTCTATGACGTGCTAGGCACTGCTCTTTAGAAGCTTTGAGAGGGTAGAAATCAATAAGACAGAAGTATTAAACGTGCTATGTTCAAAGTGCCTTGAGACACAAATTAACTCTGCTAGTGAAGACTTGAAGTAGAAGTGAGCATCCTAAGCAGTTTAGGAAATAAGGAGCTTCAAGGTAAAGAAAATATTGTATATGCAAGGTTGAAGCAGCCAGCTACAGTTGGTGTTCTGGGAGAATCTCAGCTCTCTGTGACAAAGGTACCCTGTTAAAGGAGCAATAAAACCCCAATAAAGGTAAACTTCTGATCAAGGAATAGAAGTTCCTGCCTGGCTGCAGACCTATCCCAATTGGGCTGGGTCATTCACCTACCTACAGTTGCCTACCCTCGGAGGGCCCAGCTCCTTTTCCCATGGTTTCCCAGTGGCTGTTCTTGATTGGGTAAGCTCCCCAGAGCTCCAGCCAGCCATCTTTGTGGGACTCCTCTTCATAATCCCTATCCCCTTGTTCATACAGACATGCTGCATGAATTTTTTAAACCCAGTTATAATTGAGTTTCAGGTAGGCATGAACATTTGAGACTAAAAGTCACAGGGGGTATGGCTGTACCCCTTAATAGACATCCTAATTCTCTACTTGATAAGACACATTCAGAACCAATATAGGGATGAGACCAAAGGCACCAGTCAAATTATGCCCCCAATAGAGTCCTTCTGAGCTAAGCAACCATATGGTCAGTTGGGTCTGTCTACCTTTCTCAGCGATGAATCATACAGTACAATATCTTTTCCTTCATTTCTGTTTCTTTAAGATGTTGGTCAGAACTTAAGTATTATATTTTCCCTGAAACTTTGAGGTTTTTTTTTTCCCTCTTTCTCTAATCTCCCCATAGAACGTTAGTGTCTGATGCCCTGTGGACCGTCATGCCAGAAGCTCGGATGCCATGGGCCTTTCCCTTGAACTCCTTCCTCCCTTCTCTTCTGGGTATTTGCAGAGATTTACAGTTTGTTTGTCCCGAGGGTTGTTCTTTTAAACGTTTATAAAATCGCCCTCAAACTTCTGTCTAAGTCCATTCTTAAATGCCTTCATTAATGAATTAATGAGAGTAAGACACTCAGCATGCGACCCCAGTTTCCATGGTATCATATGGCGAGTAAGAAAAGATGCTCCCAAATCCCAGAAACATTTGCAAGTAGTGAGAAGACCTGCAGATAAAGTTGAAAAAGCAAGTAGCTTTGAAATGCCTTCTTCTAGCAGGTTTTTAGAGGTGTATCAAGAATGCAATGTACTTGTAGTTGTAACTCCTAGAGTGATAACGATGCTGAAAGCATTTTTATTGAGCACTCACTGTGTTCTGGATATTGTGCTTTTTTTGGATTGTCTTGAGACAGCATGAGTAACCTATATACCAGGAAAAAGGTGTTTTCTAAAATAAGGCCAGCAAATTGATATTACTGGGGGTCATCATCAGAGAGCTCTTAAAAACTGCCATAAATATAGCTGATTCTAATACTTGTTGCTGCATTCATATGTTACATGTTGTTTGTGTTGAAGTTTATCTGCTGTCTTATACCAAGTTATGTGTGGTGTACAGAGACAGGATAACAAATGAAGAGCTCTGATTGGTCCTTTTGTACATAGCATGTTCCCTAAAGGATGCAGGCGATGCATTAGCCATAAAGAGAACAGGGTCAGGCAGAGACTCCTGACTGCTCCTGAAATAGCAGGTGTGAAGGAGGTGAAAGCTCCTGACCAGGGAGATGAATCTAGCATGGTGAGCTCTGAGCTGCTTGGCTTGGAGTTAGTACCATCACAGAGCCATCAGCGGAAGGGAAAAGTATGTCTTCACATCTTTATTTAAAATGTTCGTTTTTAAAAATAAAATTCATTATTAGCAAACTCATTCTAACTCAGTCAGCTAACAGATGGAAGCTTTGGATTCAGAGCAGATTCTTGTCTTTCTTTCAGTTAGCAATTAGACATTTTGAAAGCATATTCTCAAACCATGATGTGTCAAAATTTTGTTGCTTAAGAAAACTGTCATGCAGCAAAATTTATAAGCTTTCTTAATTTTTTAAAATTATTACAATCTTTTCTAAATTTTTTCATTATAATCATGGAAAAAATTTAAAAAACATATCATATTTTTACCTTTTAAAAAATATAATAGAAACTTTTAAGTAGATCTAACCTTATTAACATATTTTATTTGCGGCAATAACATTCTGCTTTCCTAGTATCAATAATGATAACAAAAGATCATGTAAAGGTTCTGGAAACATCTGGTTGATCTTCCTGAATAGTGTTCCAGGGACCAGATACGAGCAGGAGGCTATGTAATTTTAAAGTGCCAAGTTCCATGAAAACTGATACATTAGAATGGCACTCTGACTTCCATGTTTAAATCTGTTTTATAAGCTATCAATTGCACTATTGATCCTGCCCTACTTTCATGCTGTAAAGAGCCTAGGAGGATGAGGGAGACCTGGGGAGAGGCAGATTCAGAGAATTCAAGTGGTACTGAAGCTATCCAGGCTTTGCAATGCCTTTTCTAGTCTCTGAAATGGAACTCACTTCTTCCTTGTGTGAGTAAGGATTTAAAAAAAGGCATTTAGGAAAGTGTTTCTTTGACTTTCTCCAAGTAGAATGCAATGTGATATCAGCATGTAGGAATAAATAGGAACCATTTTTTGTGATGGTTTGAATGAGACCTGATCCCCCGTATTGGTCAGATGTTTAAATGCTAAAGTTTCAATGGAACTGTTTGAAAATGATTGGAGAAATTAAGCATTGGGAGTTGTAGCCTTGGAGGAGTGTGTCATTGCTGATGGGCTTTGAGGCTTTGAAATCCCATGTAGTGTTTCTCTTGCTGCCTGCAGATCAGGATGTAAATCCCTCAGCTCCCGCTCCAGCACGATGCCTGCCTGTTTCCTGCTATGATGATAATGGACTAACCCTCTAAAATGATAAGCTATCCCCCACCCTCAAATAAAGGCTTTCTTTTATAAGAGTTTCCTTTGTCGAGGTATCACAGGCAATCAAATAGTGACTCAGACATTTCTTTGGTATATTCTCTTCTTTATATTGTAGTTAACATTCTCAGAAGCACAAGAATGCAAAGGGAGCACATCAAAGAGCCTCGTTCTTTCTCTTCCTTCTTCACCTACAACCAGCTGTAACTATCTGTTAAAAACTGACCTTTTAGTAGGAAATACAGAGCCTTCTGCAAAGCCAATACTAGAGGCGATTTCTTTTCAGAAACAGAGGAATAGAGTTAAGAACTCTCCTTAACCAGAAATATATCCTTAACATAGTTCCAAACTGGTGTTAGACTTTGGTGAATGACTTATTTGACACAGTTTGTTTGTCTATAGAACTAGGACAAAGGGTATTTAAAGGAATACTAGCTCAGAGTGAAACCCAATGAGAGGGTAGATACACAGACATGACTTGGATATTCATTTTTATCTTCTTATTACTTTTCTGAAGGCAGTTGAAAGTACAGATTTGCCATCATCAAGACAAAATTCACCTTTTGACAATTTATATTAAAGTTTATAGAAGGCCTCTATTAAGACATTATCTCACATATAAATACCTCTGTGTCCCTTTATTGCTTTGTGTCAGTGTGTGATGAGATGGGGTGCTCCTTTGAGCTATCTAACATTTTGAAACTTCCTTTAGAGTGGATACGTTGACATTAATTTATGTGAAAATATTTTATTGCTTTATTTACAAAGTGGTCTGTTAAAACCTGGCTCTTCGTAATTCAGCCTTGAACATAAGATTTAGAAAAGTGGAGACTAATCAATGGACTGGTATTTCAAGATGAACCTGAATTGCTAACCACTTTGAATTGAGGCTCTTATAATTCACACTGATTTATTGAACAGCAGATATCGTTACAAGGGAGACATATTTCACAAAGTAAAATAAACTCAATCGGGTTCTCAAATTATCATTACTCTGTTTAATGAATGTCCTGGTCTCTAAACATACACAGAGGTCAAACTGAGTGGTTCTCATTTTTTTAAAATTTAATTTCTCATGGCAGTAAAATGTGTAGTTTCTTTAAAATATAACCACAAAACTTTAATATGCTACCAAATTATTCTAACTTTTGTAAGTGTATTAATGTCCTTTAATTGCATTTTGGACCTACCCTGTCTTCCTCTTTGTCTCCTTACTTCCTTTATTTCATTCTTCCTTCATTGTTTATCAGTTTTGTCTTATGCACTTTTCACCAGGAAACTTTGAAGGCTAAAGAAAGTCAGTGAGTCTGGAAAGGTACAAAAAGTCAGCTCAGACTGAGAGAAAGACAGACTACGTTTCTTTATTTGTCTCAAATGCATACTTAATTTTATTTCTATTTGCGAAGAACCCAAAACGTTTGTCCATAATTGCTTACACAGTGAGTTCATTGGCAGGAAGGGGGAAAGTACTTATTTTTAACTTTAGTTATTGATCCGTAAAGCAGAATGCATCACTGATTTGTGCATAGTATACCTGCATAAAGTAAATAAAATTGCTTTCAGCACCCCCTCAAAAAAAGCCACCGAGATAGCATGTAGAATAGTGAGGACATATTCTGAACCTGTGATAAAGGGAAGTTCTTTTGTGTTTACTCAGCAAATATTTCTATCTTAATTGGCAAGATAATTGGATTTTAGCATATAAAGCAGCAATTAGTCCATCCAATATGCTCACTCAGCTTTGCAACATCCCTTCCCATGGTTTTGCAGGCGTATATCAGAGAGAAGCAGATGTTTCTAGGCTCTTGTTATGCATTACAGCTGTATTGTGCAAGACTGGAATATAACTACTCTAGAAGCCTTTGCCCCACAATGTATCCTTTTAAAAAATCATTATCATTGTCATGCCCCTAACATAATTTGGGCAAAAGTTCTGTCAAATTCTTAGGGTTTATTTGTTGGCTTGTGAATTTAAATGACACTTTTAAAAATCTCTTTAGCAATAGTAAACCTAATTCTCACATATGTTCGTGAAAAGATGTTCTTAGTGTTAAGGAATCTAGTTCACTGATGCCATCTGGTAAATATTAGAATGGAATAGATAGCATCATGTGCTTCTGTAATGTAAATGCATGCAGTTGTACATGCATAGGGTTAGAGAGAATTAGCAACTGCTGGTCTGTCTTCCACAGGATACATTTATAGCTCTGGGTTAGCAGGAAATAGAGGATAGAATTGTGCTGTTGAGTGTGCTGTTGGCCAGTTGTAACCCTCTCCTCTGCTTGAGTATTAACATCTTGCTGCGCTGAATGTGATCTTCACTTTAAAACACTCAGTGAACATTCTTTTGGACTATGATCCTTCAGTCCTTCCATGAAAATAAGCTGTCAGCATAATGCTTATCTAAAAAAAAAAAAAAAATGGAGCTCCAACCATAGGCTGAAGAGATAATTTACTGGGTTTGATGAAAAGCAGCACCAGACTGTACACAAAGAAAATTTTCAAGAGCCTTGTTGATTCTATTTTTGTTTGAGATTCAGATTTTACAACTCATTCCCAAGTGGGATATTATGCTAGGCATCTATCACTTAGTGTTCCAAACTGTAATTCAGTTGAGTACAATCTATAATTTTGTAATATGTATTAGGAGAAAATTATAGTGCAGGTGGGAAAACAGACATGGTAATTATCTTTAAGGTACAAATAAATATTTTAGTTTCTTTTTTATTGTTAAAGCAAAATATGTTTACAATATTTCCAAATTGACCCCAAATTCTAATGCAACCCTAAGACTCACTAGGGTCTGGATCCAGGACACTTTGGCTTTTATTTAGAGACATTGATAATTGATGTATATAATAATGGCTGTGACTACACAGAGAAGCTGAGCTATACATTAGTGAAAATGATACGATTTGACTAGAAAATGTATGCAATCACTCATTTATTTTTCTTTAATGAAATAAATATTGTACATTCCACTCTCAACTGATATAGCACCATCATTAGCTACTACCCATCATTTTTTCCTCCTGAATATATTATTTATTGGTCTTATCTAATCACTGTAGTTCCTATTATCTACTTCACTTTTTTCTTAATCTTTGCATGCTCATACTTGGTTTTTATTTGTGTGCATGTATGTGGTGCTGAGAGAGCAGTGTGTGTTCATATGGAGAGCAAAGGTTGAGCTCAGATGTCTTCCTCTACTGCCTTGATTTTGAGACAGTCTTTCACTGATCTTGGAGCTGATTGATTGGTTAGATTGGATAGCCAGAAAGGCTAGCTTGTTGACTGTGATATCATCATGCCAGCCTTGAATAGGAAGCTGCATTGTTTACACGTCATGACTGAAGCTTCCTTGTTATGTCTAGAAGATACCATCTAGTAATAGGCTTCCTGGTCCTCTGGTTCTTACAGTCTTTCTGCTCTCTCTGCCTTGAATTTCCTGAACCCAGAGAGACAAGCACATGGTCTCTCTTATTTGGGCATCTGTACTCTGAGTCTTTTGATTTGAGTATAGAACCTGAAGGGACTGTAACTGTCAGGAAAGGGGATGTTTGAGGAGGAAAAAAGGGGGCTTTTCAGCAAGGGGGGGTTGTAAGGCACAAGAGCTGTGAAGGAATAAATGGAAAAATGGGGAGAGGTTTGAACTGAGGAAGGGGAGGTAGGGTAATACAGAAGGATGAAGAAGAGATAAATAAAACTAAAGGTGTCTGAAATATTACTTTGTCAGATAACTTTAAAATACATATACATATATGTATATGCATACACATATGACTATCTATTATATATATGTATATATGAGAGAGGGGGCAGAGAGAGAGAGAGAGATTGATTGATTAAAGGTAGTTATGCTACACAGGGTAAGCCCTGCTCTCCCCACCTCTCACCCCCAAGAGCCATAGACTAACAGAAATCTCAATGCCAAACATGAGAAACCTTCCATTTAGTTATTGGTCAGGGGTTCAGGAGGTTCCTCAAATAATACAGACTACTCATGCCTCCTAGAGCTTGAAGGTAAGATCATTCTACTGCAGACATCACATACTCCATACAGAGTTGGAGGAATAGAGCTGGGAAGTGACCTAGAAGCTTACTCCTCAAGGATTAGCTTTTACCATCTCAGAGGGTGCTGTGTGAGCTGATGAAGGAGAAAAGAAACCAATAGTCCTACCCATCTACAAAGCCACAATGACTAGACTGGCAAGATATCCCCAGCAGTCTAATAGTAGAAGATGGAAGATGATTGGATGCTGTTAAATTGAATTTGAGACCCAGTCAGTAGAAGAGGACTCATACCTGGAATTGAAAATCTAGCCTATTGTTAGAGGCTGGAGAAGACACAGACTCCAGAGAAAACTCCACTGTTGCTATTTGCCCAAACTGATACAATTTTTAACAGAATTACAAATACTTATCAATACGTATCCTTGCAGCTACAGGTTAATGTATCACCCCTCATCTATGATGCTTCTTTTTACAATTGATGTAGACCAACCGTGGAGATCCACAGTTGGTCAACTGAAGAGAATAATTCACAGTAGGGTGCCCAGTTCTAACTGGGTATGATATTTTCAGCAGATTTTTTTTTTGATGGAGAAATTTTACGTATTACGCTAACTTTTTCACTTCCAAACTCATCTGATTGATGTCAGATTTTAAATTAAGGGAAGGTTTGTATCAGGGAAAATGAGGGCATGCCTTTAACTTTCTAAATCAATTTTCTTATCAAAACACAGACCTTTTTACCCCCATTTACATATTCATTTTTAAGGCTGAAATAATGAAATTACAGAAGAGATAGGTTGAGAGTTCATCTTGGAAATTATGCTTTGCAGGCATAACTTACTTGGTGCTTTTCACAAAACATTACAGTTAGAGGCTATCCTGACAAGCCTTGTAGCCACTGCCACCGGAGAGCACAGCTGGAGGAGAAATAAAGGACATGAGACATCCGTCTTTCTAATCAGTACCTTTCTGCCCTCCCCTGACTTTCCCAACCTGTGCACAGATAAACTTTTCCAACATCTTCTTTAACACATCTTCACTGTTTACTTGTTGCTGTAACAGAATACTTGGTTGTCCTGTAAAGAAAGGAGAATTACTATAATTCATGAGTCTGAAGTCACTGATGCATCAGGAATAACTAGCCACCAAGTTCCAAGGAGTTCCAAGGATCCTTTTTTTTTTTTTTCCTCCCCAGTGTAAGGACTACAACTCTGTGCCACTATGCTTAGGATTATATGTGATTGCCAGGGAGTCCAAATTAGGTCCGAATAATTTTCAGCATCAACACTTTATCAACTGTACTATCATCCCATGAACCCTAGAATTTGATTCTTTCAAAAAGGAATTTCTTAGACCAATACTTACTTAATGCTAAACATAATGAGCTGATCTTAAAATACCCAAATCCTAAATGTCAGTAACAGACAATCTCACAGTTGTTTTTAGCATTTTCCTTTAAATAACATGCTTGCAACACTTTCTAGGTCAGAGGATGCTTCTAGGCATTATATCCAAAGCCCTTGGGAATCTAACTGCTGAATAACTCATGGGACTCACAATTCAGGTGCGCAGTTACCAAAGAGAGTGCTGAAAACCATTGTACCTAACTGAATGAACATGAAAATACAACATGTCACACTTTATAGGATTGTGTTAAAATATGAGGAAGAGGGAAACTTCTCACACTAAATTCTTATATTGGAAAAGATGAAAAGTTGTAAATTAACATCCTAAGCCCCTCTGCAGGAAGCTGGAAGAAAAAGATGACTCCAAGTACAGCAGATGGAATGACACAGTAAACACAAGATCAGTACAGTTGGCTTTACTCCATCCTGTAGGATGGTGGCTGAGAAGGCTCAGAAACCAAACACTCTGGAGAAGAAACCTGAAGCCACGGGCAGGGTTTAAAGTGGTACCCAGGAATAGGAGCCCCACTCCAGCTAAAACCCTATTCTGATCAGAGGAATTGATAGCATCTGAAGAGGATGTACTGCTGCTAAATACAGGTTGGAGAAAGAAAAGAAGATGATTGCAACTATCATAAAGACAGTTGGCATGACAGAATGGTGGTATACAGATGGGTAAACTTCACAAAATGCCTAGAAATTTTATCAGTGAAGATATGCCTTGAAAGCTGTTCAGATACAGGAAAAAAAATCATTCAGACAGCATGTAAGAAAACCAAAAGTTATAATTATACCAGGTGTATCCTTATCATTCACAGAGGCAAAGATGTGGTTCTCCTGATGTAGCCAAGTGATACTTTCTTTGTGTAACTGAATCAATTGCCTTCAATCAAGTTGCTCTATGTAGAACATACCAGAATTTTTTTTGTTTTGTTTTTCAGAACACATTCATGAAGACCAATTTCAGCAAAGTGGAGATGCATGGACTCTCACTGATGGTTGATTCAAGGAGAAACTAGAGATCAGACACCAGGAAAATGAAAGTGATGTGGAGAGTCGTGATTTCAGAGCAGCACAAAGCCATGGCCTCAGATATTGCACCAAAAACCAGGATAGTCTAGCTCTGCTCTTATAAATGAAGTCTAGCCCCATACATAGATGGTCTAAATTATTTATCAAGAACCTAATTAGGGCTGGCAGTGCACTTCAGTGGTTGAATGCTTTCTTAATATGCAAAATACCCTGAATTTGATCCTCAGCAGTAATGTATATGCACTCACAATTGAAAGAAGGAAAATAAACTCTACCTTAGAGGAAAAATGTGGTGTTGTAAACAGGTTAAAGAACAGGAAAAAAGACACAAAACAAGAATCTCTTTGGAAAGAGCAATAAAAACAAACAAAACTGTGCTGAAGATTACAAAGAGAAAGGCGCCAACTGTTAATACTTGGGATGAAATGGGTCTTATCATGACAGTCCCTGTTGATATCAAGAGAGAGAAGGAGAGAGAGAGGGAGAGAGAGAGAGAGAGAGAGAGAGAGAGAGAGAGAGAGAGAGAGAGAGAGAGAGACAGAGAGGAGAGAGAGAGGGAGAGGGAGAGAGACAGAGAGAGACAGAGACAGAGAGGAGAGAGGGAGAGGGAGAGAGAGAGAGAGAGACAGAGACAGAGACAGAGAGGAGAGAGAAGGAGGGAGGGAGAGGGGGAGGAGAGGGAGAGAGAGAGAGAGAGAGAGAGAGAGAGAGAGAGAGAGAGAGAGAGAGAGAGAGAGAGAGAGATTGATCCTACACACAATTCTGCCTACATTATTTGGAAACACATGTTCCTTTAAAAGCATAAACTGAATACAATATGAACTAGATCATTTGAATATCCCTAAAACAGTTATGAAAATTGCTCTGGTAGTTTAAAAACTTCTCCCAAATAAATCTCTGGGCCCAGATGGTCTCACTAGAGACTTCTTCCAAGCAGTTAAAAGAAGAGCTAACAGAACAGAAATTGACACAACACCTTTCAGGAAACAGGAGGGAACACTTAGAATTTACTTTATGAGGCAAAACTTACTGTGATAACAAAAATCAAAGAAAGGGAAGAAGGAAGCTAGAATACAAATTCCTCATGATTTCACTTTTTTAAGTGCTCCAGTAACCAGAATACTAGAATAGTAAATCAGCAAAAGGACTCTCACAGTCTTTATACAAAAATCACACAGCATGACCAATCCTGAGTATGGTCAGAGTACAAAGCCACTTGACCATCATAGCATTAGTCACTGACACCCCTATGTCAATGGGTGAGAAGAAAACATCCCATGTGTTACAATTTCTGGCACATGGTAGATGTGCTGGTAAGTGCAGTGTTCCAACATGGCACCCAGATACACTGTGTGGGGGGCACACCCCTTTCATCCATATGCATGAGCAAGCATGACCATGTAAATGCCACATGCTTATAATCCAAAACCCATTTTCTTCTTTCTTCTCCTCCTTCTCCTCTTCCTCCTCCTCTTCCTCTTCTTCCTCTTCTCTTCCCACATGTTTCCACAGGTGTTCGCGTCATAATTCCTTCTGCTAAATAAACTCTAGTGGGGTTTACTGGTATTTGTGATCTGTTCCTGTGTGTGTTAACAACACCATGACTATCAGCTAAGGCAGATGAAACAACAGATGAAGTTCAACACCAATCCGTACTTTGTTTGCTTATTCATATGTACTTGGCTCTACTGTGTTTAAAAAGCTTTCTTTTCCCAGTGTGTTGTTAGAACTTAGAAAGCAAGACATACGGGGTGTATTCATTCTCTAGAGCTGCTCTAACAACCCACCAACTTAATGACTTGAGGATGAAGTGTATTGCTTCATAGTTCTGAGGATCCAGGTTAAAGCAGCAGTGGTGTTTTTGGAGGAAAAATGGGCTCTGTCTCTCTCACCTTCCAGTATAGCGTCCCTACGGCTGCAACCCTTTAATAAAGTTCCTCATGTTGTGGTGACCTCCAGCCACAAAATTATTTCATTGCTACTTCTAAACTGTAATTTTGTTACTGTTTTGAGTCATAATATAAATATCTGATATGCAGGACACCTGATATGTGACCCCTGTGAAAGGGTCATTTGACCCCCAAAGAGGTCACGACCCACAGGTTGAAAACCACTGTTCTGGTAGTTTACTGGTAATCTTGGACATTCGTGGGAGGCGGTAGCAATGCAACGACCATTGCCTTTAACTTTAAGCACTTTCTCCTTGTATGTCTTTAGTTCACCTCCTTACTAGGATAACAGTCTTATTGAATTAGAGGTCTAATCTACCATAAACTCATTATTTTAGCTAATTGCATCTGGCAAGCTCTTATTCGCAAATAAGGTCACATTTTGAGGCACTTGGAGTTAACACATCAGCATTTAAAGTTTTGGAGAACACAAAACTTTAAAAGGCAACTTCTTTAACTTATTAATCCACCAGAACATACACAGCTGCTCTCACACTTAGTCATAAAATAGTGAGTACTTTCCATCTATGATTGACAGAAGTGTGAGGATATTTGCTCTTGCCATTGCTGTTTGATTAATGTGAGATACTCTACTCAATGCCACCAGTAAGAGAAACAATATGCTTATAGATTTAAAAATGAAGATATAAAACTGTCCATATTTACAGAGGATCTAATCATCCATATGTTTTTAAAAAAAATTAAAGTAATAAGAAACTTTTAAGAATATAGAAAGTAAGATCAGCTTATCTTAAAAGGAAAAAAAGAAACTATATTTCTGAATACTAGCAAGGAACATAGGGAAATTAAATATATGGTTCCATTTAAATTGTTGAAAATGATGTATTTAAGTTTAAATCTAAGGTGACTTCTATGGGATAGTATATGCTGAAAAATGTGAAATGCAAAGTGATGTTGATGGAATTAAAAACACTTAAATAAACAGACATAGCTTATTCATGCATTAGAAGATAATAAACTATCACTTCTGTTCAATTGTAATTTAATGCAATTCCTTATGAAAAATTCCATCAAAGTATTGAAAAGAGTTTTAAAGAAGTAAATGTAGAAAGGAAAAGTTCAATTGTATAGCTACAACAGTTCTTTAAAAAAGATTAATGGAAGAAATTACTCACTAATTTCAAGTTTAATTGGAGAAATTATCAGCACTGAAATTAACAACTAAAGTGAGTGCATACTTAACACATGCAGCAGCTGGAATGGATCTCAAGAGGATTATTCCAAGTGGCAAAAGTGCACCTCCCCTCCCCTCTAACTCTCCCTCCAGTTTACCCAGGAGATTTCTTCAATTACCCCTTCACAGGGCAACCCATGGTTCCCCCTCAGGGTCCTCCTTGTTACCTAGTTTCTCTAGGGCTGTGGCATTTAGGCTGGTTATCCTTTGCTTTACATCTAATATTTATCTCTAAATAAATGCATACTGTGTTTATCTTTCTGAGTCTGGGTTACCTCCCTCGGGATATTTTCTAGTTCCATCCATTTGCCTGCAAATTTCAAGATATCATTATTGTTTACCATTGAGTAGTGTAAATTTACCACATTTTCTTTAGCCATTCTTCAGTTGAAGGGCATCTAGGCTGTTTCCAGGTTCCTGCTATTACAAATAATGCTGCTATGAGCATAGTAGAGCAAGTGTCTGTGGTATGATTGAGCATCCTTTGAGTATATGCCCAAGAGTGCTATTGCTGGGTCTTGAGGTAGATTGATTCTGAGAAACCACCACACTGATTTCCAGAGTGGCTGTACAAGTTTACACTCCCACCAGCAGTAGAGGAGTGTTCCTCTTACTCTGCATCCTGTTCAATATAAATTATCACTTGTGTTTTTGATCTTAGCCATTCTGACAGGTATAAGATGGGAGTTGTTTAGATTTGCATTTCCCTGATTACTAAGAGTGTTGAGCAATTCCTTAAATGTCATTTGGCCATTTGAGATTCTTCTGTCGAGAATTCTCTGCTTAGATCGGTACCATATTTTTAAATTGGATTGTTTGGTATTTTGATGTCTAGTTTCTTGAGTTCTCTATATATTTTGGAGATCAGTACTCTGTCATAAGTGTGGCTTAGGAAGATCCCCCCCCCCAACTCTGTAGGCTGCTGTTTTGTTTTATTGACTCTGTCCTTTGCCTTACAGAAGTTTTTCAGTTTCACAAGGTCCAATTTATTGTCTGTGATACTGGCATTATATTTAGGAGGCAGTCTCCAGTATCAGTGTGTTCAAGGCTACTTCCCACTTTCTCTTCTATCAGGCAGGTTCAGTGTAACTGGATTCATGTTGAGGTCTTTGATGCACTTGGAATTGAGTTTTGTGCATGACAATAGATATGAATCTATTGGCATTCTTCTACATATGCACATCCAGTTTTGCCAGCACCATTTGTTAAGGATGTGTTATTTCCATTGTACAACTTTGGCTTCTTTGTCAAAAATCAGGTGTTCATAGACGTGTGGATTTATGTCAGGATCTTTGATTCAGTTCCATTAGTCCACATGTCAGTTTTTATTACTGTAACTCTTAGCAGAACTTGAAGTCAGGGATGCCTTTAGAAGTTTCATTATTGTACAGGTTTGTTTTAGCTATCCTGAGTTTTTGTTTTTCCATATGAAGTTGAATATTGTTCTCTTGAGGTCTTTGAAGAATTGTGTTGAGATTTTGATGGGACTACATTGTATCTGTAGACTGCTTTTGCTAAGATTTCCATTATTCCTATGTTGGTCCTACCTATCCAAGGCATGGGAGATTTTTCCATTTTCTAATTTCAGCTTTACATCAAAGATTTAAAAGTCTTGTCAGACATATCTTTCAGTTGCTTGGTTAGAATTACTCCAAGATATTTCATATTATTTGTAGCTATTGTAAAGGGTGTTTCTCTTTTTTTTTCTCAGCTCATTTTTCATTTGCTTATAAAAGGGCTATTTTTTTTTTTTAGTTAATCTTGTATCCAGTCACATCACTAAAGGTATTTATCAGCTGTAGGAGTTCCCTGATATAATTTTTGGAATCACTTATGTAAACTATCATATCATCTGCAAATAGCAAAAGTTTGACTTCTTCCTTTCCAAGGTACATCCCCTTGATATCCTTTTACTGTCTTGTTGCTCTAGCTAGAACTTTTAGTACGATATTGAATAGCTACGGAGAGAGAAGACAGCTACTTCCTTTTGCTGATTCTAGTGGAATCTCTTAGAGTTTTTTTCCATTTGATTTGATGTTGTCTTGCTGTATGTTGCTTTTCTTAAGTTTAAGTATTAGAACCAGTATTTTAAGGGGAAGATAGCAATGACTCAAAGCCAACGTAATTTATGTAGTAACAGGCCAAATGAATCTTAAAAAGAAAATCCATGTTTTAAAACCAAAAATCTAAAGTCCTAAAAGACATGGATGGTAAGCACTAAAATGTTCCACATCATTAATCTTCAGGAAAATAAAACTTCAGTCACAATGGCATACTATGAGCCGAAGATGGCAAAGAGGCAGCAAAATTAGAATAAATATGCATTGGAGGCAAGAATGCATAATTTTAATTTACTTTGGAATACTATGTTCTTCTCTTATGCATTTATCTATAAGGAATGAAAACATAAAAAAATTTAAGTACTTACATGAATATTACCTGACAGTTGGAAACTATCTTTTTTGTTTATTTGTTTTCTGAGACATCGTTTCTCTGTGTAATAGTCCTGGCTAATTTGGAACTCCTTCTGTAGACCAGACTGATCTCGAACTCACAGAGATCTACCTGCCTCTGCCTCCAGAGTGCTGATATTAAAGGTGTGGCCACCACTGCCTGTCTGGAGACCATCTTAATGCCAACAAGTATCGAGAGAATGAACAGACTTTGGAGAAACCATGAGGGCAGAAATGGGGTGACTTTTTGATAACCACAGTAATGCTGATGAATTTCAGAAGCATTGTACTCAATGTAAACAATCCAGACATTGTTAATTCTACATCATATATTTCCTTTAATTTAAATTTTTCAAAAAAGCCAAAGTTGCAAGGAATCCAGTTGGCATGACTGGCAGAGACTGAAAATTGAAATATGGACCATGGGACACTGATCAGGAATGGTAACCTTAAACCAGAAGGTACCAGTATGCAGTGTGGTGATATGTTATATATTTAATAAAACCAGTCTGGAATATCAGAGAAGAGATCTACTCACAGTCAATCCAGGAGGGTCAGAGAGTGGTAACTCACATCTTTAATCCCAGCATGGGGAAAGACCAGGAGTAGTGACCTACGCCTTTAATCCTAGCAGGTCTGATTTTGAGGCCATCTTGGTTTAAGGGAGTTCCAGGCTCCCAGGCAGACAGTGGTGATGCCAGGCCTTTAATGCCCTAACTCCAGAGAAAAAGATCTTCCTGTGTTTCTCTGAGTTCAAGGCTAACTCCCAAATAGTAGTAGCCCACACCTTTAATCTTAACCTGGATATGAAACAACCGGGTAAAGAGGTTATTTAAGGCAGGTGTAGGAAGACAGATTCAGGCAGTAGAAACAGTAGAGGTCAGGAGGAGCGAGGCTGAGGAAGCTGGAAGACAGCTGGGTGAGAGTTGACTGTGGTGTTTCCGCTCTTTGATCTTCCAGCCTTCCCCTGATAGCTGGCTCTGAGTTTCCTTTAATACAACCAGAATTCGTGCGTCAGTGGCGTGATATTTTTCGCCTCAGAAGGCAAAGTCCAGCATAAAAAAAAAAAATAGAAATAAGAAAAGCAGGGATGGGGCTGAGGCGCGAGCCACAGAGAATTGGAATTGTGTGCATCTACATGATTTCATTAAAACAATCCTCCTACCCACTTTTATTGTGTATTAGAGAAGAAAACAAAAGATTTTTAAGACCTTTAAGACCATGAATTATTTAACTTGAGCATATAATGAGGAGAATTATGGAAGTCTAGAGGAAATTTAAATTGTGCACTCAGTTTCATGTATATAATCCATTTCCTAGAACATGACTGATCACTTTGCTTTTAGTGTGAGAAAGAGTAAAACCCTGTCAGGTCCATTTCAAATATTTCAATTTGAATTTCATTTTAACTGTAAGATGCTGTTATGTCATTTCTAAACCAGTTGATAAGGTATTACTTTGATGCAATTATATAATAGCCCCTATCAATCATCTCTTTTTTATACAGTTGCTCAATCAGATTGAGACACATTCAACCTAAGCTGCCTAGCTGACTCAAGTCAAAGTCATGCTATCCAAAGAATCCACAGAAACTTTGAAATTGTACACACAGAGTCCAAAGTCTCCAGTCATAATTATTAGTCAAAATAACCAGCCAGATGACTCTGCATGGTATCATTGAAGCAGTAACCCTGCAGTTCTGTCCAAGGCAGGTTATTTAACACCTGTCATGCCATGCTTGCTTTTAAAAAAAGCAATGGAAAGGAAAGGAGAAATTAAGAAGAGATATGTTTTCTTCAAGTGACTCACAAGAAAAATAAATAATAGATAAGGGTTGATTTCACCATTTGAAAAGGACTCTTAAAGTACTTAGTTTTGTGAATTTTAAATAATAGAATTTTAATGTCAGGGAGATAGCTCAATCATTACAGTAATTAATAATCAGTCATGGGAATTAAAGTTTGACCCCCAGATTATACGAAAAGGAAGCAGCTAAGTGTGGTGGCATAAACTTGTAGTTCCAACTTCTTCTAAGAACTGAAAACAGGATATTCACACTGGTTCTCCCCCCCCCCTTCTCTCTCTCTCTCTCTCTCTCTCTCTCTCTCTCTCTCTCTCACACACACACACACACACACACACACACACACCCACACACCCACACACACATATACACTCCAAACACTCAAATACACTCGTACATATACATGTGCACATAAGTATTGCCTACTCACACAAACACTGCTGCTTAGGCCCAAATAATCACATAGATGCTTATGCTAATTTTACGCTGACCAGTCTATGTCTCTGGCATATTGCTAACTAGGTCTTGATCTTAAACTAACCCATGATTCTTATCCCGTTAAGCCATGAGGCTCGGTACCTTTCTTCAGAGCATAGTTGTTTTCTACATCTGCTGGCTTGTCTGGCATCTCTGTGGCATCTCTTCCTGTTCCTAGAGTTTTCTTAGTCTGGTAGCCCCACCCACACTTCCTGTTTGCCTATAGCCAATTAGCGTTTTAATTAAATAAGTAGGCAGGACAAGTATTTACAATGGAATAGAACACAATCCCACTATAAGGATTCTTTAAAAAATGTTTCATAGAAGGTTCTACCACCATTCAAAAATTCATTGTCACACTTGCCAGAAAAACAGGTAGGCTGGTTGCAAATCTCCTGTTCTTTTTCTGTTCTCTCTACTTCTCAATCCAATCTCCAGCTTTATGCCCAGCTCTTCAGCAGAACACCAGTGACAACCTTATCTGGCCCACTGTTGCCATCTCCAGTGAATCCCACCAATCTTCCCCTTCTAACCTCCCTTTCACAAATTGTTACTTTACCCCCGCCCCACCAACAGGTACTCCCTGCAGATACTGCTAGAGCAATGAATAGGCTAAAGGTAGATCTACACTTCTCCCTTTGCTCCTTCGGATCCAACCCCGTCCAGTCTCATTCTCAGCTCTGTAGCAGAACACTTGCTGTGGTCTCCATTTTCTTCCTGACCCCTTCCCCAATGGAGCACAGAGATCTTCTTCCCCAGCCTTCTTTGCCCCAACTCATTCCATTATCCCATGCTCCTGCATCAACAACCATTCACTGGGAGCACACCTGCCAAGCTAGCCAGGGGAACAGGTAAGCTAACCGAAGACGTATACCACTCCCTCCTCCCTTCAAAATGCAATAGCCAAGTTTCATTCTTACCTCTGCAACAGAATACCAGTGCACTTTCCTTATCCCTTCCCATACAGCATATCTTGTGTAGACTCCACAGACTATACCTCTACCTGTTCCCCCACAACTCATCACCTTTTTCCAGCACCCAATTCCAACAGGCACCCCCTGATAACCCCTGGCTGCTCCCGCCAGGAACTTGTTTCTATAGATCCAAGGCCCCAATGTCAACCACAGTGCTACAGAGAACCCTCTGTGGTAACCTGTCTTCATTGTTTCCCCCATTCTAAAGAGATGAGATAAGTTGGTCCAGGTTAAACACTCTGCTCTCCCACATCTATCTGTCCCCACCCCTAAGAGTCAACTCCTAATACCAAGAAATATATTTCATGTGAAACTTCCCAGTGACCACAACTATCAGGTCCAAAGAATTTTTTTTAACCAGGAAACACAAAGCTATCACACTCTCTAAACATTCAGAAAAGAAACAGAAATCAAGGAACAAACTGCTCACCCAACAAGGACAAAACCAGAAATCAGCACCTATAATTATTCCAAACCCAGATGCTGAGACACCATCATAAAAACACAATTAACAATATGGCAGTATGTCTTCAATAGAGCCCAGCTATCCTGCCACGGCAGGTCCTGAAGCCCAAGGAAAAGACACTGTGTGTGTGTGTTTGTGTGTGTGTGTCTGTGTCTGTGTGTATGTGTCTGCTGTCTCTGTGTGTGTATGAATGAAGATGATGGAGGTTCTTAAAGAGGAAATTAATAAATCCCTTAAAGAAAGCCAAGAACAAACAAACAAACAAAGGCTGGGGAGAGGTATAAAACTCCCTTAAAGGAATCCAGAAAAAACACAAAATTTAAACAGTGGAAATAAATTAATAAAACTTTTCATGACCTGAAAATAGAAATAGAATCAACAAAAAAGAGGGAAGTTTGGAAATGCATTACATAGGAATTCAATCAGGAAATACAGAGGCAAGCTTCAACCACAGAATACAAGAGATGGACGAATCTCTGGCGTTGAAGATACAATAGAAGAAAAGGATGCATCAGTCAAAGAAAATGTTAAATCTAGAAACTTCTGACGTAAAACACCCAGGAAATCTGGGACACTGTGAAAACAAACAAAGAAACCCAAGAATAATAGGATTAGGAAAAGAAGAATCCCAACTCAAAAGGCCAGAAAATATTTTCCAATGAAATCATAGAAAAATGCTTCTCTGATCTATAAAGAGAAATACTTATAAAGGTACAAGAAGCATGGAGAACACCAAATAAGTTGAACCAAGAATCTTCCCTTGTCACATAATAAAAGCATTAACCATATAGAACAAGAGAAGAATGTCAAAGGCTACAAGGGAAAAAGACCAAGTAATATATAAAGGCAGACCTATTAGAATTATACCTACTTCCCAATGGAGATTATAAAAACTATAGGAAGATGTTCTGCCGACTCTGAGACCACAAATGCTATCCCACACTACTATACCCAGTGAAACTTTTAGTCACCATAGATGTCAAAAGAAAATATTCCATAATAAAGTTAAATGTAAGTAATATTTATAAATCCAGCCTTATAGAAGATACTAGAAGAAAACAATCCAACTTGAGATTAACTACACCCATGAAAACACAGGGATAAAAATAAAATCTCAGATCAGCAAAATTAAAAGAAGGAAAGTATGCATGTACATATGTGTAAACATTCATGCATGCACCCTCAACAAACATAGACATAAGCCACCACCACCACAAAAAAAATAGCAACAAGAAAATTACAGGAATCAACAAATCTTGGTCATTAAAATCTTAAATTCCGTGGTCTCAATTTCCCAATAAAACGCAGACTGACAAAATTAATGTGAACAGGACCCATCTTTTCACTGTATCCAAAAGTAAACTTCAACATCAAGGATAGACATTACTTCAGGGTTAAGGGTTGGAAAAAAATTATTGTAAGCAAATGGACCTTAAAAGCAAGCTGGTATATCTCTTCTATATACAAATGAAAAACAGTCTAAGAAAGAAATCAGAGAAAGAACATCTTTTCAGTAGCCTCAAATAATAGAAAATATCTTGAGGCAACTCTAACCAAACACATAAAAGACTTGTATGATAAAAACTTCAAGTCTTGGGAGAAAGAGATTAAAGAAAATATTAGAAGATAGAAAGATCTCCCATGCTCATGGATAAGTAGGATTAACATAGTAAAAATGCCCATCCTACCAAAAGCAATCTGTAAATTCAATTCAGTCCCCATCAAAATTCCAACACAGTTTTTCACAGCTTTTGAAATGATAATTCTCAACTTCATATGGAAAAACAAAAAGCCTGGGAGAGCTAAAACAATTCTGGAAAATAAAAGAACTACTGGAGGCCCCACCATTCCCAGTTTCAAGTTATACCACAGAGCTATAGTAATAAAACCTCCTGGTATTGGCACAACAATTCCAAATGGCTCAAAGACCTCAACTACAGGAACAGCAAAACAAGTACAGTGAACTTGATAGAAGAGAAAGTGAAGAGTAGCCTTGGACTCATTGGCACAGGCGATGATTTCCTGAACAAAACATCAATAGCACAGGCATTGTCAGAATAGCTAAGATCAATAACACAAGTGACATTTCATGCTGGATAGGATTTGGAATAAAGGGAACACTCCTCCATTGCTGGTAGGAATATAAACTTATGCAGTAACTATGGGAACGAATATGGTTGTTCCTCAGAAAGTTGGAAATTAATCTGCCTCAAGACCCAACTATAAGGCTCTTCAGCATATACCCATGCCTAAGGTGCTTTGTTCTACCACAGAAATACTTGCTCAACCGTGTTCATTGCTGTTCTACTCATAATAGTTAGAAACTGGTTAACAACATTGATATCCTTTAACAAAAGAGTAGTTAAAGAAAATGTGTTCCATTTACACGGTGGCTTATTTCTCAACTGATAAAAATATGACATCATGAAAGTTGCAGGTCAATCACACACACACACATACACACACACACACACACACACACACACACACACATACACACACACACACAAATCATCCTGAGTTAGCCCAGACCCAGAAGAAATAAATATGGTATGTATTCACTTATATGTGGATATTATCCATTAAATAAATGTTAACCAATCTACATTTTATAGACCCATAGAGATTAGATATAGAGGAAGGACCTACTTACGTGGGTACCTGGAGAGAGAAATCGATTTTATTGGTGGTCTTGTGTGAGTTGGGAATGGGAGAATCAAGTGTGGAGGTAGGGGGAAATTAGAATTGGCAGAGAGAATACAGGGGGAGACCACTGGAATTGAGGGATAGTAAAAAATCCTAGTGCAGTGGAAACTTCCTAAAATATATTAATTTAATCCTAATGAGGTCTCCAAATAAGGAGGAAAACAGAGCTCCAATTGGCCATCTCTTGTCACCAAATGAAACTTCCAATGCCATGACTAGGTTGGATTCAATTGAGTTCTTGGCTAAGGGAATCCCATGGATATTCCCAAACAATTCATCCTGTTGCCAAGACAATCGGTTGCTCTCTGAGAACTGACAGGGAACCCTATTGCTGAAAACAGCGTCCATACAGTTCATTGATTGTGGATAAATCAAGCTAATGCAGGTACGAAGCCTTCACCCCTATATTCTAGAGTTCATCAAACCTCATTGGCGAAGGTGTGTTCACACAAAGAGTGATGTTTAACAAAGAAAGTTGGGTACCACCGTGCAATATTGTCGATGTATAAAGTTGACCACTACTATGGCATGCTTCGGGAAACTGCATTTGCAACATGAGGCATGGTCCTACACTCAAGTGCTGTTACAGCACATTAAATGGAGACAGTGCTGTGCTGTCACAATGTACAAAGTGTCACCAGAGGAGCATCGTAGAAGTCAAGATACAAATAGTAAGCTTTACAATGGTGCCTAGATTTACACTTCTTAATAAATAATGTAATTGTAAAACTTTCTTTGGAGAGTTCCAGACATCCATAAAGCAGTATATCTATAAGAAATGGCAACATTGTAATTATAGCTAAGCCTTCCGTCACTAGTCCTGCTTTCCTGCCTCACGTGATGGGTGATTTCTAATTTGTGCTTACATATGATTTGGCTAAAATTTGATATTTATAATGTTTCATAATCAACCTGCAAAGTGAGTCCCAATTTCACATGAGCTGAATGGAGTCTCAAAATCAAGCAACAAATATTAGGATTATCCTTCCATTACACCTCCTTTGAAAAATAACTCTTTGCCGCCACATGAAGGGTTCTCTAAGCTTTCAGACTGAACAGAGATTTAAAAGGATTAATAGCAACCACCTTCCAGTAAACACACAAAATGCATTTTAACATCTAGTATTTCATCTTGACTTGAGTATTTCCAAACTATAATGTTCTGGCCACGTAGGAAGACTGTCTGGTCCTGTCAGTATTATTCCTGCAAAGTATTCACAGTTCTCCACTGACCCCTTTTCAGCCATTTTTTTTAAAGTCCTTTGTTTCTGCTGCTGTTTTGTGTCTTGCTGACATTAGTTGGTCAGATTTATGGTGCTGTGTGCAGGGCTTCCCACTCTGCATGTCATTATTACTAATGTCTCTTCCTTTAGCAACCTGTGTTTATATCAGCCATTTAGTTGCTTTGTCCAACTCTTTGAATTCCTAGGACTTACACCTCACGAGAATATCACTTCATATTGCCAAGGTCCTTTGAAAACTACTTGACTCTATTTTCATGTAGAACTATTTTTAGAGGCAGCAGCGGACTTAAACAGATTTGCTCCTTGGTTGTTTATTTTTGCCTAGACATTTATTTGGAAGATGTTAGTTCTCTTTGGGCTTCCACAGATGCCCCATTTGTTCATTCAACATCCCTGAGTGCACCAAATATGGACATGACCAGCTTGCTCACAGATAAAATAGATGTTAACGCTTTCTTATCATGACAATGGAGGCAGTACTTATAGACTAATTTATAACCTTTGATTCCTAGGTGTCTTACCTGCATGTAGTATGTGAGAGGGGAGCATATGGATGTGTGTGCATGTTCTTGTGTGTGATACAGGGGAATGTCTGCAGGCTGCCAGACATCAGAGTATAATATCCAAGTGCCCCTCTTTCCCTTTCCAACTCGCCCTTCTCTTCTTCACTTCAGGCCTGGCTACAACATCAACTGAAACAAATTTAAAAAAAAAATCTGAAAATTGACATGATCCTAAAGTTTGTGGAAAGCCCTGATGTATTTCTGGAGATTCAGAATTTCATGTACATGTCTCCAGGAAAGACAAGCTTGGGCCTCGATTTTTTAGTATCAGTGACTGATCTTGGCAGATTGGGTAAGCAGGACGGTAAGGCCAAAACAAACATGAAAGATGATTGAATTTCAAAAGTGGACTTCTAGGTGCAGGATTTCCATTAGAAATGATAGCTGACCTATTAGCTCAGGTGAATCTGGCCAGTCATTGGCTACTAAGCTATGCTGATCATACAGACTTAGAATTGCAAACAATTATGTATATGAACATTTTAGACAGATAAGAATTGATATATAGGTAGCTAGAGAGATTGAGAGACAGATGAAAAAACAAAAAACCTTCTGTGAATACATCCTGCAACAAAGAGATAGCTTACATAGTTAATCTTGGAAAGTCACTGAACCAAACAATAACTTCAACTAAATAGATATAATAAATCCAGAAAAACTACAGTATACATTTATACAATTTGCATTAATATTAGTTTCTGGCCTGTCTAGCCTGTAGTCCAGACCCACAGACCTACAGTCCCACAGAAACACACAGATGCTTGTATTAATCACATGCTGCTTGGCCTATGGCTCAGGCATATTGCTAGCTAGCTCTTGCATCTTAATTCAACCCATTTCTATTAATCTGTCCTGCCATGTGGCTTGTTGCTTACCCATTTCTTTACATCTTGCTTTTTGGGAGGCTGGAACGCATCTCTCTGTCTGACTCCACCCTCTTTTATCTATGTTCACATTTCCTGCCTGCTTCTAAGATGCCTTGCCATTGGCAAAACAGTTTTTTTGTTATCCAATGACATTCATAGCATATAGAAGGGCATCCCAAATCAATGTTATGTATAAGTTTTTGTATTTTTAAAATCTATTTTCTAAAATTGATTTTTTTTATTTCAAAACCAATATTTAAATACTCTCAAAATCTTAAGGTTATGAGTGCACACCATATTGAAAATTTTGAGAAGTGTAACATATGTGTTCCTGGGCCAAATGGAGTATAATACTCCCTGTCTTCTGAATATGACTCTGCTGCAGAGATGGCCAGATGATTAAGCTGGTAATGGGGCAGTATCAGTCCTGTCTACCATCTCTGCACCTTGGTTTCTCTTTTATAAGATAAAATGGAGACTACTAGAATGAAGGTATTCCCGAGTTACAACTGTAACCTCACAGGCTCTAGAGGAGAACCTGTTGCTATTCTTCTGCTCAATGAACATATTATCAAACATCTCTCTAAATTCTTATCATTATAGGCATAGATTGATGAGGCTCTCATCTCTCATCTCAGGAGCTGTTTTTGCACAATATAGCAATTAATAGAAACACAATTAACTGGACAAAGAGCGGAGAATGAGAATCCATGGAAAGCTCAGTCCTAAATGTAACACTTATTTCATATCTCTTACCCCAGAGGTTGGATATCATCACTGGAGAGGGAGTGGAAAAAATTGTAAGAACCAGAAGTTGTAGACAGCTGATACAAAACAGTTCTTTTTTCTTTAAAGATGACAGGGCCTTTGCACATATAGACTCACAGCAGTTGTGACTCCATGTACAAGACTGAACCAGCCAAATACCAGTGTGGAGTAGCTGTGTGTGGGGTGGGCAGTTTTCTTCAAAAACAGGGCCCTATTATGTTGTCCATGCTCCAGGGAATGACCCTGAATCCCATGTATATACTGATAGCATTAACTGGACCCAGGAGGTGAAAAGAAGAAGAAGAAGAAGAAGAAGAAGAAGAAGAAGAAGAAGAAGAAGAAGAAGAAGAAGAAGAAGAAGAAGAAGAAAAAACTACATGAAGCTGAGAAGAAAACGCAGTGGGAGTAGAGAGGAGGAGAGTTGGGGTGATTTTGTTCAAAATGCTTTGTAGTGGGGATGATGAAACCTCAGGTACATTACAAAGAATGGAGACTAGGGGAGGTATGGGGGTGGATATGATCAAAGTACATGATCTAGAACAAAGAAAGGAGACAAGAGAGGTTATGGGGGTGGATATGATGAAAGTACATGATACATATGTATGAAAATGCTGTAATGAAACCTATTATGTTTTTAAATGAACATAACATGAAATATGTGTAGTTTAAAACATAACAGAAAGTGGTGAACTAGAAGATATGTACTCAACCAAAAGGAAGAAATGGGGGAAGGAAAAATTATCAGCATGATGTATACAAAACGAATAATAACATGGCAGGCATAAATACCACTGTTTCAATAGTTACACTCATTACAAATGAATTAAAACTCATCCCAAACCCATAAGTAGACTGAATTTGAAAACAATCCTGTAGGGAACGAATGAAGTCCTGAGTAATTAATTGGATACATCGATATTGGAAATGCCATGTCAAGGGCTACTGCCTCAGCCCCCTGGGAGTGGCAGAGTCTTCACTGGGTGAGGTCAGAGGGGTGTTATAATCTTCCTTGGGTCAAAGTGGGAAGGTTCTCGGTATATGCAGGAATGTCCACTGTAGTACTCTCCCCACTCCTAAGCTGTTTATGATGCAAAGACCATTTCCCTACGGACACTAATCCTACCAGGGTTAGCTAAACCTGCCTCCTTATCTAGCTATATGTAATGGCTCTCTCTTCTTGTTCAGCTGTATGCCATAGGCCACCCTCCCAGGTCAGTCATATATAATAATCTTCTAGGATGCTGTGGATTCACCATATGAGAAGCTAGCCTGCCCAATCCCAGGTTTTCTGTACTTATCTTTTCTTATTCCCTCACGACTCCTGTCAAGGCAATCCCTGGGGCCATTTAGAACATGGTCCAGTCTATACATATGCTGCATGTAAGTGATCGATATTAATTTTAGAATCCAGATAGTCTTAAACCAATTGAGAGATAGGGTGACTATATAAGTTATAGTACTATAGTTAATAAATATACATGTTACAACAGTGACAAGATACAGAAAAACATGGCCTAGCCATTTTGAAGGGAGTAGTGGTCAATTCAATTGTAAGTAGCTGAAGAGTCCAACATTTCACTACTGATTATTGACAAGACAACTAGATAAAAATAATTTAAGAATGATAATCAGAATTTTTTAGCCTTTAAATTACATTGTTATAATAGTTCTTTTTCTTTGACAGGGTTTTAAGTTTTAATTATTTATATCTAGTGAAGTACATGCATCGAAAAAAATTTGGAAAAGACAAAAGAATGATCTCAGACCCATAAATTTTGACTTATTTAAAAATTCTATTATGTATGCATGTATAACTAAGTAATTAATTATCTTCTTACTTTATTATATTAGGATAAGTTCATAGAAATAAAGCTGTAATAGCAACAGTTATATTCATTTAAAAATGTTTGTTATGTGCTCACCACTTTGCTACCAATTTGGCTTGCAATTTTTTTTATCATAAAGACATAATGTCCATCTAGAAACAATAAATCAGCTCACATTCCATCATCATGCTACAAGAATCCATTTTTTAAAGAAAGTAAGTTCTAATTGCTGAGTATATTTTTATTTATTTAGTTCTTTGGCTGGATGTTCCAGTCATTCACTTAATAAACAATTATTTTCTGTGCATCTGCTTTATATCAGGAGCAGACATGCCTGGGTCCTTGGGACCTTTTCACCTCTACACTATTACTCAACTAATAAAATGACTATTTCCAAATATACTTATTTTTAGATAATTGTTCACAAAACATTCTCGAACATAGTGATGGGTTTTTAAAAACACTTCTGTCAAAGGTCAAGGGTCATGATGCCTTCAGTTTCTCTGGTAACTAAGGTGAATATTGGGAGGGTTCACCAAAACGTACTATAGGGTTAGTTGCCTTGCTGCTGCTGAGATAAAGTTGGTTTGTGTTTATCTTGGGACAGTGTACATGAGGATAGGGAGAGGGAAAATGGATTGGATATGTGCATGACACCTTGGACAGACTTCCAGAGCAGACTGAGTTCAGGAATCTTCCCATTTCAAATAGCTGATTTTGCATTTCTACTGTGAAATCAGATGTTTTCAAAGGATACTCTTCTATAAGGCCACGATTGAAAAGGCTTTAAAAGTTATATAAATAGAAAGACACTACCTAGAAAATTTTGAAATTTTACTTAATTCTCAAAATTTTGCTTCCTAACAAATATCTGTAGTGCAATAGTTTCTTATCCTGAATATAAATTTTATCCTGAAACACAAGATATAATACAGCTAAATAATAATAAACAAATCATTTTTCTTCAATCCTGTCTAATTATTGACACAATATATAAATATTAAATATGAAAATGTCCAAAACTCCCCCTTCTTTGTCTATTCCAGAAAGAATTCAGGATTTAACTGGGGCTTCAGGCCCAGGACAAGCAGGAAGTCTGCCACAGGCTTTCCTGGAGCCCCAACCATGACCATACTGCAGCTGAGGTCTGCTGATATCTGTGGTCTGTGTTACCACAGAAGGCCATGGACTGTGCCCCCACCTGAGGCCAAGGTGATGTCTAAGGACCATGCTGCCACTGGGGCGCTACTAGTCTGAGAGGCCTGTATTGCTATCTGAGGTCATGACGACTCCCAGGCCAGAACTGAGGTTGAGGACTGGGTCTGGGTCAGTAGCCTGACCACAGCTAGGATCTGTGAAAATGTCCATGAATCCTGTTAGCATCAGGGGCCATAGGAGAGCTGGCACTGGTGGCCTGGGCACTGGTTGAACTGGTATTGCCCTTTAATGACCACCTGAAAGAGAATGATGCACCCCCTACCTCCTGAGAAAACTGGCCCCAAAGGTGTGGGCGTGGGAGAGTTTTGATGGCTCCCAGAAAACTGTACCCCTACCCCAGACACTGCAATTGCACACAAGAGAACTGGTCCTAGCCTTTGCCATGTAAACAGGAGAGCTGGCCCTCACTCAGACTGACAATTTCAGCTACCAACCAGGCATATCCAGAGCTTTGAGTTGGCCCACCCCAACATCTACCACACCTATAGACTGCTGGAGCACGTGAAGAGACGGGTCCTATGGAACCATTGCCACAGGATTCCACTGACTTAGGGCAACAGCAGAATATTCAAGGGTTGTCTCAGTAAGGGTCCAATATTGATGGCATAGAAGAGGCTAAAGTTCTTGAACCAGACCAACAACTCATTGCAATGGACATTTCCAAGTAAAGCTGATTGAGCAAAAGAATATACTGTGTGACTTGGCAGCTCCCAAGGCTGTCATGTGACAGGGAGGCAGGAAATATGAAGGATCGAAATAATTCGATCTCCAAAGAGCACAAAATGTTAATGCTTCAGTGGGGTACTAGGCTCTTCATGAATACATTAGTTTTACAGTTGTGGAGATTCACTAAAGAAACTGGTAGAATTATTTATTGATTTTTTTGAAAAAAAATCACATCTTTTTTTAGCTTTTGAGGATGTTTACCATATAGTACTTTTTAGGCAAATGTATCTGTTTTGTGATTGAGAATATTAACTTGGAAAGAGGTTGAATATCTGTGTATAATTAGTTTCATCACTGAGCATTAGAAATCAACACAAAAGCACACATCTGCATGCACTGCCCTTGAGAACAGCAATTCACAAAATAACAAGAAAGACGTAAATCAACACTCAGATAAAAAGGAAGATTTGGGATGATCAAAGACTCTTGACCTACATTTATCTGTATAAAACTTCTTATTACCAGGAACTTCAAATAAACTGGGCCATTTAAAAAGCAGCATGGTATAGCCATCGTTAAAATGAAACTCAAATATTGTTGTGCTACAAGAGAAATGGTCCTGCAGATAAGTTTCACTTATGAAAGACACCTGAGAAGCAGAAAGTGACTGGCTAAAGATCAAACATGTAAAACTTTAGTGTGACAATAAAAATAAATGTGCATTGGCTTCAGAATGAAAAAAAAAAGTCTTTCTAGGAGTCTTGCCACTGATGTTATAAGACTCCAAACCAAGGCTATTAGAATATCAATTGCTGACTGAGTAATTACTAGAGATCTTGGCTCTTCTTGAGAAATGCATTACATATTGGAAAAAGTATTTAAAGTAAAGGAAAAAATAGGGAATCAATACTAAGTATCAAAAATTGCTTAACCTTGGACAGAACCTTTAGATGATAGTTGTCATTAACCAATTTTTTTTTTTACTTTTGCCAAATGAAGACCAAGTTTTTACCTAAAATATATATTATTAAAATGCTTAAGTCCTTGAACTTTCTCATAGAATGTCTGTATCAAAATCTACTCACATTCTGTCTCGTACTAATAGATACAGTGCAGCTCAAGGTAGCAATGACTGACCTCCTCAAAAGTTAGAAGAAGAACATTGTTAGGAGAGTTAGTTCATATTTGGAAAAACCACACAGTTACCTCTGGGGGTACTTACTTTATGATAAACTTCAGAGCAGCTGTGTACATTCTAGATAAAGAGGCAACTAAGCTCTCAGTTCCTTGTGATTTAAAAGAAAAAAAAAAAACAAGAAACTTAATTTCTAGAGTAAGAACTTAATAGACCCCTTGCTACTTCAAGAACTCTTTAATCTCCCCAACAAACATTTCAAGCATTATCTGATCTATATTCGCCTATGGATAAAATATTACAAGCACTGGCACACAGGAAAAAAAAATAGATGTTAGGTATGAAATGAACAATCACTGTTGTCCTTATGGTGAGTGTGCTTGAGTTCATGTGAAATATCCAGATTTGTAAACAATTGAGCTGACTGGTTAGACTTTTGTTTTCAAATGTAAGTGAGAAGCATCATCAAGGGATCAATGACCCTTGTGTCACTGTGACAAAATACCGGGTAGATACCTATAGAGGAAGAATTTATCCTGGTCACATTCAGAGGACTAACTTGATTTATGTTTATCTATGATGACTCAGAACTTCATGCTGTAGGAACATGTAGCAAAAGCAAGGTATTCATATTGTGGCAGACAAGACATAGAAAAAAAGGCAGTATATTACATAAGGCCACATATTGCCTTACTGCCTCTAGCTAGATACCACCAACTCAAGCTTCTAGAATCTTCTTTAAAAGTTACAGTTCTGAGCTTTAATATACAGCCAGGAAATTTTTATATTTAAACTATAACAGGTACATTCTTTTAGTTTGATATATATTGACAACCATTTTTTAAAAGATTGACTCATAAACTTTATAAAATCTTATATTGTCCCTTGAGCCAATCTTTTGTATCAATTAATACAAATAGAGCTTATTTGTTATTCTTATAAAATCTGAAGTACTAACATTTATTCTTTATTGTGTTTCTTTATGTGAACAACTGAATCCTTGCTGGAAATACTTTCTAGAGATGACTTGGTATATCTTCTTTCTCACCATCAAGGGATATTTTGTTTGTGGAAAAGTAAGATCTTTATGTCTAGGCAATATAAGTCAGGATAGAGGAACTAAACTATTTGATAAATGTAGTTGGAAATAAAAAAATCACTAAAAATCTGGGTGGTACTGGTACATACCTTTAATCCCTTAATCCCAGCATTCAAGATGGCAGGTGGATCACTGAGTTCATGGCCAGCCTTGTCTGTGGAGTGAGCTCCAACATAGTCAGAGCCACACAGAAAAACTGTCTCAAAAAAATGATAAAGGGTTATTTTGAAAACCAATTTTCAATAAATAAGAAATTTTCTAAGAAATGGATAAGGTGTGTGTGTGTGTGTGAGTGTGTGTGTGTGTGTGTGTGTGTGTAACTTTAAAAAAGTAGAACAATAGAATGGAATTATCTAAAACTAAGTTATAAAAACAGTGAAGTAAAAAGTCTACAACTCAATAAAGGACTGGACAGATGCATTTAAAGGACTGACATCAATACTCAGGTCCTTATATAAAAAGCAGTAGGAAGAAATACTACCAAACTCATTCTATGAAACCAACACTACTCAAATATTGCTCTGATCATAAAATTGCATAAGAACATACTGAGATACTCAGAGAGAGGAGGAGGGAGAGGGAGGCATAAGTACAGTCTAATTCTCCTGATTAACATAGCTGATATAAATTCTCAAAAGAATTAAATTGTATCGGCAATTTAATAAAATAATACAGATAATATAAAATAAATGCAAGAATGTTACACAGACACTGGGACTGAAATAACAAGGTTATCTTAGAACCAAGCCTTAAAGTCTTTGATAAAGTCCAAGATAACAGTAAAAGCCAAGAAGAAGCAAAAATAGAAGAAACATGCCTACCAAGACAAAGGCTATGTACAACAAACTTATACAGTATGCCCTCCTGAAAGCATTATATCTGTAGTTGAGCCCGAAAGAACAAAAATGGATGTTCATTATCTACCCATGTTCAGTATTATGCTTGAAGTCTTAGTCAGAGATATAAAGCAAAATAAATAAATAAAAAGAACACAAAAGAAAAGAGGTCAAACCGAGGCCCCTTCAGTAAAAGAGAAATCAGATTACACGAAAATTCTACCTCACCTCTGTCAGGATGATCAGGGTTATGAATTTATGATTAATTTATGAATTTACGTTTACCCAGCACTGTTCAATATAGCCATGTCTTAGAGACAGCCTCTGTGTCCATCAACAGAAGAATAGGAAAAAAACCAAACCATGGTTAAAAACTGTGTAATTATTTATTATTTTTATTATTATTATTATTATTATTATCATTATTATGTATTAAAGAAGAAAAATTGTGCCATTTGAAGAAAATGTATACAATTGGAGATAATCATGTTAAGCAAAATAAGCCAGAACCAGAAAGTCAAATAGCACATGTTTTCTCTCATGTCATGACCAGTTTTTATGTGAGGTCTGAGGATTTTTAACTCATTTCTCGCGTTTGCTCAGCAAGTGTTCTTACCCACTGAGCTATCTTGATTTTCATTTTTTAAAAAATAAATAATAACTACAGACAAGGGAAATTCCCCAAAAACAAATAAGGCAAGTGAAAGTAGGGTAATGATTGCTGAAGCTTACATCAAAGGCTTCTGTGATTTAAGAAATTTCCATACACACACACACACACACACATACACACACACACACATCACACACATACACACACATACACACATCACACACATACACATACACACACATACACATACACACACATACATCACACACACAGACATACACACACATACACACACATCACACACACATACACACACATACACATACACACACACAGGAGAGAGAGCAGTATACATGAAGCAGAATAATACTATTCACAGCCATGACCAGTTTTTATGTGAGTCTGAGGATTTGAACTCATTGCTCTTTTTTTTTGCTCAGCAAGTGTTCTTACCCACTGAGCTATCTCCTGAGCCTCTTGATTTTCAATCATATACAGTTATAATTACAGACAAGGGACCTCCTGAGGTCATGCAGGATCAGTTAGGAAAGTGGATGATTGCCATACTATCCATCAAAGACTTCTGTGGTTTAGAGATTTGTTTAGTACCTTCTCAATCTCTTAAACATGGAAAATGAAGTGTTAAAAGGAAATTTAACTATCTATCAAGGAAAAGGAAATGAAATAGTTGGCATGTCAGTTTTAAAACTGTGCATAAAAATATTCATAACTACTCCAGATTATCACATTTACATCACCAATTCTGACTTCAAGTTTCACTTAGGACAAGTAATAATCCAATGCAAAGCAAAGAAGAATGAAAGGCAAATACTGAATGTGGTGATATATTGTATATTTAATAAAAATAGTCTGGAATATCAGAGGACAGAGCCACCCACAGAGCCAAGTCATGAAGGTCAGGGAGTGGTGACCTAGGGCTTTAATTCCATAACTCCATCACTGGCAAGGCAGAGGTCTCTGTGAGTTCAAGGCCTGAAAGCCAGGCAGGGGTAACACACACCTTTAATCCTAGCTCTAGGAATGTTGAACAGTAAGTAAGACAGATAAGCAGGAGAGAAGGGGGAGTTCAGCTTCCCCTGTCACTTCCCTGGTTGGCTGAGGAGAGAGAATCCCTGGAAACAGGCCTAAGGAGTTGGCTGGGTGAGAAGTGGCTGTGGTTTGTTTCTTTATCTCTCTGATACTTCAGCTTTTCCCCGATAACTAACTTATATATCAAATTATATATATTATAATACCAAGTAGAAATCATGCAGTAACTGAAAGTCAACACAGAAAGCACATTTGGGCTAACAACAAAAGAAGGATCTATATGACCCAAAGAGTTACTCAAAGAAACAAATGTACATCTCAGGCATATTGTCCCTTAGAATTCCAAATACATTAAAACAGCACAGGCATTGGAACCAAAAGGATCTCAAAGAGTAACAGAGCCAAACTGTAAGACAATGAGACTATTTGAAATATAAATGGGAAGAAAACAAGAACTATGTGTCATATAAATTACTTTATACAATAAATAACAGAAAAATTCAGAATATGGAAAAGTTGAAAAGTGTAGTCAAGCACAGGTCAGTATACTAAAGGAAAACACACAATCACACACAGAGGGTTGCACACTTTTGTGGTCTATTCCTAGGTAATTAAAACATTTTCTGTTGCTATTATAAATGGGTCGCTTCTTCAAAACTCAGTCCCAACAAGTCTATTAACAATACAACTTCAGCAGCTAAGACTCAGGGGTCATCATCACAGAAGAGAACATAGAAAGACTATAAGAGACAGAGGAACCAGGGAATTTGCTTAAGCCTGTGACTCCTAGAAATATGTGAGAGGCTACACCAATGAAGCCTCAACAGCATAGCTGCCTAAGCAAGACCGAACCATGACTATGCAAATAGTCATGTTAATATGGAAGAGAGAAAGTTCCTTGGCCTCAGCTCTAGACAAAGAAGCACAGGTAACTAAAGAGGAAGAGAAATAGTCTTCGCCAGGGAAGAGCTCCCTTATTGGTTATCCATCACCAAATGATCAGCCCTGAAAACATACATACACAGGTAACATTGTATGAACTGAACAGTTTGTATTTATGCATTTAGGAATGTGTGTGTGTGCGTGTGTGTGTGAATGTTTATATATATATGGGGGGTATGTGTGTGTATTTGTGGTGTGTGTGTGTGTGTGTGAATGTATGTCTGTGTGAATGTATATGTATGTGTAGGGTTGTGCGTGTGTGAATGTGTGTGTATATGTGGTGTGTGTGTGAATGTGTAAGTATGTGTGGTGTGAATGTGTGTGTGTTTGTGTGTGAATGTGCATGCATGTGTGGTGTGTGTGAGTGTGTGTGTTTGTGTGTGAATGTGCATGCATGTGTGGTGTGTGTGAGTGTGTGTGTTTGTGTGTGAATGTGTATCATGTGTGGTGTGTATATGTTTGTGTGTGAATGTGCATGCATGTGTGCTGTGTGTGAGTGTGTGTGTTTGTGTGTGAATGTGTATCATGTGTGGTGTGTATATGTTTGTGTGTGAATGTGCATGCATGTGTGCTGTGTGTGTAAATGTGTGTGTGTGAATGTGTATGTATGTGTGGTGTGTGTGAGTGTGTGTACATAACAGCAGTCACAGAAAAAGAGGCCATGAACCTGAGGAAGAACAATAGGGTACTTGGGAGGGGCTGGAGGGAGGAAAGGAAAGAGGAAATTAAGTTTTTATATTATAATTTCAAAAAGTAAAAATAATTATAAAAACAGTGCTTCTAATTTAGATTACAGATTTGAAATTCAATTAAGTTATGTTTAAATACTAATTTATGTTTAAGAAAATTAACCTCTTTGGGTGTTCGACTCCTTTGGGTCTGATAAATTCATGTACCATCCATGGTCAATTGTGACTGTAGCAGTTAGTCATCCTGCCAATTCCTGGAAACACTGCTCTGCTTTGCTCAAGCTAAATACAATCTGTGTTTCCTGGAATTTCTCCTAAATGGAGTTGAATTTGTAGATCCCTGTAGTCAGTAGACATCTTAACAATAGTCCCCTCTGCAGACGTAACTTAATGGTTCTGTTTACCTAGTTACCGTAAAATTTCTTTCATTGGGATTTTATAATTTTCACTGAGGAAAATTTTCTCATCGTTTTCTAAGTGTATTTTGAAATTCTTTGCAGTTTTATTATATCACAAATACTATTTATATTGAAATATCAGTCATTTGTTGCCTCATAGAGAAAGGCAACTGAGCATTTAAAACCTCTATCTCCATGAACCTACTAAATGCACTCATTGTTCTTGCCTTTGGCACTGTGAATGCAGATGGTAGACTGCCTCATTCCCTCCCCTGGTCACTAAAGCTGTCCATTGGCTTCATTTCCTCTACACTTCATTTTGCATTGGTTCCATGGCCATATTTCTGCAGTCTAATTTTCTCCTGTATCCCTTTCTGTGGATTTTCACTTCACATACTCAGTCTATCATTTCCAGATGTTTAATCTGTTCATCATCCGTTTCTCTTTCCATCACTTCCTATTTTCTTTGAAACTCCCTGAGCAGGTTGAGCATATTGATTATGATTGTTCTGATATTCTTACCTGATAGCACTGTCTCCTCTGACATCTCTTGGTGGTTCTGTTTATTGACATTTGTTTGTCTTTAATCATATGCTTCTGGGTAGAGAAAGAAATTTTTAATTGTGTGGTGGACTTCAACCTCATGCCTTATGTTGCACTTTGTTCTATTAAGCTACTTGCTTGAAGATGAGTTCAATTAACGTAATTCTCATTTTAAGCATTTCTATTAGAGTACATTTAGAGAGAGTAACTTTCATTCCAAGCATACATCAGTCTCTTTACTAAATGTGACTTCTCTGAAGTCTCTCCTGAATGCCTCAGAGGTGACTGAAAAACCCCTACACTAGCTAGCTAGAGTTCAAATGCATCTGTGTTTGCATGATTGGAATTCCCTGTTTACCTGATTTCATCAGCTCTGACAAAACATACGCAGAACTTAGGACTCAGTCAAAGAGTGAAGGATCCATGATGGGAATTAGAATTTTTTTTCTTGATATTTTCTTTTTCTATAAAATTCTATCCTAAGGTTTCTATCCTTCTTAGCTTTGCCTTTGGACTTTAGTTTTCATTTTTACTTTAAAATGTATAGTACGGGAGTTCTTGCATGTATATTATTTTAATGATGCCTTAATATTTCTTAGGCCAAAATGCACATAGCAAGAATATAACCTGGTAGGTTTGATCTTTCTGTTAATCAGACTGTGGTGATATTTGGCTCTTATTATCCAGCAGTTACCAGACTCAAGAATGGTGCCTCCCTGCCTGAAACTTTTTATTTCACATCTACACACAGAA
Organism: Phyllotis vaccarum; assembly: GCA_033318265.1. Taxonomy (NCBI): domain Eukaryota; kingdom Metazoa; phylum Chordata; class Mammalia; order Rodentia; family Cricetidae; genus Phyllotis; species Phyllotis vaccarum. The sequence goes on from JARWLC010000014.1 coordinate 25,860,506, forward strand.
CATTCTAATTTCTAGAGATGCAGAAATATTTCTTTTTAACCTCTTTCAAAAATACTGAATCACTAACCCCCATACTATGTATTCTCAACTTAAATGAGTGGGGTAGTTCCTCTTATAAACACTGAGTAAAAGGGTATTTTGAATTGTATTCAGAAATACAAGCAGACAAAAGCATATAGTTGTCACCGGCTTAGAAATTCAGTAGTGAATGAGATTCAGATGTTGCATTTGCAAAAGATGGTGTGATTTATTGTTTTATGGTAAAAATCAATATAATTGTTTTCTGTGGTACTTTGCAAGGGAAAAATGTGTATTCAGTATGTCTATAGTTTTGGGTAAATAGAAGACAATTAAATGACTAGCACCTTCCACTGTTAAAGTATGCTGGAAAATTCATGTTCTCAGTCTAAAGCCAACCAGTTCTCAAGTAGAGATAGAGGGAAATATAACTCCATCCACAAGAATTTTAACTTCATTTTACAGTCTTGATTGACAGAGAGTGCAGTAGTGTGGTTGAGAGGCCAAAGTTTTAACCACAACCAGCAGGAGTTATTAGTATAGATCCAAAATAGTAGCCATAGAACGAGGCAACAGTAAGAAGCCACAGCAGGGGCCAAGAACCTGCCAACACAGAGGATGTGTGTTGCTGCTAAGGTCAGTGACTGTGCAGTTCTTTTTTCTCTTTTGTGTTTATTCTTTTCCAGCTGATTCTGTGGGATTTCTTAGAAGTGAAGAATGTGATTGATGTGTTAGCGGTTGCTGGAACACAAGGCGGTACAAGGGCAAGAATATAAAATGGACTCCTGTGAGGCACTGGGGCTGTCTCTCTTGAACATAAAGTGTAATTGAATTTTATATGGCAGAAGGATAATGGGGTGTCATTTGGATGGACAGATGGCTAGACTGTGGGAGAGACTTGTAGTTGCCCTGAAAAATTGGATTTTGTTGGTCAGGAATGAACTTTCAAACAATATTTGACAGCCAAGTATTCTAGCTTCCCTAGAGGCTAGGTGTGGCCTTGTGTAAGCACATAGGTTCTGACCAGTGACAGGTTAGTCAAAATGACAGAAATGACATAAGGAATAGCTCGGTAATGTTCCCAGAGGGAGGGGTCATATTTTGCCCTTCACAATTCTTCCCACCTGCTAACTCTAGTCTGAATCATAGGACTGGGTCATTTGAACTATAGGTAAAAGCAGCATATGGCCAAGGGCCAAGTTAGAAAGATGCTGAGTAGCCTTTGGGGTTCATGTGAAAGACAGTAAACATCAAATATAGCCAACCCATTGTTATTTGCAGTTCTTTTACTAATTATTGCAGAAATGATCATCTTATTACATATTTTAAATCACACAAAAACATTTCTATGAGCAATGCTGTCTTTAGAGAAATGTTTGTATACATCAAACAAACACAAGTATAAAGGATAGACTCTTACAGTAGAATCTTGGACCTAGGGATGTGTAATTTCCTGGTTTTGAACAATCTTTCCTAATTGCCAAATAAAGAAGCTTGATCCCAGAATGGGCACAGGAGAGAGATCATTTGTGCCTACTTTCTGTGGGATTTTGCTCACGTTTACATTGATTTTGATCAAATAGATATTTTGATATGCACAGATCTTGTTATAAATAGAGGATTGTTTTTTTTTAATACTTTTTGGGCATTTGTCTTAGTCTATCTTCTGCCAAACTATCTGCAGACTGTTTTCCTCTTACTGATTTGTGGAAATTCTTTGCATGTTCCAGATATTAATTATGCTCAGTTATAGCTTGCCCAGCTGTTTCTTATTGTATCCTTATTTGCAGTGTCTTAAGGGCATATTCATACTTGATTGAAATAAGTATTTAAATATTATTCTTTTGGCATATGGGTTTATGTCTTGCCTAGAAAACCCCTATCACTTTTAAAGATTTTATCATTTTTCTATAAATCTTCCAATGGTTTTCTATAATAAAATTGTATAGTTCATTCATCTAGCTGTAAAATAATTATGTAAAGAAATCTAATATTCCATTCTTTAGGGTGAATAATCAGTTTTATCAATATTACATTGCATCTTACTGATATAAAATGTTTAAAAAGTGGTTGGTTGTCCATGATCTAGCTAGATCCATTCTGATATTTTGATAAATGTCTTAAGTTTAATGAAATCTGTAAGTTAATATGTTGTCTTAGTTTGGGTTTTTATTGCTGTAAAGAGACACCATGGCCATCACAACTTTTTTAAAGAAAATAATTAATTGGGGTTGTCGCTTACAACCTCAAATGTTCAGTTAGTTATGATCATGAGAGGAGCATGGTGACATGTAGGCAGACATGGTGATGGAGCTGAGACTGCTACATCTTACAGGCAGCAGGAAGTCTGCTGCAACACTGTGTTATTGGTTGTTTTTACTCTTTCGGGGTGCCCATCATCCAGCTCCCAAATAAGTCACACACAGAAGCTTATTCTTAATTATAAATGCCCAGCCTTTGCTTAGCCTTTTTTTTTGCCAGTTTTCTTAACTTAATTTACCCCATCTACCTTTTGGGGTTTTACCTTTCTCTATTTCTGCACATTTCTTTCCTTATTTCTTACTCCGTGGCTTGCTGTGTACCTGGGTAGCTGGCCCCGATGCTCTCCTTTCTCTCTGGCTCCTTCTTTATTTTCTTCTCCCAGATTTTTCCTTCTACATATTCTGTCTGCCTGACAGCCCCACCTATCCTTTCTCCTGCCCTGCTATTGCCTGTTAAGTTCTTTATTAGACCACAGGGTGTTTTAGACAGGTATAGTAACACAACTTCACAGAGTTAAACAAATGCAACGTAAACAAAAGGAACACACCTTAAAATAATATTCCACAACAACTGGGTGATTTCCTGAGCACAGGAAACCTCCACACCCATTTCCCTTGACACACTTCCTCCAACAAGGCCATTCTCACCCCCAACAAAGCCATATCTCCTACAAGTGCCACTTATAAAATTATGGGGAACAATTACATTCAAACTACTCCATTTCACTCCCTGGCACTCATAAACTTCTAACCACATCATAATTCAAAACGAATTTAGTTCAACTTTAAAAGTTTTCATAGTCTATCACAGTCTGAACAATGTTTTAAAGTCCAAAGTTCCAAGTCTCTTCTGAGATTCGTACGATCTTTTAACTGTAATCACCTGTAAAAATCAAAATCAAAAAGCAGATTACATACTTCCAACATATAATGGCATAGAATATACAGTACCATTCCAAAATACAGGGAAGGAAACTTAGCAAGGATATACTGGACCCAATTAAGATGAAAAACCAGTTGGGCAAAATCCAAACTCTGCATCTCCATGTCTGATGTCTGATGCTCTTTAGATTTCCAACTCTGAAGAGCTTTGTTGACTGAAACACTCTTGTTTCTTTTGGGCTGGTTTCACTCCCTATTAGCAGCTCTCCTCAGAAACTATCCCATGACTCTGGCATCTCTAACATCTTGGATTCTTAAAGGCAATTTAGGCTTCAACTTGACAGCTACACAAACTGGCCTCTATACTAGACCTCCATTCATGCCTGACACATGCCTGACTTCAGTGGCTTTCTTTTATAACTTTTTTCTTCTTTCCTTAACTCTAAACCCAGAATCACATGGCCAAACTGCCAAGTTCTATTGCTTGTTGAGGCTGTACCACACAGCCCTGTTGTTCAATTACATCTCTGTCTTTCACCGCCAAAGCTTCTTTCTCCTGAAACTCGCTCTGTAGACCAGGCTGGCATCAGACACTCTGTAGATCAGGCTGGCCTGAGACACAGAGATCTGTCAACCTCTGCCACCCAAGTGCTGAGATTAAAGGCATGCCCCATCACACCCTGCTCAGTTCCTTTTCAAAGTTGGAAATTTAGCTGGGTGTGATATTGCCCCTAGGTTGCCACTCTCTTTACTTAATTTCTTAATCTATTTATCTCTTTAAACACAAGATTTTGCTTTATTCTACTTCACTGTGCTCTTTTTCTCCTAAAAATTTACTTTTGGTAATTTACCTTGTTCATCTTGATTTTTTTCATTGTCAGTCTTAATTAGAGATGCCACTAATATCCACATGACTGAGTCTATACTAGGTTGTTGTGAGATCAACCCAAAACTATTCACTTTAGCCTCAGGCAGACTTATTATACAAAGGCAAAAGGCAGCCACTTTCTTCACTGAAATATCACAAATATGGTCTCTAGGCAACATACTAAAAGTCTCCTATAAAACCTCTTGAGTAAGCTCCCTCCCAACAGTACATAACTTATAGCACCTCTGTCTTCCATGTTCCTACTAGTACGGTTTATTAAGCAGGGCTTAAAGAATTCCACTGATTTTCTAACCCAAAGTACAAAGTCCATATTATTCCAAACACACACATGGTCAGGCCTATCACAGCAATACCCATGTCATTAGTACCTACTTCTGTCTTACTTAGCATTTGTATTGCTGTGAAGAAAAACCATGACCATGGCAACTCTTAGAAAGAAAAGATTTAATTAGAATGGCTTTCATAGAGGTTCAGAGGTTCAGTCTGTTGTCACTATGGCAAGGAGCATGGTGGCATGTGGGCAGATATGGTGGAATGGAAGAAGAGCTGAGAGTCCTGCATCTTGCAGGCAACAGGAATTCAACTGTGACCTGAGCATAGGAAATCCTGAAACCCATCTCCACAGTGACATACATCTTCCAACAAGGCCATTGCTAGCATTTCCGGTATCTCTAGCTGCCTCCAGAGTCCTATGGCCAAGCATGTGCTGTTAGTACTCAGGCATCTGTACTATTCATACCAGTGTCCTATGGCCGTGTATGCATTGCCAATACTGAGGCAGTCTGTGCAAATGCAGGCCCTAAATCCCTTTATTAAAGCAAGTCCCTCCACGCCCTCTCTTCCTCTCTTGCCACATCTCAGGTCTCTCTTTCTCTCTGCCCCTCCCCCCCCCAAGGCCACTCTGGGACTGATTTTTCTCCCTCCCCTCTCCAATCTCCCCCAATAAAGCTTTCCATGTGTTTTCTGTCTGCATGATGTCTCTGTCTCTCTCTCCATCTCTCTCTCTCTCTCTCTCTCTCTCTCTCTCTCTCTCTCTCTCTCTCTCTCTCTCTCCTGCCATTTTTTTAAATGCTTCATGACATTGTTTTAATACAACTCTCATACCCATTTCAACAAAGTCACACCTCCTGACACTACCACTCTCTATGAGATTATGGGGCCAGTTGCAATTAAACCACCATACATGTCTAATGGCAACTGGCTTCATTTTGGAATTTTCATATACATGTTGCCAGCTTTGCTCTTATTTATCCCAGCCCCCCCCCCCCGTTCTTTTTTATCCATCTCTTCCTTCTGCTTCAATTCGTGAATATTGATAAGAATAATAAATTCAAAGTTTTTAGTCTCTAGTTCTTCTGTGTATCTTTTTTTCTTTCCTTTTTTCCTTGTCTCCCTCCGCTCCTCCCCCTCTTTCTTTCTTTCTTCTGAGATTGCTAAGTTGCTAACTCAAACTTGGAGGCTCACACCTGGGGAACAAGTGCTTGCTTGTCCAGACCCCAGCTCTTGAATTCCTTGAATTAACAGAAACTGGATTTGTTCTTAAGTAAATACATTGGTATTGCGAAGTAATAGACTGTAGATATTATGCATTAATGATGATTATATGGGAAGAAGCACTGTGATCTTGAGTATATGCTGACTTTATATTAGTGAGAGCTGTGTGTTAGACTCCTAGCATCAGTAAGATATGAAATCCCTGATAATTGTTTGATTACTCTGGTATCCCTCATAGCTACATGATCCTGTCCAGTTCAAAAGGTTCTATGCTTTCTATAACTCAACGTTGTTCAGGTTCAGAGTGACTTTAATCAGAAAGCTGTTGCAATGGTGGTGGGGGGGAGTTCTTGGTCCCAGGCAGCTAGAGGCCCAGACCCACAGACCTGCCGCGCCAGACCCCTTAGCAGCCCGCCGCTGCTGCTCAGGCCCCCAGAAATGACTCAGATGCTTATATTAACTTTGTGCTGTTTGGCCTATGGCTCAGGCACATTGTTAGCTAGCTCTTACATCTTAAATCAACCCATTTCTATTAATCTGCCTGTCCCGTGGCCCGTGGCTCACCTGTGTTCCTTACATGTTGTTCCTTTGGTGGCTTGCTCAATCTGCCCCTGACTCCGCCCTTCCTTTCCTACCTATTCTGATTCCTCTGCCTACTTTTTCTATGGTGCCTGTCAAAAGCCAAAACAGCTCCTTTATTTAAAGATTGAGATTCACAGCGTACAGAAAGGCATTACCATATCAGAAAGCATACCTAAACTTAGTCTCCGTCTGGAAAACAACGTCACCTTTTACCACTTTCAAAAGTTGAGTACAGGTCAACAACCAAAATCCATCATCCTGCATGATGATCATGCTTCAGGAGTTTTAATATAATCATCCTTCTACAGACAAGATAGACTGAGACAGAGAAATTGGGTTTCCTAAAAAGCATAACATGGTAGGCAGATAGGAAGAAAGAGTAAAGATTGTGATCAGATGACAAGAAGGAGCAAGAGGTCAGGGTGGTTACAGGTTCTACACTCCTGAGAGCTATATTGTATGTACTACTGTGCAAAGGAACAGGGAGGGGACTTATGAATATTTAACATAGATGTAAAAGAGAAGACAGTCTACATTTTTTATCCAGAAGCACCATCATCTTATTCCTTCCAGAAAGGACATCCCAAGAACTTACTGTGATATGTAAAAATTACTATGCTATAAAGCATGTATGCATGGAAATCATATTTTCTTACGGCTTTAAAATTATTCATAAGTATTTGTACAAAGCAGCCTCTCTAGAAGTCTACATTTAAATAGATCATTTGTTTTTCTTTACAATATTTTAAAATATATCTATTATTTATCATCTATCCATCTCTCTATACTCTGTTTACCTAGCTATCTATCTGTTATCTATCATCTATGGAAAGATATGACTTTCTTTTGGAAAGAATTACTTCCAGGAGTTGGTTCTCTGCTTCCACTCCGTGGGTTCAAAGTATCAAAATCAGGTCACCAGCCTAACAGCATGCTGATTTGTCCCCAGACATGTCTCATCAACTCACATTTGGTTAATCTGTCAGTAGGAGCTACACTTGATCGCACAGAGATTGTCAGATGTCAATTAATGAACCTGTGGGTTATTTTTTCTCTTGGGGAAAAATTCTATGATTTTTCATGTGTTTGTCTTGAGATCATTCCCCAGTGAGAAGCTGGCTGCTTTATTTGTATCCCCCCCCCAAAAAAAATACATAGGTTCAATAACTTTATTTTTTGTGAAATAAAACTTTAACATGATTACTTTAAAGAAGTCATTGCACCAAAATTCATGCTAATTGATCCCCAAAACCCCTTTAAACTGTGAATCTGTACTGAGTTTGAAACTTTTAGACCATTAATATGGGGCAAAGAGTAATTTTAGGTTAAAAGAAAAAACTCAGCTGATTAGTATGCTCGTCTCAGTATTCTGGAAACCAGATTAAGTTTTTCCTAATCAAGATCATGGTATTCTTTATTGAAATGAAGCCCTGAGATTGCAGTAAAAATCTCCCTATGGGAAAGAAACTTCTAAATACTGCATTTGTTTTGGCTCAAAGGCAAATTGTGGGTATCTGAACCCCCATCAATTTCACAATTCTCTGTGGATTATCTCTGTTTCCTCAGCAAAATTTCTTTAATCACAATGGAAACTTGGGCAAAAACCTGTTTATAGTATCCACTAGCAAAACGATGCTATGTGAAGAAGCAGTCTGTGGTATTCAGGGCACTTTGCTGTTTTTTTTTTTCTTCTTTCTAGCTTGGGACAGGATATGTACAAGGCTACAATATTTGGTTGGACTTACAGTTCATTCCAGAGCAGTTTGTTCAAATCTCAAACCACGGTATGGCTGGCGCTCTTACAAACTTTAAAAAGCTCTCCTGGGATAACACTTTAGCATGGTGGCATCTCACCAACCATCCTCATTGCCACAGCTGGACAGTTCCAGGGAAGTATGTGGTCCATTTCTGTAGCCCAGCAACAAAATGACCATTGACAGAAATATTTCATATCTCACATGTACATGAATTCTTTTTCTCTATTCTTCATGGGTTTTTCCTTTTATGTGATCTTCTACATCACTACTTTAAAATTTGTGTTTATCCTTCCAAATTACTATAATACTAAACATTCTTTGGATAGTTAAGAGCTCAATAAACAGGTCACCAAGAAGAAATACTATTCATTATACATCTTTGAAAATGCTAAGAGCTAATGACCCAAGTTTGCACAATTGATTACATATTCTGTGTAACCATATTTTTAGTAAAAGTTCTTAAAACTGATAAATAACATAGTATAGAGATCTGTATAAGATTAAAGAAGAGTTTTAAATATAATGTGTAAGTTATTTTCTAAAGAATTTTAGAAAAGCTTTGAATACACAGGAATGAGACACCGCCACCAATTGTCTATGAACTGTGAACAAACCTGCAAATTCCGTATAAACATGTGTCTGACAAACAACTCATATAACTCAAATAAAACTGATTTTAACAACAAAGCCTAATTTATGCATATGCTTCATGCAAATTTAAATACTACCAGTAGTGTCAATAAAATCTTGCTTTTGGTGTTGGTCTAGCCTCTCAACTCTATCTAAGATTGAGATCCCACATATTGTGACATTTCAAAGGAAACATTAGCTCACCTCCCTATGAATTCCAAAGTGGGCTGACTGGATGACACAGTCGTCAAGTAAAAGTACCCATGCTGACATATCATTAACCACTTTTAATTCTTTCCTACCTTACGTGACCACTCAGCTGAGATGGTAATAAATCTCAAAAATTCTAGCCTTGATCAGCTTTGGGATTTTATATTTAACTGCTTGGTTGAAATTCCCAACTATGCGGCTAAATATCTTCTCTACCTCTTTACGGTTTAAACAGATCTGATTCCCAATGTCTTGATTACTAACTTCAAATGTGGAGACATGGAGAATATCTGCTGCATTCTTCATTTTCTCTGTCCTAGTAAATGGTGCCGCCTTCAGTCTATTTTCTCAGTTCAAAGAGTAACCCTTGCTTCTTCTTTTTGCATGCTCTGCATATAAGGTATAAACTGTAGTCTAGTCTGTATCCGTAATATTTCTCTTATTGGTCGACATCATCCCATCCTGGTCACCAAAGTTCCCTGAGAGAGAGCAAGGTTAGTGAGAAGAAGAATTTATATCTCCTTGTTCAATTTTTCATACCTACTTGTATTCCTAATGATCATCATGATACCTCAGGCTTGAGGCGAGAAAAAAGAGGAAACTAAATAAGCATTAAATGAACGAAGATGGAAGGAAGGAAGGAAGGAAGGAAGGAAGGAAGGAAGGAAGGAAGGAAGGAAGGAAGGGAGGAAGGAAGGAAAATCTCTTATAAATAACACAAAATGAAATCCTTATGAACCTCATGAACAGTGAGAAGTTACATGACAAGTGGGCATTAAAGACTATCTGAACACTATTGGCTTTGTGGACAGAGGGAGCAAGAAGTTTCATCTCTGCGTGAGTGACTTTTCCGCTGAGTAAGTGGATCATAAACATACCCCTTGATGGGTCACTGGCTCATGTTGAAATGAAAATAAGAACAGCATTATTTCTTTACCTTTAACTGTCTTAGCTTAGAACATACTAATTTATATTTTTTCAATTTCTTTGGAATAAACATAATGTCTTTTATAAAATAATATTGGAATTAATCCCAGCATTAGAAAATTTGAGAAAGGAAGTGATATGGCTGAGCAGGGAAAAGAATATAAGGCAAGGAAGAAGGTCAGGTCCCTTTCATTTCAACCTGTGCTTCCCTTCACTTCCATATTCAGTCCGAGTTTTTGAGGAAACAGAATTTTCCCCTTTCTGCTGAGGAGTTAGTGAGGTGAGAAGTGGCTGTGGTTTGTCCCTCTGTCTCTCTGATCTTTTAGTTTTTGCCCCAATATCTGATCCCGGGTTTTTATTGTATGACCAGTTAGGATTTGTGCAACACATCTCAGCACAAATGCAATCATGTTAAGTGATATGTCTTGTGAATCTGCCCTCTCTCCCTCTTTCAGTCTTCTTAGCTGAAATAACTAATAAGAACAGCCTATATTACCATCCTGAATTGTCCTCAATTCTCATGAAACATGCACACACAATTTTGATTTTAACTTAAGAAGATTATATGAGCTAGGGATATGGAACAGCACCTAAATCCCTTGTTTCCAAGTCTGATGACCTGAGAACCATCCTCAGGGCCCACATAGTGGAAGAAGAAAACCAACTCTCACGTTTTTCTGTGATCTTTGCAGGTGAGCCATGGCACATAGGCACAGTGACAAGCACATGGCCTTATATACACAAAATAAATGAATGTATATTAAAAACTGCTTAAAGGTAATATTTTGTGGATTATCCTACAATTTATTTTTCAACACTGATTGTAAACCTAGAACAGTAAATATATAGGGGACTGAATTCTTTTTTATTTTTTAGAATTTTATACATATATACAGTGAAATGTGATCATATGCGCCTTTTATTGCCTTTCCCTTTTATCTCTCCCAATATTCTGCCTCCAGATTCCATGTTGTCTTTTCTGTTTTTATTAAATAATCTAAGTCCAATTAATGATGTTCATATGTGCCATCCACTGGAGCATGGGAAACCTTCCAGTAGCTACATCTTTAAAAAGATATTATTTTTTGCAATTTTACATTATAGAGATGTGTCAGAATCTAGTCAATCTTTCTTCTTCTACAGATGTTTTCAAATTTCCAGGATCTTTTTAGCCCACCATGAACTATGTTGTCATAACAGCTCTATATTTTTACCTGTAGACGAATGTGAACAATCTCTATTTCTGCCTTCCCAATTAACATATCTTCCATGCTTTGAATTTTTCAGGATCAGTTTTTCAGTAGTAGAATGATAGATTGATAGAGATGGAATGTATCTCTTCACACACATGCACAAGAATTCTACTTTGCTTTTAGAGCATTTACGATGTTTAACCAGTGTGACCTTTTTATAATGCTCACTTTTCGTTCTTTGAAATATCCGGCTGTGATAGTTATAGACTTGCTTCCCAGAGTCTTCCAAACACCTCCAGAGTACAGCACATTCATTTTCTCTATTTTATTCTCCTCTCGGACCCCCTTAGACACTTTAGAATATCTTTAGGTAACACCAAGACTGATACCCAAAATATTGTCCTCAGCATCTGTCCCTTGCTTTACTTCCTTTATACAAATCCCAAACTCTTTTCCACACAGTGCTGTTCAACCGTGTGTGTGTGTGTGTGTGTGTGTGTGTGTGTGTGTGTGTGTGTGTGTGTGTGTGTGGTGTGTTGAGATAGTCTTCATTATGTAGCCCTGGCTGGGCCTGGAATATTCTATATAGATCAAGCTGGCCTTGAACTCACAAAGATCTACCTGCTTCTGTCTCCTTAATGATGCAATTAAAGGCATGTGCCATCATGCTTGATAAAACATCGTGTCTTGATAGTGCACTGTAGCTTTGAATCATCCCTGATTAGACCCATGGTCAAGTCATGATGACTCTATAAAGGATGTATTGTCTGTACCTGACAGACATAGTGTAGATGTTATAAAAAGAATGGTTAAAACTGAAGTCACATTTGTAAAAATACTGCTATGAAGAACCACAGCAGTTTTAGACCATATGTTTATGGGGGAAAAACCATAAAACCAGTCCAAATTCTCAGCTGAATATCAGTTGAAATATCTTCTTACTCCTTGGTCCAAGAAGGACATGAAGGGTTGGAAGCCTGACCTCTATATGTCACAGAGGAGACAGGCCACTTTACATTCTAACTGCAACTGCCTCAGAAGCTAAGATGAGCCTGGATACAGCGGATCCTGGCTCAGGAGCAAGAATCTTTTCTCAGCTGTTCAGCTTAGAGTCTTTTTTAATTCTCCAAGCTGGAGTTCTTAAATGAGAATTCTTGTAGCCCAGCCCTCTAAATTTTCAACTTTCTGGAATATCAAAATGTAATAAGGGTCCATTAAAAATCCCCCAATCATCTCCTTCACAGAACTATGTCCACACAGAATATCTAGGAGGTGTTATTTTCCCATGCTGGAGTATAAGGAGGTCATTACACACTAACAGTGTGTGAACACTGCTATGGAGTAATCTAGCTATCTACTAAGACTGGGCAACTCATATTGCTTCTAGAGATCTTAGGATTACCTCTTCTACTCTGTATGTGCACACATACGCACTAGCTCACCCAGACAATTGGTGGAAACATTCAGAATCTGTTAAAAAAAAGAGTAGGGTGATTTTCTGCTTTGAAGGAAAAGAGAAAGAAATATGTAAGATGGATATCCAGTACAGTATCCTCACAACATAACAAATGGACTGCCACTGTGATAAATAGAGATGAGTTTGAACTCTAACATATTTGAAGTGTGACATCTAATCAGAAGTCTGAGCTCATACCTTACACAGACTTAGGAACAAATGGATGATGCTACTTTCTTACAAATGTCATTGGAGCCTGCATGATAGAGTCTATATCAAAGGAAGAGTTTCAAAATTGCTTATCTGCTGTAAATACTTGAGTGGTGTCATTCCTAGACACTAAATTCAGGATTCACTGTCACAGAGTGCATTCTTAGATCACATAAACAATCTGTGGTGCATTTGGTATCCGGTATGATATGAGTGTACTGGCAACATATTGCAAAGATTCAATGAGCTGTGCTATTAATCTGCTGCCCAGAATCCTGAAGCTGAGGATATTCTTCAAATTATTAGTGTTTGTTGAATGTTTAGTAAACATGGAAATAGCTCAGCTTTCTTTCCACAGAAGTTCCATATTTTTTGACTATGCTTCACTTTTTCTCCTAAAGAAATGTTTACATAGTAAGTTTTTTAAAAATATGTTTGCATGAGCTTATGATACCTTAAGGAATAAGTTGAATATTTGTTTTTATCATTTGACCTATTAACCTTTTTAATTTTAATTTTTTTCCATACCCATCATTGCTCCCCTCCCTCCTCTTTTCCCAGTCCTCCCCCAGATTCTTTCCACCCCCAACCCCCTATCTATTCCCCATAGAAAACAAGGAATCCCAAGCTGAGTCAATTCAGTCTTACCTCCAGTTGAGGTAAGACTGAGTCCTCCTCCTCCCCCACACGCTCCCCATATCAAGGCTGAGAAAGGTGTTCCCCTACAGGGCATGGACTCTGTGAAGCCAGTTTATGGACCAGAAATAAACACTGGTCTGAGTGCAAGAGGATACAGACACTGCCCTTGTCATCTACATTCAGAGGGTCCAAATCCATTCCATGAAGGTTTGTCAGCTGTCATTACAGAGTCTGCGAGCTCCCAACAGCACAGAACAGCCTACTTGGATCCCTTTGCTCTTATAATCCCTCCTCCATCTCTTCAGCTGAACCAGTAGCTCTACCTGGTGTTTAGCTATGGATTTCTTCATCTGCTTCCATCAGTTGCTGGATGAAGGTTTTATAATACTGATTAGGGTTGACCTATAAATCTTAAGGGCGGGATAGTTTATGATTTAGAAGACAATCAGCAATTGTAAATCATGGGTCTTCTTTTTATGTAAAGCTAAGTGTTAAGTGGTTAGTTGGATTTGACGTCAATGACAAAGGCATTTGCTTTCTACATTTGGTCATTAGTAACTCTACAAAATACAAGGATGGCCATTCCTCTCTTCACCCATTTCTTGATGGGAGTCAAGATAGTTCCACAAAGAAAGATTAGATATAGTTACTTTAAAAATAGTACTATTGTTTTATATGCTTTCCTTTTTTCTTCTTTGTTGTATTTTATTTTTATTTATTTATTTATTTTTTTAGAGACAGGATTTCTTGTGTAACCCTGGCTGTCCTGGAACTCACTATGTAGACCAGGCTGGTCTTGAACTCAGAGATCTGTCTGCCGCTGCCTCACCAGTGTTGATATTAAAGGCATGTGCCACCACCTAAATGTATGTGTTTTCTTAATATTAAAGTCTGTGTGGTGCATGTGTGTGAGTGTGTGTGTATGTGTGTGCACGCGCACATCTGTGTAAGTGTGCATGCATGCGTGTGTGCGTGTGTGTGAATATGTATGTGTGTGTGTATATGTGTGCATGTGTATGCATTGGAGCGTGCCTGTGTGCATACGTGTGTGTGTGTGTGTGTGTGTGTGTGTGTATGTGTGTATGTGTGTGTGTGTGTGTGTGTGTGTGTGTGTGTGTGTGTGTGTGTGTTGGAATTTGTTACCAAAGGCAAGTTACAGGTGATTGTGACTTGCCTGGTGTGGACATTAGGAACAAAATTCCAGCCTTCTCTAAGAGCAGCAAATGTGATTAAATGTTGAGCATTTTCCTCATCCCACATTTTATAACTAAAGAACCAAAGATTTTAGGCTGTTTCTAAAAAGCCCTATCATGAGAAATTTTAAATGTTATAATGCCATTGCAGTAAATTTAAACATTTGAAAATTTAAAACTGTACACAAGAAACATGAGGAAAAATAGTCACAGATTACATGGAACTGTTAACACACAAAGAAACAATGGGTGGAAATACAGAACCAAATCAAATTTGGACCCAGAAGTAGATTTGTCTTTTCTACATTTTGCAGGCATTTAGCAATTTTTTGGCTTTGAACGCAACAGCTAGCTTACAGATGCAAGCACTCATAGCGTGTTTTCGAAGATACAGAGTTATGCATGATTCTGAAGTCCTTGCAAAATGGATCCTCCACTGGAAACAGTGGACTCTCAGAAAGTATCAAGAGTAATTCTATGAATCAGATACCTTATAAGTATCTCCCATTGAAATCTCCTGACACTAAGCACATTTGTTCTTTGTTATTTACCCCATTTATGACAATGCCATACAATGCAAGAGAGCCATGGATGACGTAGGCAATAAGAACCGGCCATTGTATTCTGTTCTTCATATGTCACTTTACCCTCATCATGATTGCATGTGATAAGGACTATTTCTGCATTCAGTTTATATTCAAAATGAAATAATGAACATTAGGACAGTAATAACTTCCCTGGAGTCTCACCATGGGACATTATTTTTTTTTTTTATTTCAGTCACACCGCCATATTCAGATTGGTGAAAAGCCAGACATCTGGACCTATACTCATCCATCTCATTGACAGACTCAGAACTAGGCCTCGTTAACCTCTCAGGTGCTTCTAGAACTCACTGTTTCCTTTTCCTTCTCCATCATTTCTGGTCCAAGGATAATCTCTTCATGCTTTTCCTGTTCCTCTGGTTTCTGTGCCATCCTGACATTACCTTCTTTCCTTGTGTTGCTCTCCTTCATTTCTTCCTTCTAAGCAGCTTCTATGAGTATTCTGCCTTATCGTTCCAGCCAAATCATTTATTTTTTCTCCAATCTAATCTGTATGTTCCATTAATGTAAAATCCCCGCTACTGAAAGGATAGATGACTAGATGTTTCTATCACCAGACTGATTGCTCATGAGATCAGATTGTCAACTTCTAAGACGACTTTGTCTCAATGACTCACACATTCATTCATTCAATGTTTATTGATCACCCATTTTGTGCCTTGAACTTATTCCTTTCTGATAATGATGACAGTGGTAGCCATAACATGCTTAAGGATTATATGATGTAGGTATTTCCATTGCAATATATTTCTGAGACAATGCTTTCTATAAACCTTGAAATCCATTTTCATGGTAGCCATAAACAAGAGATCTTCCTGCCTCAACCTCTCAAGTAGTAATATTGAGGGCATGAATACCACTTCCACTATAGATACTGTTACTTTATTTATACCAAGAATAATGAAGAGCAGAAATTAAAGATACCACTGAGGAAACAAGTATCTTCGTTATATGCCTGGAATGATAAAAAAAAAAAGACTCAATATATTTTAGTTGTATTTAATATCATAAGTTAAATTAGCCCATAAGTAATATTGTCTTGAAAACAAACAAAATACACACACACGCACACACACACACACACACAAAGAGAAGAGAGAGAGAAGGTCGTGACTCCTAGGGTCAAAGGACTCTTAAGGGTCACTTAAGACCATCTGGAAACACAGGTACTTAAATTATGATTCATAATAGTAGAAAAATTTATGGAGTATTAATGAAATGATTTTATGACTGACATTCACCACAACATGAGAAACTGTTATAAATGATTGCTGAATTAGGAAGATTGAGAACCACTGATTTGGACAATCTTGACTTTAAAGTTAGACAATTGTAATCCCTCACTTTCCATCACTACTAAGTTATATTATCTCAATTAAATGCATTTATTTCTGTAAACTTCTATTTTAAATAAATTAGTTAGATTAGCATCAGTACTAATTCAGATGATGTTTATATAAATAAAATATTGACATACATGTAGAATGTTTAGTGATCCAGCTGGTATTAAGTGCATGAAATAACAACCAACCATTATTATAGTGGTCGCCATATAGCATAATATAGGATTCAATAATAAATTGATACAAAATTTTACATTTTTATGTAAATTTTCCAGTGTTGCTGTTTTCATCTGCAATGTTTGTTTCTTGTTATTATCACTACCCCTGTGACTTTGATGAAGAACCAGCAAAAAAAAAAAAAAAAAAAAAAATTCAGCCTGAATGTGATGATACATCATGGGAGTGCCACCGTGTCCTCCAGGCTTCAATATCACATTTGTCAAAGCCACACAATGTGCATCAAAAAGAGAAATACTACTTGCTCTTTCTGCTGTAAAACATTGCTGTTTACATAAAGAAGTAACCTTATTTATTTCATCCTGCTCTCATTGAATTTATGTTCCAGAAAGCCTCAAAGAACTTAAAAAGTAGGCTAAGTGTCTAGCAGACATTATATATATATATATATATATATATATATATATATATATATATATATGTCCATATATAATGTCTTAGCTTAACCATTTCAATTATGGTTGAACTAAAGAACAGGAGTGTTTTGAAAACATTCTTAGAGACCATTCCCTCAAGGAAAAACTAAGAATTTTATACATCTCTGACTACAAGGAAGGAATTTGTGGAATTCCCAGAAGATTTTAGCTGAAGAATACATTAGACAACACACACAAATTAATCTGAGATGCCAATCTGCCTGCCCTGGGCTCTCCACTGTGGTATTAGAATGGCTCATTGCCCAGAATTGTGGTCCTATGGAAAGGGTGGCTGAGCACGTGGCCCTTCTATCTTTCTTCCCTTGGGCGTGCTCAATGCCTCACTAGTGGTGAGTTTCTCAATGAGTAAATAAGTCCTGCTTCTTGACACACATTCCAAAGGCAAGCCAGACCTGAGAAAACAAAAGGCAAATATGTCAAAGAGAAATAACAGAAGGCTAACAAACCACAAAGAGTTGGGATGGTGGGGCTAATAGAGGACTTTGCTGAAAATCCAGTGCAAGCATTACTCAACGTTCTCTTTCAGTAAACATCCTTAGGATGGAGGCACTAGATAAGGAGTCCCAAGCAAATACATTGGGCCATTTGTGGTTGATAGTTCAGGATTTTATTTTGCTGTATCATCTGTGTACTCTTTACTGTTGTATTTCTTTTGGTTAAATCTTCCTTCCTCCTGGGAAACAAAACTCTCTACAATAACAAACATTGTCTGTGGTAAGTCCCTAAAATTCCAGAGCAACAGATTGTAAAGCCTGCTGGCCATTCCAAATACGCATGCACTATTTCTCACTTCAGCTGCTCATTGCCAACTCTGTCTTGCATATGTCATTTTTCTCTGGGTGCTAATCACCAACTGCTCCATGAAGAAGACATTCTGCCATACACACCAAATATGTTCTTCAATAAAAATAAAGCAAAAGCCTACTTGATATCCCAATATTATGAAGATTGTATCATATCTTCATTACTGATCTCCTTATGTTCAAGTCTGTAAAAAAATTAAGTATATTTTTAATTATTATATATTTTGACCTAAAAGAAAACTATAGAGAAAAATATAACTGCTTGAACACAGTATATCATCTTGGGATACATTAGTCAGACTTTATTAGAAGTATCTTTTACTTAATAGGAATTCACTTACAAGAATCCTGAACCTAAAAAATTAATTAACTGAGTCTCAGAATCATTCAACGAACCAGATGCTCTTGAAGAGAATCCCATGGTACTGACAGGTGGAAGGTTCTCACTGATGGGAGAGACAATTGGGAGCGCCAGGAACTCTGGCTGACTATGATGGCATTTTTCTTAGTAGGCTAGTGGACAGTCCTGACTTCTGCTTGCTGTTCTGACATGATGATTGTCACCACCCTAAAATTCTCAGCAAACTCTGCTTTGAAAGGAAATTAAAAAAACAAACAAACAAACAAAAAAACCCCCAAAAAACAGAAAGGCAACTTTTCCTACTTGTCTATAGCATAGATTTCCTGTCCCCTTTCAAGGGAACCCAGATCTAGACTTTAGGTACAATTCTCTAATATGTAGTACTAGACTCACTGTATGACTTTTTTTTTTTTTAATTTTAGAACAAGACTTTTCTCAATGACAGAATCTGTTTTGTGTCATCAACGTAAAGCGCTTTGAGCCTGTAGCTTCTGCAGTTTGGGGGCCCCTACACTGCCACTTGGATCTTTGGTTACAACGAACAGACCCATGTTTACTCTCCAGGCCTTCTGAAGGTTAAACTAGTCTTATGTGAGTACTTCGAAGCAGGTACCCATCACTGATTGTGGAAACTAGGCAAGATATGGAAATAGAATGATGAACTAAGGCTTCATTAAACTATGTGTGGACATCTGCTTTTAAATGATTCTCTATTGTCCAGTCATGGTGTTATTACTCATGCGACTGAAGGAGCTTTGTTGTTATTGTTCCAGTCTTATGAAAATTGGGTATAGGTTTGGAAAAACATGTGATATGACCAAGATTTATTCAATAATCAAGTCAGGATTAATGAATAAGTTTCTATCATAAATCCTGTGGTTGACCTCCTGGACTTATATGCCTTTTGCTCAGTAAAAAAAAATGAACAGCTTCAGATTTCTCTTGTATAAATATGCTGTTTCAAAATACACATAAGCAGTCTCTAAATTCAAAAAAAAAAGCAATAAGTTGCCTCACATAGCTATGGGAGCCTATTTAAAAATGCCAAGGTAGATCAATAGTGTTGAACAACAGAATTATCACTGAAAAATAATTGGTATGTACACAAAGGTAAAACTATATGACATTGGCAATTGTCACTGGGTTGCCCCCACCGATTTTGGTGTATGCACGTGTGTATACCTAAGGTATGGGTTCACTAGCCTCTGCTCGTGGATGTAAAGCAAGACCTTGACCTTCCAAATCCTCCTATAACACCCTTGGCTGTACTTTTTTGAGACACAGTTCCTCACTGAATCAGGGTGGCTGTTCCAGCCAGATCGACAATCAGTGAGCCACAGAGATAGCACTGCCTCCATGCCCGGGATTGGGGTTGCAGATGTTTGTTGCCATGCATGACTTTTACATAGGTAGTATTTGAACTCAAGTCCTATGGTTGTATGGCAGGCACTTTACTCATTGAGGGATCTGCCCACCCTTAGCATTTCTGTGGCTATTGAGCTTGAGAGCAATTTTCATTGTCATGAAATATCTATAAGAGTAGAGTAATCACAATAAGGTGGGAATTGACTGAGCCAAACACAAGCCTTGAGGATAATTTCATCTGCTGATCAATCTTATAAGAGACTCTAGAGCTTGAATTTTATTACATAATTGTCCAGGCATAAGAAGGCTTTGCATCTTCAAATCCCTGAGAATTTCCTGAGACCATGATTCATATTGACTGGAGTGGGTGATTCTATAGAGAATGATATGTGTATTAGTATTTGACAGTTAATACCTATAAAAACAGATAAATCGGACTTTAAGCAGTCAGAGAGAAAAGATTTATCTCAGAGAGAAAATATTTATCTCTGACAGCATCATCTAAACTATCATGTCATTCAGATTCAGATACATAGTTTCATTTATAGTATTTTTATTCAAGGATGTTTAAAATTAGGTGGACATTGTTTGCTGGGCAAGAGAATATTTTCTTCTTCAATGGCCAACCTCCCATTCACCATTCAATTTCACTTCAGGGATATGCTTCCAAGTTAATTCATATATAAGATGTCTTCACACAGTCTGAATCTCTGCATTTTAAATCATATTAATTGTAAAGCATCACAATGTAACCAAAGAATCCAGCCAGTCATTAGGAGAGTGTTGCATTTGACTGTGTCGTGTTACATAACTGAAAAATTACTGACAAGTATAGAGAAAACTGTCTTTATTTCTCTCAATAAGAAAGTATCTCACAAAAAGCTTTCTAAAAATACAACTAAAATGTTCATGTGCACATTGTTTCACTGCTAAAAATAATATTAACAGTAAGAATTACAATGTCTTTAATGACTAGATGATTGGAAGACAAGCTGTGAGATTATAAATTCAAGGGCTGTCTGCGCTATGGAGTGAGTTCAAGTGTAAGCTAAGTAACTTACTATTTTAATTACATTTTAACTTGTTTGTTTTGTGTGCATATGTGTGTGAGTGGATGTCCATGAGCACATGGTACACTTGGGAGGTCAGAGGACAACTGGTAGAGTGAGTTCCCTCCTTTCACCATGTGAGACCTTGGGGTCCAACCTCACTTTTCAGGCTTGCCAATAGGCCTTCTGCTCAATATTCCACCTTGCCAACCCTAAAAGACAACTCATTTAAACTCTATCTGAAAATTTTAAAATTCAAAGTAATGATCATATAGCTACAATACTTATCTAACATGGTTTAGGCCCTACCTAGTTTTAGTTTCTAGTACTAAGGAAAAAACTTCATTTGTCATATTTCTCATGTTATCTTAAGTTCCTGATATAATGACCAAAGCCTTTAAAATCCAGGGTCTGATATAATGCATAATTCCTCAATTAAATAAAAGGAAACAGATAGATAGTCAATAAATGCCTTTTGCTGTGTTTTTAATAGACAACAAAAAACGAAGCAGCCAGGTTTACATAATTATATTTGACTTTTGCAGGTTTCCACTACCCTCCTTGCCTATGATAGACTCGGTTCCAAGGATTATACAACTGTTGGTGAAGCTTTTGTGGAGATCTGCCACTCTATATTTAGTGGCACAAATGCACTAGCATTATTCAGGAGCAGAAAAGTAAACCCCTCAGGTGAGGAGCTATCTATAACTCTGTCCACCAAGAGTCAGGAAAATGATCTACATTACCATTTACAAGATTTGGAATTCCCACTTGGGCTTTTCCTTGGTGAAGTGAACTAGACAGTTTTTCAGTTCCTAGCAGAGATACTCAGAACCTTACAAATGAGAATTGAATTTTCAGATAATACATCCAGTCTATAAAAGGACAAGCATATAAAAAGTGCCATAATTAAATTTTATTTTAAGGCTTCTTTTTCACTAAATAGGCCATAGTAAGTCAAAAGTGGCTTTATATATCCTCGGTGCTCTTTTGGTAGAGCTCCTGAAGGGCTTACGAATGAAAATAAGAATCCAACTTGGGCCTCAAATGCAAATGAACCACCCTCACCCCCCTCCTGCCGCTGTATCCTATCTCTACTCCAAAGTAATTATCAATATAAACACACTCCCAGAGCAACTAAATCTATTTTGAAAGGGGGAGGAGATGTATGGTGTACACAGCTCCTCCTTCATCTGCTATGGAGGAAATCTAAGTTCAGCCTATCTGCAATCTCCTTGGTAGACATGGGATAGATGATGAGGCTTAAGAGTGGAGGGATAATGACCTTCTCAATTCCTGCTCCAGAATAAAAGTTCTGAGTTTATTTTTAAAAGGTAAGCCCAAGACTGTCTGTCTAAAAATAATTGAACATAAAAATATCTTTGTTCTCAAATTGGCTTTGCCAAAATGGCCACAATAAAATGTCAAAAGTCCGTAGCCCCTAGTTAAAGAGATGTATTGGGGAGCCAAACCAATCTATCACAGACCCATCTGCTCCTGTGTGTGTGTGTGTGTGTGTGTGTGTGTGTGTGTGTGTGTGTGTTTTATACAATGGACTTTATAATCTATACTGTTTGTCTCTTGAACACTCATGATATAAAACAGCCAAGTACAACGTGTAGGTTAAAGCAGGATTTCAATTGTTATATTTGTAAGTCTCTGAAGCTGACTTTTACTTTCAGCCAGCATCTTCCCAGATTATGAAACCTTAATGAATTCAGTCAGTTTTACCCCAGGAGCACACAGCATTGGGTATAGTATCATAAGTCACACAATATTTCCTCATGATATCTCTATAATGTTCATTACAGACACCTTGATTTCTTCTGTTTGGACTTATCTGACACTGAGCGTGCTCTCCTTGAGCGTGCTCTCCTTGAGCGTGCTCTCCTGCACGCCATTCTTTTTGCAACTGATGGGCCTTACTGTAGTTGCTAAAGCTGGATTTTGATTGTTTAGTGTTCTTGGCATGCCTTATGCCTTGGTTTTGACTCTGTTTCCTTTTAACCCACATCATTCTCTAACGTGGGTGTCTTAAGAGTCTCTCTCTCTCTCTCTCTCTCTCTCTCTCTCTCTCTCTTCTCTCTCTCTCTCTCTCTCTCTCTCTCTCTCTCTCTCTCTCTCTCTCTCTCTCTCTCTCTCTCTCTCTCTCTCTCCTTAGCTCATTCCTACACTGTTTATAAATGCCACAGAAACACAGCCCATTCATTCTCATTCATTCTTCATGGATTTCTCCTCCTCCTCCTCTTCCTCCTTCTCCTCCTCCTCTTAATGTGCATGGCATTTTGTTTGCTTGCAAATCTGTGTGCAGGTATTGGATCTACTGAAGCTGAAGTTATAGGCAGTTGTGAGCTGCCATGTGGGTGCTGGAAATTAAACTTGGGTCCTTTGGAAGAGCAGCCAGTGCCTCTTAACTGCGGAGGCATCTCTTGGGATCAGGAAGCCCACAAACCTTACTCAGATGGCAGACATCAGAGAGTTTCAAGACTCACAATCCACCCTCGTAAGATGCAAAGGATTGCTGAGGAAGAGGAGATTCTCCTGTGGAGCTTCCCAAGAGCTGGGCAGGTTTGCTGCATTCATGAATTGTCACAACTTTAGGAAGGGCTTTTTCTTCATGCAGCTACCCTTCAGCCACCTCGTCTATGTTCCTGTAAGTGACCTCAGTCAACTCATTGGTTCAAGGCTAAACAAGGAGGGAATCATTTCTTCTCTTTTTTTAATTGAAAATGATTATTTTTCATACCCTGATGCCAATCTTGGTTGAACAGACATTTGCTCACATCTCCACATTGTGTAGCATGCTCTTTGGCAGTGCTTTGGCATTTTCCTTTCAAGAAATAGAGTCTATTTTTCTGCTCTTTAAATATCATCTGTCCTAATAAGTTGATTTTATTGATAGAACATGGGACCAGTGATGAAATTGCTCTGAGCATTGCTCCAGGGGAACATATGGCTTCTGATCTCTTGGAATACGATACTGAAATCATCATTTGAGGAAGCCAGTTATAGTCACTAGAAAACAAAAAGCAAAAAGAATTTTTTTTTTTTTTTTTGCTGATATCTCTTAGATCAACTACTGGTGTGGGAATGCCTTTCTGTGTGCTGTAAATATCAGTCTTTAAATAAAGGAACTGTTTTGGCCCATGACAGGCACCATAGAAAAAGCAGGAGGAGAAGTCAGAGCATAGGTAGGAGAAGCAGAGCAGAGTCAGACAGACCAAGCCTGAAGCCCAAAGGAGCAACATGTAAGGAACACACGTGAGCCACGGGCCACATGACAGACAGATTAATGATAATGGGTTGAGTTAAGATGTAAGAACAAGCTAGCAATGTGCCTAAGCCATAGGCCAAACAGCATGAAGTTGATATAAGCCTCTGAGTCATTTCTGGGGGCCTGAGCAGCGGCAGGCAGCTAAGGGGTTTGGGGCTGACTGCAGGTCCTGGGTCCAGACCTCTGGCTGCCCGAGACCAAGAAAACCAACTACTACAAACTACCCAACATCAGCACCGAGAGTCTGGTAGATACATAGCTTTCCCAGATCACCAGGTGACTACAGTTACATTTAGAACTCCAGGTAAGAATAGTAAAGCAGTCAAACTAAATCAGCTCAAATCGCTAACCAACAAAGTCATAATGAAACAGATAGTGTATTTTAAACAGCTTGTTACATACTAATAGATCATGGATTAAATCTAACTAAAGAGAATAGGTACAATATGGTTTCCAAAAGACAAACTGCTGGTAATTTATGTTTTAGCCAAATTCAGAAAATTGTTTTCCTTTTAAGTCTATGATGTTCCTTCACTACCGTGATCTATTCATATCTAACAGTTATAGATTGTTTTATTAAAGCTCATCTCTTTAATATTGACTTTCACTGTGTTATATTGAGGCAAAGCAGAAACTACCATTATTCTCATTTTGTTAGTGAGGTCAGTGACCTACGACAACACCTAGCTACACCCAGCCACATGGTAGTGGAGGACAAGTTCAGGATCAAGGTCCAGTGCTCTTTGGCATATGCTATGCTGCTTTATAGAAACTCTTTCTGGATGCAGTAATATCATCTAATATTGACAAGCATAGACTAAATTTTGAGTTTACATTATTAAAATCGTTGACTCTGGGTTTGTTTTTAAACAGTTCCAATCATCAGTATTGTTCATTCTTCATTACAGACAGACAGACAGACAGACAGACAGACAGACAGACAGATAGATGATAAGTAGATAGATAACAGAAAGATGATCTATATAGATAGATGATGGATCGATAGATAATAGACAGATGATAGACAGACATATATAGAGAGAAATTGATGTATGTTATATATACATGTGTTCAGTTTAAAAAGAGTTTTGTTCTGAAATTTCTGATTTACATTTCAGAAAAATTTATTTAGCAAAATTCTTCACGGTCTAATAATGCTTTGAATCGTTTTACAAGCAATTTGTACCTTTTATCTCTAAATCATGTAGGCCTATCTTGCCAATAAAACTCAAAGTTGTCTTTCACATTTTTAAGGAATTTTATAAATATCAACATACAATACCAATGAAAGTCATCATTTGAATACATTAAATACTATATCACTTATTTAATGTCATTGTGTTCTTGAGATGTTATTACCTGGTTTCCGCTTCATTTCTCACAATTGACAGAAGTGTTTGCTTTGTCCTGTACTCTACCAGGTATCTTAGGATGTGCCTTGCAACAGCTTCATGAATTTATGAAAAGAAATACATCCTTGTCTGGGTCCTACTTGCTTCTATTGTTAAAGATGTTCTCAAAGGCTGGAAAGGCAAGGGCAGATGAGGTAATTGCATTGTTTTCTCAAAAGATAATTAAGAAAATAAGAAGTAAAAAGAAGATATCAATATACACACAGATAAATGTTATCTCTAGCTTATAACACATCACTTTAATTGTCATCATCATTAGATTGTTACAAAGAAATTGCCATTCAATACTCTTTTAATATTCTGTGGATGAAAATCTGGTATAATAAGATATATAGAAAACACTGGGGAGTGACAAAATTAGCCCCTATTAGTGAGGCATGCAATAAAATCTTCTGTTGGGAAGAAATCAGAAGAAGCTGTGTAGATTCCCTCAGGCCAGCCTCTCCCTTCGGTCCCCACTCCATGCCTAATAAAAACATCATATCACACAGAGTGACTAATTCCAGTGTTTCAGATTCTTGCCCTAATTTCTATTATAAAATGGCATGACAATTAACTTATATCTAACTGAAACATACAACAGTACAATATAATTTCCATGCACAATATATAAAATATTGATTGGAATGAGCTGATAATTATTATGAGATATTAATTTACTTGTATTTTTCACCACAAGAAACAAAATTGACTATCACACTTATGTAAATATTTCTACTTGTTCAAATTGATATACTTTGTGGTCACACAGATAATAAGTGATATAGTAAAGAATATATAGTCTAAATGCTAAAAGCAGGGCTTTTTGGAAGGAGCCTCTAATTGGTTTTAAATACCAAATTATCACCCTTAAATTATGCACATACAAGTAATACTAAATGGATTGAGGAGGTTGTATTTACATATTTGTGTGTGTGTGTGTGTGTGTGTGTGTGTGTGTGTGTGTGTGTGTGTGTGTGAAACAATAGCAATTAAAGAGAAATAAGCTATGGACTTGAGAGAGGAGGAGACAGAGGGAGAGAGCTAGCCCAAGGAAGGACATGGCTGGAGTAAATGGAAAAGGGTAAATGATATAATTATATTTTAATTAAAATTAAAAGTTACATATGGAAGGGGAGATTAGTGTCAGAGAGTTTGCTTTAAGATTTTATCTTCTAGTTTTGTCAGAAGCTACACACATAAAGTCTCACCAACATGACTGACGAAGCATGAACTAAACAAAGCCAACAATAATAAATTTGACAAAGTGGAGTGGTAAGAAACCCACAGGGTCTCAGCCATGCTGAGGAAATCTGGGAGTGGGAGAACCTTCTCAGAGGAAAAGTAGAACAATTGGTTATCCTGTACCAAATATCGACTATGAGCAGGTTTTATAACCACACACACACACACACACACACACACACACACACACACACACACACACACACACACGGAGAGGCTGTGAACTTAAAAAGAAGAGCAAGGAGAGGTATGTGGAAAGATGTGGAGGAAGGAGGTGGAAGGGGAACGTATGTAGTTATGATCTCAAAAATGGAAGGATAAAATACGTACTTTAGTATCAAAGATAGCCCTTAACTTCTACTGTTTCTAAACTGAAGAGTCCTTCGAGATGAACTTGATATTGTATATAAATAATTCTGTAAGTATCAGTGTGTTAAACCAACAGATGATGTCACTGAAGTGAGAAGCAGCAATGGGCCGCTGTGACATGAACTTTGAACAGTTGCTCTAGAATGATTTCTAGTTATATCTTAAGGGTGAAAACTAAAGAAGTTATAGACAAATATGGAAGCTGTTCTAGGTGTAGCTGCCTGTTTCCTTTCCTCCTTCTCTCAAGTATTTATTAGACACTTGGTGGAAATGCATTTGTGAAATTAATTGTAGGGCTAATTTAGACAGTGCTACTTTGAAGAGCATACTTAAGCAAGTACTTGAGAATAATTCTTCTTGCTCATCTTCACTCACTCTCATAAGTTTCCTCTTCTTCTATATGAGTCTCGTTTTAATATGGTTTCTTTGCAGAGTATGAAAACACCGTCTGATCCAGCAGCAGCCTCGGTGTGTCTAGATCAAATAGCAGTTACATTTAATAAGTTCATAAATAAGACAGGAAGAAACTGCTAATGGAATCGCTCCTAAAACTTTACAGCCCAATAAAATCATGTCATTCCAGAGGGCTCACACATTCCAATATTCATCATAATCCTAATAACATACATGGTAATAGAGTAAAAAATAGTATTGGAAATGAAGAGAAATGACTTCCATGTTCCACCCCAATCATCTGTTTGATCCGACTCCAGACAAACTGTTAGACAGCTAACTTCATAGTATGTTGAAAATCAAGAAAAATATACCTTAGATGCTTTTAGGAGATAGGAAAGAAGAAGTTGAAAGAAATCTAACAAGGTGGCCTTCCACATTATAAGCATTCAGTGACTTATAGGTTCCCTTCTTCTTTCTGCTGCTCCATTCTCTTCCACTTTCTTCTTTTATCTCTGTATCAACTGTCAGTCAGAATGAAACTACAAAATTTCATTGTTAGGATGATACATCATCACATTATATCTTTTATGTGAGATGAAATATTCCAAAAAAAAAAAAAAAACCCACATTGCCCGTGCATGCTGGTAGCAAATGATGCCTCTAAAGAGCTTTCACATTTGTATTCATTAAAAGTGTTATGTTCATATATAAGAAAAAATGAACATTTGAGCACTTCAAGGTTCATAGAAATCGAAAACTGGATATGACATTCAAAAGAAAAGGGGTGAGCATCTGTTCAAACAATGGAGAGGTTGTGAGTACTTGCTACATGCTGAGACAGAAGCTTGTCCTTGTAAAATTTTTATCCTCATGGGGAGGACAAAACATTCAGCTTTACTGGACTTTTGTTTACAAGGGAAAGGTTGATGCAGACTGAGCAAGGATGGAGAACTTATTTAAGATTTCAATTGAACAGACACACAGCCCCAAGAAGGTATGTGCTGCATGGAGAAGGAGACGGAAAATCAGACAGGAAATAGAAACCACACAGGTGTTATTGGGAGAAGCAGTCTTAACCTGTTGAAGGAATCACACAAAGGAGACAAGGTAAGGTAAGCGGGGACTGTATTTTGTAGAGCATAGTATTGTGCATTTGATTGAAAAGCCTATTGCAGATTTTGAACATAAGAATGGCTGATTGTACCTGTCCATGTAAAAGATAGCCAGGAGATGGGAGATAGATACAGGAGACTCCTTGGAGGCTTGTGGACCAACCAGATTCTGTCTCAAGAAGGATGGAAGGGAGAATCAATGGGTGAAGTTGCTCTCTGAGTCTATTCATGGACATAAACACTCACACCTATTAGTGGAGACAGATAGGGATAAAGGAAGAGGGAGAAGGCTATTTTTAAAATAATGTAAAAGTCACCTACTGAAAATGTGCCTATGTTACCAGTAGACAAGAGGGTGAAGAGGTTGGTTAAAACATTTTCTATTGAGGCAGAGAGAAGAAGCTGTCAGATTTAGGTAGAGAGAGTGGGACTTGATTGAGAGTTAAAATAGAGAACTCAAGGAAGCAACTAGAGCTCCTGAAATGGTGCCTTAGAATGATGGGAAAATATTGGAAGAAGAAAATTTGGGTCTTCCAAAAATTTTGTTCCAGACTTGGTGATAACTAGCAGATGTGCAGTGAACGATGCTGTCAAGTAGATATATGGTTTAAGTTTGGGGGAACAGCCCAGGGTAAGGACAGAGATTGGTTGGCTACATAAGACATAATATTTCTGGTCTGATTTGTCTATCTGAAGCAAGATTATAGTCAGAAAGCATAAAGACCAAAGCGTGGGAATCTCTGATTCTGACAATTACAAGACATGGTATAAATGGCTGCATTCAATGAATAGCTAGTAAACTATTGAGGTAGGAGGAAATTCAAACAATCTAAAAGGCAGTTATAATTCAGAGTTAGATCAACTGATGAAAAATACTGAGTACCAACCAGACAGAAAGGCAAAACAGTTCCAATTCATCTGTCTTGAAGGTCTATATTGTGATAGAGCCAGTGGTGCATTTTAATAATTTGGCAAAGTTGAGGCAAAACATCCCTGATGAATAATTAGCTAACTAGTTTATGCAAAAAGCAGTGTTGAAAGCCTGGAATCTGGACAGGACTGGTAAAGGGAAAGATGGAATGTAAAGGAAGGGATCAGAGGGGAGATGCTGTGAAGATGATTTCAAATGGGCCCTTGGAGGCACTTCCTTTTCCTCTGAGTTAAGTGTTGAAAAAAAGCCCTGCTGTCACTCCAGTGACTTCTTCATCCCTGTTATCTCTCTCTCTCTCTCTCTCTCTCTCTCTCTCTCTCTCTCTCTCTCTCTCTCTCTCTCTCTCTCTCTCTCTCCCTCTCCCTCTCCCTCTCTCTCTCTCTCTCTCTCTCTCTCTCTCTCTCTCTCTCTCTCTCTCTCTCTCTCTCCCTCTCTCTCTCTCTCTCTCTGTGTGTGTGTGTGTGTATGTGTGTGTGTATACATGTGCACACACTCTTGCTTGCACACACACCTCTTTTAGAGATAGAGAGAGAGAATAAGAACTATTCTTGTTACATAAAATGGATCATAATATACAAATAAATGGTGCTGTCATTCCATAGGCTTAACAGGACTCATTCCAGGAAAGACATTATTGCTCAGGGGCTTGGTACTCAGTCACTTATAGGAGACCATACATTGCAGGCTCAGATCTGAGTGGAAAGGGCTGGAAATTCAAGTTCCTGCCCTAGCTTCCTTCAACACCCTTGCTCTCTTCTCAGTCTACCCAGAACACCCATTCAATGTAAGTTCTTCACTTGACTGTAGCCTCCCTCAGCTGGGGTAAGTTTCTAGACCTTTCTATCCTTCTTGCCCATTATATAACCTATTCTGGCCCAATTATCCCATTTCTGTACCTATCTTCTCACTTTCTGTCAGGCTCACGCCTCTGTCTTGTAACTAACTCACTACAGAGAGCTTCCCCTTTCCTTGTGCCTACCTCAGTATTATCTATCCTAAAAGTCTCTTCAATGTCAAAGATTTGTAATGATTACAATGGTTTTCAATAACTGCTTAAATATTTTCTATAATTAGTTCTTTAAAATGTCTCTTTCAGGTAAATGTAATGTGAGGTTTCTGATCCAGGACATGGATCAGAAAAAGGACATTTGTGGGAAAAAAGAAAAAGAAAAAAATCTCAATAAAATACCATATTAACGTTAGTTTCAATTTTGACATATGCATTGTAATATAAGATGTCAGTCAGCATGAGCAGAACCTAGTTAAGAATTATCTTTGTAGCCTTTCTGTAAAACTAAATGTACCCCAAATGAAAGTTTATTTAAAAAATTTATATTCCCAGGAAGACTTTCTTCTCCATAACAAAAACCTCTTTTGGCTTCTGTGTCTTTCTTTGGTTTCTCAGAATGACTACTGAGTGTCTCTCTCCCCCTCCCTCTCCAACACACACACACACACACACACACACACACATACACACACCACACACACACACACACACACATACACACACACACACACACATACACTTACAGTATAACAACTCTGTCTACAGCTTCTTTAATCATGGCTTGTTCACGTTCACATCGCTGGACACATAAAGAAAATCTTACACAGTAGTCATTCTGAGAAACCAAAGAAAGACACAGAAGCCAAAGTACTAAACAGACTTTGTTACCTCTCTCTCTAGCCTTATACAACTGTGGTCCTGCATTGCAGCTCTCAGAAGGAGCCAAGTATCATCACCTAAATACTTGACAAATTAAAAATTCTTTTCAAAATTCCTCGCTTCCACAGAGTCAATGAGCCTTGTCTCATTTACCTGCTAACTAGTACTATGATCCGTTAACTCACTTTCACATTTACTTCAGCAACACAAACACTTGTCTACACATTTTTCTACTCAAGACAGCCCAAGTTTTATTATGCCCTTTCCTTGCTTAGTATCCTTTCTCACTACTAAAGAGTTATGTTTCAATGTGTTTTAATGCCTGTTTTTCAATAAACACTCTATGTATAAGGCAATTTTTATAACATAAAATAAACACACTACAAGGATGATACTTCAAGAGTAGAATTCCAAGCAAATGTGCCAATTTACTTGACACAGAAGGACAAGTTTGATGTGATTGTAATATTTGGATGTCTTTAATTGTGTTGTTTTGCTTATGTGTGCTGGATAAATTTGATGGGGGAGAAGTAGCTCCTTGTCATGAACATTTCTTTAATTAGACTTTAGTTCAAAGCTGTATGCACATATGTGTATGTATGTGTAGTGTATGTTTTTAGCACAGTTTAACAAGATAATTGTGCATCATTTCCTCCAAATATCTCTTTTACAATCTCCTCTGCCATTCATATTAATTATTTCTTTAGCAGAGCTAATAAATCTTTGGGAGGTTATATACACAAAATATCCTGGCCTTTAACAATTTACTTTTACTTGAAGAAATTAATTTTTGTTCAAAGGAGATATATTTTAAAGTATGGGAAAGGGGTTTGCATGTCTTGAGTTTGGATAGAACACACATTAACATTTCCCATTAAAGGTAATAGATTTAAAATTAATATTACTTAATGACTTTTGACATAGCAGCACAATTCTCAAGAACAAAGGGAAGTAATTCAATTAGTCAATTATATTCTTACTGCTTTTAGAGAAAACTCTAAACTTCTGAATAAGATTTGACAGGTACATGAGTCCCTTGCTAATACCCCTACTTTACTTGTTAACCTTCTAGCCAACTGGAGTCACAAAATTCTTTGAGACAGGTTCTAACTGCATAGTCCTGAATGGGCTGGAACTTACTAGACAGACCAGGCTAGCCTTGAATTCACAATGATCCACCAACCTCTGCCTCTGAAGTGCTATTACTTACTAAAAAGGTATGTCATCATGTCCAGCTGGAATGACAGAACTCTTGTACCAGCTCAGCTGCTACATCCCTTAAAATGGTGGTTAGGCTAATTTCCACATACAGAGAATTGAACAACACATTTAAAATGACAAAGAAGGGCCTGGAAAAGGGTCAGTGGTTAAGAGTACTTGCTGTTCTTCCAGAAGACCCAGGTTCAAACCTTAGCATCAACATGACATATTTTAACTATTTATATAACTCCAGCTCCAGGGGATCCAATGCCCCTTTCTGGCCTCTGCCTACACCAGTCAGGCACACAGTGCACAGAACTGCATACAGACAAAATACCATATGCATAAAATAAAATTTTAAAAATAAGTTTAAAAGACAAACAGAAAATATCTACTTTAAAACACACTTGATGAATGAGTTGTTATTTATAATCCATCTTAAACTTTTCCAAAAGAATCATGGTTGGGGGTTGGGGATAGCTCAGTTAAGTAAAGTGCATACTGAAGAATTATGCCTGTAATCCCAGTGCAGGGGAGGCAGACACAAGAGGATCTTGGTGACTTGATGACTATCTAGTCTACCCAAATTAATGAAAAAATAAGGTAGAGATTAATTAAAGAAGACAACTGACATTGATCCCTGGTTTCCATAGAAATGTTCACACAGTACATACACATAGGAACCCCCCTACACACATACACATACACTGTGTGTGTGTGTGCGCGCGCGCGTGCGCATGTGTGTGCACATATCAAATGATATTGTCAATAAGGAAGCAAATGTTTCATTATTGTACTGAAGAGTGCCATTTAATGTCTATGTATTACTCCTCATAGGTTTTAATTTTAAGAATAGTAAAACTGTTTGGTTGAACTTGTATTTTGCTTAAAGCAGAGCTTTTCTTATCTAGTTTTCCCTATCTGACTAACACATTTTTCTTTTTTACTAATACACATTGTTAACACACTTGAGTAGATGTAGTCACTAGACATCATCTCAAAGGGTCTTTCCAGATGATGTGATAGACTCTAAGATGATCTTCCCTATGACTGCCTGCTATAAAGGATGCCAATGTACAAGAATGGAAGCAGGGAGACATAGACAACTATTTGAATATTCTAAGTGAGAAGTGAGAATATTTCCTTAGATCCAGTGGAAATGATTTGAGATAAGCAGGTATGAAAATGTTACAATGAGCCGCCAAAATATAGAAGACTAGGAAAGGATAGGTTGGGGTGTAGGAGGTGTGAAAAATCAAGAGATTGCTCTTGGCATATCAAGCTTGATTTGCTTACTAGACACAACCATAAATTTCAAGCAGTCAGTAGATAGTTTGGACCAATAGAGGTAAGTTTGACAATTATGTCTATATTGCCATGGTACTAGCTGAGATCCCAAAGCAGAGTGTAGATGACTCAGGAGGTGTTCACATTCAGACACTAGCAGTCAGTAAAGTGAGCACAAATGACACTGAGTGAAGCAAACATCAAAGAGAGTGGCATAAAGCAGAATCCTATCTCAGCTTTCTTCCTCTTCAATTTATGAAAAATTTGCATGTAGGCAGACTCTTCTGTCCCACCCATGGGTTTCCAAATAACCACACAAAGACTTCTGATTAATTATAAATGCTCCATCAATAGCTTACGCTTGTTACTAACTAGCTTTTATAACTTATATTAACCCATATTTTATCTATGTAGCAGTACTTTTCCTCAGTGCAACATGCCCATCTCCTGCTTCCTCTGCATCTCTCTCAAGATTTCTCAGGCTCCTCCCTCCCTTTTCCTCATGTGACTCTCTTGCTCAATATCTTCTTGCTCAGCTATAGGCCAGTCGGCCCTTAATTAACCAATGAGAGTAGCACATGTTTACACTGTACAAAGATTGTTCCGTGTATTTGCATAACACTTAAATCTAGAGATCAATCCACATGAGTCTGTTCAATGGATAATGGGAATTTATTAGGATATGAATCGGTGAGATACTCATGAAAAATGAACCGAATGAACAGTTGAAGTTGGGCTCTGGGAGTGCAAGCATCTGGCTGTCTGGTGTCTGGCCATGCCAAGAGTGAGCCTTCTCTCCTTCCTCATAGAAGGTCATTAGGAATGCCAGAAGTCACATAGGCAGACAAGAAGCACCACCTCTCAGGCTGGATAACCCAAGGTCATGGGGTGGAGCAAATACTACTACACTTAAATTATTTTAGAATGAAAGGGGCCTTCAATAAATGAAATGAATTATTATAGGACAAGCGCCTCCTTGCTGTATGAATCAAGAAGTAAAACCTTTTTCTCTATACTGATCATGTTATATCAATGGAATTTTCTTGGAATATCTTTAGGTGCCACACCAACTTAAACTTTACAAAGTTAATTGCTCCTTGTATTGTCCTAGTACATTTTTTATTTATGTTAAACACTATGACAAAAAAATAAACTTGGCTAGTTTACTAGATTACTAGATTACTTCATCTTTCAGTTTATAGTCCCAGTCAGGGCAGAAACTCAAGGCAGAAACCTGGAGGCAGGAACTGAAGCAGAGATAATAGACAAGTGCAGCTTAATGGCTTATTCTCCATGGCCAATCACCCTGGTTTTTATATAACTTAGGACCACATCCCCAGAGGAGGCACCGCACACAATGGCCTGACCCATCTCACATCAGTCATCAATAAAGAAAATGCCCCACAGTCTTGCCTACAGGCCGATATGATGAAAGTATGTTCTCTGCTGAGATTTTCTTTTCCCTAGGTAATCTAGTTTGTGTCAAGTTAACAAAAAAGTAACTAAAATGTGCATGCACCAAAATTACCATGACATGCTTTGACTTATGGAAGCATTACAATAATAATAAAAATAAACAACTTTCCATTCCATGGAAAATGTATTATGGTACATTTTGCAACTAACTTGTTTAGATTTATATAAATGCTATTCTCCTCCAAATAAAAATATTTTAGACAACTATACACAGCTTCTTTCCTTCTCTCAGAAGCCATGCAGCGTTGACCATTTGAGGCCAGAGCTCTCATGGAAGATGTGTGTCACAGTATTCTAGGAGCATTGGGTTTTAAAAATTCATAGCCATATCTCACTCATGGGGACTCAAATTTTGTAAAACATGTGAAGAAAATACTTTTTCCAAAAAGTAAATAAAACCTCACATGATGCTTCTGGAGAGACCTCATAAGAAACTGTTGCTCAATCCCCAAGACCTTGGGTGTTTCAAATGAGTTATTTGAAATTCATGAAGTTTCTGGAAGCTTCTCTTATTTTACGCGGCCTGTCTCTAGCCAGTCTATGAAAGTCACCTTGTAATTTGCATAAAAATAAAAACTGCCTTTAATATTCATAACAAGACACATAACTTTGTAAAATATATGCCTCCTACTTACTGAAAGCAGATGTGATCATTTTAATAGTTAAGAATAATTATTTTAGGAACATATGAAGACTTCTGTCTCAAGTTTACTGCTGTTTATGTTTGGACAGAGTTGGGCAATAAGCCTATATAGTAACTATATAGTATAAATAATATTCTCATCAATCATGTTAAGACTTTCTTGAATTATAAGAAAGTCATATCCTGCATTGTATTTATTTTGATTACCTTGGTTCTCTATGGAAATACCTTTGCCCAATGTAACCACTACGCCACTGAGCCCTAAACGTGTAGCAAAATTAGCTTCATCTATTTTTTAAAAACCTA
Source organism: Phyllotis vaccarum (assembly GCA_033318265.1). Classification (NCBI taxonomy): domain Eukaryota; kingdom Metazoa; phylum Chordata; class Mammalia; order Rodentia; family Cricetidae; genus Phyllotis; species Phyllotis vaccarum. The sequence goes on from JARWLC010000014.1 coordinate 25,896,346, forward strand.
GTAGGCTGATAGTCTCTCCTTGATACATTTCACCTCAGAGAAGAGAGACAAGGAAACATGTGGGATATAAATTGATATGCCTCCTTTCTTAATTTTTGCAAGCATAATTATTAGTTATGAGCGACTCTAGTTAATTTTTTATTCACTACTCCACTGGGCATCCCTAACAAAGACCCTCTGATTTCAAGCGGCTTTCTCAAGCCAATGGCTTTTATTCTTTAATCTTTGAAAACAAAGAGTACATCAGAGTACATGTGGTTTTTTTTTTTTTTTTTCAGTTGTAAGGTGCTTCAAAACTATTCTTGGAAGTGAAATATTAATACAAACATATATCTTAGATTCTTACTTTTAGTTATTGGGAGGGTCTAGGATAGAGATTATGGTAAATAATCTCAAAGTCTTTTTAATTTTTTCTATCTCTAACACATTTTTATTTGTATTAGACTTTCAAACTAATGACGTTTTCATAATTGAGTACCATTAGAACTTATTCACATTTAATATTCCATTCACCCACCCTTGTCCTAACCCCCGATAGTCTCCCCTTTCACCCTCAAGGAGTCGTCTGTCTCCTTGATATTATGTCTGTGTATTCTTGAATACATACTTGAACCTGGATGTCTTGTTTTAGAGGTGACATGCAGTGCTTCTCTTTCTGTCCTGTTCTTATCTTTCTCCCTATGCCTCCTTTTTTTCCCCACTGTTTCTTTGAGCCACAGAGGCCCATTTCTAGTTCTCTGTGGATCGCTATTGGATTTGGGCAGGGGTGGGGGGAGGTCAAAGTATTACTGTGTTAAGCAGTCTTCCCTGAAACTTATAGAGATCTGCCCACCTCTATGTCCTGAGTGCTGAGGTTAATGTTATATGCTATCGCATTTTTGCTGACATTAGAATGTTAACGGAGCCATTCTCATAATGCTAATTCTGCCTCTCCAGGAGCATGATAGGTCTTCTGTCTTCCAGTGCCCTCGGTACCTTTTGAAGTTTTCATCATAGAGGTTTGTCATCTCCTGGGTTAATTTGGCTTTTGAGTATTTGGGTATTTGTTTTCTTGGCTCCTTTCCATGATGTTGTGAAAATGACCATTTCTCCAACTTCTCTGTCAGAAAGTTCATTACTTGTATGTAGAAAAATAAAATATTTTTGTTTGTTGACTTTTAAAGTTTTTGGTCCTCACACTTTACTAAAAAATATTGATTCTGTCTTAAGCTTTCATGACTTAGATATTCTCTCTCTTTCTTGCATGCACAAGTAGGATTTCTTTAGTTACCTTCACCATTTCTGCTCTGATGATCATGACTTGCATTAGCTTGCATTTGACAGGAAGGTTACAAGTGTAGAGGGTAGACATTGAAGAACTTGGGCATGAGTGGGATTGGGATACATGATGTGAAATTCACAAAGAATCAATAAAAATAATTGGAGTCTTCCCCAGTGGAGATGAAGTTGAAGAATCTGTTTTTCCACAATAAGACTGGTGCTGAACTCAGAGGTCAGAGGTCAACCCAAGCTGCTTTTCCTTTAGGAACTTCTCTTTGCATATCAGGAACCTCTGCTAGCCACCCATTGTACCCTTTAGGCAAGGCACATTATCTCTCACTCCTGAGACTCCTCAGTGCCTACATACACTGAGAATCCCCAGAACCTGTATATAAATATATATAGCATTGGGAAAAAGAGAAGTAAACATAGTATTGAGATCTGTACACATCTCGGTGCTTTATAAAGCTGCCAGACAGTAAACATCCTATTGGAACCAGGCTCTGGAAGCCATGAGCTTACGGGAGCTTCAAGCTTCCAAGTTCTCAGCTTAGCCAGCAGTGCACAAGAGCCCATAAATGGCTCCAGATGTTGGGCCACCTGCTGACCTCAAGATCTTTCTTTTCCTACACTACTACCTTCTACAACTGCCTTCCACCCAAGGGCTATGGCAGGTGGACCACAGTCTGTTCCTTATTCTCAGCTTCCCATAGTATCTCAGTTTTAAACAATAGACTCCCTCTTAGCACGGCACTTGTCTACAACCCTTCAAGACATATAGAGTAACTAATTAGAAAGTGCTCATCTTTCTCATGGAGGAATCAGTCTCACGCCTTAAAACTGGAGTTGTTGCTCTCAAGAAATGTAGGCTTTTCCTGGGCTTTTGACTCTTGGTCTCTTCGCCAAGGTCACCCGCCATATATAGTGAAGTAGGCTGTTGATTATCTTCCTCCTGCTGTGGGGCATGGCTGGTGCTACATGCTGCTTACTCAGCTTTGCCATGTCCTCTTTCCATTTCTCTCCTCTTGTTTCTTTACCTTCAGTTGCAGCTTTTCAATTTATCTGTGTCATTTGTATTAAAATCTTGAGAAAGGCAATGCTAACCAAAGGATTGGGTAAATACAGTTGACTGTCCAGACCCTTTGGTTCCAAGTGATAAATGCTGTTTTCATAATTCATCCGATTGACCAACTGTCCATGCCACACCCCAAGTGGAGCTCCCACAGAAATGTTTATTTTCTATATAGAGACAGAACTTACCCATATAACATAGAGCATGAAGTTTTGCTCTAACTTTGAGGTTTATAAATGATAAGTCATTTGGCTGATATTATTTGTATATCATGTAACTTAATCAATAAAGGTAAACTTATTGATTCTTCTGTGGTAGCACTGAATTGTCATGAAACCATACACACACACACTCATATGCCTGCTTATTTTGGAAATGTGTAATAGAGATAAGTCATGGCCATGCTCTGAGTCCACCTTCATAAATTGTGATAAAAAGAATCATTGGATTGTCCTAAGGTTTCTTCCAGCTCTGAGAAAACAAACTTTATTACTTGCTGTACCAAGTAACTCTTTAATGAAGTAAACTAATGTCTACAGTGTACTCTCTGGGGAAGAAATTCATCTGAAATCAATAGGCAAAATTTAAAATAAACATATATTACAATGGAAGGATAAATCGGGATATGATCTGTTCTCACATGTGCCATTTAGTCACTCACGAAGGCTTCCTTCATTGCTTCTCATTTCCTTAAGTGACTTCCAATATGGGCCTGATACATGCAGATGAGGTCAAACTAACTGTGGATGAATTTCCTTTAAAATGAATGAAAAAAAATCATTTCCTGCCCTACCACACCCTGCATGAGGTCATGTTTTCCAAGACATATACTTGGTTTATTTATCTAGAATTTGTGAGTGTACACAGCTCTGTAAATCTCTAAATATTTTACAGTGTATTTCCTTACAGATGTTGAAGAAAAACAAGGGTTTCCTTTGAATTTGCAGTTAAGTGAATCAGCTCTGTGCTGAGAAGCTTGAATATCACTGATCTCAAGCCCAAGGAAGGCTTTGTCTTGGGGGTGGGGAGGGGAGATCAACAGTTTGATTTACACTGGTACTTACTTCTTGCACACACAAAAATGTAATTTCTGTTATTATTCTTATTTTTCAATTTACTTTCCTGTATTTCAGTGAACTTTTTACATGCCCCCTTTAATTTGCATATTTAATTCTCCAAAGCCTCCCAGTCTTTCCTTATTCCAAAATTGGCAAGAGGCAAAGCTCACTTTCTTCTAACTTAAATTTTCCAGGCTTCTTAATGGCTATGTCAATTTCCTGTGATTGTTCTGTAGGATTTCCTTCATCCCCTCCTAATGCCTTTGGCCTATACTGAAATTGACAAAAGTTGCAGGATCGGGGAGGGGGGAGCAGTTGTCAGCACAGTCCAAAGAAGAGGCTGATTCACTGTGACGTAACTAAGAGAAAGCAAAGACAGGTTAATGAACTATTTTTGTAACATGACTTGAGCCCAGGCCTTTGGAGACTTGATCTGGGTCTTTCAGTCCCTGGAAATGATTCTTTTACAAGCCATTTTTAAGGGCAGGAAGGAAATGTGACATCACTTTGGAGCAACTTCCTGTGAGGTAGTGAGAAGATTCGAGAAGTGTTTGTGTGTGCAGGAATCATTGGCCATAACCATCTAGTGGGATCCAAAATAACAACAAGGTTATGTATGGCTGGGTGGCAATGTCAGAGAAACAGAATGAAATAGAGCTTGGAGTTCTGATTTTATAGTCAGTAAACCTTGACCTTTATAAAATGCTTCCTAAGCCATGCAAGTTATGGCATTTACTTTTCATTGTCTCTGTCTGTTGTTCTGACAGTCTACCAAGAGAGCATCAACAGGTAACTGTCATCTTATGCTTTGAGGCAGAGAGTGTTGGGCTCAGAGAGTAAAAGGTCCAACAGTATTTGAAGACAGACAGAATTAAGAAGCAAGGAGGGAGAGGAAGAAAGGAGGGGGAAGGAAATAAAAAATAAAGAAGTCACAAGTGCATCCATAAAAATATTCTGTAAGATATAGGAAAAGATAGAGTAATCTTAAAAAGATGGCTTTGTTATTATCTTAAAACTTCACTGCATACTTATTATTTGAAGGGAACTCTTCATTTAGGTTAAGAATCTGTGAGTTGAGTGTTCTTTCGAGGGAAGTTGTTGTCACCTTACTTTTCCCCATGACACAATCAGTAAAAATAACACATCTGCTAGCTACATTTACTCTTTCTTCTCCCAAGATCTCTACTTTTTTCTACACAGAAGAAGACAACATGCTGTGCGTATGGACAGCATTTGGTTTATGATGTCCTTGGCAGTCTCTCATCAGCTCTGTGATACCTTCGGATACCTTTCCAAACTTCCCTGAGCCAATGTCATGTTTTTCCATCTGAAAATTTCTTTAAGCTATCGTGAGAAATATATAAGACAATGTTTGGATCACTAAGCACAATGATTGGCAAAACAAAACGAAAATGTCTAGTATGGCCAATACTGTTAGCTCCTTATAAATGATTAAATCTATGTTCAATCTGACTTTTTGTTCTTGAGCTCAGAGCATAAACTAGAAAAGAATTTTATTTTTTCTGGCCACTTGGCTTTTCCTCAATAGTCATTAGTGGTCCTATTTGCTTTACTCTAACCTTGTCTTATGAGATTTGCATAAACAAATGTATGCTATCTTACGGTGCTGTGTTCTAGGTATGTCTGTGCTTTGGAATGCCATCATGCCTATCTGCTCTACAGCAACAGACACATCATCCCTAGGAACCAAAAGAGCCATTAGGATAATGTTTTAAACACTTTAACCTAAAGTAAAAGCTACTTCTGAAATAAGCTTTAGAATCAGCTGGGCTAATTCACTCCTGAGAGATGAAGATATAGAAAGCTAAGAGCGAAGCCCTTTGCCTAAGTCACCCATCAGTGTCAAATCTGAGAGCTTAGTTCAACTGCAGACTATCATAAACCTAAATTAACCACATCAACAAATGGTAAATCTTACCAGCTTCTATCAAACTAGAAAAAAAGTTATAGGGGGGAATTGGTTAATCCCTTAGAAAAAATTAAATGTTTCAGTCGTTGGTCTTAAGTAACTCATAACCATGTTATTGTTGAGCTTGTTAAATTTCTAATGATTCCAATTTGAACACATGAATAGGAACTGAAAAAATAAGGTATTCATCTGATTCATAGCCTTGCCTACTGTAATTATTTTGCATTTTCATTTTATAACTATTGAATTATCACCCTCCTGCAATACTGAGGATTGAACTCAGATCCTCTTGAAGGCTAGATATGTACTCTCTGCACTGAGATTCACTCCTAATTTATTGCATTCCTTTTTAAATATTTTTACATTTGTGTGTATGTGTGTGCCTGACAGCATATGTGAACACTGCCATAGCATAAGTGGAGAGGTCAGACGTCCCTTCTTTCCTCCCAGCATGAGAATCCTTAGGATCAAACTGAGATCATCAGGCTTGACAACAACCCACTGAGCCATCTTGCTGAACCCACTGTTATATTCTTGATTCTATTAAAATTCTGTACAAGTCAACTTTGATGTGTCTCAATAGAGTAAGACCAACATGCTGTGGGACTATGCTCTTGTATACCGTCAATAATTGTCACTGTAAATATTGGTTTAATAAAATGCTGATTGGTCAAGTAGCTAGACAAGAAGTAGAGGAGGGGAAACCAGACTAGGAGAACTCTGGGAGGCAGATGAGCAGAGAAGCAGATGCCAGAAGATGGAGTGGAAGATGAGAAGGCTGCACTGAAGTAAAGGTACCAAGCCACGTGGCTAAACATAAATAGAATCAGGAATTAATTTAAGAGTAAGAGTGAGCAAACGATAAGCCCAAGCCATACGTCAGACAGTATATAATTATTATAAACCTTTTTGTGAGTATTTGGGACTTAGCAGCTATGTGACTGTGAGTTTGGACCTTGGGAACAGCTGAGTGGGACACAGAAACTTTTAACTATACCAACACAAGACAGGGTGACTCTTACCTTTTCTTCATCATCTTCCAAAGAGCTCTTTGGAAGAGTAACCCAAGTTCATCATGTGAACTGATAGGCCCCCCTAAAACATAATATTCAGAATATTTCAGAGACCTACTTTGCTCTCTGGAGCAATTATTTCATAAGTTGACAACTGATAGAAATACCATAATGAAGGTAATAACACACAATTAACCAAGGAGAGAGCTTGCCCATCAACTGAAGTGCTACGGTCCTTCCTGTTAAATAATGGCTGGCATGTTTCTAAATGTAAGTTCATAGCACTTACTGGGATGAACTGGAACTGTCCAAAGGAAGAGTCTCCGGAGGTCACCACTGGCATAGTAGCAGAGCTATGTTCTAATTCCAAAAAAGCTAAAACAACACCTAGAGAATAAGCCAAACTTCCATAATTATTCTTTTTCTCTAACCAAAGCCAAAATCTGGTTTTGTCATTAAATAAATTCATCATATTCGTGACCTCTAAGTGGTGTTCCTGATTAATATTGAATTGTCTGGGCACAGCTTTTTTGGCTCAAAATGTCTGCTACAATTGTAATCTATAATTCATTGATGATGGACGTTTTTCTTACACAATGAAGATCTAGTCAAATCATTGTCACAAAGCAAACTGTGTGCTCTTTATTCCTTCTAGTGTTTACTTGAGCAAACATAACGCCACACGTTCTTAAACACTGTCCCGTTTTAAACATATTAAAGCATCAACCAGTATTTTTCCCAAGAAACCATTTAGAGTTTCATAAATTTCTGGGAAAACCCAATTGTCAGTATTCACAATAGAGCCTTTTCATGCTATAAAAAGAGTAGAGAGGAGGGGGAAAGCTCTTATAAAACACATTTATATTTAATTCTGTTTTGCAACACTTCAGGCTAACTCCTGGTTCAGCAAAATGTTCAACATTCTTGACTGTTAAAACGCTCGGGGAGGAAATTTTTATGCTTTTCAACAGTATGTGATCAGTACTGTTTTTACATTTATGGGGTTAGAATGTGTCAATGTAATGCTTGGGTATGAAGATCCAGAATTGTTTGTATTGCCTAAACCCTAAATTACTTTAAAAATAAAGCATAATTATAGTTCCTATATAATCTATAGTTTGTCAAGAAGTTATTAAACTTGACCCCTTGTTTTTCTGAAGTATAAACACAAAGTTACAGTTTTAAACTTACATTTAAAACTAATGAGGCATTTAACCATCTAGCCCTTGCTCAATGCCAGTGAATTAATGACCACTAACAAGGGACAATGTTAGGTTTCCAGGTCCCAGTGGCAAATACAATATAGTCTTCAGAGAGACTCTAAGAGAAGGCAGAAGGCAAGTGAATTGACATATTCCATTTATTAGTATGAACTGCAATGATATATTATGATAGATGCATAGCTGCTGTATGAGCTAAAAGCATATACGGAAGAGTACCTAACCAGTTCTAACCAATCAGGAAGGGCTTGCAGTGAAAAAGCCACACAAGTGCACTGCTGGAACTGTAAGCCTTATCAGGAAAGAAGAGACAGGACAAGTATGTGAGTGAGCCTCTGAGGCTACGTCTAAAGGATGCTTTCATCGGGAGTATAGAGGGTTGATGTGTTGTACTAGAAACGGTAGGTCTAAGAAGAAGTTGAATAATGAAGTCTCTTTCTATTCTATGACAAGAAATTGGACCGTAGGTCTGGGCCTCAAAGGAAAGGGAATAGAAGCAGAGAAGATGATGACATTGCCAAGATTGACTTTTAGAAATACTGTTCTCAGACATAGGAAGAAGCCTTCTTAGTACAGCATGATGTGGGTAACCTCTGCCCCACACTATGGTTGCTAGGCCTTCTCCTCTAGGAGAGACTGAAGTCTTCTGAAACCATGAACCAAAATAAACCCATCCTCTTGTAAGAGTTTCTGCCAAGCATTTTATTCACAGCAATATGGAAGGAACCAGAAATACACCTCAGAGCTAGCGGGTGTTCAGTACACTAAGGACTAGTTCTGATGTTACTCCTGGATGTCTGAAACATGCATGCCACACCAGAAAGCCACAGATATCTCAGTGATGAGCAGCTCTAAAGAAAGTCATTCTCTTTTTTTGCCCCGATTTGTCTGCCCCATAGTCATCAACATAAAAGAGCAGAAGGAGACAGTAGCTTATGGACTGTGACCACACCTTTATCAGAGCAGCACCACTAGAACTTATTGCCACTTTTTCTGTCTTTCATGATGCTATGTCTTGGGCACCAGAGACATCTTGGCTTTCTATTATAGAGCTTCTGTGAGCCACAGAAAAATACATGAGTGTAAATGCAGTTACATGGGGGCGAAAAGTGATTCAAAAAGCAAGGAAGCATCCTTAGAGGTGACACTCTTAAATGAAATTAGATTTTCCATGTTTACATTTCTAGTTATCACTCAAATTTTTGATACATTTTTAACAAAATAGAAATTATCTACTTCAGTTCTATTGGAAAGATCTATTCATGTCAGTGTGTTATATCACGAATGCTTCAAAATGCCTGTGAAGGTAGGAATTGGTATTTCTATTTTACATGTGATAAAAACAGCTTTCAATAAACTTAAGTAGCTGTTACAGGATGCCTAGGGGTAATACAGTGGATGGCAGATATGCGCTAGAATTACTTCATCTCATTCTCTGCATGAGATGTTAATGTGCCAGGCACAGGAAAGAGCTTTGGTAATCAGAAGATAAAGAAAATGTGAGCCACTGCCCTTGCCCATCTTTGTCTCTTACAGCATCTGCAGGACTTCCTTTCTGCTTTACCCAAACTGGCCAGGGCAGTTCTAACCATAACGGCATCAGCGACCTCAACACCCCTCATGTAGGTAGGCATCTGAGTTTGTTTACTCTGGCTTAATGGTCCTGAACCCTGTTTGGGGGGGGGGGGTTGGCATAGGACTAAGTTGCTCATATGATAGTCTATCCCCAGTATCTGGGGATTTCCATCATGCTGTTCTGAAGTGCGTTACTTTCCATGAAATAAACAGTTATAAACAAAGTTTGTTCAGTAGATCCTGGGTTGTTTGCCCACTACGCAAGACTGAAAAAGAAAACTGGACATAAACTTTCATATTGCCCTTAGGATCTAGCCTACTGAAGAGAACATGTCCAGTCAAAGGTTGTGGTAAGTGTGTACTGAAGTGCATATAATTTGGAGGTAAGAGCACAAGATTCTGTGCCTCTGAGGTAAATTAATATTATATTCCTGTCACCATACTTAGTAGAGACGGCCATGTTGTGCTAAGAGGAATGTAACATCTTTCGAAAATTTACACATCCCACTTTAAAAAAAAAAAAAAGAAATACAGCTATCGATTTTAACGTAGGTTAAAGTATGTGTTGTGTTTTTAAAAAAGATCTATCAATAAAATACTACTAAAATATACTGTCCATCAAAACATAAAATTGATTTACAGACACGAAGCTATTCAGCAATAATCTAAACAGCATTTTTGATTTAGGGACTTCCCTTTGGTGTATGTTGGTGGATTTTTCCTAGAATCTGGTTGTAACAAGGCAACCAAATAAAAATACATTTTTCATCTGACAATCATTTGGACTTCAGACCTTGTGCAATAAGTAGGAAAAACTTCTCTGGGGATTAAAGCATAGACTGTGTTAGGCTGAGAAAAATTCAAGTTAGCAAACCACATTGTCACACCTTTATAGTGAGAACCGAAGATGACACAAAATTCATTCTGTGATAATAATACCTTTCAGTTTTTCTATTATTCCCTAAAGATCCAAATATCTGTCATTCTCAGACTACCAGCATCTCTCTACCAAAGTAAATCTAACAGAAATCCTGAGACCCAGTTTCTACTTTATATAATGCTGCACCTGTCAATCAGACCTACCCTAACTTCCACAGATGAGTTAATTAGAGTCTGCAAAACGAGTTGAGACCTTCAAGTAAGAATCCATTAAAAAATAAAAATAACATATAAAACTTAAATACAAGAGTGTCTCTAGAGTGTTTACACTTTGTATTTCTATATGGCAAATGACGCAACCTTTGAAAATCTAAGGAGTCTTATCAAAGTATATATGTTTGTTGGTAGAGTAACCTTTACTCTCATAGCATGAATTTTATTATTATTATTATTATTATTATTATTATTTATTACTATTATTACTTTAACACAACTAACATCTTAGAAATTACTGTAAGTTCTAGGTTTTTGTTTTTGATGGTTTTTTACTTAAGCTATAATGGAAAAGACTTAAGTTGTTAGACTGATTAGAAAATGTAAAGATTAATATGATAAAAGTGAGATCTCCCCAGCGTGAAGAATAAGTGAAAGGAAGATGAGATAGCACATTAGTCAGTTCTTCTCCAATCTTCATTTATGGAGAAAAATACAGAATGTACAGAAAGTCAGTCTGAAAGAAATCCAGGAAAGGGGATTATTGTATTTGTGAATATGTTTGTCACCCCAAACTATAAGAGAAGTTTGGTAGCAGCAGAACAGTAAAGCTGAAGCCTGGAGGAGGGCCCTGTGGAAGTAGGGGAAAGTGTACTCAGGGGGAAAAGAAGACAAAACTAACACCGAGATATATGAAAAATATTAAATATTTTTTAAAAATTAAAAATAGCTAAGCATTCACCAAGTAAGATTGTTACTATTTCAATATGTAGTAGACCAATGGAATGGATTTAGGGTGAAAAAGAAAGCAGGCCAGAATTGACAGCCCTGTAATTCCAGATATCTGGGATGCTGAGGTATGAAGATTGCAAACAAGTTTTAAGCATATCTGAGCTACAAAACGAGTTCTAGGCCACCTGGGAAGTTTATTGACATCTTATTTCAAAACTTAAAAAGAAGAGGAGGAACAGGAGGAGAAGGAGGATGAGGAGGGGGAGGAGAAGGAATTCTGGGACTATATCTCAGTCTTAGAAGGCATGCCCAACATATACAAGATGCTGGTTTAATATGCAGTGCCACTATGGTGTTTTATGTGAGACTGGCCCCATAGGCTCATATATTTAAATGCTTGGTCCACAATGGGTGGAACTGTTTGGAAATAATTGGAAGTTTGTTGGAGGAGGTGTGTCACTGGCGATGGGCTTGGAGGTTTCTAGGGTAACAACACAGGGCCCAGTCTTCCCCTCTCTGCCTCCTGGCTGTGAATCAGATGATATAACCTCTCAACCACTATTCTAGAGCCATGCCTGCTTGCCTGCTTGCCTGCTGCCATGCTTCTTGCCATGATGGCCATGAATTTACCTTTTGATACTGTAAGCAAGCCCCCAATTAAATGTTTTCTTTTATATATTTCCTTGGACATGGTGTCACTTCTCAGCAATAGAAAAGTAACTAAGACAACTACAAAATTAAAGGAAGAGAGAGGAAGGAGGATGGAAGGGAGGGAGGAAGGAAGAAAAAGGAAGCAAAGGAAGGAGAAATAAATTTAAAAGAATAAAGAGTGTGGGAAGATCTTGCTGATGACCAAGTTATAAAGGAAAAAAAAAATAATTTGGGATAAGAGTTACAATCCATTGTCTATTGAGTGTGTTGCTTGTTGACCCGAGGCTAGGCAGACTATCACAGTGAGAAAGTATAGCATTTCATATCTGCCAGGAAGCGTAAAAGGAGACACGAATAACTCAGGGTGTCCAAACATTTTCAAGGGCATACCTCCAATAACCTAATTTCTTTTCTAGGTCACATCTCTTGAAGGTTATGCCAGCTTATCACTGCATAAAAATCATGTGTCTAAGTCTTTAACACAGAATTTTATCAGACATTGTTGAATCAAACACTAGAAGGAAAAAAAATCTAATTCAAAAATCGAGTTATTAAAGAATTCTAGTTGACTATGAGAATGGCAGTGGGTGTGGCAGGTAGGGGAAGAGAATATTAAACAAGATAACAAAACTGGAATCAATAGATAAAAGTCCGGAGGAAGTGACTTAAAGCATCAAGATCACGTTAAAGTATAAGTAGCTGTCCAGTAATTTGTATGTGCCCACCATTTAGAGACTTTTATTTTATGTAAAAAAAAACATACTAAATTTAAGACACATGTAAAATTCAAATGCAAAAGTGTCTCTAGTGTGGTTATACCTTATGGTGTTTCAAAAATGTAAATGGTGTTGTAACTCACATAGGAAGAGATTAGCTTTGCTGCTAAAAAGCTTTTGTCTGTAGTTCCCATGTAGAATGGGCACCTACAGTGTACAGAGATCCCATCAGAAGGTACCAGGATCCTGATGAGGGAGGTAGGGGTAGTGGGAAGAATGTATATATGCAAAAGGTGCCTCTCATATTCAGTAATGCACCCAGCACACTGGCTCAGAGTTGGTTAGTGTGAACTCTTTTATGGGACTGTTAGACAAAGGAATGTGCTCTAGTTGTCTGTTACTTGACACTAGAAGGGTTAGGAAAGGGTATATAAGAATCCCATGAAGGTGATGTTGAGATATGGACTCTTAGCTGGTTGATTTGAATATAAGAGAGGCACTCTTAAAGTAGTGTTAACTATCCCTAAGAATCAGGACCCAAAGATTAACTCAAAAGTCTTTTGTCTTCGTTCGGGTTATTATTGTTACAACAAAACATTGTAACCAAAAAGCAAGTTTATTTGACTTATACTTCCATAGTGCTGTTCATCATTGAAGAATTCAGAGCAGGAACCTGGGTACAGAAGCTGATGCAGAGACCCTGAAGGGGTGGCTTGCTTCTCTATGACTTGTTCAGCCTGCTCTTAAAGAATCAGGACCTCCAGCCTAGGGATAGCACCACCCACAATGGGCTGGGCCCTCTTCCATTAACTATAATTAAGGAAATGTCTTACAGCTAGATCTTATGGAGGCATTTTCTCAATTGAGGTTCCCCCCTTTCAGGCAACTCCAGCAGTGTCAAGCTGTCATAAAACCAGCCAGGAAAGCTGTACTTGCACTCGTGATTTTGTTCCTACCAAAACCAACTAGAGATCCAGATCAAATGCATGTTTCATGCTTGTTTTAAGCATTGAACATCATATATACAGGACTGTGCTCTCTGAGAGGTGGAATGCAAATAATATGAATTCTGTGAACACATCACCTTGACTGCTCAGAGAGTTTCCATTTTCCAGACTAAACAGAATTGAGCATTCTTACAGCGATCACAATGTGAGGAAACAATGCCAACTAGAATTTGTGTAGTAGAACACTGAAGTAAAGAGTTACAAAAGACAGAAATGGGGCGAGGAAGAAGTGAGGGGAAATGGTCCAAACACTAAAGAAAGAACTCACTGAATCATCAGTAGATCTGTGTGTGTAAAGGGAAAAGCTGTATGAGCCTAGGAGGGAGGGATGGAGTGCTCCAGAATACAGTGGCCTGCCCATTCCTAGATTTTACACGAGATGAGAGAAGTGTCTACAAGTTCCCAACAGAAGGACAATGATCTTAAAATATATAAGCCACAGGGTAGAATCATCAGAAGGGACCGGTCTTGGAAGCAAGAATAAGTAAGTCTTAAATAAACTGGTACTTTGAGTCCAACCTTTAAAGGCAAGAGTAAGATGATCTCAAATTACTGTGTGCTAGAGTAAATTCTCACATAACTTAAAGAAATGTGAAGAAGACAGAATCTAACATCACATTGTGAAAAATGTCTACAACCAATCTAAAACTTAACAGGCATATGTATATATGTGTATTCAAACATGTATGTGTGTATGCATGTATGCATAGCTGATAATCATCAGGAAAACTAATTTTAAAATACCATAAATGACAGCAAGTATATAGCCAGCAAATAAGGACACTATAACAACCCTTTTAAATTTATCCTAAAAATTCAATAAATTGAAAGAGGTGGGCAGAGCACACACACAAGGAAGAAACAAGTTCTAGGACAACCAGAAATATGAAGAAAAAAAAGCATAATGTTTGATGTTTTTAAAGAAACTCTAAATCTATTAGATACTAAAAACAGTGAAAGCTAGAAAATATGAAGATGATAAAATGAAAACTGTGGAAAAATAAAGCAGAAAAATGTCAAAATAAAAACAACCGCCTGAGCCCCAGCACACTACAGTATAATTTCAGCTTAGCACACACAGGTTTATTTAGAGTTCTAGAAAGAAGAAAGCATGAACAAAACAACTTTTGAGAAAAAAAAAGGATGTCCACAAACTTTCCAAATATGACAAAAATTATAAACCTTCAAATTGGGAAATATCAACAAACCCAAGAAAAATAAATATGAATAAAATCAGGCTAGAGTATATCACAGCCACATTTCTGGAAAGGAGAAATAAAGAGAAGGGTTTTAAAACAGCAAGAATGGAGAGGACAGAATTTTGTTTAGAGGGAAAAAACAAGAATTAAGTTTCTTGCCTGAAATCATAGGAGCTAGAAAATGGCGGTATTAAATTGCTTCCTCGGTAGGTGCAAATGTGTGTGTCTCTATGTACTTTGTGTGCTTTTTCTTTGGCTCTATTGTTTTTTATTTTGTCATATTTATTATTATTATTTATACCTATTCATTTTCTAACCAAAAAAAGAAAGTATATGGATTTAGAAGGGGACAGAGGTAAGAGGAGCTGGGGAAGAGGAAACCATAGCAAAAATATGTTGTATATGAAAAACTATTTTTAATTTAAAAAAATTTAAAGAGAATAGTAAAACCAAAAACTCTTTTTAAAGGTTATAAATGAGAAACACCTCAAAAGGAAGACATTTCCTTTTCTGTGATTCCTCCTGAAGAGGAATTAATTACTTTGAGCAATATACCAATGTATTGAGAACTTATAGAAAGCATATGGAACGTGCACTGTAAAACATGGGGCAGAAGAATGTGTGGGTGTGTGGGGGGGGGGTTCTTTTAAGTTAAAGACAATTGTAAAAACACAAAGGATGATTTAACCCAGTCATATCCATACTCGGTGACCTAATCCTCTTTCTGGTGGGTAGAATTTATATTTAGAGAAGAAAGATTCATCAATATACAGCAAAACAGAAAAAGAAATTAATAGTATAAAAAGATATATTTATAAAACTACATTGTAAAAGTTATGTCATTCAAATAGTAATAAGAAACAAGATGGCATTCAAAGTATATCAAGAAATTCCAGAAGAGGTTAATATTAGGTCTCAGACGACAGTCTACATGTCCAAAAATGACAGTCTTGCTCAAGCTGGACTGCAGAAGGATTTGGGGGTTGGTCAAAAGTCAGCATTCCCCAGGAACTTGTGAAACAGGTTCCCCATCCCCAGAGGAAGCCATTTCCCTGGCTCACCATATGTAGGAGCCTCCAGGATCCCCCAGTCCCATTTCACAAGTACTTGTTACACATTTGATAGCCGACTACTCAAAGCATTCTCCATCTATCTCCATCTGCATTCTGTCCTGCTGTCTGCTTTCCCTCACATCGCTCTGGCCACGCCCCAGTCTGCTGTTCATGCCAAATCTGCTTCTTCTCTCTGCTCCAGACTCTTCCTCTTCCAAATGCCTCTGCTTAATTTTCTCGCTTAACTCCCCAATAAATCCATACCCTCTAATAATAAAGTGGCCATTTTGGCAGTTTCTTTACTGCATGCACCCCTTTGCGTACAGGAAGAGGCTATTTTTATGAAGACATTGAAATCTCTTATCTAGAGATTACAAGAGCTCTAACGTTTTATATATCTAACTGCAGACCTTCAAAACAAATAAAGGAAAACTAATAGGCTAAAAGGAGGCACAAACACACCAGAAGTCATCGGCAGTTCAAAGAACGAGGAAATAAGAAGCATTAAACTCTTATAGTCCTCTCTACAAACTGGCCCAATGGAGATTTTAGATTACTCCACCCAAAACTAGCAATGATACCCTGTTTTTTAATATACATAGAACATTTGCCAAAATATACTATACCCTGGCATTTAAAATAATTTTCAATATTTCTAAAAATACTGAAATAATGTAGTCTCTTCTGTTACCAAAATTGCATAAAATGAAGAGTCAAAACCAAAACAATAAAACCTGTAAGTTGCCTAACTATATGACTATTGTAGAAAATATTTTAAAACATGTATTTATTTATATCAAAGAAAGTATGATGTGAATTGAAACACTTAAAAAAAAAAAAAAACAAGGAGTGGAGCCTTGTGCCTGTAATTATAGCATTGGAGATGCAGAGGCAGGAGGATCAGACCAGTGGGAGTCTGTCTGGGAGGAAGGAAAGAAGACAAGGGAGGGAGGGAGGGAGGGAGGGAGGGAGGGAGGGAGGGAGGGAGGGAGGGAGGGAGGGAGGGAGGGAGGGGAAAAGATGAGAAAGAGGTAGAAAATACATTACACCAATAAAAGTTCAAATTAAAGAAGCCTAAGGTGCAGTTTGGATCACGACATTTGTCTATATGAATAAAATTAAATATCTCTGTTCATTCTTTCAGAATCTAGAAAAGGAAAAAACCAGTTCAACCCAATGCCACCCTAAGAGAGGACAGAAAGGTTACTGCTTCGCTGGCACTTTTCCAAGCACAAGGATGTAAATCGGAACCCAGCACCCATGTTGGCCAACAATTACGCTTCAGTAAATTGGACTTTGAAGAGTAAATATCTTCTCAAAAGGTCTTGAGATACCTAAAATAAAATGTAAGGCTGGATTGTCACCTTTGTTCCTGTGGTCAAACAACCAACGGGAACAACATAAAAAAATGTAGGGGCTATTCCATCTTAGGGTTTGAAGGTTGAGTCCATGTGTCAGAGGACACGTATCATGGGGAGCAAGTGGCATTAGGTCACATTGCATCTTCAGTCAGGGAGCAGAGAAAAAGATGGTACTGTAGGGGAAACACAGCCAGCTAGTCTGATGGAATCATGATTGCCCTGATCAGGGTAATGTGCCTAGGCATGCACACTAGCCACTTCCTGCTGAACCAGCTTGGAGTCTGCCTGGTGACTGGTGATACAAGGTCATTAAAATGCTGGCAGCCAGTGAGAGAGAGACAAGACCGCTGGGAGAGTCTCAGGCTGCCAATGGGAGATCGTAAGGGGGTATATAGATTTGCCTATATCCTCAATAAGCAAGTCTGCAAGCCTGCCCTTTGTTCTAAAGGAATCTGCGTCTGCTTCTCACCTGACTTCAGACTCTGCGCCTTTTGACACTATCTCCTAAGTGGTGCCCAGATAGAAGTAGCCATCTCATTTACCCTTCTTACACAGCGCAGGATCTTGGAATAGTGCTGCCCAGAAGTTTATCTAAGAGGTCAATGAATATTTCCATCACAAAGTTAATAAAAAATAATGTGAAAGAGTCTCTAGAAAGCTTGGAGGTTTCTATCATAAAGAACACAGTATAAATGGACATATCTAGTAAATCACATAGAATTAAGAAAAAAAGCAGTAAATTGGGGGTGGTCTTTTAGAATGCAGAACAATTAAAAGAATGTGTAAGCGCCTATGGAGTCGCTCATTGGGACAATCTTACCAAGCATGCATGGATGAGACCTTGGGTTTGATCCCCAAATCCAGTAATCAAGAGTAATTGTTATAGTTACTTTTATAGCTGTAGTTATAATAGATGGAACACCAATTAAAACAACAAAGATAGAGAAAATCAATATGAGAGACCCAGCTATTGTCACTCTGTGACTGACTTCCTCCATGCTGATTATGTAGAAATTACTACAAAACACTGACAGCCTGGTGGGGGCGCTACATGTGGTTTCTGAAGCAACAGGGAAAGCCTACGAGTATCCTTCTGTCACTTACTGGGATAGCAGAAGACCAAAGGCTGAACGCTAGTTGTTTCACAATTGGAGGATTCTTATGAATGTTCAGAATTCAAGGGAAGAAACCGACCGTGTGGAACAAGTTCAGATCCCACCTGCCTGAGCTGAAGGACCAAAAGAAAGGAAAAGATAAGAGTTCCCAAACTGGATGTCTTGAAGAAATGACAACAAAGAGAATGAAAATAATTGCTTAAGGATAAACTCCTTGAATGGTGTTTAAGTAGCTCAGGAACTGGGAACCTCAGGACAAAGCAGAGGAGCCTGGACACATGTCTCACTTGTAGGGTCTCAGAGCAAGAGTCAGAAGCAGGCAAAGCTGAGCAGGGGTGCAGAGATGCAGGGAAAGGGGCAGGAAGAATAACAGCAACCATCTCCCTTAGGAGACTGTGCTCACAGATGATAAATGGTGTCATGAGAGGAAGGTATGGGAGGCAGCCAGGCAGTTGTAGTCACAGAAAGTGCTCATCCTTTTAAAGAAATCCCAAACACAGAACCATAGCACAGGAGAACCTATCCTGTCCTGTGTTCTCTCTCTCTGTCTCTCTCTCTCTGTCTCTCTCTCTCTGTCTCTCTCTCTGTCTCTCTCTCTGTCTCTCTCTCTGTCTCTCTCTCTCTCTCTCTCTCTCTCTCTCTCTCTCTCTCTCTCTCTCTCTCTCACACACACACACACACACACACACACATACATACCTATTGGTGTGTTCCCCTTCATCCCTGTGCACCACATGCCCAACAACTTCCTGTCACTCACATGTCCATCTTGGCCTTTGCTTTAACTATATTTTCTTTTCAGTTATGACTTCTTCAGAAACAAGACTCCTAGGTGTGTCACATCATGCCATACTGAAGAATGTTTAAGTTGCCATAATTCTCCCAATAATTACCATAACATAATAAAACACACACCCTCTACTGAGCATCTTTATGATCTGAAACTGTGACTGCAGCTTTATGCGTGTGGTTCCTCGTCTTCGTATATACAATCCAATAACACAGGTGCAGTAATCTTGCCTTTACAGACAAGCATCTGGGTTCCAAAAGGGCTTCTGTGAAGAGTTCAGTCCACACATCTCCTAATTATGAAGACTGAAGCCTGAGCCCTGTGGCTCTCGATGACATTTCCTTTTCCATCAAGACTGACCTGTCTTTCTTGCCTTTGCACCTACCTTACATATTATAATTATTTTTTTCACACCTCTATGCCTCTTACTAGAAGTTTGTCAAGTCTCCCGGGTTGGGAATGAAAACTCGTCATTATTTCTCAAATGGCAAATATAATGCCTGATCTTTATATTTCAAGTGTTTCCTGTGTGAAATAAAAAAATATTAAGGAGCAGCAAATTGACTCAGTAGGTAAGGGTTCCTGCCACCAGACCCGAGGATCTGAGCTCAATACCAAAACTCATATGATAAAAGAAGATAATTAACATGTACAAACTCAGTCAGTCAATGTAAAAGCAAGTAAGGTTTTACAACATACAAATGAACAAATATTAAAAGAAAAGTTTCCATGGTTAGCATGTAAACAAAGCAGAAATTATCTACTATGTAATTATCATATTTAATGACATCAAGCTCTAAATTCTTATTTGCAGTCTAATCTATTTTTAAAAGGTATTTTTAAAATGGAGTGCACAAATGTGACATAATACACACATATATTCCTATACATATATCAAACTCCAAGACAACCACTTTCATTAAATACAAGTGCAACTTGTTTTGATTCAGATGTTGACAAAAAGCTTCCCTTGACACATCTGTGCCTATATTTGAAGGTCCCCATAAATGTGACACTGTTTTCAAACACAATTGATTTGTAAATTGGCTTGAGATTTCTAATTTTATGAAAACCACAGTTGTTTACATAGCTCTAAACGGCAGTGAACCACTGAAGAAATGAATCAGCAATTTAGAAAGCCAAACTGGCATGATTTATTCAAGTAAGCTAGTATTTTTTTTGAAAGCAAGGCTTTTTCAAATGGAAAACAAACGGTAGCATGTAACAAGTGTGATAGTTCCTGTAATGTTCTTCTCTTTCCTTAAAAGAAGTGTGTGTGTGTTTGTGTGTGTGTGTGTGTGTGTGTGTGTGGTGTATGCAAGGTGTGTGCATGCAGTGTGTGCTATATAGTATTTATGAAGTGTGTGTATCTGTGAATTATATGGTCTGTGTGATGTGTGTATCTGTGTTTATGTGGTGTGTATGTGTATGGTGTGCAGTGAATGTGTATGGTGTATGTGTGATATGAAGTATGTGGTATGTATGTGTGTGGTGTATGCGGTGAATGTGTGTTGTGTGTATGTGTATGTTTATGTGGTGTATGAAAGTGTGTGTGTGTGTGTGTGTGTCTACATGGTATGTATATGGTGTGTTTTTGTGTATGTATATGAGTTTATGTGTATGATATGTGGTTTGTGTGTATGTGATGTGTATATGTGTGGTCTTGTTTGTGTATGTATATATGAGAATATGTATGTGGTATGGAGTTTTGTGAGTATGTGTATGTGACGTGGAGGTGATAGTGTAGGAATGTGTGTATGTGTGGTCTGTGTGCTTGGTGCATGAGTGTGTGTATATGTGGTATATGTGTACGTGTGTATATGTGTGTGTATGTTGTGTGGGTAAGGTGCGTGTTTGTGTATGTGTGTGTATTAACCATGGCTGTCCTTCATGTTGTGTTTAGTTCCCCACCCTAGATGTGGTTTTTTTTTTGAGAGATTTATTTTTGGATTTATTTTTCTACATATGGCCTGGCAGTTTCCCCCTTGCCAAGTACATGGTATATATCAAGCAATGGCCTTTTCTGTTGCAGTTCTTTTATTGATACATTGTAACGACTTATCACCATTTGTAACCAAAGACAGCCAATGAATAAAGATGAACTAAGTGACTTGAAATTGTTCTTCATAGAATCAATAATCTTTCTTTAGAAGGATGGCCTCTCTCAGTGTGTGCCATACACTTTTGAGCAATTTTCTGAAGATATTGTATAGAAGTACAAAGTGGAATGATCAAAGAATAATATTATTTTGATTGCATTTTCCCATCTGCAGGAATATTTTTATGGTATTTTTCTTTCATTTAGAAGTTTATGATCGCCATTCTTGGTTAGGAAGTAAGAAGTAGGACAGTAAACAGTTAGCTGTTTAGGTTTGGGATAGCTTGACCTAGATACTTTTTCCTTAGTAAACATATAAAACATGAGAATCAAGGAGTGAATATAAAACATCACACGATCTCCATTTTGTCTTCCAATTTCCCCCCTTCTGGATTTCTATACAAAGACAATCTCCCTCAGTTACTATCTTTATTGTCTAACCCCATCAACACCAACTCAATTCCCATCTTACTTCTGTGCTGACATCTCCCCCACTGAGTACCAAGGACTGCTGCCAATGAACACCACTCTTTTCTTTCCCAACTCTTCAAAGGTTCTTTGGAATACCCTTCTTGAACTCTCTAAGTGTCTATGACTATGCTGTCTCTCTGTTTACAGGCCATAAGAACACAACTCAAGTTGTTTGAACATGAAAGGAATTTATTAGCTCTTATCGGGGAAGTCCAAGAAATGATGTTAGTTTAAGCCACTACAGGCTTTAGAGAGTGAAGCAATCCTGTCAGAAATCTTTTTCCCTGTTAGATAGGTCTTTCTCCCATGCTAAGAAGGGATAAAAGTTCTAAATCCACAATGACCATCCTTCTAAGTGGTCTTGGTTAAGAAAACTATGTCTCTTTTTTCTGTGCATCAGCAAAATTTATGGGAATAAATCCAGTATGCATTAATCCCAAAGATTCCAGAAAAAAGACCACTAACCCAAATCATCATGACCAAATTAATTAAAGCAAGCTTTCTTATTTGTGAGCATGGGCTGCCTTCCCTTAAGGCAGAGTTCAAGTGGTTAGCCTTGTATGTGAGGCAGACAAGACGCTGGGGTAGGGTGTTTCCAACTGGGGGATTTAGAGATCAAAATAGGTGGTGTTGCAGAAACCTCCTGAAACAAAGACATGACTGCAAGATGGGCATGAGGTTGTCATGACAACCTTTTGAAACAAAGGTAGGGTTGCAAGATAGTTAGGTATAACACTTTTTGAAACAACACGCCTGCTGTTTCCTGGAGCAGGCAGTACAAAGCGATGTGTAGTTAAGGAAACTGGACGGGCATAGCACAATCCTTGAGAAATAGATTTAATTATAAACAGGAATGAATCTCATTTGTTTTGATTATAAGATGGCCTTTAAGCTTAAAGTGAAGGCAAGCTGGTTCTTCAAATGCCCGACTTATAAGGAGTAGGGTGGGATTGGTTCTGTGTCATAGGATAAAATAAATCTCCCCTGAACTGCACAGATAAGCATGGAAGGAAGTGTAATTCAGTCTCTAAGAAGAGAACAGGCACATGCTCACACGTCATAGCTTCTATGACACCCCTGCTCTCCATCTTATGCTTACATGCTCGATCTTCTCTGTTGACTTCGCTTCTAATTGAGTGTCTGTCTGTATAGCTCTGGGCTTGGTTCTGTGCTCTTGCCTCTTCTCCATTCACTATTTCTTCCTTGCCGACAGAAACTATTTTGGACTAGTAACATCCAAGATTTAAATTTAGCATGGAAGCTAAGAACTCAGGATTCCTCCTGCAGAACCAAACTCTCCGGTGAGTAACAACTATGGCCTTTTGATTATTTGAAAGTCCCACGTGGCCATTTATATGCATTCCAAATCTAAATTAGTGCTCTGTTTTACTGGCCAAACTTATTTTCCCGTTAGTATCTCATTAAATATAAAAAAATGGGAAGCACCTCGGTCTTCTTTTTCACTGATTAGCTTTAGATTTCAACTTAACACCGTCTGGAATCATCTGAAAGAAGAATCTCGGTTGAAGAATATACTAGATCAGACTGGCCTTTGGGTAAGACTGTGGGGAAGGGGTTTGTCTGCGTTGTTAATTGGTGTTGTAGAGGACATCCTATTATAGCCAGCACCATCCCTAGGCAGGTGGCTCTGAAATGTGTAAGAAAATTATCTGGGTATAAGCTGGTTTGCGGGCTGGCTAAACAAGTATCCTTCTCTGTGGTTTATGCTAAACCTCCTTTGCTTGGTCAGAAGTAATGCTGTGTGAAGTAGCAAGCAGACATGCCTTTCAGTTTCTGCCTTCACTTCCCTCAGTGCTTGATTTGGTCTGGATTTGTAAAGGGAAATACAGCAAATTTATGTGGTTTAGCAACAAATCAAACAATTTATAATATCAAAGTGCATCTCCAATCCATCCATCTACAGTACCATCACCATATCGAAACCAATCTAACTTCCAAGAGGATAACAGCCCACTCTGTGTTCTGTTTGTTCCTACTCCTCTTCTCTAGTCCAATTTTTGCCCAAGCAAAGCATCTTTCTAAACATCTTTTACTTTGTCTGCACAAACATCCCATGTCCTTCCCTCTACTAGAGATAACATTATCTCTTTTCTGCTTCTGTAATAGGCAAAGCCACCTCCTCTCGGATCTTTACATCTGTTCTTTTCCTAACCAGAATGTTCTTTCCCAGGCTCTTTGCATTTTTTCATCTCTCGGTTTAAGCAGACTCCTTTAAGAACGGCCTTTCCTCACCACATTCCTCAGGTATCTTAGGCTACTATCACAAAATAATCATAAGTCAAGAAGAAGCTTACACACCACAAGGATTTATCACTCACAGTTGAGAAATTCAAGATCTTGGCACCAATAGATTTGGTACCTGCTCAACACTTGGTTCTTGTTTTTCAGACGGCATCTTTTCAATGTCCCTCACAGGACAAATGGAATGTGAACTTTCTCCATGATCTCCTTTATAAAACTACTAATGGCATTCATGAAGGCAAAATAGTGTGACTCCATCATTTCACGAGGGTCTTACCTCTAAATATGTCAACAGGAGCTAGTTTCTACAGGTGAATAATCAGAGTATGGGTCCAACCTAATTCTATTTCTTCCTTATCTCTCTTAATTCTTATTTTCTGTAAAGAAAGTATGTTCCATGATCACATGGACTTTAACTGTTTTGTGTAGAACTAAATTGCCAGAACATAGAATAGTACACAAGCATTTAAAAAAAATCTATGTAAATGACAGGGAATTCCCATTTACTTCTGTTTCTTTCATGGAATTTACTATTATTTTCCAGCCCTTTCATATGGACATGTTTCCTTCTCTAGTCATTATCTGTTCCTCTGGAATGTAATCCCTAAGAAGCTGTGGGCTGTCTCACTCTGTCTGCAATGTCTGATTCAGTTCCTTGCACTGAATTGACACGTGCATGTTGAAAGGACAGTTGACCCAATGATCATCAGTAATTGCTTCCTGAACTTAAGCAGAGATCATGACTAAAAGTGCTTTCTTCTTGATTCTCTGACTTGAAAAGGAAAAAAAAAATCCCAATCACACTAATTACATTGCAAAAGGGATACCTGTGTCTTGGTCAACATCTGCCTGTTAGTAATGGATATTTGAAGTAGTAATCATTAAGGCAAAATCTGACTATGGTTAGATACAGTTCTATCAAAGGGTGTGCAAAGACTTTGGTAGTCATAGATAGGCCTTCTTCACCTCCACACAGAAGGCTTATCCACTCCAGTGTCGCCAGCCTTTCATTATTCTTGCCCTACACACCTCAATTCCCCTTTCCACTTCCCTCCCCTTCCAGCTTCATCACACTTCAAAATAAATATCCAGCTTACAGAGGCCCTTCTCACACAGCTTCGCTCACCCTTATTTCCAAACTCAGGACAAACACGGGACATCACTCACTTTACACTCTCTATATCTCAGGCTTTTGAATTTGTGTATCTTTTCCTACCTTAGACTTGGATCTTTTCAAATTCTGGTTTATTGTATTAGCTAAGTAACTCCCATGTCACTAACACAAGGTTAGTATCAATAAATGTAGTTGAAAGCAGAATTACTATGGTGGTCAAATGATATGTAAAATTGGTCTCCCCTAATTCTTATACTTAAACTGGTTGTGACAAAGCAAAAATATTGCCAACCTGTATTTTTATGTCATTTCCATTCTCTCAAACATGTCTGAATCAACTACTTCATCTTGCTCTCACTATATACATATTAATAATTTATTAATTGTGTGCCAAATCAAAGTCAGATTAAGCCATTTCTCACAACAGCTGTCAGCTAGCATTGAAGAAAAACTTCTAAGTACACGAGCTTTCTGTGGAACTTGGCATTTATTTTCAATCTTGATTTGATTCAAGATATAGCCATTAGTCCTTTATTTCCAAAAAAACAATTCTAAAGAGCCACTAAAAAAATGAAAGGCTATGTTCTGTTTAAATGCTAAGCAAAGGAAACTAAGGATACAATTTTATTTATCAAAATTGAAGAAAAAATAAAAACAGTATGGTATAATGAAATGGGCATTCTTATTTTATTAATGAAAATTTAAAATTACTTAAAATTCTTTTTTAAAAGAAATTTGATTCTATTAGGAAGTAAACCATTTAAAAATTGTGTAAACTGTTTTCTTAGACTGTATAGTATAACAATATAATAAGTAAGATTATGTACAATGTTTAGTATAGATATTATAACATTCTTCATGATAATGTTTAAAATTCTCAAGCATGAATATATAAAAATGATGTGACAGCAACTTGACATAGTTGAAAGATTGTTACAATGACAATATAGATCTACACAAATTAATGTGACAGGAATGTTTTTATCTTATGCTGTTAATTTTTAACAAGCTATAAAGTCATGCTTTTATAATCTCATACTTAAAGTATTTGTAGAAACAATACAAAAGTAAATTTTAATGCAAATGGAATTTTCTTTTTGTGACATGACTGAGGATTTTTTTAATTATATAACAAAATGCAAAATAACTATCATCTTTATCAATAAAGAATGATGTATGGCTCACTTTAATAATACACCCCCTGAGCCAGAAAATGCTAGAATATACCTTTAATTCCAGCACTCAGAAGGCTGAGGTTGATGTATCTTTGAGTTGATAGCCAACCTGGTCCAGAACAACCAGGGATATACAGATAAACCCTGTCTTGAAAAGAGAATCAGAAGAAAAGAAAATTTTAATTTTTCTTTTTTTCTAAGAAATTTAATTACTCATTGAAAATATATTAATTTCCACAGAAAAGATATGCATTAAATTGCGGAGCTAATCTATAAAACTAATTGTCACATATAAGACCTAGGAACACAAAGAAGGGAGGGGAGAGGTCATCATGCTAAAGTGTAAGGTAAGTGTTGATCTCCCCCATGGTTCTCACAACACAGTTCTTCAAAATATATAATATTCATTCTGTGCCTTTGGTTTCTCATTGTATCTTCTCCTGTCCTGGTTGGAGTTCATGTCAGTGTCCTAAATGTCTGTCTAGTTCATTTTCCAGTGCTCTAAATGGTTGGCATTTATCAGAGTTGGATCTTTAAAGTTTACTGAACTGAATTTTCCAAGCTCAATTCAATACTTCTCTAGTTCATCAATGATGTTTGAAAGCAGGGAAAAAAAAACAATGTCTGGGTAGGGCAGATGAGCTGATGAATGAAATAATCCCAGTTTAGGCAAGACTTTGTAAATGTGAGTCATAGCCATGATGCCTTAGGCAAGGAGACAACATGGAGTCTAAGCAGCCAGAAGAACTGTCTGGGGGCCTGACAGAGTTCTGGGACCTTATAAACTGGAGGTCACTGTGAACTCTAACTTGAGTTGTTATGGGAATCCCAGAAGAGGCCAAGTGGTGGTGGTGAGGGTCTAGTGAGTTCAGGGCAAAATTGAACAAAGCTGAATACTTCAAAGCTGGTGCCACCCATGAAGAGATCTCATCCTTTCTGTCCCAGACAGCTGTAAGACTACATAAGGAATTTGAAAAATCAAAGCAACTGGTTGGTTACAGATGGAAGTGTAAGAAAGAAATAGAGTTGGAGAGATGGCTCAGTGGCTAAGAGCACCGGCTGTTCTTCTGGAAGATCTGAGTTTGGTTCTCAGCACCCACAAAATAGCTCACAACCATCTGTAACTCCAGTTCCAAGGGAACCAACACCCTCTTTGGGCTACAGGAAACTCACAAAGGGAAAGCCACTGCAGTTTGAGAAAAGAGAGATGCTACTTGATGCCACATGTTGCTGCAGTGAATAGTGAACGATTTTTTTTTCCTTTCTGATTTTCTGAAGTTTCCATATGCCCTACATCATTCCTTGCACAAACAAGTGAAGGTTTTGCTTTTGAAATCCAAGTTCATTTTCACCAAATGTATTATCTAGAATAGTTAATTCAAGATGTAATCTAAGCCACAAGATTGGATAATGAAAATCCTTGTTGTCTTTGTTTCCAGACTCAATGAACTGGGATCATGTAGAGGGCATCCAGGATTCAACATTTTAACATTAGTATGGGTTGTGGGGAGAGCTTTCTGTGCACACTGCACTTGTGAAGCAGTGGTCTAAAGTTTAGCATGAGCCTAAGAACATTTGCATATGTCTCCAGAGCTGAAGCTTATCAGAGTGCATTGCTTTCATCCATAACGGGGTCTGTTCTCAGCTTCACTGAACAGAAAGTTTTCCTGGGCTCCCAGGAAGCATTTTCTCTGCTCTCCTCCGGGAGACATTACTCAGTAGGGCATTCTATTAGAAGGTTTTTGGTAGACTGAGATAACTCAATTGGCCCATTAAAATCCTTTACCCTCTCTTAAGGAACAGAGTCTTAAGTTTTGGTTTGAGTATTTTACTTTATTAATTGACACTAACCCCCCCCCCCCCCCCGGTATCCTTTCTCCAAAAAAATGCTGATACAAACCCATTTTGCTCTTCATCTATTTTTTTTTCCACTTAAAATGTTCATAAAAGGTACCAAAGCAAGCCTGACCCATAGAACAAGAATTGATGCAAAACAGTGAGAAGTCTCCCAGTTCTTTGAAACTTGCCTGAGGGAAGGTAGGGAAGTGTGTATAATAACTTTATTTCCACACATACACACAGAGCCTTTGTTCAGGACCTATTTGCCCTCATGCTAAGCTGGGGGCGATTAAAATATAAAAATTATATTTATTTCTAACAGTTATTCAAATTCATTAAAAGGTGTATAATTCCTGTTTGGAAAAATGATTTAAATTTATATTTTTAAGAGAGTTATTAAAATGTGTGAAACTACTCTTACTGGGAAAAAGCTTTAGGGAGATAGTTAGGTATATATTAGGGTTTCCTTTCTTCTTTACTCAAATATAGATATTCTCTTGAAGATTAAAGCACTTTTGAAATTGTATAAGGGGAACTAAATGACTATATTAAAAATCACACATCAAGCTATGCTTTCAATAGTATTAGGGGTTATTTTTTTTACATCATTGCCCTCTAGCAAGATCAGAGACAAGGTTATATATTCCCAAATGGATCCAGTTAGCAGCAGTATCCAGTGTGTGGCACTAATGAGGATGAGGTCAGAGTTCAACTCCAAAATAAGCTGGTTACTGGAATGTGAATGATGGCCTCAGCAACCTGGCAGTACAAAGCATTATAGTCACCTGGGGATTTTCATTTTATTTTGTTTTTATTTTTGTTTGTGCAGTGTTAATTTCCATTCCATATTCCACACCTCCCACAAAACCATTAAAGTTTCTGAAAGCAGGGCTCTTGAAGAAATTCCCAGACAATTAATAAAGCACTCAGGATTTTGGAGTTAGAAGCCTCAGAGGAGCCAGCTCATGTAGGAATTGAACCCAGCATGTTTATTGCTAAACTCTACACCACAAAACGGCCAATGCTACTGTGTATGCACTGAGAACCATCCAAGTCTCCAGGGCGTTTGTCCTTCTTCCCCTATGCATGGGGATTCTTTGGAAAAAGCACGGGTTCAAAAAAAAGTTCAGATCTCAATGGCAAATGGAAGTAGCCCTCTACATGTCTCTTCCCATATACACTTTACCAGAATTTTCCTTCCCACATACAGACACAAAAACGAAGCCTCTTTGGGCCCTGGGCACTATATGCTTACCTTCCACTCTGAAATATTTCATTCTAAGCAGAATGCCTACAGTCGATTTTAAACATTTTTTCCCATTTTTTGAAGTCTACATTAGCCTCCTTTCTATCAAGAGTTTGGCCAGCAGAACTGATGGCACAACTCAATGATGTGGTAAACGCTTCATTAAATGCAAATATCAGACCCACCTTCCACTGTCTTATCCAGCCTCTAAAATTCATTCTATGAGATCTGCCTTTGCAAATTTTGACAACAGAAATGGACATTTATCTGCCATCCTGCCTCATTTTAAAATATTTATCTTCCACCCTGTAACATATTTTTAGATATTTTTAAAAATATGGACTTTATCTCAATACCATCTGTTGTAAATATGATCTATAGATGAAATGAGCCCAAGAGAGAAAACTGGTGAAATATATCCGTATTTTTAAAGTTTCCAGGCAGCACAGGAGTTAGTATGGGCAGCTCTACTTGAGATAAAGCTTTTTCAAGTTGATGATGTCGCAAAACCAGCCCCACACATCCAATACTACCACTTAGAATATATGAAAGTATGAGATTCAAAATTTTATTTTAAAATGGTCTATGTGTTGAATAACTTTGCTCGGTGTCAGCTAGTATAAGTTTTCAGAGGATACTGAAAGTAAACTAGTCTTGGGTTAGGGATATAGCTCAGTAACAGAGGTGATGTTTAGTGTTTGTGAAGCCTGAGGTTCAATCCCAGCATCAACAAAGTAATAATAAGCTAAGCTAAACAATGCCCCAAGTATGAAATGCATATATCTATTTTAACCTTGGGATGAGTTCATTAGGACTTAAGTCCATGCTATTTTAAATATCATTTATCTTCTTAAAACAATGTCATTTGCTAGCAAATATTAACATTAATGGGGTTTCTGCTCTGTTATTAAAGCAAAATGATGGCATAAAATAACCTCTTTCCTGAATTCAGCATGGTCCTTGACTACAAAGAGGCTACAAAGAGAGAACGGGAAGGACTGTCATTCTGAGACAGTCAGCCAAATGGTTTTACAAAGGAGAGGAAACTGTGGGTAGATGAAAGTTCTTCTATAAAGTAGATGTTACTACAGTTCATTGTGGTTATATTATGTGTGCCCAAAGGATAAAGAATTCAGGTGTGAGGTGAAGTGGCAAGAGTTGCAAATTAAATAAGCTCTGAGTTTGGGGTTTTTCCTTTAGTGTGCTGCTGAAACTTGCCCATGGCTTCAGGGAACTTCATGATTAAGTTGGAACGAAGCTCTCATGCCTCGTGTTTAATGTAGCAGAGGCGAGGTTATTAAATATTTCTTGGCAATTAATTGCCTGAGCTACGCCCTTTTTTCACAGCTTTGGTTTCAGGTGTGCAGGAGAGTAGAAAACGTTTAATTGCCCCTAATTTGTTGCTGTAGTTCAATGATCTGCCTAAGCATTGTGCTCAAGTCTGAAACGCTAGTGAAGAATTTGTAAGGGGCTTCACTGTGATGCTCCCATAAAGAAGAATTTGGTTTCCCTTTTTTGCAATAATCAGACCTGATCTTTGATCCACAACTTCCTTTGAAATTAAGGAACTTAGCAAATCTGTAGCAAACTCAGTGCTGTCTGGAAAGAAAACCTTTCCCATTGTCTTTTCACAGTCCGCTGTGGCCTCACTGACCTGTTGGCCAAGATCCTGAGAGAAATTCCTTCCTTGATAGAAGCTGAAAGAGGGATTGGAGGTAATTCCTCCTTCTCATCTGTCCAGGCAATGTCACCTGTAGTCACTTGAGATCTGATTGTTCCTTCTAATCTGCCTGGCTTCCTGTTTTCTAGACTTCTAACTTAACCACTGTGCTCAAAAATTCTTGCCTCTTGGCTTCAAGTTAATCTTGTTTTTCAGACCCTTTCTGATTTTCTCTTTAGTACTTACTATAAAAATTAAATTATCATACATTTAATGTCAACCAGTTCTTGTCTGTCTTCTGTCACTAGGAAAAAATGCCTAAGACAAAAAGACATGTTTATCAATCTTGTATACACTTAAATACTCATCATCTGTTCCAGAGTCACATGGGAAATAATACATGCCCAGTTAATATTGCATGGGTGGGTGGGTAGATGGATGGATGGATAGATAAATAGTTAAATAGATGAATAGATGGACAGAGTGACTGGATGAACAGACAGGTAGATGATTTGGCAGGTACATGGATGGATCAGTGGGTGGATGAGTAGATGGGTGGGTGGATATTCAGAATTTCCTAGGTTCTGTTATAGACTGGTTCATATCCCTGTTCAAATCCAGAATACTGCTTTGTATGTAACCCAAAATACATAGAATATTTTGGGAATTTTTAAAGGGTTTTTAAAATACATGGTCATAAGGCTTATTTAAGCAAAAAAAAAAAATGAGTTAAAGTATTGGGATATTTAAGAAAATTTAAGATGACAGTAATAGCTAAGTCATAGTTTAACCAAAAAGGAGGAGAATAAGGAATAAGAACAATTGGTATGACTCTTAGGGCTGAACACTGGGGTGTCTCTTGTTGACACTGTCCTAGAGATAATGGACAAAATAAATAAAAAGCACAGTTCAGCTGGCATGGAGGTGCACTCTTTTAATCTCACTCAGGAGATAGAGGCAGGTGGAGGGAGCTCGGGATTTGAGACTAGCCTGGTCTCCCTAGAACTTAGTAGGTTCTAGAGCAGCCAGGGCTGCACAGTGAAACCCTGTCTTGAGAGAGAGAGAGAGAGAGAGAGAGAGAGAGAGAGAGAGAGAGAGAGAGAGAGAGAGAGAGAGAGAAGGAGGGAGGGAGGGAAGGAGGGAAGGAGGGAAGGAGGGAAGGAGGGAAGGAGGGAAAGAAACAATGAAAAATACAATTCATAAGTCTGCAAATTAAATTCTATCTTCCACTCAGCTGCTTATCCAAATCCAATTAATGAGGAACAAACCAGGAATAGGAATAGTATGATAATAATGAGCATCCTAAGTCAAAATTTTCAACAGGATATAAGGAGAAATATAAACATGAATGTTATGAGATGGTGGAAGATCCTTAAAATTGGGATCAAATTTCATTTGTTCTGCATAAGATCACTATCAATAAGATAATGCCCACTTTTAAATTTTTATAACCTAAATTAACACTTACCTGGCTTTAATATTTTGTTTTTGCATTATTATTGTATTGTGGGGGGATGTGTTGTATGTATGAAGCGTGTGTATGGCCACAAGAGGACAAATTGCAGGACCTGGTTCTCTCCTTTCACAGGTCCCCAGTCTCATGGCAAGTGTTTCCTCCCTTAGCCATCTCACTGGCCCCTATTGGCTACTTTTATAGAAGGCTAAAGCTCAGAGAAGCTTGTTAATTTGCTCCCAGGCATACCGTGATAAATGCATGATTCATGCCCAAACACAAGCTGCCTCTAATATCCCACAGGGTAAATGTGCAGCATTTCACTTCCAGTTTTGGTTGATCAGTAGCAGATGCCTCAATATTAGTGTTGAGAAACACTTAGACTCGTGCAGGGCCTGTGGGAATGGATGGAAGGTAGCCATGGCTACCAGGAGAACAGCAGCAGTGGGCAGCAAACATTGTCCTTTGCCCTCTCTAGATTTTCCTCATCCAGGTGAATTCATAGGCTTTTCTTAATCTGGATATGAACGATACAATATGAAGAATTCCTAAAGTCTTTATACACAATACTTTCAATTGCGTATTTCTATCTAAACAGATAAATGAATGCCTTACAATATAAAGTGGAACATTTCTTGGCATTCGCTTGGTTCTTAATAATTGCAAAGGACTGTATATTTAGATAAGTAAAGGATAGAGATGTTATTAAGTAATTTAAACAATCAGTCTCAAATTCACCCACCTCCATCATTTCTGTTAAAATGTCCTTCATGTTCTTCAGTTCTTCACTGATTTACACATTCGTACATTTGAGTTTAGTATCTTTTTTGAAATTCTATATAGTTATCTGAAATTTATCCATTTCCAACAGCATCTCCTATCTCTGTCTCACTTAATGTTATAGAACATTCCACACTGTAAAAATCTACTTGTAGAATAAAGAATTATGCCATACTCTCTTGGATGGACACTTAGCTGTTTCCATCTATTATTACTCTTTGCATGGCTATAGTAAAAGCCTTGTACAAAAGTCACATCCTTTGTGTACTAGTGCTTTTATATAATAAATTATGGAAAGTAGAATTTCACGGTCACAAAGCATGTGCGCATCTTAGCACACACTGCCAAACTGCTTTCCAAAAGGCTATTGTAGTTTATGAGCCCCATTACCATTAAAGGAATGTGGCATCTCCCTGGACCCTCGCTAGGATGTAGGTGATGACTTCTGCCAGAATCTATCATGGTGATGCAGTTCCTCATGTTCTGATGCCCCCCAACCATAAAATTATTCCATTGTCCCTTCAGAGTTATAATTTTGCTACTGTTAGGAAGCGCATGTACAGATCTGTGTTTTCCGATGGTCATAGGTGACACCTATGAAAGAGTCACCTGACGCCCCCCCCCCCCAGGGATCGCAACTCGCAGGTTGAGAGTCACTGATCTATGAGCAGTGACTCTGTTTCTTTTCTTGCCTTTCTTCCTCTTTCTTTCCCCTCTCCTTATTGTGTCTCTTCCCGCACCTTCTCTATCACAGTCCCTTGGGACTGTGCGTCCTCTGAGGAGCGCATTTATGTTTTCCGTCTCCAGAATCCTTAGTGGCGTACCTCAAGTGTAGAGTAAATGGTTCTTTCCCTCTTTCTTCATTAGGATCAAGCATTAAAGTAGTAGGAAAAGTAAGGGCTAAGAGAGATGGCCAAGAGCCCGGAATGGAAGGCTATTGGGTCTGTTCCACTTGAGAAGAAAGTTTTAAATTTCCCAAGAAGAAAATGACAAATAGCACCGTCAAATGCTGCATTAACAATACCAAGAACGAGACTGCAAAATGACTGTTGGATTAGATGGTTGTATATTACATTTATTATTTGAATTTGGGTCAAAATACCACAAAAATAACTTTCTCGATGACTTCTACAGCTTTATTAGCAAGGATCCTTTGTTTTATTATCTGTGAGTACTACTGGAAGTAGAGAAAGGTGATTGAAAAAGTGAGATTATTTTACCAATTAGCAATATCTTTAAAGTTGTCAGGTGCCACTTATGATTGTAAGTTGCAATATGGTTTCTTGGTCCCAGGCGGCCAGAGGCCCAGACCCATAGACCTGCAGTCAGCCCCAGACCCCTTAGCCGCAACCCGCAGCTGCTCAGGCCCCCAGAAATGACTCAGACGCTTATATTAAGTTCACAATGTTTGGCCTATGGCTCAGGCACATTTCTAGCTTGCTCTTACATCTTAAATCAACCCATTTCTATTAATCTGTCTGCCACGTGGCCCGTGGCTCACCTGTGCTCCTTATGTGTTGCTCCTTTGGTCATCGGGCTCAGTCTGTCTGACTCTGTCCTGCTTCTCCTACCTATACTCTGATTTCTCCTCCTACTTTTTCTTTGGTGCCTGTCATGGGCCAAAACAGCTCCTATATTTAAACATTGATATTCACAACACACAGAAAGACATTCCCACATCAGTTGTACAGTCGTAAGTCAAGGCAAGAAGGAAAGATGAGCAATTGTCTTGTTACTATGAGCCTTGGAAGGATCCTGGGTACAACTAAGAAGCTAGCATCAACTTCTTTTTCTCAGTTATTTCCAACAGGAGACTAGAGCACAGAATCAAGGATATAAAAAGCTGTGAAAATCACAGCTACTCGGTTCTTCCTTGTAGACTCTGTTCTGACTGAAGGATCTTCACCAATCAAAGCACGTGTGCTGATAGAGGAAAGAGGCCTGATTTGGCTTAGTCTGCCTTCACTACCTTCATTTTTGGGCTCTTCGGCTCCGTGTATGAATGCACTCTAGAAACATCTTAGAGCATGAGCGAGGTTACTATTTTTTCTACCTTCTCTCCTTTGCCATACTATTTTATGTAAACTGGGTATGCAATCAGAAGAATTGAAAATTAGTAGAAGCCCTACTCATCCTCTGAAGTTCTGACAGTAAAATTGTTAAATGCATTTATTTAGCCGCAGGCAATATTGGATACATCCATCTGCCGCTGTAGCATGAACTCACTATGGCTCAGTCGCCAAATCCAGCTTTCTTCTTCTTTTTAATAAAGTTTTGCTACAGAAAAGTCACACACGTTCACTAGAACTGCGAGTGACGTCATTGACACAGAGTCCATGCATCTTGCAAAACATAAATGTTAATTATCAGATTCAGAATGTCCTTCACCTCTGAGTATCAAGAGAGCAGCTGAGTCAAGTCCTGGTGGGACCCAGAAGACAGCTCTTCGGCTAGTTTATGCTGAATCTACCTTGTAACTGAATGTTAGAGAAACATAATTTTCTTTCAAGGTCTTTGCCTTTCAATAGAAGAATAAGAAATTTAACTCAACTTTCCCTTTTAGGTGCTGGTGATACCGTAATGTCTGAAAGTAAAGCAAATAGCTTACTTGACTGGTTTCTATTCACAGGCTGGATTAGACTATGACCTCAGAGATTTTATGGGCACCCCTAGAAACACACGTAGCATATTTAAATGGTATTTATTTATGACCAGCTATCTTAAGACCTTGGGATTCTCAAGGCATCTTTCATTTGCTAGCACACAGCATAGTGCATGGCATGATATGTTATCACATATGTTCGAAAAGTACTTTAGAACCATATTTTCCTGAATGAATGGAATTTATATAGACCCTTGCCCAAGCTATTAAACAGATTACAAATGAATTATTTACTTTCTAAAAAAAAGAGATTAAATAATATTTACAAACACACTTTCACGGTTTTTTCCCCTTTAGTGGCCCTGAGAATATCAAGTGTTTGCTATGCACATACTCTGTGCAAGGCAAATGGACTAGACAAAATTCTCAATTTTTTTTTTCTAGGACTTAAGCTAGATCCTGGAAGCCTACTGTTAGCAACATGCAGATAATGTACAGGGTGAAGAGAAGCAAGGGAGTGAAGGCAGCCAGGGTTTCTACCATACACACTTCACCCAAGGAATCCTTAATATGGCTGGATCAAGTGTGTATCAATTAAAGATGGGCCAACCAGTTCAGATGAAAGCTAGTAGTTAATGTATCATTAAGGCACACTTTGGAAACATGAATACTCTATGAGCTGTATCGCCTTTCCAGGGGCAGTATTCCCGTTATGTGGCTCTGTTTAAGTGCAATGATAATTTGAGGGTGGGGGGTACCATTTGAAATACTATTGAGATGAATCACAGCGA
Source organism: Phyllotis vaccarum (assembly GCA_033318265.1). Classification (NCBI taxonomy): domain Eukaryota; kingdom Metazoa; phylum Chordata; class Mammalia; order Rodentia; family Cricetidae; genus Phyllotis; species Phyllotis vaccarum. Next base: position 25,932,680 of record JARWLC010000014.1, read on the forward strand.
ATCTGTGAATGTGATTCTGCATTGCCCATTGCACAATCCTTCCCCTGGGGAAGTGAGGCATCTTAAGAGCAACCCCTAATATGCACACACCAAGCAACACCATCCTTTGCCACTGGAAGAAAAAAGAAAATGAACCATGAGTAAAGAAAAGGGGGAAACATAATTTGGTTGTACATAAATTCTGTGATGGGATAAAGACAGGCGTCTATTTTTAAGTCTTGTGACCTGGGAAACTACATGTCCTGTGCTTAAAGCCAGGAGCCTTCTTACACAAATAACTCAGAAACCTCACAACAAGTGCCTGGCTAGAACGCCTACTTCCTGCAAGCTGCCTTTCAGCTAATCTTGGAAAAGGCCATGGATCACCCTGAAGCTCAGACAGAATTTCTGCTTTCCACCTAAGGATTATGAGCAAGGCCCTCAGCCAGGGTACGTCAGGCGGAAACCAATACAATCCTGTCATTGTAGGTATTATTTATAGCTCATTGTTTTAAAAAAAAATTGGAAATGACTGGAGTCTTTGTGGCAAACTTGAGATCTCATGGATGAATTTGGCAGGCTTGTTTGCTGGAGAATAATCAAAAACAAGTTCAAGATACTGTGTTCTATTTAAGGGAAGCAAGACAACCCAAAATTCCCTTCTTTTTGCTCTTCTGGATCTCTCTAATTTCTTCCCTAGCATTGACCTCAAGTGATTTTGGTGAAAAGTCAATAGGTTTTAAGTTCTCACTAATCCCCAGTTTTTCAATGCAAAAATCCAAGGAAGCAAGAAGCTCAGATACCTGCTATTCAATGGGCCCCTGAATTTAGTGTGATCTGTGCAAAGCTAAGGGATTCACACGAAAGGCTGATATGGTCATTACATAAGATACAAAATACAACACTTGCAGTGTCGATCGCAAGATGATATTGAGCACAAATTTATGATTCTATCCCAAAGTGCTTAGGTATCAAGTCGGTCAAGGTTACATTTTAAAGTTGGTGGAATGTTCAGTGTTTTTTTCACAGATCTCATCTCATGGTCACTCTGGACTTTTTAAGGATGTCTATAGTTAGTAAAGAACACTGGTAAGAGAAGAAGAAAAGACAGAGCAATGTACTTCTCCAAGAACTTTGTGCCTACATCGGCATTTTTGTGTGAAGGGCAATTTCTTTCTTTCTTTCTTCCTTCCTTCCTTCCTTCCTTTTTTTCTTTTTTAATTTCTGTAAGATGTTAAAAAAATATTTTTAAGTCCTCAAGGTTACCAATGCATGGAGGTGAATAGCAACATACTATTTCATCATTTGCTGTGGAACAGGAATGAGATAAAATTCTTCAGGGGCCTTGAAAAATGTATGTCCTATCCGAATTGACTCTATAAATCTGTCAAATAAACAGCAGGTGTCCCTACCCTTTGCTCTGACTCCTCCTCAGAAAGAGAGAGCAGGAAATGTCCTTGACTATTGATATTTACTTCCTTCTGCAAAATGCTTATTTACCCCAGGGGAATGAAAGGGAAAATATTTCAATTATTATGGCAGTCAAAGCAGATGGCTTGGGCACAGATATTAGATCTAATGACAAGATAGGAAAAAGGAAGCCAGTCACTTTGATCAGGTCAACTTTTATTACCACAAACACTGACAGGTAAAGCGGGCTCCTTTTTTGGACTGGAATTGAGTTAGGTAGAGAAAAATAACTTAAAAAATTTTTAAATAATGATATTTACCTACTTTTTTGCCTATATCATCTCTGATCCTTCACCTAGAGAAACTAGAGAAAATACCTCAAGGTTATGGAGGTCATGGTTCAGCAAAATGCAGAAGGCCTGGATATTGCTTGGGATACTCACCTACTAGTTTTAAAACTAGTGTGTTTGGGAAAAGTGGAAGGTGTTATGACACAGAGACATTGGCTGTACAATATGAAAAGATATATCCTTTGAGTGGGCTTTTCAACACCACGACCTAATATTGTGATTCAATGTTGCCACAGCTCCCTGGTCTTTCAGGTTCTGTTTCTCAATGTATCTATTAGTTCAGTTATATCTTCCATCATCCTTAAAATCTCACTTTGTTCTTCTACTAATGTGCTTTATATCTCCATTGTGCCTTTTATCTCCTAGATCAGCAGCAAACATCAATCAGCTAAGCTACCCATCACCCCTGTGTGGGTAGAAATGCCCTATTATCCTAATTTGGAAGCTGAAAGAAGCAGGTTAAATCAGGTAAGGTCACTTATTAGCCGTGGCAGAGGCTGAAGTGGCCCTTGTAGCTCGGTGTCTGATTATCTGCTTTAACTAGCAAACTACACTAACATCTAACTTCACATCCCTCCATCTCACAACAGCTTTCATACAAAATGTGAATATCAACAGTAAAGTCCATTTGATGAAGTAGTCAAAATTTCACATCTGTTTATTTCTGCTTCCATATTAAAAAAAACAATTTTCACTGAAAAACTCTGAGAACATCTTTTAACTTAGAAACTAAAACGAAGAACCTAGCAACTGAAAGTGATTTGTTTATTTTGGGCTAAGCTGGTGTACAAAACCTGTTATTGAATCAGAAAGGAATGACTGTCCCAGAGAAAGCCCATATAAAATTAAAGTTAAGCTTTGATAATAATAATAATAATGCTCATTCACTGAGCACTGAGCACCTAAGTGCATTTTCTTATGTCACACTAATCATTCTATCTTGGAAATGACTGCTCAGTTCACACCTAAGAGTTGAGAAAATGTAGTACTAAGAAGTTAAAGTGCTTGTCTGTGGTCAGACCATTAGTAAACAAGGGCTCCATACTCAGATTCAGATATTCTTTTTCCAGTGTCCATGCGTTCAAGAACATCACAGTAATTATTCCATCATCTAGGTGAGATGCCATGATCTTCTTCCACATGAGAAATGGCCTATTATCTGGTTATCCTTGAAGTCATTTTGTAGGCCAGGCTGGCCTCGAACTCACATAGGTCTACCTGCCTCTGCTTCCCAAGTTCTGAGATTAAAGGTGTGTGGCACCACACCCAGCTGAAATGTCAATTTATAAGGATATTATTTCCACATTATAATTTTGAGCAGAGTGGGCTGGAGAGATGGCTTAGAGGTTAAGAGGACTGGCTGCTCAGCCAGAAGTCCCGATTTCAATTCCCAGCAACCACATGATGGTTCACAACCATCTGTAATGAGATCAAGTGCCCTCTTCTTGCATGAAGGTATATATATGAAGGCAGAACCCTGTATACATAAAAAACAACTAAATCTTTTAATAATAATAATAATTTTGAGAAGAATATTTCCTGCCTTCCCTCAAAATCAATTTCCCAAACAGCATCACGAAGTACTAGACAAATACCAGGTACTTTTATTTGATACAGTAGCATGGTTACTTTATTGTTAATGTCCATCTGGAAAACCATGAAATCAAAATTATTTTATTCACTGGTAGCAACATTATCTAATAAGACTGTCTCAAGCTTAAGTTAGAGATTTAGGGCATTCTAGAGCTACCTGGGCATCAGTCTAGACAGTCTCACTAGACAGTAACCCAGGCAAAAACATCCAATTTCTCCCAATACGGCTAACACTGGAAGTACTCCATCTCTTCTCTTTCTATCCCTCTACTCAACTGGCCAACTTATTTACCACAGTTCATTTTGTATTTATACTGAGCTGCCACTATGTTCAGTTCATCTCTGGTTCCATCTGTCTCAAATCTTCCTCCAAGATATTTAACATAGGACCCTCATCCTCATTTAGTATGCGTAAATGCTGGAGAGGTGTTCTTAAACTTTCCAAAGATGGCAGACCTCAAAGTGATGCTGGAAGTAATTGACCCAGGAATATGACTCCAGAGTCCAAGCACAAAATACCCTACTATCGCACTAATAAGGTATGATATTCCCTACAGTCGCTTGAAATAATTAACAATACTATAGGCATTCTATAACTAGTGTTTAAAGCAAATGCTTTTAAAAATAGTGCTTCAGAGAACCCCAGGTTTTCTTTTTGCAGCAAAAGGTCATCGCACTGGGTTATGTTTGCAGTTGAGGGGTAAAGGTAGCTTTACTGAAATCCCTGCAGTGTCTGGAAGAAGAGACAGGGAATTAGGTCACTGGCTAGCATCCCGAGAACAATCATAGGCAGGAAAAAGCTGAGCTTATACTTTCAGAATTGATTCCCCGCACTTTCGGGGTGAAACCTACTTTCTGAAAGACAGGAAGCCGAAACGGGAGGGGAGCTGATTAAATTCTATATAAGCACGAATCGTGGATTTGTCTGTTCAATCGATTAGCTGCTAAAAGAGATGGCCTTTAAGGCACCAGGGGGAGGTTTGAGCTCAGCCTCTGTCATCCTTCCTCCTGAATAGCACTATATAGTCCTGGGGAGCAGAAGAAAGGAACCCTGCAAGACAAAGACTCAGAGATGGCTTCCTCTCTCTATCTGATGGGGGGCAGAAGTATAGAAATCCTTTATAGTTAAACTATTAAAATTGGTCATTCCTTTCTGCTTTTTTGGTGGAAAAAAAATCTTTAACCTCAATCTCTAAAAGCAATCAAGCAATAAAATTTCTCCTTGAGTGAGCCACCAACATGAAGGCGACTAACTACCTCCCTCCTCTAGCAAAGCCAGCACCCAGAACAACCACTAAAAGGAGAAGCTGCCACTCATTCTCCAAAGGGTATTTCATTTGGGGTGCCTGACCCTCAAGCTCTGAGGAATAATTCAGAATCGATGAAAGAATGTCGAGAATAAAAGAAAATAGAAGATATCTGAGGGTGACAGGCATGATTCATGCCCTGCCCAAGTCCTCTGACCTTCTACAATGCTGCAGCTCAGGATAGAGATTTCTGGAACTGCAAGAAATTAAATGATCAGAGAAATAAAAATGGGAGCAGCCGTGGAAATACAGTCAGAGAGGAACATCCGAAAGAGAATCCTTGCAAAGGAGTAAAAAAGATGCAGCAGGAAAAAGAAAAGAGAAGTATGAGACCTTAGAAAACAATTCATTATGCCAACAATTTATCCAGGCACCCTCCCCATAGTAGAGGAAACGTACTAAACATTCAAAGATAAGGGAACCTGCCCCAAACCTAAAGAATTCACACTTTACATAGGGACAAAATATGAACACATAACACTTAGCCATAACTGATGTAATTGCTGTGACTGTCAGTCACATCTATTTTTTTTTCATCTTTTCAATGATGCAGTGATCTGGATCCCACCAAAATCCTCCTTCTTCCCCATTCTTCCCACATTCTGTGGACTCTCTATTCACCATTGCACAGCTGGCTACTGCTGATGATTCAAATCTCATCTGCATCCATCTTAGATGAAGTTCCATGTTGATTAATTCGATGCACCTTCTCCAAATATCATTTTGAATATCTGACATTGCTAATATTCTTTTTTTTTTCTTTATAAGGTTTAAGTCTACCATCTTCTATTAGGATTCTTTGGGAAAAGAGACTACTAAAGCCATTGCTGACATCATGTATGTTTATCAGTTACTCGACTAACAGGTTCTTGTATGTTATAAAAGAGATATGGATGCATGTCACAGTAAGAAAGCTATCTCAGAAGAGGTAATTTTTGTTGCCAATATTCAATGCCTATTGATATACCTTTTAATATGTTGTGAATATGCTGCTTTATTACCATTGTTTAATAAAAAGGCTGTTTTGACCTATGGCAAGGCTGCTTAGAGGCAGGCAGGAAATCTAAGCAGCGATACAGGAGGAAATTGAGCAGAGTCAGGCAGAGGCCAGCAGCTGCCTGAAGAAGCAAGATTCAGAAGTACCAGGAATAATTGCAAATATAGAACCTTCACCCTGCAGCTGAAGGAAGCAGATGCAGACATCCACAGCTAGACATCCACAGGTCAAAGTACTGGTTCAACTGAAGAGAGGGAGGAAAGATTACGTGAGCAGAGGGATCAGGATCCTGATGAGGAGATCCACAGAGATGGCGCTCCCATGGGAGCTCACAGACTCCAAAATGACAGCCAGCGAATCTTTACGGAATGGACCTAAACCCTCCAAATGTAGATGACAGTCAAATGATATGGGCAGTTTGTGGAGCCTCCTGCACTTGGACCAGAGTTTATTTCTGGTGCATGAGCTGGCTTCATGGAACCCATGCCCTGTGGGGGAACACCTTTCTCAGCCTTGATACTTTGAGGAGGGCCTCGGTCCTACCTCAGCTGTATAGGACAGACCAAATTGACTCACCTTGGGATTCCTGGCCCTCTCTGGGGAATGGATGGGGTATTGGACTGGGGATAGGTTTGGTGAGACTCGGAAGAAGTAGAGGGAGGGGGAGCAGTAGTAGGTATGGCTAAATAAATAAATAAGTAAATAAATAAATGAATGAATGAATGAATGAATGAATAAATAAATGAGTGAATGAATAAATAAATAAATAAATAAATAAATAAATAAATAAATAAATAAATAAATAAATAAATAAATAAATAAAAGAAAATTTAAAGGAAAAAAAGAAGAACCGGAAAGCCACCAGACACATGGTAATGCATAGACTGATAGAAATGGGTTGAATAAAGCTTTTAGAGCTAGTTGGTAAGAAGTCTGAGCCATAGGCTAAACAGTATGAAATTATTTTATAAGTAGCTGCGGGACTACGGGTGGGAGATATTTGTCTGGACCTCAGGCCAGGACAGACAAAAAAACTTTAGGCTACAGTCTATGACTGAGTAAGTTTTCATTTCAACATTTAGGTTCGGGGAAGCCAGCCTGTGATGACAATTGAAACAAGAAACAAACAAAATTGCTCCCTCATCTTGGACTGCATTCCATTCAGGATATCTGGGGAGTAGACAAAGCAAGAAGATCTGAGCCACCATGGCAGAGTGGCTTAAAGGTCTGCTTTCAAATCAGAGCCTTGCGAGTAAATTTTGATTCTTTCATACACAGTGAGGTCACTTCAGGCAAGTTATCAGAGCTCTACACACTATAGTGCCCTCGCCCATCACACGCATGCCTCGTGGAATTCTTGGATTCTTTAGAAGCATTTAGATACTCAAAATGTCCTTCCATGTTGGCAGGTGATGAGAAAAAGAAATAATAATGTTTGGGGGAAAAAAAAAAAACCTAAGAAAGAAGTTACAACCCTTCACCATTATGTTATGTCATCTCTTTAAGCATCTAATCCTCAGGAATTTTCTTGGGGAAAGAAATAATGTACTAAATAAATGACTTTACTATGGAGCGTGGAGGCACTGATCATTCAATAATGGTGAATATTCATTTTTTAAATTTCAGAATAATAGAGCTATAATTGGGATAGATCAATATTTAGAAAGCCCACTTTCTGTGGATTTCCTGGCAGTGTCAGGAGAATGTGGAGACGACAGTGAGCAAGCACATCAGCAATAATTGGTTGGTTGAATTACTGCTGACCAGACAGGTGAAAGGTGAAATTACTGCGTTCGCTTAACCTTGATTTCTGATGGGACTTCCAAGGGCCTTCTGCGCATCAATCATTGCCCAGCTGTACTTCTCAACTAATTAATTTTAAAATTATCTAAGTCAATTAATTATGAAACAATGGTTTGTCACCTCCAGATGCCAGTGTATCTAAAATTATAAACTGCAGCTAATTAGCTCTGTCAATTTCTTTCTTCAAAACACATTAGATACTTACTAGTGAATAACATGTTATACCTTAGTCTACAAAGAATTGTGAACCTAGTTCTTCTGTGGGCGCTCAACACTTAGCCCTGAGATAAGAGGAAAGAGCATTTTTAGCAAACACAAGCCTGTGCTACAGTGAAGAAACTCCTGACCTTGCGGGAGACAGAATCAAGACTGAATTACAAGTATTGACTCCATTTATTCCATGCAAAGAGTTAAGCATCCTCAACACACAAGCCTTTTGTTTTTACAAAGGAGCTGTTATTTCTCTGTCTCATCCTTCCTATTTGTCTTAAGAGAAAAGGTGTCCCTCCTATCCAAGGCTAAAAACTCCATCAAAGCTCTTAATCTTATCCACTGCTACTTGCCCAGGGACTTGGTTGCACAAACAACTCCCTTTTTTTTTTTTTGGATTGTCAAGTGCTGCCTATCTTGGACCTTTTTCAGTCTCCAAACACTTGTGTATCTTCCTGCTGACAACCTGCTCCCTGAACCTGGCAAGGCCTGGGCTGCTTACTATTCAAAGCGCTGTTGTTAGCCCTCTATCTCCTCATGTGGAGGGGAGGCTCAGGCTTTGTGTCCACTCCTTTATCTCCACAAAGCCTTGCTTAGAAGATAAACTGTTTACACTCCGAGTGAATTTCGCGCTTGGCTCATAATCGACCCGGGTCCTTTGCACAGTAAGAACCCCAGAAGTCCTGGTTTTTGTGGTTGTGGTCGTTGTCTGAGAGCAGGGTGGCATCATAGACAAAGTCTCCCAAATCAGGTGCAATACAGTGCCCAAATCCTGCTTCTTTCTTATTGTGTGGATTTGAACAGTCTAATTAATTTTTTGAAAATTTGACTTCTTAAATGTAAATGGTAATCAAATCATACGTTGATGAAAGAAATTGAGGCAGTAAAACAAGAAAGTACTTCACACTGTCGAGTGCTTGTCAACTATTCAGATAATTTTCTTTATCATAATTTTTAACATACTTTTAGTATGATTAACATGATTCCTTTTTCTTTGTTTTTTTTTGTGTGTGTGTGTGTGTGTGTGTGTGTGTGTGTGTGTGGTTCTGGACATAGAATCCAATATGCTTCTTCTAATGCACAGAGTAAAATCACAAATAGACATTTTTAATTTGTTCTTTTTCTTTGCAATAAGCATAAAATTTCCTTACTCTGCACATTCCTTGGTGTTAGGCTAGGTCCTAACCCTCATTTTGGAAGCAAACTCTGCTTGAGGTCTGAGCAGTTACATTAGTGAATCTTCTTTCCCAGCACATGATCACATGATTCAAATCCAAGCTCGGAACCATCTTATAAGGTCATGTGACCCAGCATCTCTTATCTCAATAACCCTATAGCTTTGGTCTGCCTAGTTCAGTTCACTTAAAAGGTTTATGACATTTTTACCATCTGAAGGAATTCCAGGAACTTTGCAAGATACTAATGAGAGAAGGTGGTGACTTTCTACTTGAAAAGAAGATGTGACATGGAAGGAAGTATTTTGGAATCCTGCTTTGTAGGCCCCAGCTTGCCTCAAACTTGCAATCTTTCTGCTTTCCTTGGCCTCCTGAGCATCAATATTGAAGCTGTGTACCTCCAAATCCCATTGGAAAAGCTCCTTGAACCATGTTGCCGCCTTGTCAGTCTGGGAGGATATCCACCCACAGCTAAAGTATTGGATTTAATATTGTCAGCTCTCTAAATCCAGTCATATCCGTGTACCTTTTGTTCATTTGTGATTAAATTTATTTTTTATTGAAGGTGATGGTTTGTATTTTTATGTTGTATTTTAGCACAACTTCTTGGTGAGGTAACATTTATTTATTTGAGTAGGGCTGAGCATCAAATATGGGCCTTATACATGCTGAACATGCTTGTGCTCTACCTCTGAGTCAAACCTACATTTTAGATATCTTATTCTTGGGCCATAGAAGAGTTCAATAGATACTCAATAAGTAACTGTTACGTGTAGGTGACAACACCCCACTCATGTGGTTGACAGATACACTCTCTATCCACAGCTCGTAATCTGCTTCACCTTTTAGGTACAATGTAATGCAAACACTAGTCTGAAATGGTGATGGCTGAAATAGGAAAACGAATTCTTTCATAAATCTATAACCCACCTTGAATCAGACTTATCTTATTGTTGTTGTTTGGGAAGGGTTGCTTGTTTTGAATTTAAAGTGCCATATCTCTCAGCTATTATTAAAGACCACAGCAGCTTGTATAACAGCGCACTTAACTGAGCTCACTAGATGGCAATGCTGATAATTTTTAAATAGGATAATATCTCCTGTGGCCGTGGAAAATCCTGTGTCTGGTTTTTAAATTATTCCTTTATGATATATTTATAATCCTTCAGGGTTCATCATTTTCTCCAAAGGCAACCTTTTCCCAAGTTTATGATGGGAAGTAGAGGAAGAAAACAGTGTAACAGTCCACTTTCAGCCTTCTTTCAAAGTTCAGAGCTGTGAAATTGTGAGTCACCTATAAGACAGGCCTAGCTAAACTGTACCTTAAAGTTTTTAATGAAATAATCCCGTAAGTGTAAAATGTTTCCTCTTAGCCCCCATACCCTCAGATGGATATAATATTGAAACAGAAAGGAGGCAACACATTCCAGGGAAATATATGTTTAGATGGAAATGATGGGGTAGGTAGAAGCAGCTAAAAATAAATAAATGAAGGAATAAATAAATACGTATGTTAAACAACCAGGAATCATTGAGTCTGTGGGGAATGGGCGTTCTAACTCTATGTGAAATGTTGTTTTGATGCAGATGGAAACAGAAATAAACTCCGAGGAAGGAAAAAGCTTCACTCCATCAAAAGCCCTGCGGGCATATCTATGTTTCTTCTGCTGCCTTGCAGCACATGAACATAACAAAGAGAAACTGGAGCCAGTTAGGAAATCATGGCAACCAGCAGACCTGCCATGGAAGGCACTTCTCATGTTGGCACAGTCGCAGGGTCTGAGAGGTCTCTCATTAGGGAAGGGACTCCAGCAGAACAATAAAGCCGGCTCCATGAAATGAGAAGGTTGTTACCTCTTCAAATTGCCATCTGCAGCTGCAGGTCCTTAGAGACTGTACTGGCCACGGCTCCTCCACTTGCTTGTGAAATCTGGCACTGTTTTAACTATTTTTGTAAAATTTGCCCTCCATTAGCTCTGCCATGGTGGGGCATAACGTGAAAAAAAATCTCTAATTTGAGGATTCATTAGGCAGCTGTTATGATTTATCTGCTGCATCGGATGCTGGACGTTTGTTTATCTGCTAAGCCAGTATAAGAAGTACTGTATCCCAGCCAGAATAAGCTGTTTTTGTTTCTCTCTGAGGTCAAGCCACCAAGGAATAGACATTCAGCTAGAAAATACACTAATATATTTCCATCTTCTTAGAAAGGCATTCATCCCAGCAAAAAATACTGTTAAACCTTTACTCTTTGAGTGCAGTGCATCACACAGCTGGAATGTCACAGGGGAACTTCACTGTAAGAATAGCTATTGATTTAATAATTCGAATACATATATTCTGTCTCCTTTTATTTCCCACATTTAAGCACAGACAGTCTTTCTGCTAAACCATGTAACTTGACAATACCGTATCCAATCCACTTGCTGAGAAGAAAGTAAAACATGACCAAAGAAAATGGCTTATGGGATATGTGAACCAGACACCCCTTCCCTACTCCGTCATATCTGTGTTTTGCAATAAATCCCCATCACTCTGCCAGAGCCAGCCTTACCTGCCTACAACCCCTCCCACCGCTGATGGGTAAGGGAATTCCTCAGCCCAAAGCCATACATGCACACACACACACACACACACACACACACACACACACACACACACACAGTGGATTTATGATGTTACATTGTAAATAATTGTCCCTCCTACTAGTTTAATAAAAAACACTCTGATTGGCCAAAGGCAGACATGAAGTATGGGCGGGGCTACTAGACTAAGAAAACTCCGGGAACAGGAAGAACAGCAGAAATGCCACAGAAAAGCCCTGGAGATACCACAATGAGATGCCAGCAGATGCAGAGGAAAGAAGTTGAAATGCTGCTCTAAGAAAAGGTACCGAGCCTCATGGCTAAAGATCTTGTAAGAATCATGGGTTCATTTAAGACCAAGAGCTAGCAAGCTATATGCCTGGGCCCCAGGTCAATCAGCATACAATTAGTTCAAGCATCTGTGTGTCTCCGTAGGTCTATGATACTGAAGGTCTGTGGGTCTGCAGATCTAAATCATAAGGCTAGACCTGAAAGTCCGGGAGAGAAAATACAACACACACAAACACATCATACATATTATTGTTCTGTACCTACTCAATTTCTTTGAGTCATAAAAAAAATTAAGGGACACTTTTTACTGGTGAATTTTTTATTTAAGAAATCTCTCCTGATTTTTAGCTATGTGAGCACAAATACCATCATGTCACATACAAAGCCACAAATGTTGGCTTTCTACAACTAAAGAAATTAAATGCATGAAAAGATAAAATGAGTCGGTTTCATAGGTAAGGTTGAATACTACCCAAGGTAGAAACATTTTCTCCAAGTTGGAAATGATCACGTCCACTAAAGATTGCAAAATAAAGACTGAACCAGGGAGACGGAATTCTCCACATTGGTGAACTGGCATGAACTACAAGCTGAAAAAAGATTCCTTCTATGCTTAGTTCCTGTCCCCAAGGTTCATTCCCGGCCACACTTTGTCTCTGAAGACAGAGAACTGAATATTATTTGTTCTTGAGAATTATTTTGTCTTCCTTTATTGAAATTCAATGGGGGTAAAAATAACTGCTGTCCATTCTCCCTTGCCTGCCAGCTCTACCTGGGCCGAGGTAGTGGGAACGAACAGGAAAGAACAGGAAAGGCTGTTACAGATGTTTAATAGAAGAAAGCCTTCTGGAATGTGTTTGCATGACTCATAAAGCACACTTATTCTTAGCCTTCCTGTCAGCAGAGATAAAGCTCTTTGTCTACTAATACAAGCTTCTTAAAAGGGAAACCCAAGGTCCATTCAAAACTAGAGCCTAATAATGGGCTCTCCTTACAGAACCTGTCCAAAACCCCTGGAGTCACATTTTATTCTTCTTTGCAAGCCTAGAACTCATTGCACACTCTTACTCATTTGATGTTAGATTTGTTAAGATAGAACCACCTGGTTAAAAAAAAAAAATGGAACTGTTCAATGTAGTAACAGCTACTTTAATTCATATATAAGAATCATTCATCTGGTTATTCCAACATATTATGGTTTAAAAGGCTGTGCCACATATAAGACTTAGCACTCTTGGGAGAGATAGATAGCCTGGCCAAAAGGACAAGTTTCAGGTTTCCTGAGAGACCCTCATACAAGGAGACTGAGTGAAGTAGACCAAGATACCTGATGTCCTCCTATTCTGGCGTTCATGAGTGTGCAAACAGACAACATGTGCCTGCATAAACAGATACATGCACAGCATGCAACACACACACACACACACACAAAAGCACACACACACACACACACACACACACACACACACACACACACACACACACAAAAGCACACATGCATACATGCACCAACCCCAAATATATCCTGTTTTAATCTTCTTCACCTTTTGGGGCTCTGGAAGTTTTCAGTGGTGACTTCTTTCCACCTCAGTACCCACATCTGTTGTAGAGATTGCATCCTGAGACTCTGTCACTCTGTGTCTGTCCTACCAGGACTTCTGACGGGCTGAGGGATGCTAGAAGGATTCTTAACATCCAGAAGTTTCTGTGTTCAACCCCAGTACTGAAAGGAAAATAAATAAGTAGAGCTTGTTAATTTTCAAAATGGTACGTTTTGGGATATCAATATTTATGTTTATATGAAAGATTTGAATTTACTATAGGAAAGATGTTGTGAGAAGTTTTATTTATGACTTTCTGTAAAATGTTATATGCTTCTTATTGCTGATATAGTATAATATGTTTATTTATAGGAACATAGTATTACCTGAGGAATAAGTAGTATGTTACTGCTGTTGATATTCTTCCTTGTTGCCTGTGCTGCAAAAACAAATTGCTTTGCATATTTTATCTGACAACTTTACTGATTTTTATGCTGCAAATAATAATTTTTCTTTTATTATAGTCATTACATATTTTGCATCTTTTGCTTATGTTACTGTTCTTGACAAAACACTGGCCTGCAGCTATGCTGACAGACTTATTTATATTATTAAAGAAAGAAATTGCAATACACTACAAAACATTTTCTTATTATTTTGACGAGGTAGGTCCTCTGTAGCAGTTAAAGAGTTCTCTTTTGTTGATACTTTTAAGTAATTTTAAAATCAATCATCAATGGTGGATTAATTTTAGGTTATTTATTTCATCTTACATGTATGAGTTTTTTTTGCCTGCATGTATATCTGTGTGGTGTGAGCAGACATAATACTTGCAGAAGTCAGAAGAGTATGTTAGATGCCCTTGAACTGAAGTTACAGACAGTTGTGAGCCACCGTGTAAGTACTAGGAACTAAACCTTTATTCCAGCTTCAACCCATGTTGAGTTTTATCCAAAGCATTTATAAATAATCAGTGAACCTTTCTCACTTAACCTGTTATTAAAAAAAAAAACCCACGGAATATTAGTCTAATTTTAAGCACAACATGCATTAGTAGAATGAGCCCAAGCTGAAAATGATACATCAGCCTGTGGTAATATGCTGCTTGTATTCTAATAAATATTGTCTGAAAAACATAAGACAGAGAAAGCCGCAGAGTTATCCATAGAGCTCAGACAATGGTGGCACACACCTTTAATTTAGCAAAGATCCAACTGGATCTCTGTAAGTTCAAGGCCAGCCTGGACTACATGAGATTAATACATGTAGTCTAAAAGAGAAACAGAGCCAGGCAGTGGTGGTACTCAACTTTAATCCCAGCACTTAAAACCCTGTAATCCCAGCACTAGGTCAGGAAATGATAATGGCTGAGCAGAAAAAGAATATAAGGCAGCAGGAGAGAGGGGTTAGACCCTGCCTTCCCTGTCCTACACCTTCCTTTCCTTCTCCCCTTTTAGGCTTAGGACTCGGACATATTCAGTCTGAGAATTCATGGAGACAGGATCTACCCCTTTAGGCCTTGGGATTCAGCAGTGACAAGAAGTGGCTGTGGCTTGTTTCTCTCTGATCTTTTAGTATTTAACCCAATATCTGACACCAGATTTTTATTATAAGACCAACTAGAATTTGTGCAACATCAGCTTTTTCATATGATTGTGGTATTGCTCGTTTATTTTTTTATATAGGCTCGTTGTCTTTCTATTCAGGAATAAAATTTAGATCCAGCTTTCTTCTTCCTTTGCATGGCAGTTGTGATACCTCAGCTTAACATAGTCTCCTTGCCTTGCTTATAGCGCAGACACTTTGATTTTTTCCTATTCTTTACAATGTTTTACTCACAATCAAAGCATTTATCTTCAAACTTTTATAAAGTTTACCTATGGGATGGTCTGGGTTTCTTCACGTAACTTCCTGGATCTAACTCATTTTCTTTAAGGCTCACATTTTTTTTTTCTTAATAGTTGTAACTGGCATTATGGTTCTACAGATTTCTCTATATTATCTAATATTTCCCATTAAATTCTTCATATAATATCCTTCTAATATTGGCCACATCTCTGTCTAGAAACTTAAAAAAAAATCTGAACATATTTTAAAAGTTCTCTCCTTTTACATTTTCAAGCTTGCCAAATGTTTCTCCCCTTTATTGGTTCTTTTTAAAATGACTTAGTCGAGTTAACATTTTGATATGCTTGCTTTCTACTAAAGTTAGTTCTGCTATTTTAAATATTTTTCCTTTCCTTTTTAAGAGAGTCATGTTTTTCAGGTTGTTAAGATGGGCAGGGACAGTGAATGACATTTCATTTTCTGTGATCATCTTTGTCACCCTTCTTCATAAAAATCTCTACAACTCTCTGCCTGATAATTTTGTCCTAAATTTTGGAACTCGGTTTGGATAATAGAACATAAGCCAAAGGGACAGCGCGCCAGATCTCTTTCCTTTAATCAGGTCTGAATTTTGAGAGATGAATTGTGATTGCAGGGGCTGGAGTTTCAGCCTCTATCATAAGATGGGAAGATAGCAGAGCTCATCCTACTTAAAGCCTCCAAGCCCAGTGGTTCTCATACCCTCCCTTGCTGTGGCATTTAAAAGAGTTCTTCATTTTCATTGCTATCTTGTACCTGTAATATTGCTAATGTTGTAAATCATAATGTAAATATCAGTGTTTTGGGATGGTCTTAAGTGACTCCTGTAAAAGGATTCTTCGACCCCCAAAGGGTTCGCAATCCACAGGTTGAGAACCATAGCTCTAGCCAAATTGTAGATGCACCAAGGCTGTGCTTCATAAGCAAGAAATGATAACTAAGCTTTTGAGCTCATTTGTTATTCCAGCACAAAGATATTGATATCGCAAAGTGAGATAGTCCTCTAACAAACAGTTCAAAATATGAATATTAACATTAAGAAAGATACAAGTTGTATATTATTACTAGAAGCTGGGAAAATGGTGACCCACGGCATAGAGTGGCACAATGTTTAGCAAGCTGACACCTGCAGTACCTTGAAAGGAGATAGTCTATCTACTTACTGAAAGAGGGCTTCAGAAGAGCTTTCCAAACAGAGTGTAGCCAGTGCTCTGTGGTTACTCCTCATCCTCTGCATTGTCAAAGAGCTCAGAAAAGTGTTGGGTTGTGATGTAAGCAGGGAAAACAGGCATTAGAGAGGTAGAAAGATAATTGTTTCATTTATTAAGAAGGAATAAAAGCTGAATACTTTGACAAAGATGCTCAGTCCCAATGAGATGCACTGGCTTTCACAGAGCCTTGGTAACAACTGTTAAGTGTTTTAAGTTAATCTCTGGGAAAGCAGGACACATGGACAAAACAGCTTAACAGCGAGATGCCCATAATCTACCCACTCCTGGTAGTTCACATTATAAAGAACTCTTGAGAGAGAGGTACATTGTTGAAGCTATTTGCACATGCTTCTGGGTACAATTAAATTACTTCTAAAATAAACAGGTTTTTGGAGTCACAAAGCCAAAAATTCCAACAGCCTTGATTAAAGGAGACTATAACCATTAAGACTTTTGACACTTTTGGGCCAGCATCTACGTATAAAGAGGGAGCAAGATTCACAAACTCAGACCACATAAGATGTAACAGGCATTTTATGTGTAATCTTTCACTCTGTGACCTAGGAAGATAATGAAAAAAAAAAAAATGGCTCTTACAGACAGATTAACTTAGTAATGTGAAAGCCTTTCTCCTTCTGAGAGAAAGAAAGGCTTAAGTTACATTTCTTATCAATTGTTCAAGGGGACAGTTAGTCCCAGTTATTATCCACTATCATATAATTATACATCTGTAGGGTTTTTTCTTAATAACTTCTGAATTTGTGCCCAGTGAAAAGAATGTCATGAAACCTTAGGTTTTAGATTTAATGGCAAGAATAAATAGGGATTTAGAGCTTCTCCCCAGAGGCTGGTGTACACATCATTTGGTTATAAAAAGGAAAAAATAGCACATATGTTATATTTCTTTAAATACATCTCAAGCCATTACTTTTGGGTTTGGCTGAGAATTGCTTGGACAGTGTGTGAATGCTGGGTAGAAGCTCCTTGACACAAATCAGTTTCTACCAGCTCTGATGTTCTTCACCTCATCCTCATGAAGAGTAGACTGATTACTACATTCTTACCTTACTACTTATTATGCCCATTAAACTTAGATCATGGAATGGGAAGACACGTGGAGCAGAGTCACAAGTCTGAGCGACACTGGGGCAGATCAGTAGCTGACTCACAGGTCCAGTGTACATTCTGATACCACCGTATAAGTTAGAAATCACAACATTGGGAAGAGGGATAACGGAGGAGTTGGGGAGGAGAGGAAGAGGTGGGGTGATGTAGATGAAGTCATGTATAAAGTTCTCAGAGAAAATTTATTTTAAACAAAACAATTGTGTATTTAACTTACGGAGGATCACAGCTGAGCACTGCGGTGCACCGCTGACAAATGGTTATTTCCTCTGGCTGAGTGGGAGCTTCCACTATGCACCATGAGAGAGCAGTATACCACGTCACTAGCCTGGGATTCGAGACACAACTATAGTTCCTGAGAAAGTAAAAAATAGATGTACCATGTGATCTAGCAATAACACATCGGGCAAGTAGCCAAAAGAGAGGAAAACAGTGTAATGGACAAACATCCTATGTTCACTGCAACTGACTTCCCGGCAGACAGAATTAGGAGCTATATAAATGTCTGTTCCCTGATGAATAAATATAATGGAACTGCCACCAACCACATGTTCACTCTGTACTGAATCTAGCCATCCATATCTTCTATATCATTCTCTGGCCTTATAAGTCTTCCTCTCCCAGTCCACATCCTCTCCCCAAACCATCAGACCCATCCTGGTCCTCTACTCAGTGTTCCTTCTTTATCTGACCATCCCTATCTGTGCAGCAAGCAATTTCTTGGCTTTGTCCAAGACTTTATCTCTGGCCACATCTAGCCTTTCCTTCAAGCCACATCTACCTGACCACTCAAGACTTAGACCAAGAGGCGTGTCCTGTACATGAGCCCAGCTCCTTCTGTCTATGTGATTTCTTTCTCCTGGAGCGATTTCCAGTATTTTGGCTTACCTGCCATCATCGCACCCTCTCTTCTGCCAAAACCTGCTCTGTCAATATCAGATTTAGAACTAAGAAAAAAAGTCCAAATATCCAGCTCTCATCACAAAAACAAAAAAAACTGTGATAGATCAAGCCAGCATCTTCTCTCCAAAAGTTATCAGTACTGTAGAAATGTTTGCCAATGAGAATTATCTACATGAACCCCATGACCTCCATGATGAAATGCTTTTAAAAAGTCATAAACTTCCAGAACAAAGAAGTCTAAAGAAGACACAAAAAATCCAGATTAATAAACCTAAGAGAAAGAAGTTAAGGGGAATCAATTCCTCCAAGATGAAAGTGCCCAAGGGAACACAAACATGAGGCCAATGAAAATGAGGAAGAGAATTCAGGACTGGAGAATGGAATTTAATAAGAAGATAGAAACATTAAAAGACACTCATGCTGGAGTAAAGATGGAATTGAAAAACCCAAGTGGAAAGCCTTGCAAGTAGAATCAGTGAAACAGAAGATGGAATATCAGGACTTGAAGATAAAGTTGAGGTTCTAGACCAAATAAAAAGACACATGAAACAAATTTAAAAATAACAGAAAAGGAATATATAGAAAATGATGTAGGATATCATAATAAAATCAAATCCTTGAAATATAAAAAGGAAGGAGGGATGGTGCTTCATCCTAGCCGAATAAAGATTTAACAATGAAGACATTAGTGTTCTAAATATATTTGAACCAAATTTTGGTGTTCTTGCTTTCATTAAAAAGAAATGTATTACTGGAGTAAAAGGCACAGATTAATAACAATCTGTTACCATTGTTGATTTCACTACTTTACTCCAACAGAGAGGTCATCTAAACATAACTAAACAGAAA
Organism: Phyllotis vaccarum; assembly: GCA_033318265.1. Classification (NCBI taxonomy): domain Eukaryota; kingdom Metazoa; phylum Chordata; class Mammalia; order Rodentia; family Cricetidae; genus Phyllotis; species Phyllotis vaccarum. Next base: position 25,951,875 of record JARWLC010000014.1, read on the forward strand.
TATCAGAACTAATTCACATCACATACCAAATGGACTTAATAGTCATAATATTCTACCCCCAAACCAGAAAATTCGCAGTCTATTCAGAATTACATGAAGGCTTTTTTTTTTTTTTTAAATAGAACATGTGCAAGGACACAAAACAAGTTTTTTTTTAATAAATTGAAAAAGATTAAAATTGCTTCTTGTATTCTATCTGATCATAATGTAATAAAACTTAATATTGCAGTGAGCAAATCTCTAGTAAGTACATGAACCAGTGGAAATTAAGCAACTCATTGCTGAATGATGGATATATCATAAAAGAAACTAATAAAGATTGAAAAATTGTCCTAGAATTAAATGAAAATGAAATCACAACAGACCCTCTAGGACACATTTAAAGCAGTCTATGAGGGAAATTTTCTAGTTCTAAGTGCCTATACGCAAAAACCAGAAAGAACTGGCCATCCCCTGTGAACAAGCAGGACTTTAAGCAGAAGTGGGAAACTAACTGAGCCATATAACCTTTGACCTACAGTTTGTTCTGCCTCTAGGACGTGCTGGGTTAAGAGAGGACTAGAGATTGAAGGAGTGGCCAACCAATGGCTGATCTAGCCTAAAACCCATGCCAGGAGAGTAAGCCCACCCCTGACACTGTCTGGAGCATTAGGACCCACAGATTGGATGACCCAGAGGCCTAGGGTAGAATTAAACATTACTAGAGGGAAAATGTCAATGTAATGATGCCTAACGATGCTATACTTATAGATTGGTGCCCCGCCCAGTTGTCTTCTAAGAGGCTCCATCCAGCAACTGATAGAACAGAAACAGACTCACAGCCAAATGTTAATCACAGCTCAGGGAATCATACAGAAGAGGGGGCGTAAGGATTGTAGGAGCTGGAGAGATCAAAGACATCAAAAATAAATAAATAATAACTTACAGAATCAACTAACCTGGGCTCACGGGTTCACAGAGACTGAACCGATAACCAGGGAGCCTGCATGGGACTGTGTGACAGTTGTGACCATTGTGTAGCTTGGTCCTCTTGTGAAACTCCTAACAGTGTGAGCAGGGGCTGTCTCTGACTCTTTGGCTGTCTCTTGGGATCCTACTCCTCATATTAGGTCACCTTCCCCAGCGTTAGTGCTTAGTCTTACTGCAACTTGATATGCCATGTTTTGTCGATGTTTATAGGAGGTCTGCTCTTTCCTGAGCAGAAATGAAGGAAAAGTGGATTGGGAGGTGGGAACAAAAAGGACATGGGCAGAGGGCCTGGAAGGAGAGGAGAAGAAGGAAACTGTTGTTAGGATGTTAAAAACAAAACAAAACAAAACAAAAAAACAATCAGAAAGAGCAGAAATAATGTCTTAGTGATGCAACTCAAAAATTTGGAAAGACAAGGGGATAAAACCAAATTCAACCCTATTTGATAACAAGAAATAATAAAATCAGAGCAGAAATCAATATGCCAAAATAAAGCTTAAGAAAATATCTCAAGAAAAGGTGCTGGGAAGACTAGGTGTCTACATGCAGAAGACTGAAGTTAGACCTGTATCTGTGACCTCGCACAAAACTAACTCCAAATGAATCAAATCCTTAAATGTGAAACCTGAAACACTGAAACCTGCTGGAAGAAAACATAGTCAGTGTCCTTTATAATGTAGACTTGGGAAAGGACTTTCTGAATAGGACTCCATTTGATCAAGGATGAAGACCAACAATTGAGAAATGGGGTGTCATAAAACTGAAAGCATCTGCAGACCCCGAAAAACAAACATGGCATGTATTCACTCATAAGTAGATATTAGATGTAAAGCAAAGGATAACCAGGCTACAACCTACAGCTTCAGAGAAGCTAGCTAGCAAGGAGTACCCTAAGAGGGAGACATGGATTGCTCTGAGAAGGGTAAATAGATGAGATTTTCTAAGTAAACTGAGAGTGATGGGGGGTAATAGAGGGGAGGGGGTGGGGGGATGAGAACATGGGGAAATGAAATGGTCGAGGTGGAACAGAGACAGAGTGGGAGAGCTAGCAAAGAGATATTTTGATAGAGGGATACATCTTGGGGTTAGGAAGAAACCTGGTGCTAGGGGAGTTCCCAGGAACCCACAAGGATGACTCCTGAATAGACTACCAGCACTAGTGGAGAGGGTGCCTGAGCCAACTGTCATCTTAGAGACTTCATTCAGTAACTGATGGAAGCAGATCCACAGCCAAGCACCAGGCTGAGCTCTGGGAGTCCAACTAAAGAGAGAGAAGATGGATTATATGAGCAAGGGGAATCAAGATCATGATGGGAAAGTCTACAGAGACAACCGAACCAAGCTAGTGGCAACTCACGAACTTTAGATGGACAGCTGTGGAGCCTGCATGGGACTGGAATAGGCCCTCTGAATAAGGGAGACAGTTGTATACCTTGGTCTATTTAAGGGAACCCTGGCAATGGGAAGAGGATCTATCCCTGGTGCATGAGCTGGTTTTTTGAGGCCCATTGCCTATGGTGGGATGCCTTGCATAGCCTTGATGCAAGGGGGAGGGGCCTGGACCTGCCTCAACTGAGTGTACCAGGCTTTGCTGACTCCCCATGGGAGGCCTTACCTTTTCTAAGGAGGAGATGCGGGAAAGGCTGGTCAGGAGCAGGAGGAGGGATGAGAAGGGTATCTGTGGTTGATATGTAAGGTGAAATAAAAATTGTCTTGAATAATACTAGTAATAAATAAGCGAATAAGTAAATAAATAAATTCTGAGCTTTATGGTTTTGGGCAAACACAACTTAGCCACTGTGATTTCAAGACAAACTCCAAAGAGCTAGGTTAGAGTTCTGAGTCCCCAGGAGAAGCTTCTCACTGCACTCTAGTATTTGAGAAAGGCAATGACCTTTGTGGAGAGTAGGAGACGGTGTGGACTTCTTTCTAGTCCATCTGGAAGCCATGGCATTTTAGGCTTCCAGTGCTAGGCAGTAATGTTAAGGAAGGAAACATCCTGTTAGACTGCCCCTTCCCCTGCCCCCATGCCCAGCCTAGTTCAATATTTTCTTGCTCTCCCACTTTGGTTTAAATTCGCTTGGGCTTCCAAAAGTCTTTAAAGAAAATGCCAGCCTTGACTACTTTTCTCTTTGTATTCTCCGTGGTACTAAGTGCCCCCTCAACAACGTCCTTACATTTTAAAGTCTTCCTCGGTGTTTTTGACTGTGTCCATTGGGTGATGTAGGGTGGAGCTCTCAGCCAAACATACTCTGAGATAGTGTGAGCAGTAAACCTACTGTGCTTTGATGGCATCTGCCACAGGACTGAGGAACTTGTAGTCCAGATGTGTGCTCTGAAACCTTCTTCTTCCCAGCTAGAGCACGTAAAGGTCTTGGTATTTCTCACTTTGTGCACTTTGTCCCTTTTACTTAGAGACACACAAGAAGACTTCCTTAGAACATACACTAAACGTGTGAAAACATCAAATATACTCAAGTTTTTCCTGTTGACTATAATCTTAGAATTTGTACTCATCTGCTCTTCATCCAAATGAAAGAAAGAAAATTCTTGTTGAAATGAAAATCTGGCCACAAACTTTTCCGAGATTTTGATACCACTCTTAGCCAGTATGAATTGCCTACTGTCTGTCTATACCTTTCCCCAAATCTCAGTATTTCCACTGATGATCAATTATTGTGGGTCATCTAACACTGGGTGGATTCTGTGAAGAAAGAGAAAAAAAAAAAAACCTATCCTGGTTCAAGTGTCTATCTTCCTCCTTCCCTCTCTCAGCCCTGCCCTCTGAAGGCAGAAACAGAAGAGGAAGAGGAAGAAGGTCAATCTGAAATCCATAATCAAATAAGAATTTGTCAGTTCTAGGTTGGCATCTGTCTTTCTTTGGAAAGATGAAAAATCAGAAATACTCCTAAAAAACAAAACACTCCTTTGTGGCAGTGTCCCAGCTCACTCTGGTCCTTACATGCATTGCTTATGTCAAATTAGGACTCCTTTCTGATGTCTGTCTAGAATTAAAACTATTCATACCTACATCCGTAGGATAACACAATGCCTGGTTTACAATCTAGAATCACAGTAGATATTTGTTAAAAGAATAGACAAATAAATTCATTGAAAAATAATTACTTTGTGGCCTCAGGAGCATAGTGAAAAGCACGCAGAGAAATGGAAAAGTGGATGATAAGGATGAAGCACACTAGGCCTCGCATAACCTAATATCTCTTGAAGAAGCATCCTTAAGATTATGGATTAATTTTGTAATTAAAAACTCCCATTCAGATTTCCTTACTGAGAGGAAAAAGGAAATAAACCTCTGAGACTTTCATATTCAATATGATGAAGATGGTGATAATGAGCCCCAAACCAAACAAGCCTGTAAAAACAATATACTCTGTGTCCACAAAGTGAGGGATAACCACACTTTGCTAAGCTACATCATCCCCATGTGCACCTAAGTGCAACAAAATGTCATCTAGATTGAATATCTAGAAAAGTGCCCTTTTTTTTTAGTATTAAGAAATTCTCATTGAAATGTTTGCTTATTTAAAAGAGCATTGCATTTGGCAAGGAAAGGAAACATTGTTGGGAATGACAACTGGCTGAGCCAGAGCTCATGGACGTGTGAGAACAGACCAGGGACCTAGAGATTCTCTTCCAGGCTCTCCAACCATCTACCTCGTCTTCTCCTGTCTCCATCCACTGCTGTACTTCCAGCCACAGACAGGAAGCACGGGTATGCTTTTGCCCTCTGTGCTTATTACTTTTGTAACACCTACTATGTTCCAAGCACTGTGGTCAACTATAGGAAGATGATATCATCTCAGCCTCTGTTTTCATAGTTCTGTACATTCATATAGACTACCTTCCAGTGCCAGTATTGAAAGACACAATATTTTGTATTAGGCAGCAAATAAAAGGTGCCTCAATGCTCTAAATGGAAGATAGTAAATACTTCCATGTTGGCAATGACAATCTTTCAGAATAAAAATGACCACATTCTTTTCCATGTTTTAAATAGCTGTTAATCAGAAATGCAACCAAGATTACCAATAAGGCCATGAGTACCCCCAAAAGGATGAAACAGTTGGATTCTCAGAGTGTTTTTACATCTGCCAATGGTATAAAATTTCCTCTTCATAATTATTAAAGCTTTTTTTTTTAACTGATATCATGATAACATTGTGAAGGACTTCTCAATTACACAGGGTAGTCATCACAATCTCGTTCAAAGCCGCTAACACTTCCTTATGTCTGTTTCCAGTTCTGGGATCAAGAAGTTAGTATTGAGCAATTTATCTTTTGTAATCTCATCAGATTCTATAGAGTAACTTCTCAGTGGGTTTACAAGTTTCTCCCTTCATCAAGGGAAAGGCAGAGTATTATCAGAAGTAAATAAAATCCAGGCATAGTTCAAGTGTGTTTAAGTTCATAGCACCTCACTTTGCTAGTACAACCCAGTGTTTTTATCAGGCCCAAAGAGTTTTCCTCATTGTTGAGCATTTCAGCTAGAGGGCTAGGGGGATGGCCCAGTCAACAAAGTACTTTCTGTAAAGGCATGAGGTTCTGATCCATAGCACACATGTAAAAAGCTGTATATAGTGGTAAGTATCATTTTCCCAGGATTGGAAGGCAGAGGAAAGAGGACTCCTGAGGCTTGCTAGCTAGTCAGTCCAGTTGAATCAGTGAGCTCTGGATTCAGAGAGAGACCCAGACTCAAAACATAACCACTTCCAAAATAACTCATTCACTCACTTCTTTATACAAAACCTTAATCATTCTACTGGATAAGGCAAGTTATAATAAAATTTTTCTTGAAGTAATAAAAGAGCAAATGAATGAGTTAATTTTTCTTTTTAATTTATTATGATTATGATTATGATTATTATCATTATTATTATTATTATTTATTGGTCTTTTGAGACAAGGTTTCTCTGTGTAGCCCTGGCTGTCCTGGAACCTCTGCCCCCAAATGCTGCCATTAAAGGTGTGTACCACCACAGCCTGGCTGTGTTAATTCTTCTGACATATACCATATGTCATCATTTAAATGCATAATTATTATCCAAAATATTAATGATAGATATTACATTTTTGCTGTGCAAAATCTAAAATACAATGTGTATTTTGCATTGAAAATACATCCCAATTTGTATTATTACTGTTATTCCAAATATTCATTTTTTTCCTGCACATCTAAGCATTACTGACTGCCATAGTTCAGCTTTGGAGAGTAGATGAACTACTGACATATTTGTGCAGGTGGGAAAGAAGAGAATATAGTAACCAAGACAATGAATTAAAAGGTAGAGAGAGAGTTACTAATGAAGTAGCTAAATAATTTCAAGAAGTTAAGCAAAGTAGAGACTCTGTTTAAAACTCTAATTGAGGTTTACAAATATTTTTAAAGAAACTGGCAAAATTATTTATAAATAATTACTTCACTTTGGGTTTCAATTTAGATCAATGTGTTTTAAATTATCTTGTTTACAGGGTGGAGAACTCTTAACATAATAATTCACCACCACAAGTGTAATGACTTGACCTTGCCAAAGGGAAGCCCTATACTGTGTATGGCTGCTAGTTTCATGTTGGGGTCTTGTTTCTCTGCAAAACAAATCATATGCACACGGTTTAATTAAGCCAAATGAAAAGATATCTGCCTTGGTTGAACTTTGTGTGTTTAGATAAGCAGTTCTGAGAACACACATGTACTCAGTCACATCCAAAGTACATCCTCTATGCAACCCATATATTCAGCTCACTTTGTCTTTATTATCCTCCAAGTTTATCAGGTTCTTTTGTTAGTTGTGGTAGTCAGCATTTAACTGGTTAAGTGTCCCAGAATTGTATTAAGGTTTGTTGTTGTTTATTTTAATCATTTGAGGGATGAACTCAAGAATATATCAAGTCCATTTGTGGTGACAGTTAAGAATTACATCAGCTCCTAATGAACACATACTTATTAGTAAAACAAGAGTAGATAGATGTGAAAGAGATATAACATTCTGATCTCTGTGCTATAAATTTTGTGGGAAAGTCAGACTGGTAGCCACAGACATTGGATGTTTGACAGAGGAGCAGACTTACTGACACTGATTTAAGTGAGCCACGCGATACTGAGATTTTTGTGCTTTGTTAAGAATCTGGCTCAGCAGTTCTAACCTACCCTTGGGTATTCTTATTCATATCTTATAGATTACTTAACCCACTATGTTCAATACTGAAAATATGTCAGACATTTATCCCATACTGTTCTACATTTCATGCATAGAATACAACCTTTAATGTGAAATTTTATAAAAACAGTATCCAAAGTATATCTACTATATTAAACCATACCTAGGCATTTTCTAGAATATAATCAAATAATCATTTGCCAGCGACCTCCCTGAGGTTAAATGCCTTACAGATTCAAGTCAGTTGCTGGAGAACAAAACTCCCATCTATTTTTATTTCATAAGACACTATCATGACAGGATCTTGATACTACATAGCCAAATTCAACTGTGTCCCAAATGAAAAACAGTCAGATAATTGCTAGGCACACCCAAATGGCTTTCAGCAAGCCTTAGTCACATGCCCAAGTCCAGTGGTCATGTGTGAAAGAGGATAGGATGAGCATCGTCATCCCATCTATGCAGTAGACTCTTAGGCTCCTAAGACACAGTAGGAGGGCTGAACTATTGTCCTTAGTGATGTGAACAAACAAAGCAAAGCTATATGGAATACATGATGGCTTTCCAAGTTCTGGGCACCATGCATTTGCAAGCAAGTAAGCCCAGCTTGCACCCCAGCCCCCTACTTTCACTAATTATTCATCAAGCTTATTCCCAATCTGACTTCTCATTTTCATAACCTAAATTCCTCTTCACCTTTCTACCTCTCTGCTCTAGTTTTCAATTTTTTTCTTCCTCTCTCTCTCTAATGCAAAAGTACATTATGTCCCTAGATAGCACATTTTATATATTCAGGTTAATATTATTAGACTAAAATATTTCTCTGTCCCACCATTATCCCTGAAGCAATCCTGAAATGGCAAGCGATTTAAAACAGAACTCCAGTCATTTCAAAGGCATGGACCCTCTGCTATAATAGGTGTATGGATTTCACTTGAATTCTTATTCATATTGTTTATTTTAAATGATATAAATACTCCTGTTAACTTATATTTATGGCATCAAAGAGCACACAATCAGAAAAAAGAATCTCTTGAATTACATTTATATCGAGGTAAGTACTTCAGGACAGTAGCATCTCTAGGTAGACATTCATGTTCTCTGGTACAAGCTTGACATGAGCTGTGGGATCATGATCAATTTATTCAACTTCCCCAAAAGCCTCTATTTCATCACCTAAGATAGGAATAAAAAGGAAGCTACACTAGTGAGATCACACCACAGTCTCTTGACCATAAGGGAGCTCCTGAAATTAGTCATGCTATCATTGTTAACTATCACTGTAATTGTTAACAGCAATGGGCTGGACATATGGTTCAGTGGCTAATAACATGTACTGCTATTGCAGAGGACAGGAGTTTGTTCCCAGCATCCATAGCAAGTGAATCAAATCATCTCCAGTTGTAGTTACAACTCCAGGGAATCCAATGCCTCTGGTCCTAAAGCACACACGCTCGCACGCCTGCACACACACAAACACTTCAAAATAATAATGTAAATCTTTAAAAATATACAAGTAAAATAAAATTTAAACTTATAATAAACATCATCTTAACGAAGCCGTTGCCTATTGGAAATTGAGTATCTAATGGCCCATTCAGTGTCCTAAATATATACTAGGAAAGATGACCAGAAGGTGAGTACTATGGCCATGAACAGGGAGACAGTTTCTTCTTTATTATCTCAGATCAGATAGGAAATAAAAGATATACACAAGACTCCTTGCCTTTACTTGATAATTTGAACTCTGGTTTAATTGATGAGTCTCATAAGCCCATTTTAAATATTCCACTTATTCTCCTGATGTTCGTCAGAATGACTGAGTCATCTGCCTTACTTTAGAGATTTTCCATTTTTCTCCATCCAGTTTTGCTAATTGAACCCAGTGCTGCCATTAGAAAGTCCCCAGTTCTCATTTTTTTTCTGTCAGTTTTTAGATCTCAGTAACTAACTACCAGATTCGCACGTGATTGTTCGATAAAGCGATTTGAAAAAAGATGCGCTGTTCCGTCAAGGAAGTCAGTCTCTTCTACTTTTCTGAGCTGTTTTTGGAACTCAACGTCATCGTTCCAGAGGAGGGAGCAGGAGAAAGAGGATGGTGCTTGTCTGCTGCTCCTTTGTTTCCTTCCTGGAGTTTCTCTGGATAGAGAAACTTCTCCTTACTCATTATTTATCTGGTGGCACAAGATAAGAAAATCTGGGCAAAGGTTTCCTTTGACCATCTTCCTCCATCATCATCATCATCATTATTATTGTTATTATTGTTATTATTATTATTTTGCCTGTTTTTCAAAAACATGTGTGAGTTCTCTAGTTAGGGGAAAGATGTTAAGTAAAAACTAAACACTTAACTTAAACAGAAGATACTGGAGATTCTCATTTATTTTGAAAAAAGTAAGGAATATGTGCCAATGACAAGAGCCAGTGAGCACCGAGACTTCCCTGAAATACAGTTTCCAAACACAGACAAAACAAAATGCAGGACACAGGTAGTGTCGGGACGAATGTGGAACACTTCACTATGTCCATCACCAAGGAAATTGTTCAGTCCTGCTGAGGTCATAGTAAAATGAGTCTAAAATCAACTGGAAGATCCCACTGGCAAGGGATGAAACGGTCCCGCCCACCTGTACGAGCGAATACATGTTTGAGTGGTACCTTGTATACACTGCTGTGTAAACATTGTTACTCATCATTTTTAGAATTGCTCTATATTTACTGATTTTTGCCTAATTATGTTTTTAGTTACTTTGTAGGCACTTGGTGTATTACAGTAAAAATCAACTTTGGCCAAAAGTTGAATCGTTTGATCAACAATAAGAATGAAGGCCGAAATGAGCAGTTGTCAGTAGGCAGAACAGTACTCATCAGTGTGCATACGAAAATATGAATTAAATGGGTGAACAGATTCAACTGATCAACTCCAAGCTCTAGAATCACTCCCTGAGACATATCAGCATATCCAACGCTCTACAATACCCTTCCAACTGAATCACCCAAAGAAATCTGGAACCAAGCCAAGCTTAAGCACCCCATTTTCCCCACCTTCCTCAGCCTGTCTAGTGTTGGATGGGTACCCACCTCCATCACCCAAAAAGAAAACTGACAATTATGGATCTGTCATTTTCCCTCAACTCCCATCTGAACTCACCAGCAAATCTTATTTATCTCAAAACCTACATTCAACCTGTTCTTTCTCTCTATCCACACCCCCATTCAGTTGCTGTTTGGTTTTCTAACACCATGAAGCTTTGGATATCTCTAATCCATTTGTGGTGGTGTGGCTAAAAGCAGGACAAAACCAAATCTGTGTCCCTGTCTGCTTACAGCCCATTAGTGGCCTTAGATCATCAGAATAAGATACGCTCATTCTTTTGTCACAAAGGCAAAATGTCGGCAAATTAAGACAAAAGTTATCTCTCCCCAGAGCCAAAACTCCTACTAGACAGCTCATTATGGTTATCATCAGTGCAGACTGGGCCAGTTTCATAGATCTGGGTCTGGGTGGTACTGCTCAAAGGCACATTACTAACACTGTGTGCCTCTTCTCTCCTGAGGCACGGGTAAGACCATACACCTCAGAACAATTGCATCTAGGGGACAGTATGTCACTGGTTCTAACCAATAGACTGCAAGTAGTAATATGGTCTATAAAGAGAGCATGTGCCAATCCTAGCACTGGTATGTTGCTTTACAATGGTAAAAAAAAAAAAAAAAAAAAAAAAAAAAAAAAAAAAAAAAAAAAAAAAAAAAAAAAAAAAAAAAAAAAAAAAAAAAAAAAAAAAAAAAAAAAAAAAAAAAAAAAAAACCATTTTTGTATTAACCTTTGGGCCAAATGGAATTTTAAGCATCTTTGTAAGTAGACAGCAGGGGAAGACAGAAGAGGGGAAGGAGAATGGGGGGAGGGGCAGAAAGGGAGACAGTAAGAAGAGTGAAATCTGGAAAGAGGTGAAGGGAGAATCCCCCCATGTCACATCCGTAACAGAATCTGGCTTCTACTCTCTCCCTTTGCACTCTCATGATCTCGGCTATAACTGAAGCTCTCATATCTTATTCTATTACAATGAGTTTCCTCATCCTCTCCTTCCTTCCTCCTGCTCCTTCCCTCCTCCCCCCTTCTCACAGCCTGTTACTATCATTTCTCCCAATTTGTCCCAAAGTTAGGCAAATTAACTCTATCCAACTCATCATTTGAGGTAAGGCCTATCTCCAGCTACATTCTTTAGATGTGGCAATTGCATAAGCCATTTTGGCAAGGCTCTTTCTTTGTTGATGCTCGCTTGTACACACAGTTGCCACCAAGCATCCTTGTATTTAATATGGTGCAAAACCAGCACTTGCCAGGTGTATTGTATATTAAATAAGTTACTTGGCAGCATGATTGACCCACTTATGCCCAAGAGACTTCTTTTGTAGAAAATCTACAGTTTTCCTTTCTTTCTATTACTTCTCTTCTATAGACCACACTCTGACTTAGACAATTTAGGATACATTTCCTCATGTTGCTCCCAGGAAATGTCAGCATGCCTGACATCAAAGGCACTCTATTTCTACATGCTCACCCTGTGGCCTTAGGCAAGCAACATCTTTATATGCTCATGTTCTAATTTGTAAAAAGAAGATAACACAAGTTTAATTGATAAAATTTTGTGAATACTAAAGGAGAAAGATGTCTGTTAAGCATTAGTATACCAAATGTCATTAAGCTATGCTTAATTTCATCAGTCAGCATTGAAAGGGATTTTTTTTCTCTGACTTCCCCACTTGCCTGGTATGGCTTTGTAAAGACCTTTTTTATCTTTTAGTGTTCAGTTTGAAATCTACTATTATCGTATGAAACTATCCCACTAAATTTATAAATTATAAGCAATCTCCAAATTCACATGTTCACGGTATCAGGACTCTGGGGGAAAGGAAAAGGGTTGAATTAACATACAAAACAATCAAACAAACAAAAAAGAAGCCTGAGACCCATGGAGCAATGCGATAAGAGGAAACTGAGCAGTCACAGTGTCCGTGAGAATGCACGGACAGGAAACAAAATCAAACTCAAAGGCAGGCAAACGCATGACTATTGCAGCAGCAACGTGGAATCAGAGTCCAAGAAAGGGCATGGAGCCTGGAAAATTGTGCATAGAAAATAAAACTGATGATACCAGAGCCTGGTACATGAATCCTACCTACTTGTGCGGAAGAGATTCAAATTTCCAAATAAATTTCAGTAAGTTCCACCCTTCAGTTGCTTCATTTCCTAGCTGGATCTTTTTGAGTATTCAGTTCATCCTTCTCTGAGAAAGGAGAAAGAGAGGGGAGGGAATGAAGGAGGGAAGGGGAAAGGGGGAAAGAAGAGAGAGGATGATGCCAGTTTAAAAGAAAAAAACCCAAAGATTATCCAAGAAAATTCTTCCATGGGCTGTCAGCTTGCTTAGATGACTACCAATTTCTAAGATTCTAGTTATGTGTCTGGATCCAGTGTATTGTGGTGACTATAAATATGATCATAGATCTATTTAAAAGTAATCCCCACTTCCTACTTAGAAAGACAGTTTTGCTTAAATATCTGGGAAGGAAATGGTCTCTGCTAGTGTACAGTTGAACAGAAGAATGCAGGATCCTAGGACAAGGGGCTGCAAAGACCAAGCAGATTAATGCCTTCAATAAATGTCATGAATCTGGCCAGAACTACATCCTCTAAGAGGGTGAGTGCTCTTTCAAAAGACGGTTCCCAAGAGAGAAATTTAGGCTTGATTTTAACATAAAAACTGAGAATTACTTGAAAATCTCCTCATTTTAAAATGTTGGAGATGATTCAAATATTTTAAGCACTTGTTCAGGCCACACAAAACCTATGTGCAGGCTCAATTCCTGCCCAAAGAAACCATTTTCCTCCCTTCTATCTTTGCCTTAATCCTTCGAGGAATTCATGCCTGTGAAAGAGGATAAAGATACCCAGAATGCCTCTGAGTGGTAGACTTCCATCCAACTTAAAGTGTAAAGAATGCAGAATGGGCTAAAGAGATGGCTCAGCTGTTAAGACCTAGGCTTGCAACCAAAGAAGCAAGAATGTAAGACTTATGGAGTACTCTGCATAGTCAGCATTTTAAACAATTCTGCTTATCCATGTGTCACACTTGAGACAAAGGTCAGGAGTGACAACAGCCTTCATCCATTGAGAGCTCTTGGCAATGACTTGGGGAGGTTTCAGGAGACATTAGGAGCTACACCAAGATTCTAATGGAAAGAGGACCCTCAATCTTTGCTTTTCTAGCATGAGTCACAGCACTTACATTTGTGTGTTTTGAGGAAACAATAGAATTCATTATTAGTTATTATCACTGGGACTCATTATTCATAGAATTCATTCATTAGTCCATAAGATTTGCTTGTCTGCTTTGAGCGGTTATGAATAGAATGTCAGGCACTGTTCTAGGTTCTACTGACAGAACAGAAAGGAAACTGGAGAAGAATGGAGAGATGATAGGAAATGTAATAAAATCAGTAATTTAGCAAACCATTTCAGAAAGTGGCAAACCGATTAGAATGGTGTGGGGGAAAAATGCATCCTTTGAAGGTTAGTAGGTCTGTCATTAATTAGGTGGTCACAAAGTACCTTTGTGCAGGAGACATTTGGATGGACACTGAAGCATATGGAGAACTAGAATTAAAGAGAGAGGAAGGCAGCCCTTTGACAGAACCCCCGGTGGAAGCAGTGTGGATCATTCGAGAAAGATGGAGAACACTGGGGATACTGAAATCTGTGGATGAGAAGGACCAGGTGGCAACTGAGGGAAGAGAACAGAGAACAGGAAGACTGGTAGGGAGGAAGGTTGGTGTTTGCTGAGCACAGTATAAAACCAGTGAAGAATAAAGGGGAAGAATGGGGCATTGATATTTCTGCGTGGTTATTTGGTCCATTTTATGATGAACAGAGCGAGAGCAGCAGGTGCCAAGTAAGACCCCTCTATAGGTGAACACAGGCAGTGGACAGGAAAGCATCATGACATCAAGAGGGTGGCACCGATGGCTGTACAGGATGGGAGCAACTCAACCATTTAATATATGGGGGACAAAAGGCCAATGAGATGTTCATGTGTGTGTGTGTGTGTGTGTGTGTGTGTGTGTGTGTGTGTGTGTGTGTGTGTGAAAGAGATAAAGAAATGTAAATCCGTGAAGAAAGGAACCCAGGGAAGGAAGATGGAGGATATGAGGCTAAACTATGTTAGAAAATGAAAAACTGAAGTGTGTGTATGAGAGAAAGAAATCTGGAGAGGGAGAAGAAGGGAAGGAGAGAAGGGGAGGGAGAGAGAGAAAAGTACTAGTGAGGAGAATGTAGCTACTTTAGTAGCCTATAGTTGCGTTCTCTAAAACTTAATTATGCACAAAAAGATTCTCTCCACGAACATACCATCAAACAGACTTGAAACCCCCTTGTCAAAGAATGGTCTTCCAGAAATCCCAAACAAAATATCTAGATCCAGTAGTGCCCTCTATGTTCAGTAGGTTGCATACTAAGATTCCCTTTTAGGTGAGAGAACTATTGCCTTTAAGCGTGTGACCATAATTTTTCCAGTTTGATATATAAGAGAAAAACCAGAATGAGTTTCCTTTTTCTTTCTTCACAGATTCATAGATCTGAGCATGTTCATCATAGGCTTTTGCTGAGGATTTTTCCTGCAAAGGATTTTCACACTCCTCTTTCCACACCCAAGTACCACACACACACACATCACGACGTTGGTGCCTGGTGATCATTTTTTCAGAAAAATTAGGGTCTCTTGAAAATAAGCATCAGGATGTCAAGCACACAATCAGGTAATTGCTAAGTAACTCATCAGGCAATAGATACAGTTAGGATGCAGTAACAAAGATCCATTCAGACCACACTGATGTAGCAGGATGATCAGAGGTTATATCATTCCACCCAGAATGGCAACCAATTTAAAGCTGATGTGTGGTTTGTTTTTAGAATTTCTCATTTCATATTTTCATTAGGAGAGGGGCTTCGGGTAACAGAACCACAGAATGTGACACTATAGATAAGGACAGCTGTTTTCATCATTCACTAAGAAATGGGCAAATGGGAAACATGGAAAGAAACAAGAATCGACAGGCGTCCAAATGCTGGGTTAGATACAAAACTGATTAATGGCCTCTGTTCTTTGGTATTTCCTATTGCCTAACTCAGAAGTCATTTATTTATGTACTGACCCTGTTGGTAAATATTAGTGTTTCATAGCATCTGGTTTGCAAGGAAATTGACGGGGTTTCCTGTTTATTAAAATGAATTTATGAGCTCACAAAATGCAGGTTTTAATTGATACTGAAAAGCAAATCCCCCAAAAGATGCATTTCTTCAAATATGTCAGCAATCCTTGACTAGTCCTATTAAACAAATTTTCATATAAAACCAAAATCATGATGGCTTCTGTCAGTCATATTTCTAAGTTGGGCAAACATTTTCTTAATTGAAATACTTATGATCATAAAGAATCTCCAGAGATTGTTTATGAATACCCAGACGTGCCTCTACCTACAGAAATACTGGTGGTTTGGTATGTGTTCTGTCCAATTCACTCACATAGATGTAGCATTAACTTGAGCGTATAGAGGTATACTGTGTTTAGAATTTACTTCTGCCAGAGAAGTGCCTTCCAAGTGGAAACTTGTGTAAGGAATGTAAGATTTCACAAAGACTCTACATTGTTCACTCTTCAGTACAAAGCCTACTAAAATAAGTCCAAGAAATTTATCTCATCGAGTGTCAGCGGTACCTGTCAGTGTAGTGGAATTCATCTCCTTTCAAAGTCTCCATTGTAGTTTTTTTTTTTTCTTATCAGTGTGACCAAATATCTGACCCCCCAAGAAAAGATCATTAAAGAAGGAAGAACTTATCATGATAAACAGTTGAGAGAAATATATTCTGCCGTTTCAGGGAAGGCATGGAGGTAGGTGCAGCTTGGTTCATGGCCTGGGCAGGAAGCATTGACATGGGAATGCCAGTGTTCATCTGGCTTTGTCCTTTCTTACCTTTGCCTTCAGGTTGTAATTGCAGCCCAAGAGTCTTCCCTGCCCTGGAAATAATCTCATGAACACATCCAACATTGTCTCCTAGATGGTTCTAAATCCAGTCAAGTTGACAACAGTGATTAAACATCACACACATAATTTGTTGGTGCTCTTGACATAGGTAAAGTCAACCTGCTTTTTTATTTTGGTATTTTCCTCCCATTCAGCAGTTAAGATAATAGTCTTACTTTTAAAAAAATGCTTACTATTGATGGATCTAGTTAAGAAATATTAAACAATGGACTGGGAGATGGTGTGGTGCTTCAGAATACTTACTCTTTCAGAGAGTTCCCCGGGTTCAACTCCCAGCACTTACATGGTGGCTCACAACCCTCTGTAACCCCCAGATCCGTCAGTTATGCACATGGTATACATATATACATGAGGCAAAACATTCACATGCATGGAGTAAAATAATAAACCTATAATTTTTTAATAAAATAGTAAACATAGTAAACAAAATCCAACCTAATGTTAACATTTTTATCAAGTTTTGTGATTGCTCTTGGAACACTTAGGAACTCTTAGAGTAGTTCAAACAGAAAAGACTAGAATTGGAGCCAGGCATCGTGGCATGCAACTTTAATCCCAGCCCTGGAGGCAGAAACAGGTGATGCACTGTGAGCTCAAGGTGAGCCTATTCTACATAGTGAGTTCCAGGACAACCTGGGCTATGTAGAGAGAGCCAGTCTCAAAGGCAATTCATTTCATCATAATAAGAGTTTAGGCTGGACAAATGTCTCAATGGTTAAGTGAGTGGCAGCTGTTACAGGGGACCAAGATTTGATTCTCAGGACCCATGTGACAATTCACAACAATCTATAACTCCAATTCTAGAATGTGGCCTCTGTGAGTACTGTAAGCACATAATACGCAGATATACTTGCAAGCAAAACACCCATACACATAAAGTAATAATAAAATAATTTTAAGTACATTATTTTCCTCCCTGAACCTAAGGTTTATTCTTGGGGTCTTAGACAATATTTTGACTTTTTAGATAGAATCACAGATATCTAAAAGATATCATTCAGTGTTGGCTACCAATTCTACCAAAGTATTTCAAGTGCACAGTTGCAGTTATGGAACATCAGCAAAGTAGGAGAGTCTTATTTCTCTAAGAGTATAGGACCTGGTGCATCAATCAAACTCCAGTGGAAGGCTAGAAATTTAAGAGCATATGAGTATCATGAATCGGACTTGATGGATTTAAAACAATCAGGTCATAGCTTTGGCTGAGTACGGAAGGGAAGTGGATATGGGAGGAGCTAGGGTAAAGAGAGGGTGAATATGATCAAAATATAATGAATGTATGAAATTCTCAAGAATCAAAAAACATATAATATAAAAATTGCATGGAAGAACATACTATTGTTATAATCCAATTGTTAGAATAAGAATGTTAAAGAGTTCAGATGAACTAAACAAAAAAGCCTCAAATGTTTTATCTGCTCTATTGTATATCAAAACGTAAATCAAATATATTTAATTTAAATATTAGTGCTAGGGCTTTAGCTGAGTAGTAGCCTGTTTATGGTCCTGAATTCAATTTCCAGTACTGCAGCGACGACACCCAGTGAGGCTCCCAGAACCCTGCGTAGGGGTGGGAGGAGGGACAGAAAACACAAACACACCTACAATGAAGCTGGAATCCGCTGGGGTTCCCCAACTATTACCAAGGCAGCCTGGAAACTCAGTGTATTTATTATTTATTTATTAAATTAATATACTGCTTGGGTACAACCCACAAACATACTTCAATATACTTTAATTCACCTCTACATTGTTTCTAATACCTAACACAACATAAATGCTACATAACAGCTATTACTACTTAGGGAAAAATGATAGAACATATTTGTACATGTTTAGTAAAACACTGCTGTTTTCCAAGTACTTTTTATATTTGGTTGGTTGAATCTAAGGTTATAAAATTCACAGCTAAATAGGGTAGATAAGTATGATATGTATGTATATCATGGTATTGCAGACTTTATATAATACATGCATTATAATAAACAGTGTATTCTTATTTTAAATATGACATATGTTGCTGTTACATGTATAATTACACTAATGTGACATCCTATAACTTTAACCACTTTTTTTGTCCTTACATATGTGGAAGTATAGCATCAAGGGAGAGACTTGCCAGCTTAAATTCCTTTCACTTGTACAGTCCCCAGCCTTAAAGGGATAATAATTAACCTCCAGATAGATATTCTTAGTCTTTCAACCATTACTCTAAGGAACACATACAATCATCCAATAACTTTCTTAGAATCAAAATATATATACACATGGGTATATTTGTTCTTTTACAAATTACATTCTCCTTCACTGGAGACTGCATCGCAAAAGACCAAGTCACTTTTTTGTTTTGCTTTTTCTTCCTGGGAGTTGAGAGTTTCTTACTATCTAAAAAAATGGGTATCCAGTACCGAACCTCGTTAATATGTCTCCCATTCATTCATTTCAGAAGTCAGTTTGAGAGGTTGCTAGCCACAGCTATTTAAATCCAACACCGATTCCTTTCCCTACAGGCAGCTGCACATTTTCCCTCTGTGTAGGTCCCTCTGGTTCTTGTGCCCAGAATGGGGAGGACATGTGTTTCCAGCATGTCTCAAACACCTCACTTAAAAACAAATGAACAAACACACAAACAAAAAAATTGATTCATTTATACCCAATCACAACGTGGGGACTACTTTACACTTGACTTGGATCCATATTCGTGAAACTCTCGGGGAAAATATGAAGGTAAATAAACAATGAAGGTCCGCAAGGGGAGGTGTGAGTTGCGTGTTCTGTAAACACAGGCACCTGAAAGCACTACTGTGGACTTGCTTTGCAGCTCGCGGGGGAGGGGAAGGGAGCATCTTCATCTTCTATCCAGGAAGGACGACTAGTGGTCCAAGGGAGCATTCTCCTTTCTCCTTACCAGACTGGATCCCGGAGGCCTATTGCGGAGGATAATGAAGCCATGAAGAGAAGAAGAAAATTAATTACTCAAGGTTCTTTGGATATGTCTTGTTCTACTACATATCCTCTTGGATTTAATTTTCTTTGGCTGGAACTATTCAGTGTAAGATAATTGGATCAGATTTCTTTGGTAGAATTTGGGATTAGGTGCTTTGTAAAGGACACATTTTAATGAGAGAGAGAGAGAGAGAGAGAGAGAGAGAGAGAGAGAGAGAGAGAGAGAGAGAGAGAGAGAGAGAGAGAATTTTATAACAACCTTGCAAAAGAATCTTAATGAAAATGTGTGTTTGTTTCTGACTGTCTTTTGATTCTGAAATGGAGTAGATATTTTTATTCTGCCTGGCACATGTGAACTGAGACATCTCCAACAGAGTTGTTGCTGAACAGGTAAGTAGAAACTTAGCATGCTATTCCAAATTCTCAGTCCCTTTAGCCACACACCCAAACATCTCAAGACCCCGACCACCGAAGACCTATATACCCAGGCTACCACTGAATGCTGGCATTTATGCCTAATTCTGTATCTGAAAATAAATGTATAGTAGCAAGTTCATAATTTTTAGCTAAAAAAACTTAGAAGAGCTTGGTGATGAGTATATAGAGAAGTAATTATTTAAAATTCAGAGGCTAAACAAAGATCTTCCCAGCTCAGCGAGGCATTTTCTTTCCATCACTCACTGAGAGCAATTCTTAACTTTAACACAAAATGATCCTGTGAGCAGAGGACTCTCACGTAAGAGAGAGAAAAAAAGCTTCCTTGAGGTGAGGAGACAAAAAACCAAAGCAGAGAATATAGAAGGAGAATTAGGAAACATTCTCTTGAACCAACTGAGCTGAACATTAGCCAAGACTGTTCGTGAATGAAGTGATTCTGGTATTTCTGACCTCCCACTCAAAGATATTCCAGACTTCATTCTTCTTAGCTTTTACTGTTTCCACAGTAACCACATTTTCAAGTAAAAACAACATGTGCAAAAGCTTGAGCAGACTACGTATTTATCATTAACTTTGGGTTGTTTGTTTTTTAAGACAGTCTTGCTACGTGACCTAAGTTAGTCTCACACTCAAGGTTTCTTACCATTCCAGCCACCTTAGTATGTGGATTACATATATTTGGTGACACAATTTAGCTTTTTAAATAACTTTGAAGATTTCAGAGTTCCACAGGTTTAACTAGAAAAAGGCAAAGAGACCTCCTGAAGAAGGATGGTTATAGAAAATGAAGGTTCACAGTTGAAGAACTGGAGTTGGTCTAACCTATTCTATGGATTAAACTTCTTATACACTCACTTGAAAATACTATTTTCTATTAGAGCAAGCAACCACTACCAAATCCCTGCCATACAGCAATGGTGAATGTCCTGTCTTAAACGGAGTATTGGTGGTAGGTAACTGCTCGTAGAATGGACTTAAGTACTTCTCAGCATGATGTACTTTCTGTGTGCCTTGAAATGTGCTCAAAATTAACATCATTAAGAAAGAAACACCTGCCAGGTATCAGTGTGCATGCCTTTAATCCCAGCACTTAGAAGGCAGAAGCAGGCAGACGTCTGAGTTTGAGACCAGCTAGGTCTATAGAGCAAGTTCCAGGTCAGCCAGAGCTACACAGAGAAACCTTGTGTCTAAAGCAAACAAACAAACAAACAAACAAACAAAAAACCAAAAATAAAATAAAATGAAAAGCCTATAATGTATACCTGTAGTATACTACTAAATATACTAACTAGTATATATATATGTATATATATATGTATATATATATATATACAGGTATATAAATGTATACCTGTAGTAGCCTACTAAAGAGGCTAGGGAAGTTGAATCACAAGTTGGACTTGGGATTCTGGGCTACCCGATGTTACAAAATTAGCCTGAAAAATTAGCATGTTCTATCTCAAAATAAAATTCAAAAAAAATGGTTGGTTTATAATTTAGTGGAAGAGCACTTACATAGTACACACAAGGCCGTGATTTAATTTCCCAATATTGAGAAGGGAAGGGGGAGATGGAGGAACTCATTAATATGTATAGCAGTCCAAACATTCGCTAATAGGAGAATCAGAACATACTACTTTGCCCAGTTAACAGTGCATGCTAGAGAGACACACATACTCGTTTTCAAAGTTTATTCACAGCTTTTAAGCTACAGACTGAGCGTCCAAATGCTTGTCAGAGTCCACGGGACTCATGACGAGCAGTCTTACAGGAAAAATAGGAGCTAGCTCAGTGAATGTTCCAACCCAAATGATGTGTGGTTGCCAAGAAGAGGAACAAAAGAGACCGTAGCAATGTAGAGGAACTGAAAGCATTTGATTTGTGTTTCGCCATGAGCAGGCAGGGACTGGGCTGGAACTCCGGACAGTAACTGCTGGATCTCGAAACTCTCCTGCTGATTTAAAGTCTGAACTGAATTATCATCAGACTTGGAGCATTATCAACGCATAAAACACAGCATTGCCTTGGCTACAGCACGCACATAAATGACAAAGGACAGAAATGCAAGAAAATAGTAGAAGCCTTAGGGTGGGGTTCACATTAAATCTCCTAACTCAATTTAATATAAGTCTCTCTTTTGTTCACCCCCCCCCTTTTTTTAAATTAAATAAGAATGTGCTCCTGGGCCAGGCCCATCACTGCCACCTGCTCCTGGGTGGGCTCAAGGTGTCCTGTTCCCTCACACAGCCTCTCTTTCCACCTCACGTACCATCAATGGCACAGGCCTCAAAATGTCCAGCCAAGTTGTGCACCAGGAAGCCTGCCACACAGGGAGCTGGCACATAGCCTCTGACTGGAACAGCAAGCACAGTTAGAGGCTGGCTTTCACGAGCACAGCTGACAAGTCATTATTGTGGCCCATGCAGGAGAAATAGCTCTGTATTAAATGGGGCTTGTATGGCTAATCCTTTCAAACAAATAGGGTGGTTTTTGTTTTGTTTGAAAATGGCTGACTTTGGCCTTTCTCATCGTGTGTCTCGTCTCACTGTGCACTTTCCAGGATGAAAATATATGAGGTGCACCTGCAGGTTGTTGGTATTGATCAGGCAATGTGCAGAGAGGTATGACAGACAGGAATGATTGAGCTCACATGTCTGTTGAGCACAGTGTTGAAATGCGTTTACCTCATACATAAAGCCATTGGAATGCTGTAAGAATGAGTTATTGCTATACTGACTGGATGATGTGGGAAGGCCTTTCTGTATGCTGTGAATAGCAATCTTTAAATAAAGGAGCTGTTTTGGCCCATGACAGACACCATAGAAGAAGTAGGAGGAGAAATCAGAGCATAGGTAGGAGAAGCAGGGCGGAGTCAGGCAGATCGAGCCAGAAGCCCAAAGGAGCAACATGTAAGGAACACAGGTGAGCCAGGGGCCACGTGGCAGAATGATTAATAGAAATGGGTTGATTTAAGATATAAGAGCTAGCTAGCAATGTGCCTGAGCCATAGGCCAAGCAGCATAAACTTAATATAAGCGTATAAATCATTTTGGGAGTCTGAGCAGCAGCAGGCGGCTAAAGGGTCTGAAGCTGACTACAGGTCTGTAGGTCTAGACCTCTGGCCACCCAAGGCCAAAATACCTCACTACTACAACTGGAGCTCTGGGTAAGGAATTTGAGATTCTTTTATTTTATTTTATTTTATTTTATTTTATTTTATTTTATTTTATTTTATTTTATTTTATTTTATTTTATTTTATTTTATTTTATTTTATTTTATTATACAATACATCCTGACTATAGCTTCTCTTTCCACTGCACGCAGTTTCCGCTACCTCCCAACTCCCCCAGATCCACTCTCCCACCTCCAGCCTCCCCCGAGAAAAGAGCTGGTATCCCAGGGACATCAACCAAACAGGGCACAAGACTATACAGTAAGACCAGGCACAAAGCCTCACATCAAGACTGGCGAGGCAACCCAATAGGACGAAAAAGGTCTCAAGAGCAGGCAAAAGAGTCAGAGACACCACCACTGTCAGGAGTCCCAAGGAACACCGCTTCAGTCTCTGTGTGGAAACTCCTATGTTTCCCCCAGTGTCTTCCATCCCTGATATCCATAATTCTTCCTCCTCTTCCTTTGGGGCTTCCCAAACTCCATGGAGAAGGACTGGATGGAGACCTCCAACCTGGGCTCTTTCTGCCTGATGTTTGGCAGTAGGTCTCTGTACCTGCTGGATTTGTCAGACTCTTCAATAAATATCCATAAGATCATTTAAGCTCTGGTTTCTTCTGATTTCAGCCATTATGTCCAAGTTTCTTACTATGATGAATCACAGAGGGCATTGAACACAGATTGAACACAGTATTAGTTGGGATTCTCTAGATAAGAATTCTCTCTCTCTCTCTCTCTCTCTCTCTCTCTCTCTCTCTCTCTCTCTCTCTGAGTGTGTGTGTGTGTGGTGTATTATAGAAAGGTAATTATTTATTTATTATTAATATATTTATTTAGTATTAGCTTATGCTATTAACCTAGTAGCTGCTCAGTTCACAAAGCTGAGTGATTCGGCAATTCCAACCCAACCCAGTACTGAAGCCTCAGAAGCTCCAGAAGCTCCCTGGATACTCACTTGTATTAAGTTGGTGCTGGAAGGTTTCATGTCAGCTAAAGGGACAGACTCACTCTCTCTGAAAACGCAAAGAAAACAGGGGACTAAGAGCAGATTCCCCCTCCCCCAACCCATCAACTCTGGAAGGCTCTTACAGGCACACTCAGAGGTTTGTGTCCCTCACTCTCAGCCACATTGAGTTGACAAGAACAAACATCTCAATAAAATGAGCATGGGTATTACAGAATACTTAGAACTTCTATCGTTAGCTATTATTCAAAGAAATACCATAATACTGTATGTGAGGACATCCATTAAAAATTATTACAATCTCTAGGAGAATGCCAGAATATGCGCCTTCTGTTTTTAAATCGTGCCCAATGAAGCTAATGTAGAAACTGATGAGACAACTCAGTAAAGTGCCTGGCTGGAGCACCCACATTCCAGAAGACTTCTCAGAGATGGCACCTGCCCACGCATACACTGTGTCCAGCTACTCAGTCTAGCCTTCACCAAGTAACCATTTCTCATTTGAGAGATTATGAAATAGCTCTCCTTTATTTCAGCTCACTTTAGGCGACAGAGGGGAGGCTGGCATCAAAAATATGTTATTTTGGAAAGTGATGGCCAGCAGATGTGGCTAAATGGGTAAAACAGTTGTTAGGATCCTCTCTGGCTGTTGTGGCATCTGCACAGCCCTGCCTTTCTCAATCAGTCACACACACACACACACACACACACACACACACACACACACACACACACACACACACACACGCAGGCAAAGGCACTTTAAGTTGAAGGAGCTCACTAAGATAAAATACCCAGTCAAAGAATATCATAAGATGCCCTAGGCATCTATTTAGAGATTCCTATCTCTCCCTGCACTGACAGCATCTCTATCCCATATGTTATTCTCTTCCCAGATTCTGTTTCTTGCTTGATTTCTAGTATTAAAGGTCAAAGAACCCAATACATAGCTTGTATACTTATTTGTTTAAAAAAGAAAAAATGTGACAGAGATCAAACTATTTCATATTCTATGAGTAGATATTAAACTGGACAATATATCCTTTTTTTCATGGGCAAATGAGCTCTCTAACGCTGTACCCTAAAACCTCAAAAATACTGGGGTTGCTTTGGCAATTCTCCTTAGACCCAGGGAAACCAATACTGGTGACAGCATTTTTGCTCTTCCCTCATGATGGCCCACCTCCAAGGGAAAGAAAGAAACTCAGCATGCTGCTTCATTTTCTTAAATCACACTTAGGAGTAACTTACTTATTCTTCCGTCCAAGGGAGAATCAGAAAAGTGACACTAATTAATGTCCCTTTGTTGGAAGAAAACATCATTATGGGGTCTTTAACTTAGCAACACACAAAATACATCTTCCTAGCTTTCCCATTATTAAAAGCAGGGCTACAGTAGAAATCCTTATTTCATCTCTTTATGCAAAGAGCAGGAGAGTGTCTTTTCAATGCCCTAGGAGAGGAGTTTCGTGCAGTGCATACTGATAAAATTATTTTCCATGGTGATTGTGACCATCTATGTGCTGACTGTTATACTATAAGATCCTACTGATCTCTGTTCTTAGAAGGACCTGATATTGCAAAAGACAAATACATCCATAGATGTCTATGCACACACATAAGCCATCTGCTAGGTATATAATAGTCTCTCAATGTAAGATTTAGTTTGTGTTTGCATATCTGCATGGAACTGAATTTATTTCCTATTTGCTAGTCATCCATATGTCCTCCAGTGGGGGAATTTTCTCATTCTTATGTTTGACCATACTTTCATTTTTCTTATAGATTTGTAGAGGACTTCCCCCCAGATTTTCAAAACCGAGACTTTCTCTCTCTCTCTCTCTCTCTCTCTCTCTCTCTCTCTCTCTCTCTCTCTCTCTCTCTCTCTCTCTCTCTCTCTCGTTTATTCTCCTTACACTGCATTTCAAGATTCTTTTTCAGGGGTGCTGGGACTAGAAATATATTTTACTGTCTATTTACTACACTACTCTCCTTTTCTATATCAAAATTTTCTACTTAATTCATCCATCGAAGTTTAACAATCAGTCAGATGATATTATTGCAAGAAGAACGGGGGAGAGGAGCCTTGTATCAAACACATTGCCTAGCAACTGTTTCCAGAAACATTCTTCAGCAGCATCCCTCTTGGCTACAAGCCCCCAACTCGGCTCCTCTCTCTAAATTCCCCCCTACTTAGCCTCCCCTAATCTCTAATTCCTTAAGGAACTCAGTGTTTGCCCTTAATTTATAGCTGTTATTCTGAAGAGCTGTCTTGAAGTTAAACCATAGAAGGCAATTTCACACCCAACCTTGTATTTTCAAGCAACATTTTGAAGCACACAGCAAAAGGGAGAGGCATACTGGAGTGGGATCAGGCAATATCACCTTGATTTAGAGGTGTGGATTTTGGGCCTTGAGGACCCAGTGTACGGGGCGTGGCCAAACCAGTTTAAGGCCCAGTGCCTTCCAGCTCACTTCCTGTTTGCTCCCTGGGGTTCTTGGACAAAGGAGCAGCTTCTTCAGCTGTGTGAACTGGTCCAATTTTCCAGAAATCGCCAACTGTTCAATCTCTTGTATCAGTGAGTGTTCCATATAACCCCATTAATAAATATTAACCTTTTAATCAGTTGCTAGGGACTAATACCAACTATAGGCATAATGTGGGGGAATCAATAGGGACATAACAGAGAGGAATAGCAATGCTAAACAGGGGAAAGTCTCTAGCATCCTGCCAATAGGTATGGTTTCTCCGTGATACTGTGTTTGTCCTTTTTCCAGGACAAATTTATAGATACAGGATTACTAGATTTAGTAGCGGCTTGAGGGATTTCAAAAATTTTGGCTAGGAGAAGTAGCCGTGAACCAGTTTTCACTTGCACGCGGTCACAATGACTTCTAGAGGTTTTTAATAGAGTTTTTAGCATCTGATGGCCTCTTAGAGACTACAGTCATCCCTGAGGATTCTTGGGGACCTTTGTGCAAATCCTTTGTGTAAAATGACACACATGATATTTGCACATAGCCTACATATGCCCTCCATCATCTCTACATATTAATTTATCTCTAGATGATTGATTTGTAAACTGCGAACATTGTAAATTCTGTGTAATTAGTTGTTAAGTAGTATTGCTTAGAAAATGGGAACACAGGGGAAAAAAGTAGGCATATCTAACATTGTTGCCCTTTTTGTCTAGTGTTATTGAACCAATGATTGAATGAATACACTGATCCGGATACAGTAGGCTGCCTTTTCACCTTAAAAAATGAAAAAGCAGACTTGTGCCACACTGGTGGGGCAATTAAGATATCTAGCTCATAAATGGACTCCCACCTTCATCACACACACACACACACACACACACACACACACACACACACACACACACACACAAACCCTGCCTCACATGCCTCTAGGAATCTAAGACAGTAAGATCGCATGTAATACTTCAAAGCCATCTACTTGTCAGTGATGATGCACCAAATGTTTTGTGTTAGAAACGACATATCCTGAGTGGTTTAGAAAAAGAAACTTCATTTAAGACATTTATTTGTAGTTAGGAGTAATGTTACAATCCCAGCACTCAGTACGCTGTAGCAAAAGAATTGTCATAGATCCAACATAAACATGGGCTATATAATAAGTTTCAAGCCAATCGGGCTGTGTGGGACCTTGTCTCAAAAACTAAATGGTTTAAATTAGTTTTAAAAAGGCTGTGGTGATAACTTAGCTTGTAAAGTACTTACCTTGAAATCAGGAGGACCTGATTCAGTCTCCAAGAGTTGAGTGTGATGGCTTTTCCTTGTAGCCCCAGTATGTAGAAGCTATTTCTCCAGGGTTGCTGACAAGCCAGCCTAGCTACTTGGTGAGTTCCAGACCAATAAGAGAAGTTTATTCAAGAAACTAAGGTGGACAGAACTTGAAAAAAGACATCCAAAAGTTTTCCTCTGCCTTATCCACACAAGCACATACAAATGCATCTGCACACACATGCATATTCATATACACATCCCAAAATACTATATCTACCGGGAAGTGACAAAGATATAAACTGTGCTTTTAATTGTCTATGATATTAACTTTATCCTTTCTAAACCATTGTACACTTCTAGTACAGTGGGGAAACAAGAACAGAAGATAGTCTTAAATAGTTACAATAGGAATAGTACATATTTCTATTCAAATTCTAACTCACATTTCTTAATGTTCTGAAAGATATAACGTTGCCTACTAGCAATCATTAGATTAATATTATTCCCTTTGCAGAGACATTATCCAGTGAACTCAAATTTTATAAGGAAACATAGTTTAAGTCTTTCACGTTTATTTTACTGTAAGCTGTCCCTATATTATTGCTGACAGTGCTTGACAGACTGGACCATGTTTAAGTAGGCAGCTCCCTTAGTGACAAAGATTTGCAATAAGCCAGAGGACCAAGGTCTTAGCAGTTAGGTACTTCAGCCTGCTTTTAATACTGACCAGAGAACTCTCTGTAGATCTCACAAATCCACAAAGAAGGGAGGGCCAGAGGAAAGGAGGGGCTGTTAAA
Source organism: Phyllotis vaccarum (assembly GCA_033318265.1). NCBI lineage: Eukaryota > Metazoa > Chordata > Mammalia > Rodentia > Cricetidae > Phyllotis > Phyllotis vaccarum. The sequence goes on from JARWLC010000014.1 coordinate 25,980,186, forward strand.
AATATTAATGATATATTGGAAAAAATATGCATACGTGAAATAATTTTACACTACTTAAGTACTGGTGTTTCATGGTGCCCCTTTTAGCCTAGAAACTTCCAGAAGACAGATTTCTTCAACTACTCCCCAACACCTACAGCACCTAGCACCTCTAATTTGGGACAACTGGAGGGGTAGAAGTCAGCTGTATATTCTCACTAGGAGTTCCTGACTTTTTTATTATTAATAATAGTATTATTATTAATATTATTTTATTTTTTGTACTTGGCAGTAATTACCAGCACACCACTCCCTCTTGTGTGAGGAAACTTGACCTTTCTGAACACAATTGAACCTTTCTTCGATGAGTCAAAGGTTTGGAGCCTGAGGACATCTGCAGAAACCACAATTTCCTTTGCCCCAAACCTTAGCTATAGAAGGTATGGAACCTTCTTAAGCTTAATCCTTTCTGGGGAGTTGTTTCTTAAGTATGCGTCTTTCTTTTAAAAGCAGAGCATACATACCAAAAAATGATGCTTCAAGCAATAAAGTACAGCCAGTTTCAAACTAAACATTTCATAGGACCCCCACGCTGTAAAGGCTGATAATTGGCTTCTTCAGGCTCCTTTTTTTCCCCAGCTTCTCTTAGAGTATTAGAGTCTCGGGCATCACCTTTGTTAAAGGATTAGCCTGTCTATTCTCAGCCACCAATTTCTCTCCTAATATGGCCAGTAGCTTTGCAAAGGCCTAGACTATCCTTGGCTATGGGTGCACTCACCAACATCCATCTTTGCTGCAAAAACTAACAGCTCCGATGAGCCTGTGTTTCTTAGGCTTTTTAACATTTAAAAAAAAAAAAAAGTTCTCATAAATATTTTGCCATCTCCCTGGCCCTAAGCCATTAGGTAACCAGTTGAATTCAGCCACCATTTATCAAACACTAACTTATCCGAGCAAACACCTACCAGGTATTCTGAAGAAAGTTAGAAAAATCAGATAATAAACCAGCTTTACAGCCGCCAAAGAACTGTAGGCCCTAGGAAGAAGTAAAGACACGGACACTCAACAGTGTTCACTTAAATAATGAAAAAGGATATATATGAATAGGTAAATAAAATGTAGATTTTTAGACAGTAGATTAGTTTCAGTAGTAAAAAGGATGGAATCTTGTCCTTTGCATCAACAGTATTGGCTTCTAAAGCCACGCCCTCTGGGCTCTGACATCAAGCCACGCCCCCTCCCCCTCAGCTGTGAAGTCAGACTCCAACCAAAGCAGGATTCCAGCTTCTGAATCCCTCTCTCTCTCCTCTGTTTCTCCTGGGAGCCCTCCCATCTCCCTCTCCTTTTTCTTCTTTTTTCTTTCTCTTTCTTCTTCCCTTCTCTGCTACTATAATCATAACCTTCTCTGTTAATCTTAACCATACTCGTCTGACAAGAAAACTCTTTTCTTCATAGAAACGAGGTTCATCATCTCCTGCTGTCCGCCGCTGCCTTCTGCCACGTTCCCATGTGCATGCATAGAAATCCACCACCACGTAAATGCGAACCATACCAAAATATGCCTCAAATCCTACAAATAGGCCTGGAAGTGGAGGATATCGTGTTCTATAAAATAAAACAGGCTTCAGAAGACAAACACCCATGCTCTCGTTTGCGGGAGCTGCAAAAGTTGACCTAACAGAAGAGGTGAAAACAGTGGTCTTTAGTGATCATAAAGGCAAGGGAAGGTGGGAAATAGAAGGGGGCCAGACAGATAGAAAAATGGAGGAGGTACTTCTGTAGCCTAGCAGGTTAAATACACTCGATAGCAAGTCACTGTGTTTCAATGTGATTGAGAGGCTGGGCTTCTAGCACGGAGATGCAAGTGTTTGAGAAGTCACAATGCTACTAACGTGATTTGATCATGGCTACTATATGAAGTTATGTGGTTAGCATACTAAATTATATATGAATACTATGCGTCATTGACATTTAGGAAATCAGGTTGTGTCCCTTCCATATATGTAATTTATATTGATTCATTTCAGTCTTAGAAAACTGAACAAAGTTAAGGGAATAAAAACCCAAGATAAAAGGAGTCTCTTAACTTGTACGTCTCTCGCAGGTAGGGATGTTACCCACGGTTTGCTTTCTTAACTGTTGCTAAGTTCAATGCTAAAATGAACACACTGTTGGCCCTGAGCTTTGTAGGTCATGGATGTTGAAACAAGGATGTGGATGGGCTCTCTGCTTAAAGTTTTCAAGAATTTTTGTATCTTTTGGTTGGAATCAAGAAAGCGAAAGTGTTCAGTGGCTAGGAACACATGCTGCTTTTGCAGAAGATCCAGCTTCAGTTCCCAGCACCCACTTGGTGCTTGAGAGCTGTATCCATAACTTCATCTCCAGGGAATCTGATGCACAATTTGGTCCTCTGTGGGCACCAGAAACATACATGGTGCCCATACATATATTTGTATAAAACACTCATACACAGAAAATAAAATTTAAAGATCTAAAAGCAAATACAAAAAAAAAAAAAAAGGAAAAGTAAGAAGATTCAGTCGGCAGCTCATCGGGGTCTTTCCTATAAATGTATCAGTTCCACTCACAAAGCTGTTGGCCTTATGACCTGCTCATCTCCCAAAGATCCTTCGATACTACGAGAGATTAAGCTTTTAGCATATGAATTTTGGGGATGCACAAATATTTAAACAATACCCGCAGACCCAATGATAGAGACCTTTGAGATTATTCCTTATTGAAGTCATCTGTTCACATTCCAGGATGTAAAGTTCACCTCTTCTCTCTGCAAAGAGAATTTCTTTACATTCTGGGATGATGTCTCACTTTCCGTGGACAAAATGGGAAGATGCTCCATTAACTCATACATAGTCTCATTCATGCCCTCTCCTGGCCTATGAGTCAACTACACCTCATGTGCAAGTGACTTGAGGCATTCACTGACTGATTTGTGGGAAAGCATGTATCATGTTTATATGTTTGATAGTACGTGCATATCACTCCCTTACACACACGTGTCTGTATACAAACTCGCACACTCATTGTATCAGGCAAACTTACAGTTTCCAAGAAGACATTTATCTCCAACCTATCACAGGTTAGACTTAATATTTGCTGTACGTTGGACTATGAGGGGAATGTTTGGAAGGGTAGGTAGTATGGATTTGTGCAGTAAGACTGTGTCTACAGGTACTTAAGATCAGAGGTCACAAAGGTTAAATTCCTCATGGGAGACATTAGACATACATAGAGTGATGTCTTCTAAGGCTGAGCTTCTGTTGGTACATGTATGCCTGAGTCGCCAGATGTTATTCTATACAAAATCACTACTAGACAACTCTTGTTCCTTAAAGAGGAAAAAATGGCACATAAAAATTTTTAAAAGTTATTTCTATTAAGTCTCATGGGCTATAAGTGCAAATAGATAGGAACCATATCAGAACAGGAAACATGGAGAAGACAAGGTAAATGCAAGTGACCTGGGGGGACATAAGAGAAAAACAAAATTAAAGATAATTGAGTTGTCTTAGAGTAGCTGTAATTTAAGGCATGCAGTCTTGAAATCTTGAAAATGGGAGTGGTAACAAAATGACTTGAGTTTAAGTTGGAAAAAAAGTGGAGAGTAGGGAGATAACCCTGTTTGTAAAGTGAGTTCCCTGTAAGTGTCAGGACCTGGGTTCAGTTCCCACTTCTCAATTAGTTAATAAATAAATAGATAACTGAGCGTGGCGGAGTGGAACTGTTATCCTAGGTTTGAGAGGAAGAAAAAGGTATCCCTAGGGATCGCTGGCCAACAATCCTAACCAAATTGATAAGCTGCAGGTTTGATGAGGGAGTCGATCTCCAAATAAATAAATAAACAAATAAACAAATAAACAAATAAATAAATAAATAAATAAATAAATAAAGTGGAGAACAATTAAAGAAGACGGTGTTGCTCACCGTCTGTGCACACCTGTGTGAGAGAGCATTCACACACATGCACATCCACTCGTGGACACGTGCGCACCTATAGTAAATACAGAAACAAGCAAATAAATAATGAAGTGGATCCTTATAAGGTCAAGCGAATGAGATGCTGGGAAATAGTATTTCTAGCATTTTCTGCTACACTCCTACTGTCCTGCGTAGCCAACTTGCTGGAGATGATTTTCTCTTCATGGAAATATTTTCATGAGCTTAAGTTGTTTCTCTGAGTATAGTCTATGACTTGAGAAACAAGAAATCAAAACACGTAGGCCTATTCACTTCTTAACATGTCACACCACTACCCCAACCCAGAACTTAATTGTTGGGAGCTCTATTTGTTCTACTATGAGGTCCAATCCCTGGGCTTCCTGATTCCCCTCCATTTGGCTTCAGGGGTAAATGGTGAAGGGTTTGCCAAAATAAATAAAGTGACTTCTTCTTTCAGATACAACTGAATCAAGCTATACCCTGAGCTATTGAACTGTTGTTGACATTTGGAAGAGAGAATCCAAGATACTGATGCAGAAAAAAAAAATAACAGAAATGACGGGAAGTGTACAAACATTAATATTCCACATTATGGTTTGAACTGGCCATTCCCTTGTATCCACCTGGAGACCAAGTAAATCCACTTCATTCCTCAGTGGTTTCCCTCCAGCCTAGCCCCAACTTGCCTCGAGACATGAACTGACTCCACAGCAACCAGGAAAACAAAGCCTGAGGAAGGTTTTGCAAAGCTCAACCTGAAAAGCTGTGCCAAGCAAACATTAGATACTTGCAAAGGCATTCCACTCTCCTTAGGATGGTTTCCTGTGTGCACACTCCAAACACAATGCTCCCTGAACTTTCCCTAACACCTCTACTCCGTTGGATTGTAAAAGGGCCCTAAGAGTCACAGACCCTAAAATTTTGCTCTATTGAACATTAGCATCTATAGGATAGGGTAATACGCGTGTCAAAGGAAGCTAAAGGTGCATTCTGTAGCCAAAGATGCTGAGAAACACTAGAGTCTTGGGAATCACAATGCGCCTTTGTCTTGTACAGGAACAGAAAAGCTGTTCAGGAAAAAATCCTGTGTGTGCAACATCCTTTATGTCATTTGATCCAAAGACCTCTTCATTTTAACAGGAACTTAACTTCAGATATGTTACCACAGAGATTATCATGGCTTCCTTGGGACCCTGTAACAAAACTCACCACAAACTTGATGGCTTAAGACAATAAACTTTTATTTTTCCTAGCGCTAGAGGCTAGAAGTTCAGAAGGTCTCAGGAGGGCCAGACTCTTCTTCCTGAGCCTCAGAACCCACCCCATGCTTTGCCAATTTCTGAGGGATCTGGGTCCTGATGTGAGGTTTCATTGCCTCTGTTTCCTACTCATTGTGCTTCTCTTCCCCTTTGTGCTTCTCTCCCCCTCTGGGCTTCTCTCCCCCTCTGGGCTTCTCTCCCCCTCTGGGCTTCTCTCCCCCTCTGGGCTTCTCTCCCCCTCTGGGCTTCTCTCCCCCTCTGGGCTTCTCTCCCTCTTTGGGCTTCTCTCCACTCATCAGAAATCCTCTTCTCTGAGATTCACAAGGGGCTTCTTCTCTCAACCTGAGGCAATATCTACTCCTATTACAGAGCCATGTTCACAGATTCTAGGAACCAGTCTGTGGGCGTTTACACCAGTCAATGCACTTTATGTACTAACTGAAACCAAAATGGTACCTTCATATCAAATCCATTTACAAAGTTTCCTAGGCAAAAAAATAGCTATTTGAGGACTTACAAGACATCTCTGTGTTTTTGTGAATGTTTGATAGGTGCTTTATAAAGTAATGAAGTCCCTTAGTCTGGCTCACATGGAAAATGGCACCTTATTTACAAGAGATCCTTGAACCGTATGAGCCAAATGTCACCAAATGCTCTCTCCATCTATAGGAACCCCTTGAAGAATTGTCCCTCAGAGCTATGAAGGGGAGAGATCACAAGCAAAAAAGGAATCAGTAGTTGGGTACGGGGCCTACTCTCAACACTGGAATTCAGGAGGATGAGGTGAGACGGTTGCCATGAGTTTGAGGCTATCCTGGGGTACAGAGTGGCTTCCAGGTTACCCAGAATTATAGGGTGATCCTCCATCTCAAAAGCACAATAATCAAAAGGTGGAGCTGTAGGGATTTAGGCCAGGACTTGAAACAAGCTGTGCGCTTTCCTGTTATGCAGAGACTGGACAACAAATGACACAGCTACTTATTTCAGGACTTGACATTTAACAAAACTTTTCTTTTCAGGATCCCCAAAAGATGCCATTGCCCCCAGTCAGCAGGAAGTAAATTTAAGAACACAGCATCCACACTCCCAAGTGGTGGTGGGGGGTTGGTTTTGGTTCCCAAATGGTGGGGTGGTTTGGTGTTGGTTGTTCAATCGGTTATGGATGATTGTCATTGTTTAGGTTAATTGGTTAAAAATTGTTCATGGTTATGGTTAGAAAAAAGTTAAACAAGAATGATTAGATTCACAATTTGTGTTTTAAAAAATATAAAGGAAAAGGGGATACAGATATATAGGATATAAGGATAGATTATGGAATCTTCTTTTAAAAGGATTTGCTAGCTTTAAATATTTTACATTGCATTGGTTTTCTGTATACAAATTGTATATCTTGAGATTAATTGTGTCATTGTACAAATATTTCTATGCTTGTTTCAGGTGGTATACTTAATCAGTTTATCTAACATTGAAATCCAAATTTCTAGTCCATGAAAGTTTTTATTTCCAATTAATTAGAATATAAAACAATGCAAGTCAGTAGTTAGAAATTACATTCAGACATAGTCATGTTAGATATGTTTTCAAGGTCAAACAAATATATTTTAGATAAACAGGTCTTCAAAAATTTCAGAGATCCATAGAATATGGCATTTAAAATATTTTTAGAACTTAAACACTTTTCTGGACAGCGAAACAGGTCTTCTCCTGGCAGCCCCAATATACTTCAAGAGAAAAAAGGGCATTGAAGAAACTCCATATGAATTCTACTTTCCTTGTGGCAACGGTTAGTCATTGGACAAGAACCTGTCCCTGTATTGACTGCTTGAAAGTGTGCTATTTGAACTGGACATGCAGGTTCCCACAGAAAGTGACCTTTGAACTTTGACAGAACAAGCTGAGATGGTCCTTCAGGTTCCTGTTTTTCAGAGAAAACTGTCAGATGGAGCGACTGTGCTTCTAAGACCAAAAGGACACTGCTCCCAGTTCCTCTTATCCTAGACCCAATAAGATCATAGCTATTCTACCTGATAATTAGCCACGCCAATTTTTGTGACTCTGCCTTCTTGTCTGTAGGTGGGGCTAATGTGTGATCTTTACTTCCTAAGTCAGTACCCTAAGGAAGATAAAGGATTCAGTGCCAACATTCACTATCTGGGCCGTGTGTTCTAGCTGGCCTTCAAGGTACAGCATGAGTGTTCAAGGACATACAGGCTGTGTTCTTCAGGCAGTCACTGTCTCTCAGTCAACTCTTCTAGAGAAATATTTGAGGCTACATGAAAACGCTCAATGTTCTTTTCAGCATCTTCGTCATGATGCTTTCTTTGTTGATATTTGCTTAGCCTTTCTCATTTATCACTAAGGTTTTTAAAGCATGCGTGCATGCACACACACACACATGAAATCTCAGAACCCACATAAAAGTGGAAGGAGAGAGAATTGTGTCACTACACAGATAATATATATATATTTCTTCTTGTTATACAGAGATCCAAAAGTCACATCATCAACCCATAGGTATATTATGAATATTGTTATATATTCTAATAATGTTAGCTTTAATTTGGAAATAGTGCTTATCAAGTTACACCATTTATAGCTAAGTATTTCCTTCAGCCATTAGAAATTAAAATTTTCTCAAGCTGAAATTCAGACCACTTTGACAAGCTGTGACACTCTGATTTCACTTCAACACAGACCTCACCACAAAGCAGGAATTCACAAAAGCAGCTAAAACTTCAAACATCTTCAGCAAAACCCAACATTTCCTTCATGTGAACATTAAATCAGTTGCCTCCATATTTACAAACACCTGTGGGTTTGTTTTTAGTCATTTCTATCAAATGTCTCACAAAAAAAAAAAAGTGCTTCTAGCAGCATCTTCCTGATGCTAGGTAAGTTCTTTTAAGATGGAAGATGTAGTTGGATGTTCTCTAGGGGAAAGCTAAATCCCACACACGTTAGTGTAGAAGGCACAGGGAATACACGGCATCACTGTTTTATGAAGCAGCTGACTAAATCTGTACCTTTGGCAGTTCAGAGAGTGTTCAGCTGAGAACGTGCACACTGCTCTTCTGAAATATCTGACAAGAGGAATGAAGGAATGAAGGAGACTGATGTTTACCAAGCTCTTGACGTTTGCTGGTACTATGCAATGCTGTTTTCTGTGCTTTATCTAGTGACACACCTGAATTCAGTCAGATTCCCCACATCCCAGGGCTAAGTTACCTGAGTCCCACTGAGGCAGCATGACTTACTGACTATGCATGCCCTTTGCATCCATTGGCCCCAAAGGAATCTAAGAAAATGCTGATTTTTAAGTTCATTGCAGACATTTTTCTTGTTAATTAAATAATTATCTGTAGGCCTATTGCTATATTTTTTGTCTATACCTTAATTGTAAGATCATAAAGAATAAAATTCAGCTCCTAAATATTTCCCAAAGTATTAAAAGATAGTCATACAAATACACGCAAATCCATATTCTTAGCAGCAAAATTCACAACTGACCAAGGGTAATGCCTATAGATGGAACTTTTTTGGAATCCTGCAGCTTGGTTCCAGATAAACACACAGGGGTTTATATTAATTACAAACTGCCTGGTCTTTGGCCCAGGCTGTTACTAGCTAACTCTTACATCTGAAATTAATTCATTTTTACTCATCTGTATATTGCCACGTGACCGGTGGCTTACTGGTACTTTCACATCTTGCTTCTCAAGGAAGCCCACAGTATCTGTTCTGACCCTGCCTTTCTTCTTCCTTTGTCTCTTTCAACATTCCCTACCTGGCTGTCTCCTGTTTTGCTATAGGTTGGAAAATCTTTATTAATCAATCGTAGCAACATATATTCACAGCGCACAGAAAGGCATCCTACAGCAAGAGCCTGATTCCTTCAGCAAATGAAAGGAAAAACTAGTTGTGTGTGTTTGTGTGCACGTGGGCATGTTTGAATGTACATATACAATGGGACATTAGTCACCTATGAAAGCAGTTTTTTTCAACCATGAAAATAAGTGTAACTAACCGATACATGCCATGAAATGGATGAAGCTACAAAACATAATGTTAAGTGAAAGAAGCTAAGCAGAACCCCTCACACACACACACACACACACACACACACACACACACACACACACACACACACACACTTTGTGATTCTGAGAATATGAAATATTCAGAATAGATAAAGTTATAGAAATAGCACAGCACAGGCTGCCATCCTGACTATGGAGAAGAATGGGACAGTATTGACTTTGATGTGATGGAGATAATTGGAAATCCATGGACATAGGTCATGATTGCCCGGAATAGTCCACTCTGAAATGGTTCTCTTTACATTATAAAGTTTCACCTCCAGAAGAGATGGGGGTGGGCACCAGTCAGCCTAAGCTGAGGTTGTATAAAAAGCCCTTGTGGAAACCAACTACTTTGTGAACTAATTAAAATATGTAATTTTCAGAAAAGAGCTTGAACACAGATACCCTACATTGGTGGACAATGCTTCCCCTAGAAGACACAGATTATTAAATGAAAGCCCCAGCATCAGGCATGGGATACCTCCCTGTGAGTTATTTGCCAAGGGGAAGAACTCAGTCTATTGTCATTGCCTGTGATCGTCCATCTGAACTGCAAAGCAAGAACCTATTTCATAAGATACAATACACCGGTTACAAGACACAGAGAAATAAAACTGTACCTGACCTGAAAAATCTCCTAAAACGCCCCATGGAAGGTGCTGTGTAATCAGCTGGAAGAGAAAAGCCACCAAAGGTGTATTACCCAGCAGAGAATGTGCATGCTAGAATACTGACTAGACTAGGCTAGACTCGCTGGCTGATCCAGAAAGGGGAACAAAGGTCATGGAGACATCTGCTTCCTAATTCAATTTGAGGTCTGCAGAACAGGAGGGAATGGTAAACCTGGCCAAATGGTCATGGCTCAGGAGATCATAGGCCCTAAGGGAGAATTGCTCTTCCCTTGCTAAATGGACATGTGATCAAACTGCCTTTTAAGTGTTTATGTTCTATATACAGAGTAGTGCTGCCCTGAACCTTGACCAAAAGAGTTCAAGGGTCCATAGTTAATGTGGAAACTCATAGATGGTCAACGAACTGAGAATAAGCAGTTATGGAGTGTTCGTCACAAAAGGAATGCTTCTATCATCTTTCCTCCAGGGCTCAGCCAACATTGCAGAAGTGAGGGCAATTTAAGAGTCACAGGATGAAGCAGAGCTCTGTGAAATGCTGTCTCCCAACGTGACATGGTCACATACTCACACACTGGCTCAGCTGTGGTTACCTTCACAAGACCACACCAGAGAGATCAGTCAACATTCCCACAGGCAGCACGGGGTTACAGAAGAGAGAGTGGAAATGTTCTGGGGGTGCCTGGAGTGTGGGAGGGGCAAGTTGGGTGCATATGGAAAAGCACGCTGTTTACATGCATAAAGCATCCCGCTAAAAATTTCATCTCTAACTTTTAAAGTCAGACATAATCCTACCCTATTCGTTCTTATGGTTAGGTCCAATTTGGCCTAAGCTTGCTAGAGGTGGGAATTACTCTTTCTGGTGTAATGGTAACTGTAGGGGCTGCTATTGTTAGGCAGTAAATGCGATAGCGCTCTATAGCCGACAGGTGGCACTGTAGCCTCAGCTGTCACAGACTGCCAGGCTCTTTCCTCCCAGAAGTTCGGTTTCATCAATGAAGCGAGAATAAATACAGACATGGGTCACTGGACTCTTGTAGGCAACCAGAACAATTGAAGAATGCCTTTTAATTCGCCATGGGAATTGTTCCCAATACAATTATGCGGTAACTATAAACGCAGTAGCTCTTAGAAGGGAAGTCACATGTGATAACACCGTTTTGGCTGAGGGTCAAAGATTTTAAAAGGATACGATTTTAAAAGGTTCAATTTAGAAAAGAAGAAAAACCGGACATTCTGAACAAAGGAGAAAGGATGTAAAGTGAGGGTGTCAATTGCAAGCATGACACGTTCTAAATGAGACCTCATCATCTCCAGGCTCTGTGTCCTCAGCTTGCTCAAGTCTCCTGGAGCATCTGCAAAGTGCCTAGGAAGGTGGTTGTGGTGGGAACCGCATATTTATCACATACCTTGCAAATCATTTAATACGCAGCAGGTATTAAATCTTAATTAGTAACAGAAAATACAAACATACACTTCAGTAGCTCTGCCTCGGATGCATTTGTAATTGCAAACAAATTGAATGCACAGATCCTTAAAAATTTTGATAGTCGATGGAAAGTTGTAAATATTTTTGTGTTCCGTAAGCCAAACTTTGAAGAGATGTCATATTGACATGATATAAAATGTACATGTTGTTAACTACAGGGAAAAGCAGGTTGCAAATTACTTGTATAGAAAAGTCCCACCTTTGTTTAAAGTAATCTGTCGCTGAGATAAAACCAAAAATTTAAATCTAATTATTTCTGAATTATTAAAAACTTAGCTGGTTTTGTTCTGCTTAATACATTTTTTAATATTTCTATTAAATGTGTATTTAATTCTACGCTCATAAAACCTTTGTGTACAATGCTATTAAGTATACACCACATGTTACCACTGAGCATTCTCCTGTTGAGTTCAGGGAGGAGCCCCCTCTCAGGAGGCAAGCAGAGTGTAGAATTCTTAGGAAAAGAAGCCCAGCTGTTCCACCCTGTTCGTTTCTAAGACCAGCATATGCAGACAGTGTCAGGCAAGATGCTCAAACAATTCATTAAAATGGAGCAAATTGACCCTGTCCCACTGAGTGGGACATTAGACACAATTTCACACTTCCCACTAATGGTTCCTAGTGGGAAAGATTTGGCATCAATTCATAACAAACCTAGACTTCTGTGACCAAAAAATATAAATACATACATATTTCAACCTATTTCTTAGACCGTGACCTAGAAAAAGAAACATATGCATTGAGGACGAGCAGGGCAGGGTTGTTTGTAAAAACAAAAACTTGTAAATAGTGAAATAATGGTTAGCACTGAGACATGTGGACTGTGGAGCTCTGTGGGTGCTCTGTAGGTTTCTAAACGTGCCGTGAAATGACCTCTCATGCATATTAAGTGGAAAAAAAATCAAACTCAGAGAGTCGCATGAAAACTATGCCATTTATATTGGTTAAAGCCTTATCTACTTTTAAAACATATTCGGGTCTATATGTGTTTGCATACGTGTTTATGGGCCTTTTTAATATAGATATATTTAGAAGGCGGTGACTTGTAAATTTGACTAGCAAACACCACTTTATTTTAGCTTTCTGTTTTCTGAAGTGCTTTCTCTCCTGAGCCATTCACTCACATTTTCATTTATAAGCTTAAAGTCAGTGACATTCTAGGTTGGAATCGGAAATGTGTTCTTTACCTGGTATCCTTAACATTAACTCATAGTTCATATTAGTGGCAATTAACTAATTTTACCACTAATTTGTTGAATTTTGCCATTCGACAACTATTCTTGAATATGGGTAGCCCTGAATAGCTGTGATGTCCCCAAGACCCAACCAACTGAAGATTAATTTTTTGTTTTATTTTATGAGACTGTCTAATTTTAGGACTAGTCAGCCTGGAACTCCCTATATAGCCTAAGCTGGCTTCATATGTTAACCAATTCTCTTCTTTCTGCCTCCAGATTTCTAAGATTACACACACCTAGCCTTCAAATATTTCTTATTGTTTCTGACTGAACATATACAGCATTTTTCTTTATCACATTAAGACAACCCTTTACCTAGTATTTGTACATATTACATATTATAAATAATGTAAGGGTGATTTAAACATGCTGGAGGATTGCACAGGTTATATGGAAATACTGTGACATTTTATAGAAGAGAATTACACACTTTCAGATCTCCATCTCTCTGGGGCCCTGGGACACAGAAGAGTGGCTAGATTGACAAGACAATCCTGTGTGACAAAATGGATACAACACTAAAAATACAAGACTTCAAGAAGTTCCCAGAAAGTCACACACACTTCAAAAATAAAGGGGAAACATACATCTTAATGTATTATTTAGTTATAAATTTTAAATAAGTTCCTCTGAAGTAATAATTTGAGCAATTAACAATGGACCAATACTGACTCAAACATCTCTATGAATTGCATCACTAAGATTTGAAAAGATGATTTTGTTGCCCCTCTAAACATTCTGCTACTCACCTAGCTATCCTCATAACCTTGATCACATGGAAGAAATCCCTTTATTATACGTCTCGTGTCACTTTCAATTCAGAATTTCATCCTGAGCAAAGGTGGCAGCAATAAGAAATGCCACCTAGTGGCAGGCTTGGAAACCAATAACACAAGGCTCCCAGCAGATGGCGGTCCATCTTCTGCCATCAAGACGTTCACAGTTCTATCAGACAATGGACTCAGAGTTAAGTTGGTTTGGATACCACTGTTTTAGTGTTCACGTAGCCTAAAGTTAGTGCTGATTTTAGAAGTTTCACAATATGAATTTTTTAAAAACAATTTTTTATACTTCATATATTCATGTTACCATGATTCAATAGAATTTTTTTTTTCTAATTGGACAAGATCTCACTAGATTTGAATGGACAGAGAACAGAGGTCAGTTTGATAGGGGTCTTCTGGGTAAAAGACCTTCCTACATACTTTGCATGTATAAGGAGAATAAGCCAGAATTTATTTCCAGAAAAGTTTTACAAATGTGTTTACATGTGTGCATTCAACTGCATGCTTGTATGTGCCAAGGGTAATCAGTTCTAGAAAAATTGCTTGTGATCATAATTTTACAAGAAAGGATGCTCATTTAGGAATTATATCCAGGGAAATACATGAAAGTCAAACCACAACTTCCCAGATGTTACATGTGTGTTACATGTAAATAAGTAGATAGCAAAAACTACCAAGCAATGAGAAGCCTCTGGAATTTGAAGCCAGTGCAACAGCCTGAGAAATAATAAGCAGATAAAGAAGCCACACAACCTGTCACTCAGACAGTTCCTCCCCAGGTACACACCCACAGCTTCTCACAAAATACAGATGTGGAAAAAGGGCAGTGTGGCTTATAGCACCAGCAATGGGAGACTGACAGTCTATCACTGGTAAGGCAGGTGGGTAAAGCTGGTGTGTCTATAATATCATAAATTTAACATAAATTCAAGATAGTCAGACACATAAGTGTTGATTGGAGCAGTGTTGATCAGGGCTTAGTGATGGAGACAGAAGAAGCAGACATCTGGGGCTCTGATTCAGAGCCAGCACAGTGCACAGCATTCTAGCTAGGATAGGTGTCTGACACGGGCAGAAAGAATGTGGGCTAGAGGTATGGGGGTTAGAAACTACATGAAAGAGCCAGCACTGACCCTTCTGAAAACTTGGATTTCAAAACATGCATTTTGAAGAATTTAAGAACTTACTACTGAAATGACAATCATGGGATTTCAAATGCACAAGAAAAGCCAAAATGCTCTCAAATTAAAATAATAACAATAATGACCAACCTCTTTATTTTGAGTATCTATAAAAGTAGAATGCTTGGTACTCTGTAATGTCCATGAAGAATCAATTTTTTTTTTTTTTTGCCATCAGAACAGAACAGAAATCATGTGAGAACATGCGTATGAAAGACCAGATTACAAATCAGAGAGAATGGGGTGCATAGCTGGTTAATTATACAAGAAAGGTTTATTTCTAGCCCATCAATATATTAAGGTCAATTTCAGATAAGATGGGGTGTAGAAAATAAAGTACAAAGTTTTAGAGGACAACACTAAAGATTTTATTTAGGAGGAGAAGGGAGCCCCAAATCACAAGGGAGAGATTGAGTCAATCATATTAAAATTTACAATATTGATTTTTAAAGGCATTAAGGACGAGGAAAGGAAATGGTACAAAGCAAACCAAGGGCATCTGAAGCACAGGATCAATATGGAAACCGGAGTCAGGATATGTTTCAAAAACACCTCATAGTCAATAAGCAGAGACAGCTCAAAGGGAGAATGGGCAACAGCCATAAACAAAGCTGTTTTGTGGCCTAGAAAGGTAACCGCTGGCTTCACACATCCCAATATGCTCTTCATAGGCACTAAGTGTGTGGACACACAGAAGTCTGATAGTGCCAAATCCAAGTGAGGATCTGAACCCACAGATGTTAAGACACTGCTGGTGAAAATGTGAAGTGATTCCATCATTTTGGAAAACTGTGATGTACTCATATCATACAGACACACAGATACACACATAGAGACACACACACTAAAGGTCTTCTTAAAAATGCACGCCAGTGAGTTTGGGCACGGTGTTACACAAGTTATCCTAGAATTTGGGAGACTAGGGCAGGATGATTATTGTGAATTAGAGGCCATCCTAGGGTACATTGGAAGTTCCGGGCTAGCTTGAATTGCAGAGTAAGACTTGTCTGAATAAAACAAAATGTAAGACAACAGAGCACACCAAACTCAAGAGAATTCACTACTCACTGCTTCTGATGATGGTAGCTTTGAAATAGGCTTGGGGACAATCTTATTGCCACAGGTATAAATGAGCCTGACTTCTTACTGTCAGGGATAGATGCCCAGGTTTTCTCACCATGCACATAACTCTTAGAATGTTCCTACAATTTTCATACTTTGATTTTTTTTTAAGATAAGGTAGACCTACATAATGCATGGTGGCAATTTCACAGGATCCTTTCCTGCCGTAGCATCCCTAGTGATGAAATTTTGGTACGCAGCATCACATTTGGATCTTAATAGTTTCTAACCTATTTATTAGATGGGAAAAATAAAACAGAAATATTAATTACAACATGTTTACTGAGGCATGTTAAGCAGTTTGCCTTCCTCGAATATGCAAATCTCTTTTGGCATCACTTCAGAAGATATCCAATTTGAAGCATCATATGTTGCAGATTCATTATTAGTGGGAAGCGCTCTGTTAAAAGGGAAAGAAATAACCTGGAGTAGGAGAAAATAAAGAAAGTTGAAGCGCCCAAAACCAATCTGCATCTGGGTGGTAAAGGGAACCTCCTTTTCTTAGGCTAGAAAACATTTCATAGGTCCCACACCTTCAAATTCTTACTCTATTTTTACTCAGGTGGTATTATGGTCCTGCCACCCAAAATTTCAAACTGCATCAAGATACTTCCACTACCCCAAAAAGGACATTATGATAGACATGCCATCATGGTAGACTGTATTTACTATTGCCCTTAATTGGAATGTTGAAGGACCACTGAGCAAAACTCACTTATCCTATTATAATATAAAGTTAAAATTCTAGTTTAATTTTAGATATTTAGCGTGTTTTTTTTAATTCATTTTTCTTTTTTCATGTTTGACACCCTATGCCCTTGAAATTTGTGCAAAGATCTGGTGAATTTGGGTTAAAAGCAGTTCAGCTAACTCAGGCATATTTGGTGTGATTGCATTCTCGGGAAGCTGAATTTGACCTATTTTTCATATCATTCCCCTGAGTGACAGACCTCTTTGGCAGATGCTGATGGAGAAGATAATGGCCTCAAGAACAGAGAGTTTAGTTTTAAAATATGAGTCCAAGTTAGGTCACGCTAACCTTCCCAGGCTTCATTTTACTCTTCTTTGAAACATGAAGGAAATAATTTGATTCGTCAGGATTTGGAGATCACTACTTCATATCATTATTTCTGAAGACTGAATTCAAAATAGTTCAGAGAACAAACTCATGAACTTTGGATGGCTAGGACAGTAGTCATCCCATTGAAATCCTAAATGTTCTTTCTGTTCCCATATTTTCTCCACCTCTCTTAAGATACTGGCATCCGTGTGCAAACAAATTCATCACAAGATGGGAGAAAGTCTACTTCTGCTTCCCATTGTCTCTGAGTCACTCATTTCCAGATTATGAAGTTCAAGAGAGTAGAGTTAGAGGATAATAGTCTTACTTTATGCCCCTTGATCTTTTCGAGGGTGTGTCTTCCTCCAGGAAGCACCATCACACATTCACCTTGAGAGCAAGTCAGTAGACACAGTGATTGAGAGGCCTTAGGGCCATGGCCTGTGTGGTGATATTTTGTACAACCTTTCAGACTCACCAAGATAAGATAAATAATAGAGTATTTTCTCTTAATTTGTCAAACGTTAGCGAACTAGACATTGCCGATGTAATTATTGCCTGTATATATTGTATATAGTTATTGTACTTACTGTATATAGTTTTTCAAATATTAGTTATAACCTTCTCTTATTTTAGATCAAAAAGGAGAAATGTGGTATTTTGTTTGTGCTCTAACAAATAAAGCCCGATCAGAGAGCAAAGTTAGCCACTCATTAACCATTGAAGCCAGGCGGTGGTGGCACACACCTTTAGTCCCAGGACTTGGAAGGAGGAAGCAGGAAGATCAGGAGTTCAAGGCCATGGTGAGCTAATTGGGATTGATCCAGTCTAAAGAAGGAACAGAACCCGTGGCGATGGCTCACATCTTTATTCCCAGCACTAGGAGGTTGAAACAGGTAGCGATATGGCTGAAGAGAGAGAGGAATAGAAGGCTGGAGGAGACGGGACAGAGGACTCAGTAGAAGTAAGAAGTCTCTCTAGTGGCTGGCTCGTTTGTCTCTCTGACCTTTCAGCATTTATCTTAACATCTGGCTCCGGGTTTTTATTATTAAGACCAATTAGAATTTGTGCTACAGATTTGGGTAAGAGCCAATCCCAATAGCCAGAAGAATGGGAAACAGAGAGAACTGTCTTCCTTCCCACTATAACAAGAATTCCTAGTTTAAGATGTGAAGGTTGAATAGATGAGGCAGAGTGTTTGCCCTACTACCAAAGGCATGGAATCTTAGTTTAAAGTAATTTTTATTTTAAAACATTAATAGAAATAAATTGAAAGAGAAAACACAACATCATATTAGGATGAGAAAGCTTTTCCAACATTATCTCCAAAATGAAGGAAATAAAGATTAGTTTTGTTTTTAATATACAGAATACTTTTTCTATTGAGAAATGAAAACCATAATAAAATCTCCAGTGTCTTTAAGTGCCCACAAGAAGCCAAATGTCTCATTTTCTATCAAGAACAGAATGCGCTTGGGGTGTGAATCTGTCATGACTGCTTAGCTTAATGTGTGCGAAATGAATGTGTTCTTTCCTAGGGGAAATTTTCCTCTACAGATCACTGCAGCATTACAGACCCAGGCACATTTTTATAAAATTGAATGGGTTTAAGTGACCTGCAAAGTTCATCCAATCTTTGCCATGCCTTGAGCATGACAATCAAAACACTCCAGAGGGATGACCATACAAAACAGATTTCTAAAATATCTTCCACAGAAAGCTTTTTTCTGGGAAATCTGATTCTACACAATAGATCAAACCCACCCTCACTTCCTCTATCCAGACTCACAGGAAGTAATTGGATTATACTGAATTCCCCAAGGCAGTGTGGCTCTCAGACCTGGTTATTTATCACATCCACTTGGGAAAGTCTATAAAAATCACCATTTCCAACCTACCCTGGACATTTTGAAACAGGGCCTGGAATCAGTATTTTTTTAATATATTTTTTGTCTGAATATTTCTCCATAAAGTCACACTTACAATATTTGAGTTGATGGAGACAAATATTTGCTCCCTTGGTTTAATATCCATGCTCAAAGTTCTTTCTTTGATTTCTTGTCATATTATAGCTCTTAATAATAATATATAGATCAATAATAATTTTTTGTTTTGAATTAATTACTTATTGTGTGCTTCATAAACTTTTACTTTATCTTAAAAAACACATAAAAACACAACACACGACTTAAAATGATTGGCACCTTATGAATGGTAAAATGCATTACATAAAAACAAATTGATGTATGCATGCACATATGTGTTAGATGTATGCACAATTTTGTGACTTTGTAAGAGCACTGATATCCAGGGGATTTATAAATATTGATAATAAATAAGAGAAAAATTTGAATATATATACATAGAGTCAGGTTCCTCATAGTATCTAATCCATGCACTGTCTTTGGGAAGTTACTGGAAGAAAGGGGCTTCCTGTTTCATCAGGAACTTGGGAGAAAAACAAGGTATTTTAAATCTAAAATTCTCACTTCATCTCTCTGTATAAAAATTGTTATAATTGTTATCATTTAATATTATTTTTTTGAGACAGGGTCTCACTATGTAGCCCTGGCTGGCCTAGAACTCACTACATCGATTAGGCCGTCATCAAGCTCTGTCTGCCTCTGCTTCCTGAGTGCTAAGGTTAAAGCCATGTGCTCTCACACACACCTATACACAGTAATATTTTCTTTCTCTACATTATCTAATTGGGATTTCGGAATATTAGTTATTATTCTACTGAGACATTAATATCGTCTTAAATCCTCTGAGGACCGTAAGGTCATAGCTGGATGTTGTGGGCATTGGGAAGTGCTAGATAAAAAGAGCCACAATTGCAACCAGGAAGGGGAAAGGTAAGTAGACAATAGTTCATTTCAGTAAAAGAATTCTTATGAGTTTCACTTTTTTTCTGTAAAGGTTCCAGAAATGATGAGTGATCATCGTGATTTGTTTAAATGTGATTATGAAATTTTTAAAAAAGATAAAGCTACTGGAAAAAAAAAGTGTTACCCTGTTATTTTTCTGTTTGATAAACACTGTTTATGTAGTTTAAAATCTTCACATATGTTACAATGTATATGATTTATATGTTTGTACATATGCATAGTCTGTAAGTAAATACACCGACTTGTATATTAACAACCATTAGACTATAAATTATTTTATCATTATTTTTGTGGTTTTCAGCATTTTGTTAAGGTGATATGAATTAAAACCTCAAAATATGTATTTTTAAAGATTTACTTATCTTTATGAGTGTTTCACCTGCTTTTACAACTGTGCACCTTAAGTGTGCAATGCCCACAGAGGTCAGAAAAGGTGGTGGGCCCACTGTAAACTAAAGTTACAGGTGATTGTAAGCCAACGTCTGATGGCTGGGAAATGACCATGATCCTCTGTAAAAACTAGTGCTCTTAACTACTGAGCCATCACTCCAGCCAATCCCCCCCCTCGAAAAACCATGTTTTATGACATGTATTTTGTATATCTTAGGAAAAGTGATAATACATTTTGCTTTGTGTATATGTATGTGTTCTATTCATGTATACTTGTTTGTATGTGTACATATGTTGTGCAGAAGGGCATACCTATTTGTGTACCTGTGGAGACCAAAGGTTATTGTCAGGACATCTCTATCACTCTTTACCTACATCCTGAAACAAGGACTCGTTAATGAACCTGGAAGTCACCATTCCATCACTGCCAGAAAACTCTAAAGGAGTTGCATCACGGACTGTAGATACAGAGGCTCACAGTCAAGCCTGACTTTTCACATGGGTGTTGGGGATCCAAACATAAGTTCTTGTGCTTCCTTGGCAAGCATTTACCCTCTGAGCCACTTTCCCTAACCCCCTAACCTAATGAAACAATGGAAGTGTAAAGGAGATTATATGTAAAAGCATAGAATATGAACCTTTACCCAATAAGGAAAGCTACCTCCAGAAACTTGAAAAGTTACTGTAATCTTTCCGTCTTGTATACATCCTTGTAAAGCCCAATTTTAGTGAAGAACCTTCCTGTCGGTTAGTCTGAACCTCAATATCTGATTAGCCTAAATATCTGATCATTTTCTCTTTTCCATCGTGGTCCAAGTGATGACTGTCTTTTGCACAACAGGATTCTCTAGGTTAGCTTAGCCAGAATCTTGGTCTCCACTGACATTTTCTGGTAGAAATTCTTCATCCACTGACCCTTCCCTTGCCTACAGATCCGTTCTACCCTTGCAGTCACTAGAACTGAGCCCAGTCTCAATCCCATACAAGTACTTATTGTTCAGTGACCCTGGATTAAGTATTCCAATACCATGCTTTAACAAATATCATTGAATATTTTTTTTCTTTAATGAAACTCATGGAGATAAATAGAAGGCACCTCATGGCTCAGTGCTAATAGAGACCTCTTTCTGTGGGCAAACAGAAGAGTGAGCATTTCGGGGCTGATTTCTGGTGTGAAAGCAAGATGGTTGAGATGATCCCAGAGTGGTTCTCAGGAGATAGGTGAAATGAAATTAGTTAGACCAGAAGAGGGCATCTATTCTAGAATTTTTCATACCCTTGTTACTTGACTATGGTGGGCAATATAGCACAGTTAATCTAATTGTAGCTTTTCAAATATAGAATTTATACCACAAAGCTTTAGGGAGCTTTTTATATGTTAAGCAGAAAACTCAATAAGATCTGTGCCTTCAGATTCATAAAATATTAATTAACCTCAACTGACTTATTTTTAATTTTAGAACTTCAAATATACAATACTCCATGTTTAAAGTTACTAGAGAAGAATAGGGAGTGAATAAGGATCCTTAAGGACATCTGATGTGCTCTCTGTAAAAGATGAAGTGTTAACTGAGTCTCACAAAAAAATGGGACAAATAGAAGAGAGAAAGAAGTTCCATGCTAAGGAACGGGGTGCATCTGGGTATCAGCAAACTGCGTACAGCTCTGGAAACTCATGAGGAGCTGAGACTGGATTCAGATGCAGGACTGAGGTTGTGTGAGTTTTACTTTAGCTTTCATTTAATTTTTATTCTGTAGCTATGAAGCATTTCTAACTCATGAAGAAGTATATAAAGTTGTATAATTGCATCTATGTGTCTACCACAGAATTTAAGCAAATGTCAGTATCTAGATATGCACTTGGTCATTCAGTATTCTTTAAGTGTATGTGTGTTACACATATGTATGCATGCATATAGATTTCAGATATTTATTTGTGGTATTTTTCTTCAGATTTTTTTTGTTGTTGATGATGATGACAACGATCATAAAAAGACTCTCAGTAGCCTGGGGCTCTCAAGTTAGACATGACTTCAGGACAGAGCAGTTTAACGCTTCTCTAAGAGGCGTTTTTCCAGGGATGATATTTTTTAATCTCTTGAATGATCCAGTGAAGAAGAGAAACAGAAAACAATATAAACTTTTTTATTTTTTAGTTGCTGAGAGATGGGGCTTTGGGTTGACAAGGAAGCAGAATTCCTGTCTACAATGTGCTACAGCACAGAGGACAGTGTCTTCTGGAGCGTGGCTCACATGAATTTCTTAGAGACCCCAGATAAATAAGAATGCAGGATTCTTACAGGGTCTCCTTGCCCTAAGCAGAGATCACTAAACTTGTGGGGGAGCATCTTCAGGGAAAATTCTGCCTTCTGATAAATTCAATTAAATTGACTTAGTGGAGACTCTGAGATGCTCAGTATCATCTGTAATCAAATCCATTAAGGAAGGGAGAAAAGAAAGAGAGAGGAGGGAAGGGAGAGAAGAAGGGAAAAGAGAGAAAGAGAGAACACAAGTTTATCACATCTTTTTGGGTGGGCAGGGTCTCTTTAAATAGTCTAAGCTCTCCTAGAGCACAGACTCAGAGATGCACCTGCTTCTTCTTCCTGACTGGTGGGACTACAGCTGTGTGCCATTATGCCCGTCCTTCCCTTATTGAAAATAGATTTTTTTAATCATACAAGATGTTCTGATTACAGTTTCCCTTCTTATTTTTCTCAGTGTTTCTGTACCTCCCGTCCCATCCTTTTCTGGCTCTCTTTGGAAAACAAACGGGTATCTAAGAAATAATAGTAAAATAAGATAAAACATAAACAAAGGATGTAGAATGTTTTAAAAAGTAATGTTCTGACTCAACATTATGAGAGAAAGAACCTCCAAAGATGTCATATGCTGTTGAGCTTTGTTTTGTGCTGGCCATTTATTTCTGGGTGTGGGGCCTAAGAGTGGCTTGTTTCCTCTGTGAGGCATCCTTGGAAAGAGCCAACTTTTCATTTGCAAATGGCTATCAATTGAAGATAGCTTCTGAGTTAGGAATAGGCATGTGTGTCCACTTCTCCCCATCTAGTGCAGACCATGCAGGCCCTGTGCCCCAGTCTCTGTCAGTCTGTATACATTGTGGGTCTCTGTATTTCTTCCTATCTGCTGCAGAAGGAAGCCTCTCTCATGGTTGCTAGGCAAGGCATGGGTCTGTGAGTATAACAGAATGTCAAGAAGAATCATTTAATTGCTACCTCCCTATGGCAAAAGAATAGCATTTAGTTTCCCCCTAGATTCCTGGCCATTCTGGTCTCAGGTTCTTATTCACCCAAACAGTAACATGAATAGGTTCCATCTCATGGAAGGACATGAAGAGCTGTATACCCTTGGTAGCCCTGTTGTAAGGTCCTCGATGGTTCTCAACCTTCCTAATTCTTGACCCTTCAATACAGGGTCAAAGACCCTCAACCATAAACGTATTTTTATTACTACTTCATAACTGTAATTCTGCTGGAGAAGAGACCAAAAGGAAGTACTACTGCAAGCAGAGAAAATCATGCCAATCTATATGGATGCTCTCTCCAATGCCATTAGCAATTGCACAACTGATAAGTCCGTCTGAAGGGAGCGTGCTCCCCCAACCTCTTCCTCTCAGTTATTCCCAGTTCATGTTTTCTCAAAAACTGCTCTTCTCTCTTACCAAGCCTCCTTCTTTTGTCAGCTCTTGTGAAACTCTCTTTCCTGCAACAGTGAAGGGCAGTAAATGACTGAACCAGTCAGCTGATATATTAGTAGGCTGATAGTTTCCAACAAACCATTGATTTCTGAAGTAGTGTAAATGCGATGGCAATTTTGTGAGGTTTTTTTTTTTTTAATTTGGTAACAAGGAAAGCTATAACCATCTAGTTTTCAATTCCACATTAATTTTAGACTGATTGGCCTAAGGCTCGGGCATATAACTTGCTAACTCTTTACCCTTAAACTAATCCATGATTCTTATCCTGTTCAGCCATGTGGCTCAGTACTTTTTCTCAGAGCAACATAGTTGTCCTCTGCATCTTCTGGCTTGTCTGGCAACTCTGGAGTCTCTCTGGTGTTCTGCTCTGTTCTTCCTGTTCCCAGAGTTTTCTTAGTCTGATAGCCCCGCCCATACTTCCTGTCTGCCTTTAGCCACTCAGTGCTTTTTATTAAACTCATAGGTGGGACAATTATTTATAATGTAACATCATAAATCCACTACAAGTCCTGGTTAGAGTAGTCTGTGAGGCTGGACCATCTCAGCTAGCCACCTTAAAACTGTTCTGAGAAGTTGATCTTTGGGTGGTGTTTGTCAGCCTAGTGGAATCACCCTGGACCTGGTGGAATTGTCATTGTGGGGCTCTACCCTCCTTTAAAAGACTTCAGATGTCACTGTTAGACATGGTGATGGTTCACTGCAGAAAACTTAAACATTTTAAATGCCGTGCAGATCTCAAAGAGGTTAAAAGATCATAATTAGTTGCATATGTCCAGAGTACAAAAACTTAATTCCTAGTTACTTGATAGACATTCAGACCTAAAATTGTGTAGAAGAAGCTATACAAAGCCTTTTTATAGAATTAGGTAGTACTCTTTACGATCATTAATATGACAAAAGGTAACATATATTACTTTTGTAAACTCTGAGATAATATTTATACCTTAAGAAAAGTTTAAAAGACTCAAAGAATTTGTGGTTAGTTGCAATAGAATAGTACCTCCATTTTGTTTTTTCTTCTGTCCCATTAGAGAAGGAGAGAGACAAACTCCAATTCCAGAGCTAGCCTTAAGTTTTAATTAAACTGGGATGACAAAAGACCATTTTCGCTATATATCTGTAGAACATACAGAACAGTAGAAACAGAGATTTGGGATGATTTACAAAATTTTATCCCTTTGGAAATGGGATATGCCAATAAGCCACTTTGCTCTTTTTCTTGAGACATTTTCTCTGGATGCTTCATCCTCTCTCTTCACATGTCCAGTGGTCTTCAGGTTCCTTAGTTGGATGCCTTCAGCACTTCATGAAGTTGGAGATAAAAAGAGTACCATGTATTATCAACTTATCACACGAATCCTTAAAACTGGAAAGTCTTTCCAGTGAAGTAGGGAGACCAAACAGATGCAAGGTCACTAACTTAGAAGATGAGGAGGGGCTCCATGAGCCAAGAAGTGGGCGGCTCCTAAGTTGGACACAGTAAAGTAATTGGATGAACATTAACAACAGGTAGATTAGCTTACCTCCTTTGGTGTGGCAATCCTAGACTGTGGCTCTCTAAGCTAAACACTGGGAATGAGGTGTTTAAATAGACATACTGACAGTAGCTAACAATTTTTCAAACCTTTGTATCCTTATATCCTGGGAAATAGACCAAAAGACAAAAAAAAACCCCAAAAACAAAAACAAACAAACAAAAAAAAAAAAACAGAAAAAGCAAAGCTGCATAGATGATAAATGAGTCCTACTATAAAATAAAGGACTCAGGACTTCACAGGAGATGAATGCTCTGACCTTCATTGACCTCTACCCCATTTTGAGCCATTCTTTTGGATTTCCCTCTTGCAAATGAAAGTCCCACCTCTTCAGACTGATGTGAGCTCATGAGCTGGCATTTAATATTCTCCCATCTTCCTCAAAATGAGAACATCCACTATATCCTAGCAAGTCACCTCCAAAAATAAAACCCCATGGTTAGATGAAAGGTCACCATCTAGGTCCAGGCATGTAACTTGGGCTCTGTGGACACCAGACATGAATTTTCAGCTTACTTCTTGTGCCATCTCATCTTTGTCCCTTGCTGGCATCTCGTTTCTTAATTATCACTCAGGAGACTCCTGTGCTTGAAACTGTGTCATTATCTGTTACCCAAAGAGGATGAAAACCACACATCTTGCCACAGCATGGGAGACCATTTCTGCTCAGATCCCCAGGAGAGAGCTTAGCTGTTTCTGGCGATGTACAAGTGTGCACACTTGAGTGTTCTGAACCCTTAGATGCTTGCCTAATGTGAGGCCTGCTTCTTCCATCCCTGTATCCTCTCTCACCAGTATAGTGAATGCCTAAACCTCTCTCTTTCAAACTGTGCTTTACAAAGTTATTTGTTTCTTTCAGCTTTTCTTCATTAAAATGCCCACCTAGATCCAGAAAGCCTCTCTCCCCTCTTCCAGTGAAGCATCCATGAGACATGTTGCAAATATACTTGTCTGCCTTCCTTATTATATATTATTCTATTTAAGGGCTTTTGTTCACCATAGGATCAGGGATGTGCTGAGCACGATTACTTTCCAGTGAATGAGTGAACACAGACTACCTTCTTCTGTATTCAGCTGAGGCTTTTTACCTAGATTAAGCAACTTGCCCAAGGTTATGAGACAGGCAAATACAAAATCCCATAAAGGTACACAGGAACGGCCTCCAAATTCCAACCTCCAAATTCCAACCCAGTAATAAAATTCTACATCCAGCTGCTTTCATTTTTGACATGATTGTGTCTGATCGCAACACCTTGACACCTTGTCCAGAGTTTCACGTTGTTAACTGGTAGGTTTTTATCTTTCACTTGGTTTAATTTCTCAATATCTTAATTTTTGCCTTAGGAAACTACTTCTCAAAGTCCACAGTTGGAATGGGAGCAGGGCCATCCCTTGACTTCAGGAGAGGACAGATAATATAAGGTTTCCCAGTGACGCTGGTGGGTCCTGCTGGGTGAATCAGCAACTGTGTCAGCACAGGATGTTTTGGCCCTAGTGAGAAAGAGATGCTCTCAGAAAAGCTGTTGAAACCCAGAGTTGTGAGATTTCTCAGAACAATGACCACCTGCAGTCAGTCACCCATATGCCATTCTATGGTGACTTTGTCATATGTAGACTATGGTAAGCCACACATTTCAAAAAAGATTCAGAAGGTAGAAATGTAGACAGCCATTTTTTTATTCTCTCTCTCTCTCTCTCTCTCTCTCTCTCTCTCTCTCTCTCTCTCTCTGTGTGTGTGTGTGTGTGTGTGTGTGTGTGTGTGTGTGTGTGCGCGCGCGCGCATCCTTCTCTGGTTGGACTCTTGCTGATACATATTACTGTCCCTGGACATTTTCCTTTATACAACTGATGTTTAATCAATGTGAGTGTGGCTCCTCTCACTGGCTATTAAATATACACGATCATCTCTTAACTAAGCACGGTATTCTGATGTAAGATCCAGGCTTCTTCCTCCTTAAATCCTCAGCAGGCAGCAAAATGCCAGGTCCACAGCAGACACTTGGCAAACATGTGTTGAATGCATTAACAACAAATGGCTACAGAATATGATGTTATCCCCCCGGACCCCCGAACTAAAGCTTCACACAATCTGAATGATGTGAAAGATGAAAAGCAGGATGAGAGGGTAGCCCCGGGCTCTGGAGGAAATGAAGGGGAGTCTGCATCTGAGCCGCAGCTGAGCCTTCCAGCTGGCGGCCCGTGAGGAGAGCAGCACATGCCTGACATCTCATGTTCACCGCTAGCACAACAGGTGTGCAGGGGCCGGCCAGCCTCTGCGGAAGTGAGCTTCCTGTCAGTGCTGACAGGGATTCGCTAGATGCGCGGAACAGAAGTGCTGCAGGAAGGAATGTTTTAAATAGAAAATCCGAACGCATATCGGGTTCCTAGAAAAGGAAGTGTCAGAGAAAGATGATTTCAGAGTAAGACACTCCACGGATCACCAGGAGTCTCTGTGTGAGGTAAAACATAAATACTAAAAAAAAAAAAAAAAAAAAAAAAAAAAAAAAAAAAAAAAAAAAAAAAATCACGTCTCTGTTTGCCTGGAACTCTTTACCAGATCCAAGGGAAGCACATGGTTTATGGAAACCACAGAGAAAAATACTAAGAGCAGAAACTTTCAGAATGCTTTGACTTGTGTTCTGGATACATCAAACAAGAAGCCAATTTATTTCTAAATATAATTGAGGGAAAAAATGACACACACTGAACAGTCAAAGTGGTTTGATGATGACCCACAAAGGTATTTAAGAACTGATTATAGAATTTGTGCATAGTATTTTTTCTCATATGGAAAAAAAAATTATTGGTAGACATGATTGGATTAAGGATCTTGGGATGGGGCTGGAATCCCGAGCTTTACATGCAACCCCCAAATATAATCATCAGTGTCCTCAGAAGAGGGTGACAGTGAGATTCAACCTCAGAAGATAAGGTAATACAGAAAAAAATAGGAGAGAGAGAGGCCTCATTCTGGTCCTGATGGCTAAGTGATGGGTCATAAATTATGGACTATCGCTTTGGAAGATAAACAGGTGAGGGAGGGTTTGTTCTTACAGCCTGGAGTCAAGGTGGCACGTTGACTCTGTCAATATCTTCCTTTTACTCTAAAGCCCTATTTTTAATTTTTGTCCTCCAAAAATATAAGAAAAATGGTGTTGTTTTAAATCATCTTGTTGGCAGTGAATTCTGACAGTGGACAATAGGATTTCCTCCAGGGGACCAAGCCAGAGAGCTTTACCTCCCTAGACCCTGACTGCAGGAATCAGTGCCTCACAGGAGGCTTCTAAAGCAGAACTCACAAAGACTAAAGGTCCTGGATAGAAAAGGTGACAGTCTTCACTTAGGGCACAAATGTTCGGCCCATAAACCCCTCCCCTATGCATCAACTACCTCTTACATTCTTTTCTACTGACTATGACATTTGTCCCACACAACTGACACCTTGCCTGTGTCCCTCTGCTTGGTTCTCTCTAGCAGACATTTCATTTTGATAGCCAGTGACTCTCTCCATGCCTCTTTTGTGGGATAGCACCTTGCAGGTTTCTGTCAGTTCAAGTTCCGTGGTTTGTGTCCCACAGACCTAAGCATTTTTATACATGGCCACTTGTCCATGGAAACTTGGCTAGAGGGAGTGACACAGAATTTTACTTATTTGCTTACTTTTTGAGTTATTTTAGACAAAGGAAAGGTTTTCATTAGGGGCAAAGAAACACACATCCAGCAGACATGGGGGGGGGGGATCCCCCACAGAGCAGCGGGAAACCCAGAAAACATAAGCCATTATAAGGGGTTTTTTTTCTTTTATTGAAAAAAGATTCTTTTCTCAGAAAATATACTAGCTAGTGTGCCCTCACTCTACTCTTCCCATCCCTCCCCACATCCCCTCCTTTCTACGCCCACTCCATGTATGTCTCTCTTTAGAAAAGAACAGGCTTCTAAGAGATAACAAGGAACCATGACAAAAATATGATAAAACAAAAAAATCACATTGGAGTTGGACAAAGAAACCCAGTAGAAGGAAATGAGCCCAAGAGAAGAGACAAGAGACACAGACCCACTTGTTCACACACGTGGGAGTCCCATAAAATACCAACCTGAAAGCTGTAACATGTACGCAGAGGACCTGGTGCAGACCTGTGCAGGCCTGTGCTTTCTGCTTCAGTCTCTATGGGCTCACATGAGCTTTGCTCAGTTCGTATAGAGGGCCTTGCTCTCCTGATGTCCCCCAGTTTTTGGTTCTTATGTTCCTTCCACCTCTTCTTCTATTGGCTGCCTTGAGCTCTGAGGGGTGGATTTGATGGAGATACTGCATTTAAAGCTGAGCCAAACTTTACTTTCATATAAGTCAAGTGTGATGGAGGAAGCGGGGGGGGGGGGGGGGGGGGGGGGCTTCCTGACTGTAGAGCCAGAATGAGGTTGATTTGGGGGTCCTGGCTGTGTCTCCTCCAAGGTTGTGCTTTTCATTTCTTCAAGGGTCAATTTTCTTATTAACTGGAGGTAATAGCGTTCTCACAGGGTTGCTGTAAAGATTAGAGAATCTACATATATTTAGAAAGTGTTCGGCACTGGAATTATAATTCCAGATTAAATCAGAATTATATTTTACTCGTACACTTGATTCTGCCTTGCTCCTCAATACAGCCTCCTCCCCTGAAGCCATTTTATCTAAGTTAACACCGACTCAGACATTTTCAGTACAGTGTTTTGTCCATCAGGGAAGAACTCAAGCTATATTAATGATTCCTGAAAGATGTTAAATCACTTCGGTTGTTCATCTCTGTTTGAATGGACTAGCGAAGTGGATAATGAAGTTAGACATTGATAACAAACCAAGGTATTTCTGCTTCCTAGTTATGGCATCTTGAACAATTTGCTTATTTGCTCTGTGTATCAGATTCCCCATTATAAAATGCAGATAATATTACTGGCCAAGAAAGCAATAGAAAATTGTATAAAGTAGATAGTTCCTATGACCGCATATCCAAAGGACAGGAAAAACATAAATAAATTTGGACAGCCTCAGTGCTGAACCATTATTCTCAGTAGAACAGTCAAACTAAAGATGGCGGATGATGTCAAGGCCTGGTGAAGAAATGAACTACCTGGGTCTCAGCTACAGTACAAGTAAGTATGATTCTGTCCTCAGACACAGTCAAGATGGATCTACTGTGGTCATGGTCTTCTCATGCCATAGAGTAAGGGATCCAGGGAGCCAGAGGAACATGTGCCTTAAGAATCCATGTTCCATCCTTCCCCAGAATGCAATCCAGACTCTCAGGACTCCAAAATGTTCTTCAAAGAGTATCTGTATGGACAATGCCTAGACAGGCTTACTAAGCATGTTGCCACATGAGACATGAACAAGAGTAGGGGGAAAGGAGGGGGGACAAGCAAGCTTGAGACAAGAAAATAAGGAATGGCTTGACAACCTCTCAAAAGCTCAAAATAAACATATTTCATAACCCAGAAATTTCACTAGATATATAAAGCAACAAAAATAACAATTGGTTAGTTTATGTGTAATATAAATGCACACATACACACCCCTTCTTATATTGTTAGAGTAGCACTGCTATTCATAACAGCCTGAACTAGAAACAACCTGATTTTCTTCCACATTAAAGTATGTAATTAAATCTCAATACAATCATATGAGTGGAATATTGCCAACAATGAAACCAGTGAGCTGCTGCCACACACAACCATGTGGATAAGATTTGCAAGAAAAATATTGAGGAAGGAAGTCAACCACAAATCAGGACATGCCACATGATCACGATTCTATTTACATGAAGTTCAGAACTAAAAGGACAGAGGTCAGAGCAGTGAGTGACCTTGGGGAGTAGGAGAGAGCCTTCCAGGTACTAGTTTATCTATCGCAAAATGCTTTATCTGAGTTATGGTTATACAATTATGCTCAACTTGTAAAAATCCATAGAAATATTTATTTATAATTTATAATTGGTATCATGAATTGTGATAGCCATGCCCTGTAGTCTTTTTTAATTTATTTATTTTTATTTTATGTACATTGGTGTTTTGCCTGCATATATGTCTGTGTGGGTGTGTCTGATCCTTGGAAATAGAGTTACAAACAGTTGTGAGCTGTCATGTGGGAACTAGGAAATGAGCCCAGGTCCTCTGGAACTGCGGTCAATGCTCCTAACCACTGAGCCATCTCTTCAGCCCCTCCCTGTGGCTGTAAACTTTATTTAAAATATATCAATATAAGATAAATATTTATTAGTAAACAAATTAACACTCACGATGACAGGCTACTTGAACAATCGGATGGACGAGCAATGGACGTTGATCCAGTCTCTCCAGAAGGCATAAACAGATGGGGATCCCCAAGATCCCAGAAGCCCCTCTTGAATGGGCCTGGCCACTCCCCCTTCAGAGCCCGGGACCCTTAGAATAAGTGTCTTTTGACTTTATCAGCTGACAGCTGAATCCCACCACACCACCCTGTATGTAGTCTTTTGTAGTATTAAGTTTCTGGTTTGTCTGGCCCATGGTCCAGACCCACAGACCTACTGTACCGCAGTCCCGCAGCCCCACAGAAACACACACACACTTGTATTAATTTTATGCTGATTGGTCTATGGCTCAGACATATTGCTTGCTAACTCTTGCTCTTAAACTAACCCACGATTCTTATCTTGTTCAGCCAGCGGCTCGGAACATTTTCTCAGCATCATTTCAACTTCCTTACTCTGGAGTCTCATTGTGGTGTCTTCATGGCATCTCCCTGGCATCTCTGCTCTGCTCTTTCTGTTCCCAGAGTTTTCTTAGTCTGATAGGCACACCCACACTTCCTGTCTGCCTTCAGCCAATCAGCGCTTTATTAAACTGGTAGGTGGGACAATTATTTACAATGGAACAGAACACAATCCCACTACAGTCTTTATGAAGAAGTTCAAGGCCTCTCACCTAAGTTCATTCTATAAGCTACTCACTCTTGGATCTTTACCTAACATCTATCACAGGAGGACACAGCCTTTCTGCTTGCTTTGGTTGTACAGTGTTCTTTCATAGTGGCTTTCAGGGTGTGTAGTTATTTCTACAGTACGCTAGACTACCTGAAGGTCAGTGTTGTTTCTCTGTCTTTCTACTAGGTACTGTTGAGCCAGCTACATAAATGATTTTTAGTAATTCTGAATTGAAGACAGAATTCCTGGCCCACAGTGGATACATGATACATGTCGATCCCATTCTCTTGTCAAGGAACCTGTACCAGAATGTGAAGCTCTTCTCCAGATGAGACACCTTTTTATTAGCAGCCCAGAATGACCTCATGTATGAGACTACCTTAAACTAACTGGACATGTCCAGTTATATAGCAGGATTTCATCCTCTATTGGACAAACCCTTCTACAGAAGAGATTATCATTATCTCATGATATAGCCACCAAACACTAGTAGTTGGTGGAGTTTTTTAGGACGGTAGGCAAAGCTTCCAAAGAAATATCCATAGTGTGTCCTGTGGGAGATCAACCTCATTAGCTGATGCATCACAGCCTCCTTCCTCTGAGAAGCAAGTTCGGCAGGCATACCTCACAGTCTAGCATGGATGCCATGCAGCTGCCTCCCAGAGGGAGAGAGAGCACAGTATCTGATGTGCGGTCCCTTATGGTGTACAAACACTCGTCTGTCACCTTTTTTGCTCATGGTATTTTATTTTAAAATGTTTAGCACTGAGATGTAATTGTCTGTGAACTGAATTAATTTGTAGGATGTTTTCCTCCTCAGAAATCTTCATCGATTCCCCACGTTATGTGAAAAGAAAGTTCATAGAACCAGCATTTGACATAAAGAGAGTCAGAATCCATTGGAATGCTCAAACCATGACCACTTTGTATTGTGAGTGGCATGTAGCTGTTTAAAAAGTCCATAGTAAACCTCCATATGGATTGGAAAGAAAAAGAACTAAGCCATCCAAGAGAAGAAGCCTGCAAATGATGTGTAATTTTCAGTTATATAAAAAAATTTAAATAAGGAACTGTGTTTATAAAATGCATTGACAATGGGTTGGAAGGAGTCATATCAAAAGGTTAACACTTATTATATCACGGAGGAAGAATATGGGGCCAGGGGAAGCAGGAAAGGAAGAGAGAATGGTGGTCCACCTTCCTCCTTATATTGCTAGACTCCTTGAGTCTTTTACAATGAGCTTGTAATTTTTGATAATGCCAAGGAATTGGAAACAGCCTTATTGCTTACCATGAACACTTACTCCAGCTTCCTGTCTGTCTGGCTCTTCAGTTGTAAAATAGTAAGACAGGAGTTACTGTTTCAAATGGTAGTACCAAGGGCTATCCATATGAAACCCTAGGCCCGAGCCAGAGAGTAATGATATTTATTTCTGAAGGTCATCATGTTATAAAGCACACCAAGCTCGGCGATTCTAAACAGGAGCTTTTTATTATTGCTCATGTGGCAATTGGAGCTTAATTGGAGCTTCGTTGGGAGTCAGCTAATGGAAACTGGGCTTAATTGAGCTGCTGAGTTCAGCTTTGCTCCATACCCTCACACCTTCTGAGGCCCTTATCTTAGCATGCCCTTCTCATGGTGAAGGCAGGAACACCAACAGCACAAACGTGCAAGTGTATTAATGGCAACACTCAGAACTGACACGGGGAAATGCTCTCCTCATCCTGTATTCTAACTCTGCCACATGGCTAATTTGTCTTCTTTCCTTCCACCAACTTCACCCAACTTCATGTTCTTTCTGTCTCTCTTAGAAAACAAAATAGAGCACGCGTGCACACACACACACACACACACACACACACACACACACACACACACACACACACACACACACAAATATTCTGGAGTTCAATTTCTGCTGACTTAATAGTCCAGAGCTTGAGGTATCCAGTGTTGCTTCATTGAAGACAGCTGATTCTCCCTCTCACAGAAGTTATTAATTTCAAGTTGCTTCTTGGCCAGGGGTGGGATTTTGTGCCCACTTACCCTTTCTTAGAACTGGAATTTTGATGGTTTGAATGACTGCATGTCTTGTGCATGCTGTCACAACCTGAGTTTGTATATGTATCAGTCTTGTTGTGTGTGGAAGTTGTTGTTTCCTTGAAGACATTCACCACCTCTGACTCTTGCAATATTTTTGGTTTCCTTTTCAACATAGGTCCCTGAACCTTGAGTGAATGGGTGTGGTAAAGACATCCTATTTGGGGCTCAGTGCCCCAGTGTTTCTTAATCTCTGTACAGGTCCAATTATGAATCTCTGTGTTGATTACCATCTATTGCAACAAAAAGCTTCTTTGATGAGAGTTGACTAATGAACTGATCTAAAGGTATAGCAACATATCATTAGGAGTCATTCTACTGCCAGGCTCATTTAGCAGAATAATTGCAGTGTTTTCCTCTGTAACCCCTAACCTCTCTACCCTATGGTGCTCACTTTCATTTGCAGTGCTAGGTATGGGTTCTATCTCATAGGACAGGCTTTAAATCTCATTTTTAAAAGTATTTGGTTACTCCCATGGCATTGTTGCAGTACTATCCATGAGCTTATTACCCTGCATGTCACTATTGTAGCTCAGTGGGTTTGTAGATGGTGAGATTCTCACTACTTGTCTCCTCTGACAGTCTGTATAGTACTTTCAGCACTATAAACACTGGCCAGTATGATTGAAACTTCCAGTTGAGCACCAACTCAATTTCTTCATGCTCAATGATAAAAGTAGATGGTGTCTTCAGCAATAGGTTCTTACTATCACATTGCCAAGGGTAACCAATAGCATTGGCAATGGTGTATAATGTTTAGGTCATCTATAGGATCCCTTTGGCCAACTACTTTAAAAGATGTAATCTATTCTTAGTACTTAGTATTTAAGCAGAGAGTCAGCCTGCAGAATGAGAGAAACATCTTTGTCATATACATCTGATGGAGGGTTAGTATCTAAAATAGACAAAGAGCTAAAAGAAACTGAACACCAAGAAATCAAATAACTGGCCTGGGAGATGGCTCACTGGTTATTCCAGAGGACCCAGGTTCAATTCCCTGCACCCACATGGCAGATCACAACTGTCTGCAACTCCAGTTCCAGCAGATCCAACACCTTCATGTATTCATGCGCACAGGCAAAAACACATGAAGAAAAATAAACAATTTGAAAAAGAAAACAAATAGCAGGATTTTAAGAGTGGGCATAAAATGACAAAAAGAGTCCTCAAAAGATCAAACAAATAGTTTTTTTAATGTTAACATCCTTAGCCATCAGGAAAATGGAAATTAAAAATACCTTGAGATTTCATCTTGCCCCAGTCAGAATTAACAAGATTAATAAAGGAAATAACAACAGAGGCTGGAGATGTATGGGGAGAGGGGAACACCTATTCATTATTGTTGGAGTATACAAACTGGTATGACTACTAAGGAAGTCAGTGTAGAGGTTTCTCAGAAAACTCCCATAAGATCCAGCTATACCACGCTTGGGCATATTCTCAAGGCTCTACAGCATATTTCAGAGGAACTGGCTTTTTCGTGTTTATCAAAGCTGTATTTACCATAGTCAGAAATTGGGAACAGCCTAGATGTCTATCAACTGATAATGAAAACTGCGGCTCAGGTACATAATGGAATATTACTAGAATGGTAAGGAAAATGGAATTTGCAGATAAGTGGATGGAGCTAGAAGTAATTATCCTGAGTTAGGTTACCCAATGCAGGAAAACAAGCATTGCATGTTTTCCATTATACGTGGATATTAACTCTTATGCTTTAGATATGTGCATTTCGTTCAGAATACTCACAGAGTCACAGAGGTTAGGTAACTCACAGGGCAGCAGAGGGAAGGAGAGGCTTCCAGGGAGGAGCATGTAGAATATAGCATTATGAAGAGGGAATTAGAATATGAGTATCAAAGGGTATGGGGGATAGGAGGCCAGGGTAGAGGGTAGACTATGGGGACAGTCTACTGACACTATTGGTCTTTTGAAAAGCCGTGTGGAAACCTATATAGAAGCTTTATAAAATATATACCTATATGAAAGGAAGTTAAGTTGAATTATATAATGGGGATAGGTAGGTATCACATGCTTGGGACATATTTTATCAAGAAATATTAGGCTTTAAGTCACCTGCCTTGACGTGGTGGTGAATATTTACTTTGAAACCTCAGCTTTCCTAATCTTTTTTTCAATACTTAGACCTACAGTGGGTGGTTTGTCCACAGAGCTTAACTCCGTGGAGCCCCGCCTGCTATTTCCTCCTGCTCACCAGTTCCCTCTTCCTGTCTAGACTGCACATCTCCTGTCTGCAGACAGATCCTTACGGCACTGAGCCACTACACAGGAGAACATCACAAAGAATTACTCCTCCTACTCCTGAAGTGTTTTCTTTAACAAAGCCTGAAAGTGTTTGGGATTTAAAACCTCGAACAAAACTGTAAGGCAAAGCATATCTCCACACGTTCCAAATGAGAATGGAAGGCTAAAATACCTCTGGGCTAGGAACCAAACAAAGAAACAGCAAATGGTACTCGTGCTTGTAAAAATACATTTGATGGAAAGACTTCGGTGGAAAACGACTGTCAAAATAGAAGGAAAAACAACATGCCAGATTATTTCAGATCTTCCAGAAAAAAGCAGTTAGGATTGATGGGACCCTCAAAGCAAATTTCTCACCAACTTTCTATAAATTCTAGTCTCAGGGCAGGTAATGAGTAGATTGAACTGCTTAGAACACTTTTAATGGTGAAGAAAGAGTAGCTTAGATTATTTCAAATCACAAGCAATATTTTTTAGGAAGCCCATAGTTCACTTATTGTTATGAAAGGGGTCAGTGATGGCACATCTAGCATGCTCACCTCTCTCATACGTCTCTACACATTTGCAGAGCCTCTATTCCTGGAAAGGCCACCTGCTCTCAAGGGCCATGCAGTGATTTCGCTGTAAGATTAAAGACACTGTCAGCCACCTGGGGGATAATAGAAAGTGTCAGCATCTCTGACTGGCTTGAGCTTCCAACGCAGCTGATAGCCCAGGACATTTTCCAGTCGGCAGATGGAAGATCAAAGAACAAACCGATCCCAAGATGTCCTTCTCCAAGGCCTTCTCTTGACCTTTCGGCTCCCCTTGCCATCTGCGTTTATTCTTGTTTAATGGTGAGGCAGGTGGCTAAGCAGCATCAGTCCAGCATGATGAAAACGGTGGGGTCATTCATAACCAGCAGTTTGGACACCTTCAGCTTTTTTCTAAACCATCTCAGAGGGTGTTCCAAAGGTAGTGAGAAAGCAAA
Organism: Phyllotis vaccarum; assembly: GCA_033318265.1. Taxonomy (NCBI): domain Eukaryota; kingdom Metazoa; phylum Chordata; class Mammalia; order Rodentia; family Cricetidae; genus Phyllotis; species Phyllotis vaccarum. The sequence continues at coordinate 26,017,757 of JARWLC010000014.1, forward strand.
ATTCAACCTTATGGGCCAGCTTATCACTTAGCCATGACATCTTTTGAGAAAAGTGAACCAGCCAAGATTTAAAAAAAAAAAAAATAGACTGACATAAAAAGGAACACCGGAGGAGATAAGGTGATCCTGTTCTCTCAACCCTTGAAACATCAATGGAGCAGCAGCAAAAATCTCATGGAAATTTCTACTCAGAATGAAGAATGACTCAAGGACAAAAATAAGAAAAATCTATTACTCCATGTAAAGGGTCCCCAGAGACCTGCGAGAGTTGTTTTTTTATGATCTGCTATTGATTAATGGCTTGGGGAAAGAGCATGCTCAGGGACATAGAGATTTTTAATTTCATTTTCTGTTGGGAATAGAAAGTGCAGAAGGAGAGGAAGCCACCTGAGTAATTAAAATTGGAAGATTGGGTCTAGAAAAATACCACACTGAGTTCACTTGTTTTAGGTATCTTATAGAAACAGAATGGGTAACATAAAGATCTTCCTTTCAGAGAATGCTAAGGGATGATTATTAAAAAAAGAAGTTCATTGTATGGGAGACAATTTTCTCCAAGTAGGTTGTATTCTATAGTATTTTGTAATGCAAATACCAGTACACGTTCTCTCAGCTCTAGTACACACACACACACACACACACACACACACACACACACACACACACACACTCTCTCTAGGCCAATGGGCAGACATGATGTAATTCTGTCACAGTCTATTGTAACAAGGCCTATCAGTTGGCTTGTATATCACTGGCACTACAAATGTTGTAAGATTTAATATCTTACTCCATCATTCTGTACTCATGTTAAAGATTATATAAGCATAAAAATTAAGGAAAGAAGTAAGTAAATTCTGGCATCAAAATCTGTATACTAAGTATTCACTATAGGAAAGACATGATTGCTCATAAAACAGCAACCAAATGCTTTATAAAAGCCTAAAAAAATCAATAGATACATCTGTGCTTTATTTATTACTGAGAGTTATACAAAATAATTGCTTCTCACATGTTAAGCATTAAAAAAGGGCAAGAGAAGTTATCAAATGCCCAGGCATAGATTAATGATACTCCCAAACACAGAAAGCTTGGATTAACTGATGGGTACATTGATTCTCCAGTACATAAAACCAAAGCAGAAGCCTATGTTCACCAGCCATGTTGCACTTTTTTCTTCCAACTGGGAAATGAAATAACAGTGCATTTCCTGTCCCATGACACTTAGATTCAATTAGCAGGAATACTGTTACATCGTTTCTTCAGATGGGGAAGAGACCCAGACAAGTTACATCCTTTGTCTCTGTGTGCACAGGCAGTGAGATCTTGGAGATATCATTTTAGATTAAGTCAATCTTATAGCCAGAACTGATTGTCCTAGCCATTCTAAAAATCTATTTCCTGAGACAAAGGAGAAGATTGCCATAATTCTTTGAAAGAATAAACTGGATCACAGCACCTGTCATTTCAGAAGCGCTTCATCTGACTCATAGAAAATGCTGACGTCCTTCCAAGGCTTCATAGGAGTGGAACCACTTCACCCCAGCCTTGATGCCCCTTGCTTCCCTCCATCCCCCATGCTGGCTAGTTTTTTTTTTTGGGTTTTTTTTGTTTGATTGTTTGTTTTTTTTTTTTTTTTTTGACTTGACACAAGCTAGCGTCATTTGAGAAGAAACCTCAGTTGATGGCTGGAATGAATGGTATCGTCAGATTGATCCCTGAGGATTCTTGCACAGCTTGCATTAAATCATACAAGGCTTCCCAGCTGCTAAGTAACTGACAAAATCTTCTTACCATACCATTTGCAGATTAATAGAAACTATGACGAACAAGATGTTTCTCGCGAAGGGAAACGGTTTCCAGCAAAGGTAATTTGGGGGGCGGGGGTGGCATGTTTCTAATTATAGTTTGGGCTAAGATACAGGTGCCACTATCTATCAGGTGTCATCTATCAGAAAGAAGGCCAAGGATACTCTTAAGCATCCCACAAATGTATAAAGTCACACATTATCACCCCAGAAGTTAATAAAAGCCTGATGAGAAACCCTTCTGTTGCAACATACCGCAAACTCCACTATCTAGGAAGTGAAAAACATTTCGAAACATTCACCATCACTCTCTGTACTTTGGAAATCAGAGCACGAACAACAACCTATACTCATATTACCTTGCTCTAGAGTGGTTCTCAACCTGTAGATCTTGACCATTTGGGTGTTGAATGACCCTTTCACAGGGGTCGCCTAAGACCATGGGGAAACACAGACATCTACCTCATGATTCATAACAGCAGCAACAATAATTTTATGGTTGGGGGTCACCACAACCTGAGGAACTGTATTAAAGGGTCACAACACTGAGAAGGTTGAGCACCACTGCCCAAGAGGCTTGGCCTTAATCTTTCTTGATCACAATTCTTTACAGATCTTACAATGTAGAGCTCAGAACACACAGGCAACTGTGTCTGCAGAATGTTGTGCTGGCCTGTGCACTTCTGCACCAGGCCACTAGAGAGCAGAGAAATACTATCAATCATTCAGCCTTTGCCTGTGAGAGTCACAGAATGCAGTAATGTAAATCTTAATAAGATGATAAATGGCTACTTGCCCTCAAGAATTAAAGCTTCTTTGAATGGATTTATTAAGCGCATGTGTGTCTATGCGGGTCAGAAGACTGATTTAAAAGGACTGATTCAAGTATTTACTCATTTCCATCATGTTTGAACTGTGGAGTAAAGCAGTAATTAAGTTCAACACCATGTTAACTGGAGATTTAGTAGCCACTGGTGAAATTGTGACTGTTATGACATTACTATTATTTTACACTAATAATGTATTGTGACTGTGCTAGTAAGATGCTTTCTTTATACTTATTTGATTCCACTGTGTAGTAATTTGTAGCAAATAAGTCCATGGGATTCTATCTACCAGGTTATATCTATCAAAAACCGAGCATGAACTGAGACCTTGCAATGAACTCCAAATTGGAATTAAAGAGCTCAATTTTGACATTGCACCAAATACATCTTGTCAATTTTCATCTCTCTAATCATACTGAGGGTAGACCTAACTAAAATGTTATGTTACTTCCATTTGATAAAAGATACTTAGATAAAAGGCACTGAAAAAAATTTAATGAAAAAAGATGAGAGAATCATTAAAAAGCAGTGATTAACTGTTTTCCCTTCTGATTTAAAGTCAGCAACTGTGGAGGCAAACATGATGTAAGTTATCTTCAAAAGTGTTCTTGTGACATCCCCACATGCCCACGATGATCATTAATGGGAGTGGAAAACTCTGTTCAAACAACCCTTTAACTTTATTTAACTTATATCCGCATGCACACACAGAAATAAAAATAAATGAAAAGCTGTGTGGACCTGAGTGAGGCTGTCAGCCCAGTAAATAAGAGTCAAAATCTGTGATTCGGGAATGCTGAAGCATCCTATCAGAAAGCCTAGACATTAGGAGGCCAGAGAATGGCCAATTATGTAAGCCTCATCACAGGCTATGTGGAGTTTGAACATTGTCTCTGAGAGATAACAGTTTTGAAGTTCTGGGGGAAATGTATTTTATGTCTTGTATCTAAACTATGGAATAGTTACAAACATCATAGTATTTATGAGTGGAAGAGAATAGTGGTTATGGCAGTTTCTGGCACACATTAGCCTATGCAACTGTTGTTCACAGTTATAATATTATTTTAAAGGTAAGACAATCCAAAGATTCCTCTGTTTTACACTAGATGTGATTTTTCTTTCTAAAGTATTAAGTCATTGTATGCCTCAAAAAGTGATGGGCTGAATATAATGGATTTTGAGAGACTTGGAGAATTCAGCTCAGTTTCAGAGCTGGCCCTACATGATAACAAGGCCACTCTCGTTCCTCTCCTTCCTTTGTGCTCCAGGATATACCTACTCCCCCCTTTTTTTTTATATAAACAACAGGTACAAAGGTTGGAGGGAGAAGAATATTCTTTTTCTTTCTTTCTGTTTAACCACCAACACTGAAGCCAGAGGAAGAAGGAAGGCAGTACACAGGAAAGATAAGATTCGAGAAGCCATTGAGATTATCCCTTTGAAAAGTGTAAAGTTCCTGCAACATCTCCCTTTGATCAGATTCGAGAAGTTTCACTGAATGCTGAATTTTCCCCCTCCTTAGTAGCTGGTTGTTATTAACCTGTGTAAAGACTGGAGGCAAGATAAAATGAGAAATCCAAGGAAGGGAATAACAGAGCAGACAAACACAGAGTCAAAATCGTGTCTTCACATCAGCTTTGGAATAAATGGTTAATGCCTTGATGCGTTGCCATGGAAACAAGACCCCTGTGTCACGTTGACACTGATTTCAACAATGGAGAATTTGTCTTGTATTTCCTTCTGCCATGATTGAATTTCATTCAGAAAAATCATTTCATTTTTACAGGTCAGCCCCAAATCCTACAAGGGCCGAATATCAATATGGTCAATATAGCAATGCATAATTCCATTATTAAATTTGTTTCACAATATAGGTCTAATGTGGCTTTCACAATAGTATCTAATGTGGCTTAAAAATAAAGAATTAAGCAAAGTCTCGTGGTGCACCCCTAGAGCCCCAGAACTCAGGAAACAAAGGAAGGTGAAAGTCTTGAGCTCATGGTCAACCTGTTAGCAAGGGCTACACAGTGAGACCCTGGCTCAAAACAAAGCAAAAATTATGAGTTGAAAGAGATATAAAAAAGAAAAAAAAACAGGACCTATAAAGTCTGTGCTAACATTGTATCCTTAGATTTTCTTCTCTTCAAATATAGCTCAGAAGAGGTCCCTCTAGTTGAAAGATGATGATAAAATGTGTCTTTACTTCACAACTAAATGTCTGTGGAACTGGTAGAGCACAAAACCAGACTGGGTTTCAATATTTGCCCTGACAATACTTGCATGATTTTCATCTACATCCCTAATTCTTGGAATCAACCCATGCTTAGTATACACAAGAGCCTCAATTCAACCCTTAAAACAGCAGCTGAAAGAAAATGAATGTATAGCTTCCAGTGTCTCCATTTCTTATGGGCAACATAAAGACAATAGTATTTCCTACCTCATTGGTAGGAAGGTTCAGTTAAAACACAGAAGCCACTCTGTCCCTGGGACACTCCACACTTCAACTATACACGCTTTTGCTGTAAGACCAATTGCTTTAAAGTAGTTAAAATTACTTGAAAACACAAAGAGCATTTAATATTGTCTTTAGATGCTCTATAGTTTAAGTAGATGGGGGGAGGTTGTACATAGTTTCCCAAGCACTAAAAAACCATACATTTTATTATTCTATGGTTAATTGAAAGAACAATGTTAAAAGAAGGGGGTTGAATTCACTGAGGAGAATTTCTATTGTCCTTCACTTGGGGTTTGTAGGCCCTGTGCAAAGCATTGTGTTGTATCTGATCACAGCTCAGGACCAGCTCTAATGGAAGACCAAGTGATGAACTGGCTGTCAGGCCCTTTCATTTTAATTGTGGAGCTGAACTAGAAGTTACCTAGCAACCACTTGAGTAAATGATAGGGAAAACTTGATAGAGTGGTTTCGTGATCGTAATCAGACAAACATCATTAAAGCCTTTCTCCTGACCATGTTTCCTGAGCCCAGCATCTGCAAGTCATCAGAATAAGGAGGTCCAATTAAGGAAAACATTGACACGGATACCTCAGATGAAGGATGTTGAGAAAAATACATGGTCATAAAGCCCTTGAGAAAGTATTCAGCATGTCAGTTAGCACCTACGAAGACATATACAACATTCCATAATAAGATGTTTTGGATGAGAAATTTTTGTCATGATGCAGAATTAGTGTCTTGTGAAGATGTGACTAATGCTTGAGAATGACACTTGAATATTTCTTCACTATGTCACCGGGTGACACAGTTCACAGTTGGCACTACGGTCTTCACTTAACTCTCTTAAGAGCCTGAGAGTCAAGGTCAGGTCTAGGCATTTCCTCATAGGTATGCACAGACCACAGCATAAACATTTGCAGTAGCAAATTCCAGCTTCCAAAAAATAGTTCATCTATTTCCAAATATATTTACTGAGCACCTACTGAGTGATGTATATTGGATTTTGTGCTCAAGGTATAAAATTAAATGCAATTAAGTTCTTGCATTCACTCAGTTCTAAACATCTGCAAAGCCTGAAATTTGGAAATGAACGGAAGTCACAATCCATATTTCTAAACTTTTAAAGTGTATCCAGAATGCTAAAAGATGAAGGACAAAAGAAGGGGGCGAGTCCGAGAAGGTAAGTGATGACAGAGCCAAAGCAGATTAATGTACAAGAGATACAGTTTGCCTAGAATGAGGTGTGCACCCCACTCAGAACTGAAGTTCTGAGGACAAAGAGTACGATTTGCGAGGGAAATTAAAAGTAGGTGAATAAAGCTTGAAGCTGGAATTTGAAACAAAGAAAAGGAACACAGGGTTCTAAAGAGCATTGTGCACCTGTGAGAACTCACAGGTGGTGGTTTGAGTTGAATTATAAAAATAATGGAGACCAGGAAGAAGGGCTCAGATGAAGAGTAGATGCTCTGTGTGAAGAACATCTTAGGGACCAATCTGATCTGCTCTTCAAGGAAATACACACACACACACACACACACACACACACACACACACACACAGGCACACATGCACATACACACACATATATGCACACCACACACACACACATATACACACATATACATACACTCACATGCACACACGCACGCACACACACATCTATATTTGTTTCTATTCTGTTTGCTTCTATGTAGAGTAGAACAGAGTGAGAGGAAAGAGAGAATATGAAAATATCAGTTATAATCATAAAGTCTGAGTAGAAAGGCATGTTGCGGATATAAGAGCCAACATCTAGGGAAAAAACCAGCAACCCTGGCATTCTTAATTAGCCATTCTATGGGGGGGGGTGAAATCAAAGGTAGAGAGAGGTTAAACAGCTGCGCTGAAGCTCACAGGCCTAGGAACATCTGTAACAGATCAAAAAAAGTGTGGTATCAGACAGCTAAGGTGAGCCTTTGTATAAGAGACCTCCCATGCTTGGAAGGGGGCTTCCTCCCCCTCTGGGTCTTGTAACTCACTGCGGGTCAGTTGAGGGCTCCCAGGTGCTCACTGACCTCTAAGAGCAAGGTCAGCAGCCAGGTGTAGAGATCTAAATGGTGGGTTCTCTGTTTATTGGCAAGTGCTTTATCTATTTACAATCTATGGACACTGGACAAATTGAACCTCACTTCTGTAATATAGAGGTATAGCATACAGATATATGGTAAATATTGACCACATTGTCTCACTAAAAATAATCTAAATACTTCATGGAAAATTATACTATCACTACTTTGTGTGTTTGGGGGGGGGTAGCCAAAACTCCAACTATACCTGCTATAAAGACTAACTCCCATAAACAATAGGTCTTTTTCTATCCTATGGGAAAAAATTGGGCCGTATGGGTATGAACTCATTGCACCCCTATCAAACTCCCACAGGAAGCCCTGAAACTATGAGCGGGTGAAGCAAGAAGATGATGTAGATCATTATGGCACCAGTCTCTGGGAAGTCCAGAGCATAACAGACAGCAGCAGGGATTATGGGGCAGGATCTTGGCCAGACTGCCCCAGGAGACTGGTCTTGGAGGCGTAAGATGCAGCCTACTCTTTTCCCAAGCAGGGACCTCCAGCACCCACCAGCTTTCCTCATCCTCTCAGTAAATCCCCACGTAAACGACTCAGTCAACCAGCTCACTTCCACATCATGAGTAGTTCTATCCCCCAAGCAGTGATCGGCAGCAAGTTACAAACCTATAATTGATGCTTGAGATTATTTATTAAAGCATGGACTTTCACATAATCCCAGTTTAGGCTGCGGTCGCCCTGGCCTCTCCATTTTTAACTAAGAACATTTAACACAGTGCCACCTTACACCACTGTGCTTTCTCAAATCCCTCAGGGTGCTAGTTGTTACAAATCCACTTGGCTATCAGTTTACTGTGGAATGGGGGTCTTCGGAGGAAGCAGAGCTATGTTTTTAATGCCCTGGAGTCCAGTGATTCCTGAGATGGTAGACTGAAAGAAGCGGGAGTGGGAACAAGGATGTTGATTTGATGATGCAGATTGAATGATGCTTATAATCCTGATGGAGGAGAAGTAACTGACAATCCGGAGTAGTGAGCCCAAACTAAGGTTGAAAAGTCGGTTTACTGGGTCCCAGGCCCTCGAGCCCGGTGGCTGATCGCGCTTGAGTAGAAAGATTCTCATTTAAAACGTCGTTTTGAAAATGAAAACAACATACACACATTTGCAACTAAACAGATGTTCCTATGCCTCTTCCTCTTCCTCCCCCAATCTCACAGGAAACACATGTCTGTGTTGTCCTAAGTCCAGTTACTAATTAGCATGTTTCAGTAGCACATTTTAGAGAGGATGGAGAGGACTTTAAAGGGATTCCTTCCTTTCAAATTGAGACAGCTGCTCTTAATTACCAAGCAGGAAGAGAATGTGCCAATAGATCCTTGAAAAGTCGCAGTGAAGCAAAATTCCGGGTCTTTGGGTCCTGCTATAAGGGCCTCTCTAGAGGTTGGAAAAAGTTGTGTTCTGTCTACAACTTCACCTTAGCCCCGCAAGCAGCTGCCTCGTTTCAGTACCCTGCAAAGAAGTGGGAAACAGAGCCCAGGAGTTCAACCCACTCCAAGTCGTTTCACATCATGCAATCAAATTTCACAGAGATGAAGTCAGATCTGGGAAGTAAAATATCTCACTCTCCCTCCATGATATACAGCTCCATAGATGCTATGATCTTTTCAAACCAACCCCAAGGGTTAATGATTCAAGGTTCATCTTTATAGTTAACACAAAGACGGTTGGTTGGTCCACACATCCTAAATGGTTCCTGGTAAAGAAAAATACCTTGGGACCAGGAAGATGGTTTAGTGGACAAAACCGCTTGCTTAGCCAAATTTCAGAACCTAAACTTTCACTTAAGAAGAAGAGAAACGAGCCTTGTCATCTCTTCTTTGAATTCCATAGGGGAGCTGTGACATGTACTACCTTCAAAAAAAAAAAATCTTTAAGAAAAAAAGAAAGAAAGAAAAGGTAAAGAAAAAAAGCCTTTAAAAAAAGGCTTTCTTAAATTATTTTTATTATTTTGATAATCACCACATTGGCTGGGCTGAATATCCCTTTCTACATCACGAGAGTAAACACATTCAGTTGTGTTGGCGTTATGGAGCAATCAGATCCTGACTTACCCAAAGCAGGATTAGTTCTTTTATGTCCTTCGTTGTTTCCATCTTCAGGAAACCAAAAACATTTTGAAAACCAAAGGAAGTGTTCCCCCACTCCAAATATTCAACCTTAAAAGACAAAAATAATAACTTAGAATGATGGCGTGATAAATTTAATAAATCAAATACCGTCGAAAACCCACTTAACACCTACACTCTCTGACTGCAAATTTCTAAACTCTATCATTTCGTAACAATGCTTAAAAATTTCACTTGGCACTTTTTTTTTATGTCAAGTAACTTTTCAATCCTTGAGGTTTTTATGAAACGCCTAATTTTTAGCAAGAAGCTAAGCCCATACCCTGCTCACCATGGGCTCAATACAGGGTTGCAGATTGACTGTGTGAGCACAGAGGGATAGTGTCTGCTCCATAGCAGATGATTTCTCAGTAAATGAGACATACATGTTGGGGGGGGGGTTGTTTTTGTTTTGTTTTGTTTTTTAATGCAGAGCATCTTGGAGCCTGGGAAAATGCTTAGCTGATGCTTAGAAAGATGGCAGAGAGTAAACATTTGCCAAATGTCTGAGACCGAGGAAGAAAGCAGACTCAGGTTTAAGTCATGGAGAAAGCCTGAAGAGTGACCCACAGAGGAACTACATCAGACTAGATCATCTCAACAATGCCTGGAGCTGTTTAAAGAGCACAGCCTCTGCCCACTGTGAGGTCATAGCGCCTCGCCTCAAGCCTTCACCTCTTCCGTTTGCTGTCCCCTTCACATAGTCTGGTTCTTGGCATGTCTCCCTTGCTAGCTAAGTAGCTCCATTTTGCATCTGAACCCTCGCTTGTGCTTTTTCCTCTCTGCCTTTTCTTCCCACAGCAAATATCCACGTCTTAGAAATTTCAGGTAGCTACTCAAAAGTCATGTGCCAGTTCTAGCTTATAGATTTATTATCTCTGGGGATTTGAATCCGTATTATCAAAACTAAGATATCACTAACTACGTCTTTACTTGGGGAACTGTTTCATGATGGGATCTGTAATTCCCAAACCTCATCTTCTTTATTTTCCCCTGTCATCATACTATTCTACCTTTAATCCTCCTGCCTCTGCTTCACAAGTACTGGTACTACAGGTGGACACTACCTTATCCTGGCTCTCATATTTTTTCTACTTGCCAGTAGGTAGCTTTCTCTACAAACCATCACATTAAAGAAGAGTCTCCATTTTTGAGTATTAATTATCCCCATCCCATTGCCTTAAGCTATAGAAATGACTCTGAAAAAAGGCAGGTTTGGGTATTGCTACAAGAAGTTGCAGAACTAACAGTATTGACAGCCAAGAACTGCAGATTCCATCTACTTAGCCTCTAGAGGTAGATGAAAGGTTGCGTTAGTGCAGTTAATGCATAGGAGGCCAATTAACATGGGGGATATGAACATGATGTGGGAAGTTCAAGAGACCATCCTCTACCATTTTATAATTAATGAGCTATTAACTTCTTTAACCTCACTTCCTTCTTTCAGAAGACGAAGACAATAATTGAATCTCTCATAGAGACTGGCTTGTAAAAATAACACAAGGGCACACAGTACTCGAGACAGAGAAACCTCACTATAAACACAGGAGAGTAATGTCATCAGTAAATAATTAACCAAGAACTCAAATACACGTTTAGAAGCTGCAGTGGCCTGAATTGATATGTGACGTATGGAGATTGGAGATTAGCTTTTACTAACACATGCTAGTAATTTAAACTACTTAAGATTAAACTAGATACTTTCACATAAGTGATTGAAATTTGACTCTACCTCCCATTCTATAAAAATATATAATGGCAATAAAAATAAGATAAAATAAAAACAAACCTCAATAGGACAAGATAAACAAATGGATAGTGGGGAAAGAGCCAAAGAAAAGACCCAGCTTCCCATACGAAATATCATGAGAAAAAAACTCTAAAAATACCATTGAGTCCATTTCTTTTGGCCATTTACGGCTGGGCATGGAGCCTACTCTTAATGCGGTCTGTTTACTCAGTATGATTCCGCTGGAGAAAGCTATGTTTTCTTTTGTGAGTGCTCATCAATTGGAGATACCTTCTGGGTTAGGGATGAGGGTGTGTGTCTACTTCTGATCTCAGCTCTGGGACCCCATCTGGCTTAGATCTTGGCAGGCTCGGTGGATTCCTATGCATCAGCCCTTTGGCATATAGAAGCCTTTGTTTTCCTGGTGTCCTCCATTCCCATTAGCTCTTATAAGCTTTCTGCCTCCTTTTCTGCAGAGTTCCCTGAACACTTAGACGAAGGATTTGAGGAAGGCCTCCCATTTAGTACTGAGCGCTTCAAGGTTCTTAGATCAAAGACCTAAATTATAAGACATGGAACTAACGAAAGAATATGGACAGATGACCACACTTGTATAAGTAGCCATTCTGTCAAAGACTTGACCCCCAACACGTAGGAAACAACAACAAGAATAAATGAGCAATATCAGACCCAACTAGGAAGCTTTTTACAGCAATGTCACAGCCAATAGAATGTAGAGGCAAACTAAAATCAGGTAAAAATAAAAACTGCTTATCTAATACGTATCTTAGTATCTCATTCTCTGTCCAAATATCCAGAATATAAAAAAATTTGAAAACTCAAAAAAAAATCACAAATAATCAAACTTATAAATAGGTCAGGATTATAAACAGATAATTTTCAGAAGAATAAATTTAAATGAATAACAGACTTGTGAGAAAATGTTCATCTAAAGCTGTGAGGGAGATGTAGGTCAAAACCGCTGTGAGATGCTCCACCAACTGTAATGGCCATCGTGAGAAAAACCAGAGGAGAGATGCAGAGAGGGATCTTTTTCACACTTTGGAAAGAACCTAAATCCTCATAGTGAAGATGGGAAATAACATGGAGGTTCCTTTAAAAAGACAAAATTAAAATTACCATATAATCCAAACATCCCTTTTCTAGGGATACATCCAAAGTAATATTAGCAAGAGAAAACCACACCAACATATCCATGGGCATTGCAACTTCACTTCTCATAGCTTCTAAGAAGTAGAATTAATCTAGGCACTTGTGGATGAATTAACAATTTTTTAATGTAATAGATAAATAATGTATTGTAGACGATAGATAGCAAATATAGATAGATTAGATAGACAGATGACAGATTCATAAACAGATAGACAGATATTATGACTCACAGATGATAGTTAGAGAGATAGATAATAGATAATGGATTTGTGACTCATAGATAAAGATAGATGATAGATAAATAGATATAATGGATGCATGACTCAGGTGATAGATATGTAAATACATAGCTATAGATAATGGATGCTACAAGGATACATAGATAATGATACATACATAAATGATGCATAATAGATACATAGGTATTTGATAGATAATATATACATAAATGTAATACTTTTCTATAAAAAGAATGACAATATCATTTGCAACAAAATGAATAGAATTTTGCTAAAAATTTTTGTGGTGGGATTCAGGTGTCAGCTGATAAGGTCGGAAGACACTCCCCAAGATCCCAGCAGCCCCTCTTGAATGGGGCTGGCCACTCCCCCTTCAGGAGCCTGGGACCCTGGGCCACGTGGCAGGGCAGATTAACAGAAATGGGTTGAGTTAAGATGAAGGAGGTAGCTAGCAATGTACCTAAGCCATAGACCAAACAGTATGAAGCTAATATAAGTGTTTGAATCATTTTGGGGGGCCTGAGCAGCAGCGGGCAGCTAAGGTGTCTAGGGTTGCAAGTCTGTGGGTCTGGACCTCTGGCTGCCCTGGGCCAAGAAATCTTATTGTAACAAATTTTTCATTACTGCATGAGATAAATCAAATAGAGAAAAACAAATATTTCCTGATTTGTCTTATATATACATGCTCCCAAAAATGATTTGGAGTATATATTAGTGATTAGTAGGGGCTAAAATGGAGAATAGCAGCAGAGGGAGGCTGGAAATGATTAAATAGCATTAGTTAATTCTGATATTCTATAGAAGAAAGGAACTCAGAAGTGGCAAATATGTGCTGAGGAGGAGGAACCCTTAGTCACTTTGACAAACAGTATATTAGTTTAAAAATCATGTTATTCTGCATAAATAATTACAGTTAGTTTTTAATTTAAAAAATTTATAAAGTTTGGGAGGAAACTGTTAACTACCTTGATTTGATCATTATATGCTATATGCTCAAATTATGGGGCTGTATCTTTAAATTTATGAAAGCAAATAACAAATTTTAAAATCCTCTGATCTTGAAAAGAGTGTATCATTGAGGGGTCACTGTGGCTTTATAGTCATTCACACATAACTTAAAACTGGTTTTCCCACAGCTTAGCTAATGATAGTGGACTGATCAGCAAATTTCCGAAAGTCTCTGAAATCTGAATTATTTGAAAATCCTTCTAATTGCTAGATTCTGGGTTCTTTTATTTTCATGATTATCCTAAGGAATAGCTACTGTGAACTGTAGGTCTGTGGCCAAAATCTAGACATCAAACCACCCTATAAGTACTGCCTCCTCCTCTCCCCAGGCATAGGCTCTCAGAATTAAGGCACAGGGGTATCTTTGGGAACAGACTTGTGGGAGAAGTTAGAGTAGGCAATTTGCAGACTCGTTTTCTATGGTGCTGGCAGAACGTGGGCTGTCATCACAGGACGGGCATTGTATTGCTTCCTCCAATCTTACAATTGTCACGCTGTGGCACAGCGTTATTTTTGTCTCTGTGATGGGCTGATTATAAGGTAAAGTAGCTCTGCCTGGCCAGTGTCCCGGATGCCTTCTCAAACAACTCCAAGCGGTATTGCTTTTCCAAAAAGCAAATACGGATGTGGAAGGGGAAACAAGGAGCCACCAGCCAGTAAACACTTCAAACCACACCACAGAGACACCAGGTGCCGAGATTGCACTGTGTTGGGAACGTTCTGTTTAATCTTTCCTGGGACCAAGGGAGAAATTCAACCAATGCATGCCAGATGCAGGGAAGTTGACAGTTATGTCCAACATCTGGAACTGAGGGCATTCTTTTCTTTTCTTTTCCCTACTGAGTGGGAGAAAGAAGACAAGACAACCATGGCAGAAGAAATCTAAGTTGTTCATTTCACTTCTTCCCACACACAAAATAGAGCTCGAGCCAATCATCCATCCTGCCTGTGCCAAAAACTATGAAAAACTTAGGAGGTAGAATTATGTATGCCAAGAATAAACATATAAATAAGTAAACATAGTCCTTGATCTCATCAGGCTTGTGCTGTACAGGTTTGAGAAGCCACCAAAATAATAATAATAAATACAAATCGAAATTATCATGGGCTTGGGGAGAACATTGTAGCTGAAACAGGAAAATAGAAATTTCAGGATGAGGAAGTAAGCATAATGATGAAGATAAAAGAAAGCTACATACAATAAGGACCTGAAGGAAGTTACTGAAGCAAAAGGATTAACAGGAAGTGTGCAGTGTCAAAGACCAGCTCACGTGGAGCTTCTAGATTACGACTTAGAATGTGGATTCGTATAGGAACTTGCTAAACAGCATTTAGAAATGGAAAGATAAGACATGATGTAAACCATTTAGCACAAAAACCAGCAAATTGTCTTTTGATTGCCGGAGACTTAGTGTTTTTTATGTCTGCAGGAAACATCAAGAGCAATGACAATAATGCCTGTTTCATCATTTTAAAGTTTAAATGAATTATTTCATAGAAACCTATAGAACAATAGCTGAGTCATAGCAAGAAATACATATGTATGTATAAATATACATGAGTAGCATAAATATTATGCATTTGCTAACAAATTTTGTCATCATAAGGTTATTGCTCTTAAGGTTGAGTCAATAAACAATTGGAGCCCAAGAAAAAGCGAAACCAAAAGGACACGAAGAGAAAAATATTTAGTAAAATTAAACAGAAATTCTGAATGCCTGGCCTTGGAGGATGGCACATTGCTGGGACCAAAGAGATGAATCAATATGTTCTCTGGTTATGGGCCAACTGGAACTCCTGGTGGATTGTATAAAAAAAAATGAAATAAAAGGATATTAAGAGTGGATCTTAGACAATTCAAGTATTCAGATGATTTAAACAATCTAAGTCCCCATCTTTTTATAACAAATTGTGGTATATATCCAATAAACCATAAATCCAAAATATTCAGTAAAACCTTATATCTATAGTGAGCACATGTAGATGTTTTCTCTTGTTACTATTCCATAACAAGTGCAGTATAACGACAACTTAAAAGATCTACATTGTAGTAAGTATTATAAATAATATGTGGTCATTTAAAGCATATAGAAGCACATGCCTTGGTTATAAGCAAATGTAATTTTATACAAGGAATTTTAATATTATAGATTTTATATCCTCAAAGGCATCCTAGAACCCTTTTCCCACTATTCCTATTACCAAGGAATAATTGTACATACGATGGACTATTCTTCACCTCCAAAAGGAATGAAATTCTACACTGTGGAAGAGAAATGTCAAATGATACTAGTTAAGAGGCATGACACACCACACCACATACCTTATAATTCTTCTTATGTGAAACTTATGCAAAAAAAAAATTGGGCAAAGACTTAAATGGTACTCACAGCTGTGTGGATTCTTTTCTTAAAAGGAAGGACTGGGTAATAGTAAGATGTTCCTTTAGGAAAAATAACAAGGTGCTGAGGGCTTGTTAGGCCTAGAGGTCACGAGACCCAGAGGCCAATGGGAGAAAGGCACCGGTGGAAAGAGAGGGCCCATTTCCTTCACAGAGGAATACTTCTGTGCAGAAGCATTGAGTTGGGAGGTTTCGTGGTGGGAAGATGGGTGAGTTCATTTTCAGTGACTTCTATTTTCTCAATGAGTCTAGGTTATTGGTAGGAGGAGGATGTGGAGGAGGTTTGGGGAAAAGGAGATGATATGGTACAGTCATCTCACAGAGGTGGAGAAAATAGGATGTCTAAGCAGCGTTGAATGCCAGTTCGAGGTTTCCGAATTGTGAATCACTCATCTTGGCTTTGCGATGTTCTCCAATTAAGTGCTACTTGCTTTGGAGCAAAAGACAAAATAAGAAAGAGTCCCAGAGCCTGAGAATATGACTCACCCTAGACCTTTCTCATCCCCCTTTCTGCTCACTGGCTGCTGGACTCTAAACTCTGTTTAATAACTTGTCTGTTAAATATAGACAAGAAGAAATAGCCTGGAGATAGTTGATGTCTGGTCAGCTTCCAGGGACAAGTTTATGTTAAGATTCTTGGGGCCAAGCTTGCCCAGTGTGTCCAATAAGTAGTGTCTACAGTATTCACACTGATGATAGGTAGCTGTTGAAATTACTCAATAACCCAGTATAGCAGTTTGAGATGTATTGGAATGAAGAGACACATCATACATTGAACCCAGAGAAACAAAGCTGGGTTCCTTGCTGGTCTGTCCATTTTGGGTCAATTTGTACCAATGTTAAGTTCTGAATAAGGGAGCCCAAGTTCATTACCTAATAAAAGAAATGAAAAGAATGAAAATTTCCAGTAATTTTCACTGAATTTACTAAAATAATGACAGATTTACAGGATGTTAGGGAAAACCTTCACCTAGAGAGATGCAGAAAGCTATGGTACCATTGAGCGTTGGCTCTGAGAGCAGAAGGATGCTCTACACCATCCTTGCAAGTTTTCCTGTCTCCCCATCCTCACTCGCATCCTTTACACAGGCCCATTGTCTCCAGCTCCTTATCAATAGCTTCATCTTCTTTGCCTCCAGTCATTTATCCTGACTTTTTATTATATACTAACTTCCTTTATTCCTGTCAGTCATGTCATAGGGAAGTAGCCTTGACTGTCATAGGGAAGCCTATAATTGTTTTAGGGGTTAATTATTTAATTTAAACTGATTAAATTACTATTTAGCATCTACCTACTTCTGTCTACCATTACGTTCCAGTTCTTGGCATCTATAGTAGCCACATAATGCTGGCAGAGAAGGGAATAAGGGAAGAGGCATGTAAGGAAACACAAAGAAAGGACATGTCTCACCTGCAAAAGTTTTCTCCTTCCCATGTATATGTATGGTGCTTCTTTGCCTTGCATTTAGAATTTAAATATATATTTTTCTGATGCTTGAATTTTTGCAGTGGACAATTACTGCACACATGGTAGCCAATGGTCTATTTTATAAATAGATAAGGCATGTACAAATGTAAAAACATGTAAAAGGCATCTGAGCATAAGAAATGTCTTCTGCTGATAGTGGCATCGGACATGCCTTCCACTTTCTGATAACTTAAAATGTGTTGGGGTTTTGGCCTGTGTATCTTGTTGTAAGCTAACATACTCCTTAAATGTTCTGTCACATAAAATCACCAAGAGGTTCCTGCTAATTTCTCAACACTCCTGACCTCAATAGCTCCTGTTTTCAATGTTCACATTCTGAGAAATCCTCAATTCTTCAGAGGCCTTTCCTATCTTGGGGTAAAATGCCACTCATTCCTAATTTGTGGCAATCGCACGTCATCTAGGAAATCTTCCAGAATTCCAACAAAACTCTGCTCTTCCTAACCTACTGGGTGATTCCACAGCTCATGAAAGGCTGTTTCTCTTTCATCTTTGTATACATCCCAGCCAAAGTGCAGGGATTAAAATCCAGCAGCTACTAAATAAACATCTATGGGAGTGAGCTATTGTTCATTTTGAAACTGTATCTATTATGGTCTCATAGATCTAATTGACTCTTCCTAAATGTTCTATTATCATCTGTAAAAGAACCATTATTATGAAGGACATCTTACCTACCAGAAATAGATTCTTCAAATTAAACTATCTCTCTTAAAATGTAGCTAGGTTCTTGAAGCCTGTACCAGAAACTCTTATAAGAATTATGCTCAAGTTTATCACACCAATTTTTATGAACAGACAGTAGCATAGGCATTATCATATGAAGTTTCTCATAATTCTTATTTATTCCTCACTGGTTCTTCATAGCCCACAATCTTTCTTACTAGTGTTCTTTCTCCATTAACTCTATTTTTTCTAATAATTGATATTATAGATTTGTTTAGACCTACTTAGAGCAGTCATGAGTTTCAGCTTTGCTAACTCTTCTCCTACCATGAAGATTTAAACATATAGAGAACAGAGACATAAAATCTTGACTTATGTTCTCAAAGTTAGAGGACATTAAATAAGGGGGAAATATCTTTGTAAAGCTAAAGATCTTCTTCCTTTATTGTGG
Organism: Phyllotis vaccarum; assembly: GCA_033318265.1. NCBI lineage: Eukaryota > Metazoa > Chordata > Mammalia > Rodentia > Cricetidae > Phyllotis > Phyllotis vaccarum. The sequence goes on from JARWLC010000014.1 coordinate 26,036,234, forward strand.
AATATTTGTACACTGTGTGAAGATGTATTGCTGTAATTCATATAATAAATAGCTGAATGGCCAATCGCTAGGCAAGAAGAAGTTAGACAGAGAGGACTCTGGGAAGAAGAAAGGCATTATCACCATCACCAGCCAGATGGCAAAAGAACAGCATGGGCAGTACAGAGAGATGAGGTAACGAGTCACAAAACAGAACATATATGAAAATAATTGGGTTAATTGAAGCTATGAGAGGTAGTAGAACAAGCCTAAGCTAAGGCTAAGCCTTTATAATTAATAAGCAATCTGTGTCATTATTTGGTAGCTGACAGGACAGAAAAAGACTCATTACATACGCCATCCAATGTGGGGCTCAAATATCCAGACACAGGGCCTGAAAAGGCTAAGAAACGTTCTGGACAAGGAGTTGGATGTGGATTCCTAGACCTGTACCAACATCATGCACTAAGATGAACCACACAGTGGATGCCATAGAGTTTAAGATTTGTCTCACACTGTTAGAGACTGCTGCAAGCCACTTAGTAAAGCCAGGTTCAAAGACAAAACAAAAACAAAAAACAAAAAACTTCTGAAAAAGTAAAGTAAGTTTAAAAATGTACTTAGATGCTGAAGAGAGAAAAGAAAATTGGTATAGACTGTCATAGAAAAAAATGAATAGTCTAAAAATAATAAAGTCTTTAAAGAAAGCATAAAGTGTTATAGAATATTATGCCACATAAATAGGAGAAATACACGGGGTCTCTATATCCTGTATGTATGGTGCTTTGTTGACTTTGAATTTTTAATGCTAATGTACAAAAAAACAATAGATGCTGAGAGACAATCAATTATGGAAACCGCTAAATTAAAGCAATCTCTATAGTGTAAGAATGACTTAACTTCAAAATGGAAGTCAGAAAACATGTTGCATTGGGGAAGATATTATACCTTTACTTTACTTTCACAGAAAACAAAAAGTTATGGTTCTCTTCAAAATTAATAAAGGTCAAATTTGATTGGGAGAGATCTCCTGAAAATCTTAGCTACAAACATGAATGAAGAAACCAAGGAAGACTATAGAGACAGATGATTCACATGCTTATTTGCTGTGGAATCCTTTTGTACACTATAAATTTGTATTGTTCTTATTATTAATCAAAAGCTTATTGGTTGATAGCTGGACAGGCAGAGATTGGGTAAGATAACTTGAGACAGGAAGGGCAGAGTCAATGGGGTTGCCAGGAGACATAGAGAAAGAACAGAACATGCTGGAGGACAGGTAAAGCCACAAGCCAGGTGGCAGAGTGTAGATTAATAAAAATGGGTTAATTTAAGTTGTAATAGCTAGTTAGTAATAAGCCAAAGCTACTGACTGAGCATTTATAATTAATATTAAGCCTCTGTGTCAGTTATTTGGGAACTGGCGGGTGGAACAGAAACTTCCACCTCTATTATGAGAACAGCTCTGAGAAACAGGATAAATTTTGTTAGCTATAGAGTCCTCATGATTTATTACTACAAGCCACTCTTTCATATGGCATGGATAGGGATTTACATTACTGTTTTGTTATACGGTCCAAACAAACTTATAAGGTTAACAAATGCTTTTTGCTTGCTCAAACATAAAATAAAAATTAATCTTTAGTGGGCTTGTACACACCACACATTGCATACTTGTGTTAATACATATGTACACATGTGTGTGTATCTTTAAAAGTGTATATGTTTTCAGAAAAAAAGGATCAGACATCAATCAAAACAAGTAGCCCAGATGATCCAGCCTCTTAGAGTACCCCTGTTGCAATTTACTCAATTTACTGCATCAAGAACAACTTCAAAGCTATTCAGCCTCACAGACTATCCAACTAGAAATTCAAATAAACCTTGTATTTTCCCTTCACACTGAGACTCAATAACAATTAGCTCTCCCAGAACTTAACTATTATGTCAATTTTCTCAGGGTTTTCTAAAGATGCCACCACTCCTAGACAAAATAAGTAATCTAGAGACCATGATGCTCACATTCCTAAAAGGTTGGGTGGGTGGTTTTGGTCATTCAGTGGGTTTTGGATGTTTGTTATAATTTAAGGGGGTGGTTATGAGTTGGTTTTGGTAATGCTCAAAAAAATTCTATACAAAGAAGATTAGATTTATGTATCTCTTTCTGAAGGGAAAAGAGGGGATATAGAATGATGAAATAAAAGAGTAACTATTGATCTTCTTTTAAACTAAAAAGCAACTATTAATATCAAATATTTTATACTGGTATATATTTTTGTATAATAAAACAAATTTAAGGTTTTTTTTTTTTTAGAAAATGCTGTCTATATGTTAATACTCTTGTTTAAGATATTTTGTATATTGTAGTAGATTTATGATGTTACATTATAAATAATTGTCTCACCTATGAGTTTAATAAAAAGCGCTGACTGACCAAAGGCAGACAGAAAATGTGGGCAGGGCTACCAGACTAAGAAAACTCTGGGAACAGGAAAAACGGAGCAGAAATGCCACAGAGACTCCAGAGTTGCCAGACAAGCCAGAAGAGGCAGAGGACAACTATGCTGCTCCAAGAAAAGGTACTGAGCCACATGGCTGAACAGGATGAGTCATGAGTTAGTTTAAGGGTAAAGAGTTAGCAAGTTATATGCCTGGGCCTAAGGCTGATCAGCTTAAAATTATTGTAAGCATCTGTGTGTCTCTGCAGGCCTGTGGGTCTAAACCTTGAAGCTAGGCCCAAAAGTCCAGGCCAGAAACCTCTTAATATGATGCAAATTTAGTATTATTTTTGTTATACTATATTATGTGTTTCTAACTTTTATTTAAGGTATTTAACAGCTCAGTTAGCAATGAAGTATAAATTTCTAGCCTTTGGAAGTTATTATTACAAACTATTTAGGATAATTAAGAAATACAGATTAGTAGTTAGTCATGTAACAATCTAATTTGTGGCCATGTTAGGTATGTTTTCAAGGTCAAACAAAGACATATTTTAGATATACAAATGGTCTTCTAACACTTCAGAGACCTACAGATATGGCATTTGAGATGTTTTAATAACATAAGGCTTTTCATGACAGTGAGACACATCTGCTTATAACAGCATCAATTTAATTCAAAAAAAAAGAATGATGGACATCAAAGAATGTTCATATGGAGTTTGCTTTTATTTCTGAAAAGATTAGCCACTGGGCAAGAAATTGTCCTTGCCTTCACTTCTGACAATATGCTGTTTTTATCCAAACCAGCAAGACACAAAAGGAAGTGACTACCATTGCCAAAACAAGGTAGGACAAGAATCTTTTAGTCAGATATTCTAAGCCTGTAGGACAAAAATGAGTGCCCCAACACTCTAAAAGAACCTTGGGTTACTGTTCAGGCAGCCAAATGTCTCTGTTTCTTAGTTGCTTGTTCTGCACTTCCTATTTTATCAAGTACTATAATATCCTCCTTAGATCTCTAATGGGGTTGAAGATGAGATAGTAACAGTTTCATAGTTTTTCTCACTATCAAATTTAGAGAAAAAAACTTACATAAGAGATAAAAAGTTTATGAAACATAAGGTCTTAAGCTGTTTATCTAAGAAGATGTTTTAAGGTATAAAAAGATATTTTTAAGATGGAATTACAAGCTATGAGAGAAAATGGTTTAGGTATAAAACTTTGGACTCACTAGGATAACATAGATAATATAGTACTGTCTCCAAATTTGCCAAATACAAATGTACTTGATATTGTGAATGTAATTCTTAGATGGTAATTGTTCTTATTATATATAGTTTTACTATAGTTGTGTTTAAAAGCTTTCCTTTTTACTTAGACAAAACGGGGGAAATGTTGTGGAATATTTGTACACTGTGTGAAGTTGTATTACTTTGACTGGTGTAATAAAAAGCTGAATGGTCAACAGCTAGACAGAAAGAGGTTAGGCTGGACTTCCAAAGACAGAAAGGACTCTGGGAAGAATAAAGGTAGCATCTGTCACCAGTCAGACGCAGAAGAATCATAGGCAGTACAGAGAGATGAGATAATGAGCCACAGAACATAATGTAGATTAAAATTAATGGATTGATTTAAGTTAAAATGCTACTGGGACAAGTAGAAGCTAAGGTTCAGCTTTCATAATTAATAATAAGTCTTCACATCATTATTTGAGGGCTGGAAGTCCCAACAAAAAAATTATTATATTATTCCTTCCTTTTCCTCCCTTTCTCTCCTTTAGCCCATACCCTTCCTTCTCTCCCATGCATCCTCATAATAAAAAACATAAAAGGTTATATATTTAAAGTGATCCACATGTATTCTTAGTGCCTGTTTCCATTGTAGAATAGATAAATCAGCCTGATTTTCTTCATCTTTTGATGGTCCTTTGTGCCATTGTCTTCTTAAGTATGAGAGATTCGGTGAACGAGAAAGCAGTCAAGGAGAAGACAGCACCAAGATTTTCTGTAGCACTGATAAGCATGGAGGAAGAACGAGTTACATCTCATTAGACAGGACATATCCACAAAGGATGAGGCAGCAGAGTGAAGAAAAGAGCCACGCAATGCTGATTGAGGCTTAGCACAAGAGTTTGGGGTAGTGTGAGATGAGCTCTTCCTGTGGGAGGGCCATCCTCGGGGAATCTGTGACTCATGGACCTTTCCAGCAAGGATCTGTGAGCAAAGCAAAGAATTACGGTAATGACAATGATTCCTCCAAATATGGTGGTAACAGATAGACTTACTGGCACTTAGGTCAGAAAAGCTGATCCATTCACCTTTCAAATGTTGTGTGCAAGGTACCTACTCCGCACAAATCATGGTCCCTAAATAAGTATCATCTTCCAAATTCTTAAAACCTCTCATTTAGGTTGCCCTTAAATGTTCTCTTTGTCTCTAATTGCTCACTGTTCCAGTCTATCCTACACACAAAGGCCAGGAAATCCCTCCTCCTACACAAGACTGGTAATAAGTAAGGGCTCTGGAATCAGACTTCCTGGATTCAAATCCCAACTCTAAAATCTCTGACCCTGTGTTCTCCCTCATTCCTAGTATATCAGTAAATTTAGGCTACACAGCAAGAACAAAGGTCACCAAATTCTTAGTGGCTTTAACAACCAAAATTTATTGTGAAGTCTCAACAGAAACTTCACAGAGTTTGAAGCTTTGCTCTTCAGACTCCTCACACTGTGACCGAGGTTAAAGGTGAACATTTGAAGGGAGCAGGAAGAAGCACCTTGGCCTAAGTACTGCCATTTTGAACTTCAGACTCCATTTTACCTGAGGGGTGAAATAAAAGTTCAGGTTTGAAAGTCCCAGGGGAACTGAGAACTTTCCAATGGCTGAAAAAACTCCTCCCTAAACCACAGAAATAGTTGTTATACATTTTTAGTTCTCTAGAAACATCATGGCTGTTCCTAACCACAGAAAGAACAAATGAATCTGACTGTTTGGACTGAAAGGCTTGCATTGTATACGAGCAGACAATGATGGAAAACACAAGGAAAGTCCCTAATCTTTAACTTCTGACTGACGAAAATGGTAACTGTAACTTGGCAACACATTTTTGTGATTTCTGTGCTTATAAACTCCACTTCCGTCCCTGTTGGGATTGCCAGGAGAAATGAACAAGGTTCCGAGTCCTTGCCCTGCAATCCTGATTGATCAATGACCGGTCTATGTGGTGACTGATGAAAATCTATGGAACCCAAGAGTATTGTTTCTCTCCTTCCTCATGGTGCATAATGGACTGGATGGAACACACTCTCGATGGACAAACCTGTGGCCAAGGAAATTATGTCAGGCTGGTAAAGCTTCTTGGAAATGTCACAGTTCACTTGCTTTTCATTCATAAAAACAAAGAAGCAGGACTTTGAGAAAGGGGGAGGAAAAGAGCATGTTGACAATATAATTAACTAACCCTAGGCTTCTAGTTGACAAAATCACTACTTTCTTATTGCTTCTGAGTTAATATCCCTTTCTACCACATCTGATACAAATCCTGAGCCCAACAAAACCAGAATACAATTTTTCAGCTTCTACCCAACAGCTAAATTTGACATATCATATGCCAAAACATAAATAAATATACAGTAATATAGCTACATGGGTAAGATTTTTCTAATAAAAAAAATCTGCTGGTAAATGGAACTGAGACATCAGATTTAGACTGTTGTTAGCCTAATAATGGGTGATGTGGGTGAAACTACCTACAAGCTGCCATTCTCGGGGTGTGCCTATACCCCTTCACAACACCCAGTACCTTTAGAGCTTAACTTCTAATTTATACCATACAGCAAAGCACAGAATCATCAAAGTTAATTTCATTTAGGATGACAGTGAATTAAAAACTAGCAATGAAGAGATGGGTCAGCAGTTAAGAATATGTATCCTCTTGTCTGGGTTCTTAACACACATATCCAACAGTTCATAACTACCTATGATTATGACGCTAGGAGATTTGATGTCTTCTGGTCTCAGTGGGTACCTACAATTCACATGTGGCACACATAAGCTCATTCAGGAACACACATGCATACACATAAGGAAGAAAGAAGAGAGAGAGGGAGAGAGAAGTCTTTTAAAAGAACTATTGACACGCAGAACATTGGGAGCCAATATGTGAGCTATTACACAAACATCCCATAATCACAGTGCTTAAGGACTGGGGTTATGACTCAGCGGTGGAAGCCTGGCCTTGCTTAATCTTGCTCCACAAGACCCCAGAGTTTGATCTTAAAAATATTCTCAGTGCCGTAACATAAGAAATTCATATTATTTGATTTTGCCCCTCCTTGTACCTTCGGAGTCCTGGAATATCTGTAGAACAGAGAAAGAAAAGCCTGAGAAAGTTTGTAGATGGGAAGAACTGTGTATCCCTCCCATCTCACATTCACTGGCCTGCTGTCCACAGACACAAGATTACATTTAACTGCAGAGAATGGAGAAAATAATCTGTTCAAGTGTCCCCCAAACAAGGAAACAACAAGCAAGTCCTGAAAGCAGAGGCCTGGGCTCATTTTTGACTAGGTGATTTAATCTGGTAGAAAAGCCTTGAAGTCAAGAGCTCAGATCTGCACCAAACTACAATGTATTCTGCATATTTAGCCTTCTGTGCTACATACCTTTGAGAACACCAAATGTCAGCTTTGATAGTAAAGCACCAGTTCTGATACAATATGCAGAGTTGTCCTGTAAAAACCGAGACATTTGATCGTTGGTTTGATGAATTAGTAAAAGAGAATAGCCATTAAAATACTAAACACACCTGAAATAACTCATTGAACCAAGGCACCATCGTTCTGTGCTTTATGCAAACACAAAAATTCCCCCCACTGAGCTTCGCATAATGGAGAATAAAAGAAGAAATAGACAGATGTACACGCAAGGAATTGAACCAGTGTTTTGGGATATGCTTGACTACTTGCCTTGATAAGGAATAAGATGAATTCATAAGATTTGCCTTCCCTCACGGTCAATAATTGTTAGAAAACTGTCAGACCCAAGATGGATGACATCATGCAGGGCAAACAAAGATCATTTCCTTCTCCATTGATTGGCACTGGGGTTTTGTTTATACCCTAACTGCCTGGACCTTGTTGTGAGTAACCAGATATTGCAGGTTGGAGAGAGGTTTTCCATTTGCTTCACTGGACAAGGAGTGAAGCCAACAGGAAGCTGAGTGATTCAGATAACATGTTTTAATTGAAATCAATACCAAGGCAAGTAAAGCTGCTTGCTATGGCGGTGCTATGCTCTGATGGAAGATTTTCATGGTCTCTGCTAGTGACAACTGTTATCAAGAATGAACTAATAACTTCAACCATGACTCACCGTGCTTTCTAGGAGGAAGGAAAAAACTCATTGAAGCAGGGAAAGTTTTCAATTAGGAAAAACAAATTTGCTTATTGAGGTTTCTATTTTGCCTTGGACTTAGACTCAAGTTCAATTCCAATTTGAAGTTCTATTAACTAGAACACTTCAGATAACCTTCTCAACTCTTTGTGTTTCATTCATATCCCAGATTATATGTCGTTTGAAAAAAGGAGGATAATTATGATAATTGATGATAATTCGTAAGTATTGAACATCTTTCAGTTGCTGAAACATATTCTAATGAAGGGCCGTTAAAACCAGCAGATTTTATTTGTAAATGACAAAATTGAAAATGATTTAGGCTTTGTGGGCTACACAGTCTTCATTATAATCCCTTAGTTCTGCGCTTGCAACTGAAAGGCAACACAAACAATACACACTGAATGGATATCTGTGTCTCCATAGCCTCTTAATTATGAAAACAAAATTCAGGTTATATCTTGTCTACAGGACCTATATCTTGTCTACAGGACCCCGTTGTAGACTTTACATGTTTTACCATATAACCCTGGTTAAAGAAGATGCCATTTCTTGTTTTCCATATAAATTCATTCACTACAGGCTATTAATAGTGAGCCAAAATGTGTGTAATAACATACATAACCTGTCTAATACCAAAGGAAACTCTATTGTTCCAACTTTGCAATGTTACTGCTCTGCCAAAGAGCCAGGTAAGAAAGCCTGTAAAACGGTAAAAAAAAAAAAAAAAAAAAAAAAAAAAAAAAAAAAAAACTGAGCCCCAGGCTAGTTTAAAGGTTGCTCAATTCTACCCTCTTGTTGACCCAAAACTGGATCGGATAGCTCATGATGCAAGGTATGTAAAGAGTCAGATGCCACCCAAAAAAGTACTTTTACAACTTGTAAACTTCTGAAGCAATTCTTTTTCCTATGGTTCATGAAGCTTCTAAAGCATACACAGAGTTCATAACCATGTCAACTGTGAAAGATATTTGAGAATTATTTTTATTTCTGCAAATAGCATGCTTATGCAATCCATGTTTGATTCCCACAAGAGTAGGGAGTATGCATATTTCTTTGAAGACTCTTGCACAGCACCAAACACAAGGAAGTTTCTGAGAATTATTTGTGGCACTCCTTATAGGACATGAATGTAGCACATGTAACATGACCCCTACTAATCTTAAGCAGATTCCCTAGTAAAGAGAAAGATAAATATGAACAAATATTTTATCCTTCTTTGTGCTATTACTCACAATCAAAAGAGAATTAAAACATGCTATAGTCATTCCAAAAATAAAAAAGTTTAGACATCGTTGCTAAATTCTAAGTTTCCAAAGTTCATTCTTGGGATATGAGTGGGATTTAGCAAGTGGACATGTTAGATGATGGGGCTCTCTTTCTATGGAGTCTTGGTGAGTTGGGAGAAGGTAAAACATCTGAATAAATAGAAGTCTCTTGGCTTGAAGTGAACAATGAGCAAGAGAGTCAGAATAATGAAAGATGAAGTTGTAACACACATTAGAGAAAGAATAACTTGAGTCATCATAGGAAGGGCTTGAAACAAAAACTAATAAAGGGAAATGTATTTACAAACCAAAGGAAGTCAGCAGGGGAAAGTGACGATGTGAACTTTCAATATAATAGAAAATTGTACTCATGTGGTAGAACAGAATATATGACCACATCATTATCTTTTGAATTATTATATTTGTTATTTTATGTGCGGATCTATATCTGTTATAATTTAACATAATGCATCATTTCTTGGAAGGGACTATAACTTCATGAGAGTGAACTGAATCTATTACTTCTCATAATTATATTTCTGAAAAATCACTTTGGAGTGGGTATATGGAAGATATACAATAAATGTCTAAAGAAAGAAATGAAGTAGCCTTGTCATTCATATTCATAAAATAAAGTATATTTTTTGCTTGCTCCCTGGTATAAGTAAATATAGATTAGCTATTTGAAAGACATGAGGGACAAGCACAAGGAAATGTTTTATTTTAAAATTCAATAAAGCAATCAACATTAATTAGGTTTAAATCGTTGCCTTGATTTTGGAGTTGATTTGTAGATGATTCAAATAAACGTAAGCTCTTATTTTAAAATCAGAACCCTTAGAATTTAGTAATATTTAAGAAGTTTATAGAGTTCCCTAATTTTGCTGGCTCTAAAAACCTGCTAGAGAAAAAAATGCATTTTTAAATCCAAATAAATGTTAACTAAGTCTTAATTTTTCTTCTACCCCATCAGCAATGTGTAATCCTATCTGATCTACCCTGCACAAGCTATATTCCTAGGGTTCTATTGTGATCGTGTTTTTTGCATTATATGAGCTGAAATCCATGGATCATAGAAAATTTAAAAGTTCAAAAACTCCTCTTACCTATATCCTAGCAAGTATATTATAACAATAGAAGGTAAATTATGGGCTGTAGTGATGAGGGTTTTCATGGCAATTTTGATATCTAGATGAGCTGGTCTTTGAGGTCTAGTCAGAGAAGAAACACTCCTGTGTTTCCTAATCAGTGAAGCTAAAGCAGGATTTCCTTGCCAAGTAGGCAAAGCATAATCTTCAGAGACACCCTGGCTTCAAAGTAAAATGATGAAACCCCCAGATGGTGGTTTGTTATTTCCATATGGTGCAAAAACATGAACAGCGTCAATCAGTCATGAAATTGAAGCATAAGAACACAGTGAAACTTCTACAATAAATTCAGGGTAGATTTTACTGCCTTATTTCCTATCTTCATCAGTTACTGCTTAAATAATAAATATTTTTGGTGGTCATCTTTGAGGGAATGGTGGAGTATCATCCCACTGTGCTAAGAGCACCCAGTCAGCTCCTGAGATTATTCCAGTGATTGCCTGAGCAGAGTGGATTCCAAAAGTGGAGCAGGAAATTAATGACATTTACATAGCAGTGCTCTAGGGATAATTAGTAAACTAACACTTTGCCTGTTCAGAGCAAGGTCAACAGAAGGAGACAGAGAAGCATTGTGTAACCAGCTATTTAATGGACTATGTGAAATGGGTGGGTGGTCTAGGCTCTGATCTGACCAAGTATTTGTTACTGTATTCCCAGTATAGGGGCTGGCATTCAACTGTCCACAGAATCAGACACACAGCTCTTACTAAGAACCCAGTTGTACAAGTTACCCCAAGGCCAGAGGTTGAAGCTCTTAGACAAAAAAAGTCATTCAACAAAATTGCAAACAGATGGCATTTTAACACTATTCTAACAAAATTATACCAGTTACTAAGTTTTTTCAATTTGAATAATTCTTCCACTTCTTTGCCAACATACTTTTAAAGGAACCTAGAAGAGCCATGATAATGTCATCTTAAATCACTTTGAATTAAAAACTGGCAGGGACAGGTCTTTGGTATACTAGCAGGAAATGGCCTTCCATGTTTGAGAAACTCTCCAAAGTGACTCGATCCCAGTGGAATTCCCTGGTTTGGTGGGTAGAAATCAGGTGTCTCAGTAACTGTGCTTACATCCCTCCATTTCACTGAATTTGTGAGAGTGTTATGAATCCTTTTTAACATGGAAACCCTCTTCTATGTTCGGGTCCAAGAAAATGTTATGTCACATTAGATTATGATTTGCTAATCACAGCTGTCAATATTTAACTTGATAGATGATGAGTGTGGCAAGCCTACTGGGTGATCGTCAAGAAACTTTTTGCTCTCTACCCCAGACTCCATCTGAACAGGGACAAATATACACATAATGTGGTGATTAATCACATCAACTTACTGGATCTGGGATCAGCTAACAGTCTAGCTGTTGGGCATATTTATGAGGGATTTTCTTGATTAGTTTAATTGAAGGGAAAAAGACAAACACGAAATAGGTGGTACTTTCCAGTGACAGCCCAGATAAAAAGAAGTCAACAGAATAAAGTCTTTTGCTTCTTAAAAGTTCTATGTGTGTATGTGTGTTTGTGTGTGTGTGTGTGTGTGGTGTACAGAGGCCAGCAGAGTCAAATTCTCTTGAAGTTAAAGGTACAAGCCAGACATGGGTGCTAAAATTTGAACTTGGGTCCTCTGGAAGACCAGTGTATTTTCTAACAGCTGAGCCATCTCTACAGCCAAAGCTGTTGGGAATTTTGCCTGCTTAACTCCAGTTGTGCTGGCAAGTTCATCTGTCTTCTCAGCATCCCGATGTCACTGACGCTGCTGCTGTTCTTCAGTGACCTCAGCATCCAGCTCCTCCAGCCCTCCAAGGACTGAAGGCCAGTGACTCAAGAATCCTTCAGATCTTCAGTTTCAGACTAGGGCTGCTAAGACATTCTGTTCCAGGGACTGAGCAGCTACCAGATTCTCAGCCTCACCAGTGGAAAGGCGGCCACTGTTGGACTATCCAGTCCATATCATGCAAACCAATCTAAGACATCCTGTCTTAATTATACTCATTTGATCAGTTCTGAGTCCATATCTTGGCTGTGTGAGTAACTGTGTCACAGTACAGGTATCTTTATGAGGTAATGATACTGCATTTGACCATGTATCTACAAGAAGAAATACTGCATTCTGTGGAATAATAATTTTCTCTCAAATTCCAGCCATTAAGTATCTAAGTTGGTCTTCAAAGCCATTTCTTAAATTATCTATAAATTCAGACTTTAAAGGAAAATCACAAGGAAAGTACTTCTGATTTCTATGGCAACACTCCCTTGCTGGTAACTACCAGAGAGGTAGTTATCACCCCTCTTATAACTATTTAAAGAATTCCTGAACCCCAGAAAAGGAAAGTAAGAAGAAGACGCCATGTTTTACTCTGGCCTATTCACTATTTTAATATCCTACAGAGTGAATGGAGAGTGGCCTGATGCTTTAGGGTACTTTCTCCCTTTGCAAAGAACAGGACTTCAGTTCCCAGTGCCCATTTCAGGAAACTCACAACTGCCTGTAACTCCAGCTCCAGGGATCTAGCATTTTTTTCTGGGTTCACTGGGTGCCTGCCCACATGTCACACAGAAAGAGAGAGAGAGAGAGAGAGAGAGAGAGAGAGAGAGAGAGAGAGAGAGAGAGAGAGAGAGAAAGAAAGAATTAATCACCAAAAAAAAATCTATAGAAACTGAGACTTAGAAGCAGTTGTTTAAACACACATACTGCCTGGGGGGGGGGGGAGGAGGGAGGGAGGGAGAGAAATAAGATTAATTACCAAAAAAATCTATAGAAACTGAGACCTAGAAGCAGTTGTTTGAATACACACACACAGAGCAAGAGAGAGAGAGAGCGCACAAAGGGAGAGATGTTTTTAAAGTTGAAACAAACAGCCAAGTACAATATTTTCTGCAGTGAATTTATGTTTATGTACATTTTGGTTCAAAACCAACGACAACTAAAACATAAATATAACCCTTGTCAAAATTGTTTACTGACACAGAGGTAGAGTTTGTACAAAAAATGAAAGTAAATAAAAATCATTTTCCCCTATTTATTTCTCAATAGCAAGCTACCCAGAGCACCCCATGATGGACTTTTCTGATGTTATAAAACAATGAGTCTGTATTCTGTACACATACACTTGAAGCTATGAGTCAAATGATAAATTGTGCTTTTTATTTCCAAATAAAAACAATCTGGTTTCTCTGCCATTACCACACGTACATGGACCTTTCACTCTGTCTTTATAACAGAAGATAGTGATAAATCTCTGCTTATATGGAATCAAGATATGACTCTTACACAACAAAGGCTGGGATTGTATGAGCATCACAATGAGTCACCCTATCACTTATATCCTGAATGAATTTGAGATGCATCTGTTGAAATGAAATCCGTGGGCTCCCTTTAATGGGCCAAGTGTCTCCAAGGACAGAAAAGTAGGAGGAAGCAATCCAGCTGCTCAGAATGAAAAAACCTTTTGTCTTTGAAGGAAAAAAAAATCAAGAAAGTATCGTGCAAAATAAATGAACAAATGAACTTTACCTTCTGCAAAAGTTAACAACGATTCATAAGAATACTGATCATCAGACTCTGTCTGCTCCTCACAGAGACCTAGCAAGAATGAATTTTTTCCTTGATGAGTTTCTCTACTTGTAATGTTCAAACGGTGTCAGGAAACCTCATTAGAGGGATGAAAAGTAGAGTGATAATACTGCTGGTGTGTCAAAGAAAAAAGAGGGCTAAGTTGTTCTTTAGGGTTGAAAATAAAACACAGGAAATGATTCCACAAAGCAGAGGCATCTTCACTCGAGAACTACTCAGGATAGCTCTGGCAAGCCTTGGGTGATCAGAAAATGCCTCTGCACCAGGACAAGGTTATATTGCAATCGGAAAAAGATTATTTTTCAGGAATGAACTTGACCTAGAGGTTGGGGGAGAGGAAGGTGTATAGAGAAACAAAAACAACCCACAAACACGCTGGAGCTGAAAAGAAATGTGCACCACACTCGCTCCGCAAGCTGTGGGTTGCCGGCTCTTGCCCTCACCTCTGGAAAACCACTTTATTTACAATGGGCCCCCAATGTACACCTGGGGAGAAAGCTTCTTGAAGAAGCTTCAAGAGCACACAGGAAAAACCACACCCCATGTGCACAATCTAAGATGGCACAGAAAAGAACCAAGGGAATGCAGGCTGAAAACTTTTGCCATTTTGCCAAAGTCAGAAAGACAAATTGCAAAATGAAGTGGTGGGGTACAATGACATTATCAACTAGTTCTCAAAAGGGTATAGGGATTAAAAATGTCTGTGTACAAAAGTTTATAGCTTGATGATAGCACTAGAAAAAAATTGATGGATAAGCAGAGCAGCAGTAAGTCTTACTATAGAGTAAATACTTCAAAGGGTAATGCTGATAAGAAAGTGCATCAATGGGTCTAGGAGGCACCTTACTCTGTTCTGCATACATAGCAATGAGGCAGAAAAGCTGCAAGAGTCCCTTAGTTATTTTCCTGTTAAAGTGACACATTAAGAGGTCTTGAAATATCTGGAAGCAAGAGAGAGGCCGTGAGATACATTATATTTAACATTTATTAGACATTTGTAGCCAGAAGTTTTCTGCCCCTTCCGGGTTCGTGGTCCAAACAAATTTCTCCCACCCACAGTCCTGCAGCTGTTTACAAAATAATTATTCAGAGGCTTATATTATTACAAACTGTTTGGCCTATGGCTCAGGTTCATTGCTAACTAGCTCTTACAACTTAACCTGTTTTTATCTGTCTATGTTCCATGGCTTTACCTGGGTGCTTGCTTCCTTGGGTGGCAATTTACAACTTCTCTATGGGACTCTGCCCTCCTTCTCCTGGACATTTGCTTCATCCCAAGTATTGTACTGAGTTTCTACATGCACTGTGCCTTTCATCCTGTTGTCTCCCTGTTGTAGATGACACTGTACTTCCCTAACAGCATTTTATAAACAAGAAGGGAGTTATTTGGCAAGTCAACGATCTTGCCCCGAGGTCACACAGCTTAAAGATGACAATGAGGACTTCCATCTATACCATACCTCTTTCCTGCATAGCTAGACTCTCCTGATATTGCTGAAGTATTCCCAGAAGCACAGAGGTGCCTCTTGCCTTAGGGTTTCTTTGAGGTCATATTCAATCAATGCATTAATGAACCAAGGTACACCAGGACTTATGTGCTAAGCAGTACTAAATGTAAGAGAAACGTTTAGGAGGTGGAGGCATGACTCATTTGGTAGAGTGCCTACAGTATAAGACTGAGAATCTGAGTGCAGATCTTTAGAACCCACAGAAAAATTCAAGCAGGGTAGCACATGTAGATAATTCCAAAGCCAGAGAGTTGGAAACAGGCAGATCCCCAGCTAGCTCAGCTGAATGTGTAAGGCTTTCTTTCTTTCTTTTCTTTCCTTAAAAACAAAACAACAACAACAAAAAAAAAACAAACCAGGTTTTACATTTATTTTATTTGTGTATGTGTGTGCACATGTTTACATTTGCATTCTACAGTGTGTGCACTGAGGTACCATATACAATGCACCTTGACCCATTAAACCACTTCACCTGCCCTGATGAGCTTCCTGAGACCCTGTCGCAAAATTCACAAATTAATGTTTGTGGAAAACAGACAAGGCAAGATACACAATATTAATCTCTAGCCACAACCTACATACACACACAAGGGCACATATGCACACCCTCACACGTGCACATCCTCCCACTAACAAGGACACACACTATAGCACACAGAAAAATTGATGAACAAAAATAAGCAAGACCCAGCTTCGGAGGCTGATAGTATAGTAGAGGTGACAGGTTTGAATCAAGTGATTGTATAAATAAATATGACATTCCAATGCTGATAAATGCTTCTCGGGATTTGAAAGCAGAGAGAAAAAGCATCTGCTGAACTTTCTGTACAAGAGAGGATTAGTAAAAATGAGAACTCTGAATAGAGAATAGGTAGGTACTGAGAACAGTAATGTACCTTTTTTCTTTTAAGATTATGATTATAACATTTCTCCTTTCTGCCCCAATCCTTCCATATAGCTCTACTTGCTCTCTTTCAAATTCATAGGCTCCTTTTTTGCTAATTATTATTACATGCATATATATATACACATACATATTCCTAAATATAACCTGCTCAGTCTGTGTAAAGTCATCTGTATGTAAGTCTTTGGAGCTGACAATTTGACAGCATTGCATTTTATACTGAAGTTCCATGGTGGGAGGCAGGGGTGGGAACAACACTTTCTGAAAAAAAAATAACAAAAAGAAAAATGGGGCATTCTCATGGTTATAGAAAAGATAAACGGCTAGGGACAGGGCACAAAAATAGGATTCATAAAAATAAGCTGAACAGAGCCAGCCAGGCCATGCCCCTACCTCTCCGGGTGGTCCTACATTGGACAAATATGTGACGGAGAGGTGGGAAAGATTTAAAAAAGATGATCGGTATATGTGATATGGGCAGAGATGGGATTGGAGACTTTAACAGTGGTGACAAGCGTGAGAAAGGGCTGAAGTCAACAGCAGAACATGTTGTCGCCCAGTAGGAGCAGCCTAGAACTCAAGCAGATGTAGACTCAGCCCCCAAATACCCCCTGGCTATGGTCGGTGATGGCCACAGGAAGTCATATTGGAATGAGTGGTCCATGCAGCCACCTGGGACCATGCTGATGTCTGTGGCCCATGCTGCCACCGAAAGCTATGTGTAGGCCAGTGGTCTTCTTGTGGGCAGGGGTTAGGTTGATGTCCATAGCACGAGTTACCACCAAGAGCCATTCAGATGCCTGAGGTCCGTGCTGCAGCCGCAGCCATGTTGACGTCCATAGGCCGAGCTGCCACTGGGGGCCGTATGGATGTGAGAGGCCTGCACTGCCACTGGGCTTGTCTCTGAGGACCTTGCCTGAGTCCATGGTCCTACTGCAGCCAGGGGCCATGTTCATGGCTTGTGCTGTCTCCTCCACAAACCATGTGGAGGCTGATGATCTATGTTCCCATTGACTGTGAAAAGCAAGGAACCTACTTTTCTGTGATATTAATGATGGCGGACACAGTTGAGAGGGAGGGACATGGAAGGCATCTGTGACAACCACTATCTTCCTCCAATCCCCAATGCCACCCCATCCTACCCCCGCCCCCTCAAAAACTGCTAACAGTCTAGATGAGAAGCCACTGATACAAACTCTTGGAACATATAATGGAGATGGTAAAGAATAGCTTTTCACAATCAATGGCTTCTGCCAGGGGTGCAAGAAGAGAAAGATTCAGTTCTATTTAAGGATCGGGGCACTGAGTTTGACCATGTTCCAGTGAGTATATAGATGGCACAAATTGAACTATGTTTTTAACTATCTGTGGGGAGGTCACAAGGGTAAGAAGTAGGACATGAAAGGACTGGCATGTGAGTATAATCAGGGTTGCATGATGTAAAATTCCCAGAGAATCAATAAAAATATTATGTTGAAAAGAATAAATTGAAAAGTCTTCCATGCATTTCCAGATATATTTAGTATTGATAATAAAAAAGATTTAGTATTAAGAATATCGTGCACTCTTCTGTTGTTTATGTGATCATATTATATGTGTGTGTTTACAAATATTTCCTATTTAATTTTTCTTATAAACATAGGTAATCTTATCATCTTTGCTTTAAAAGTAAGGAAATGGAAGCATAGACAGTAATTTGCCCAACTAATGGTATAGCTCCAGGGGTCATGGTCTTGACTGATATGGAATCCTACCTTTGGCCCCTATAGAGAAAGGAATGACCAGAGAAAGTATAATCAGTGAATGAAACTGTTAGCCTTTTAGTACCAGTAGGCATGAGAATCAACACATATGCTCAGAAAAAGTCACATTCCCTCCTCACTCCCTAGTCAAAAGGCCTAGCCTTTTCATTATAATCCAGAGAGCTCTGATGAGCACTGCAGGAAAAAACACTGGAAAACGTCTGTTTTGCTCTAATGATTGGAAAGGGGGTTGTGTGGGCACAAGTGTAGGCAGGTTGCCATATTTGATATGAGAGCTGAGGAAGTTATTTCTAATGGCTGCTGTTTGCTCTGTGAAAATCTATAACATAGAAATACATATAGCAAATTTAATAATTCAAGACATGAGTGAAACACCTGACAGGCACAAAAAAAAAAAAAAAAAAAAACCTGAGAAGAACCCACCCCTGGCTTTGAAAGGGCCTGTCAAGACCTGTCATTAACTGCAGAATTATTTAGCCATTCTTTTTTCCCCCTTATAATGAAAACATTTAATTGAGGGTGGTGGCTTAGTTTCAGGGGTTCTGTCCATTATAATTATGAAGCGGAGCACAGCAGTGTGCAGGCAGAAATGGTGCTGTAGATCAGCCCTACATCTTTCAGGCAACAGGAAGGCGACTCACAGTCACATGAGGAGTGAAGTTTGAGAAAAAGACCTCAAAGCCCCGCCCCACAGTGACATACTTGCTCCAAATGGACCACACCCACTCCAACAAAGTCACACCTCCTAATAGCGCCACTCTCTTTGGGGACCGTTTTCTTCCAAACCACTACACTGTTCAAAAGATCTACTGGGTTAGGAGAACCAGAAAGAGATGCTGCAGACACAGGAGCACATTGTCACCTTTCATTCCCAGAACAAGAGCTCCCTCTCCTTACTAGAACAGTCCCTACCTATCCAGTCTTTATGTTAGATGTCTTATTCTCATGAAGATTCTCCTGGTCCCCTCACATCAGCGACTAGAGAGGATGGCCTTCTATTTTGGCTTCATACTTTAATCACACCATTCATTTTCCTAGTGTTCATGTCATCTTCTAAGACAATAGGGTATTGTATATCATGAAATCATTATGTTTTCACACATAACACAGTATTGCAAAAAATTTGCAAAAATGTGAATGAACGGACAAGAAATGAGTGTTTGAACTCCAAGAAGAATATAAAAGCTAAAACAGGAGCTTTGCTTGCTGTTTCCTATGTGTTCTTGATTCTCCTGCATTGGGAAAGGGGATGTGTATTCCCTTAGCGTTTTGGTTTGGGGGGGGGGTTCCTGATTTTTTGTTTGTTTGTTTAAAAGTTTTGGTGTTTTTTGTTTGTTTTTTTTTTTTGTTTTTTATATACAAACCACAGTTCTGCTTTTTTCCCCTCCTCCCACTCATCTCCCAGCTTCCCCCTCAAAGAAGATAAGGCCTCCCATGCAGAGTCAACAAAAGTTTGGAATATCAAGTTGAAGCAGGTATTTGTCCATTCTTGCCCTAAGACAAACTCAATATTTTATGTCTGTTCTTTCAGCAATTGGTAAAAGGAGTTTATCTCTTGAGTAACAGAAAGACCAGGTGTTTGAGGTAAACCTAAAAGACTGTAGAGTGAACTCACACTGCCTAGGATACTGTAGGCAGACAACCAGTAAGACCTCAAGAGGAAAAGATGTATTTATGGATGAAAAGGAAATACACGGGAGACTCGGTTTGTTTACATTGTCCTCTTGTTTGCAATAACCATTGTTTAAAACTTCTTTTATCCCATAATTATTTCCCAGAACTTCCTACCAAGCCTTCCAGAATATTGAGATTTACATCTGAAAACTCAGCACACAACAGGGACCATCTGTGGTGTTCAACTTACACAGTTAATGGCCATTTCCCGACTCTTACATCACCGGGGATGAGAAGCCAACACACTGTAAGGATATAAACAGCTGTAGGGAAAACATTTGTTATAAGGGAGAATTGCTCGGATCCTACATATTTAGTGACATGGGAAGAGAAAATCCACTTAATGGAAATACCAAAAGTGGCCTATACTTAATTTCTCACAAGTCATTGTCTCTGCCTCTCCTCTACATAACAAATCTAAATGGGTGTGAGATTTGAAATGCAAGGAACCCCTAGCTGTCATGCATCTAACATTTTATAATCCACACATACTGTCTAAATTTAGCAAAAAGAATCACTTGAATTCCCTTTTCCTCACCTACAGAGAACCTCCCTGACACCTTTTTATTAAAGAAAAAAATGCCTTCCTTGTCTCCCTCTAGCCTCACTATGAACTGTAAAAGTCTATTTTCAAATACAAAGAAAGATACTTACTACCCCTAGGTGCAAAATATAGCATCCCCACCTCCACCCTTCACGAGTTTGGATGAAGGGAGCCTAAGAGCATTTACTAAATGCAGCTGGAGGCAGAAAACTCCCCTAGATATCCAGGGGGAAGATGTCCATGAACTTGGGCCAAGTCAAAGCTGCCTTCCTCAGTCTCGTGGGCAGCAAGCCCACCCTTTCGGAAGTGCCTGAGACAAGAGTCTGCTGTGTTTCTCTAGTAAGGAAGCTTCTTGGAGGTCTCATGTCTCTGCTCTGCAATCATGAGAATAGCCAGAGCTCAGTCATCTGGCCTCCTCATCCTGTCAAAAAGAAGTCTGGGATTTCCCCTTTAATCTCAGCAGATCTGCCGGAAAAATTGGGGGAGGGGGATACAAGAAGATACAAAAGGCTGTAGAACATACAGATACACATTTACATATATAAAACTATAACTGTCTAATAACTAATATATATAATATTACATTTATATGTAGTTCACATGTGGAAACTTGCTTATCTATAGGACATGTGTACTTTTCTGTATTGTGGGTATTGATGTATATGCACACTGACTACTTATGTTATATTATATATAAATATAATATATGTACCCTACATATATATAAAATGGTACCCTCCCTTCCCTGATTCTGATTTCATGGTGTCTCAGATCATAGTCAAAAGATTCAAGAGAATTACAATTAAAAACAGAAAAGCAGATTTCCAGCAGGATGGGTGGCTGTTGTCAAAACTTGATTTGCAAGGCCAGGCTCAAAAGCTGGTCCATCCCGGGGTAAATGGGAGCCTGAGGAAAGAAAGGGGTTGGCAGAGCTTCCAGTAAGCCCCCATCTCCAAACACACAACTCCAACCACCCACACTGTTCTCTTATTCTTCCTCCAAATGGGAAGCAACACTTCTGTTGAGACATCTGTTATAGCTCCCAAATGCCCTCAGAACACCCTAAGCAGCCTAGGATCTGCCTGCTTTGGGGAGACCAGCTGGGGAGAGGGAATGCATGGTTTGGGACCATTTGGGTGGCAGGCGGTTCCTTCTGTGCTCAAGGGCACCCGGCCTTTGAAGTTTGGAAAACTTCATCCATGACACATGGCCTTCCATACGCTTTGGTTCATGGAGACAGTAAGGAATTGGAAGAGAGAAACTTTTCTCTTTAAAGGAAAGGAGCTGAGGGAGAGCTTGTGAATGTGCACCTTTCTCCGCCGTCATAAATAGTCTCCTCTCCTAATCATCAGAGCAGACTATATGGAGAACTGTAGGCTCCCCAGCAGAAAGAGAAGCCTCTGCTTTCTTGAAGTGCAAACCTCCTAAAGTACCTAAAAATGCTCCTTAAAAACAAAAATCCGGCTCTGCCTAAGAGCAAATATAACCCGCATGCCACACCTTTTCTCCCGGTTCTTGACTGTTTCTGTCTGGGATGTACCCAGTCTGCCTCATGACTGGACTGTCTGATTGTTGAGACAAGTGCTTAACTAATGACAAGCCGCATCAGTACCCCCCCCCCACCCTGTGCCCATACAAATCCCTGACATTTCAACAGTTTTAA
Source organism: Phyllotis vaccarum (assembly GCA_033318265.1). Classification (NCBI taxonomy): domain Eukaryota; kingdom Metazoa; phylum Chordata; class Mammalia; order Rodentia; family Cricetidae; genus Phyllotis; species Phyllotis vaccarum. The sequence goes on from JARWLC010000014.1 coordinate 26,058,094, forward strand.
ACCAACAGGGTCTCCGGTGGAACTGCATGGTAGCAGCTCAATAAGACATAACTGAGCCAGGCCTGAAAGCAGAGAAGTTAGGATGACTTGGCAGTTACAGAGCTCAAAGCCACTGGCACCCCTCTCCCCCCCCCAACACACAAGCATTTAGTCACCTTTCCCTGCCATCCACCTGTTGGGGAGTCACACTTACATCTTCAAGTCTGGTGCTCTTCTCCAATCACGCAAAGTGTGACAGCCAAAGTTACATTTTAAGTTTTAGTGTCTATGTCTTAGAGACCCATAAAACAAAAACACCTCTGCTCCTCAAGCCCCTTGCCCAAGAACAGATAGTTCCTGAAATGCTGAAGGCTATTGTTTATGGAAGATAAAAAGCCACACGTCTTTGTCCCCCAAACAAGTTTGACCCACCCGTCTACACCGGATGCGCTTGGTCATATGCGGGTGGGAGGTTTACAGGCAGGAAACACGTCAGGATGTACACTTGTCCATAATTGGATGTAGGCTGGAGGTAAATCAGGATGCATACTTGTATGTCCCTGATTGGACTTGATGGAAAATACTTCAGCCTCTGCAAACCATAACTTGAGGCCACTTTCCTGGGAAACAGGATATGGACCTGGCCAGAGCCCATCCACCTGGCCAGTATTTAATTAAAGCTTGCTTCAAATGTGGTTTTGAATTGTGTCTTATTCTCTACCAGTGGAATTAATTGCACAAATTGCTGCCCGCCTCCTTATGTAGCATGGCTTTATTGCCATCTTGGCTGAATGCCATCTATTGCTCTACCACTAGTATTTTATCAATGCCTTGAGAAGCTTGGGATGCAGATCCATGGTCTTCTGCATTTCCTCTTACATATAGCCACTTGATTTTTTTTTTTTACATGTTCTGTTCCCTAGTTATAAGGGCTAAATGAGCTATTATTCTCCCAAACGTGTATTAGTGTGCCTGTGCCTATTTTAGTGGTAGCCCCAAAATGGACACCAAAACATAAACATTTACCAAAGTCAATATTTTTTTTCCACACCAAGTAAGAGACAGAGACAGAAACAGGGACAGAGACTTGGCTAGTAGCCCGGGTAAATCAGTGTCAAGACGAAGATTCTCATTTCCTAATTCACTGAGCATATCCAGTAAATCACAAGTCTCTTGGATATCGCATATTTTTTAAGCAACTGCCCAACTGAATGCTATTAGAGTCTGGAGGCCTCAGGCACAGCTGGAGTCTAGCTGTCCAAATAGATAAACCATAAAATCGAGTGATCATGCTCAAAGAAAATTCTTAAATCATATTTCCACTCAGAGTACACACTGCTCGACAATCTACTCCCAGAGCAAAAGCTGTCCATGTGGCCAGAAGAGCTATTTCCATTCAGAAGATCTATACTCCATTAATCTGTGTGTTCTTAAAGAAATATGTTTTCTATCCAGCCATCTGATATAAAGAAATATTCTATATCCAGTCACCCTCTATAAAGGGTTCTCAAGTTTGAAATCTGTGACACAAATATTCTTTCTACATAAGGTTAAAATAGATGCTTGAGGTAATTTCTGGAATGTGAAGCAATTCTGATGGCTGATATCAAAAACACGTGAGGAGTTTAGTGGAAATTAACAATTTTAATTTCCTCTATAATGCCTCAGAGACTCTGATCCAATAGGACTGAGATAAGAATGTAGAAATCATCCTTTAAAATCTGTCCATTAGCAACCAGGAAAAAACAGGGTCAAGGTTCAGTGTGTGGCAGTTGGTTTTACGGCCTTGACAGAATGAAGACTGACCAGGGGCACGAATGTCTAGGCATGGAGGATCTCTGATTCCCTCAACCGATGTGGGAAAGCTCATCTTTTTAAAATCTTATCTTTATTTATGAATTCAAAATGTATTACTTCCCACTTTGCCTCTCCTCCTGAACCCCTCACATGTTCTCTCACCTCCTCACACTTTCATGGCCTTTTATTTCCCCTCTCATTGGTGTTACATATATGTACAACACACGTATGTATAAATATATAAATGCATCCTGTGGCACCTGTGGAAAACCCATCTAATTGTGGGTAGTACCATTCCTGGACTGATGGGATACTGAACTGTACAAAATGGAGAAAGTGAACTGAGCTACAGGTTCTGCATCCAGACTATGGGTACAACATAACCAGCTTCGTCAAGCTCCTGCTACTAAAACCTCCCACCAAAATGGATTGGAACTGAGAACTGTGAGCCAAAATAAACCTTTCTTCCTGAGATATTTTTGTTGGAGAATTTTATCACAGTGACAGAAAGGTAAATGAGACACAGTGATAGTATCACCTGCAGTAGAAGAAGAGCTAGTTGGGTATGTGATACAGGATGGATGCACTTTGAAGGTATCATCCAAGTAGGAAAAAGGTCACAAAATACTAAGTACTACACAATTTAATGACATGAGCTGCCAGTTTAGGCAAGCCTAAGGGACACAAGAGGTGTATTGAGGTTGTCTAAATTTGTTGGGAAAAAAAAAACAGAAGGGGGTTTGCAGAAAAGGAAAACATATATTTCTAAGTGATGCAAGGATTTCTGTGGCAGGACCCCCCCCAATTAATTGTTATGTCACTTGCATAACTTTGTGAATGCATTAAAGTCATTACGTTTTTCAGCTTAAATAGATTTTCAGCTTAAATATGGCATGCCAATTATGTTTCAGAGCTGTTTGGGTGATTTTGCTATACTGATGAACTTTTAAAAATTGCTGTTTCGAATCCTTGCCATTCAATGTATAGTCTGAGTCATTTGGAGCAACGTCACCTGAGAGATTATTGCAAATGCAGAATTTTAAATATTGGGGTGGAAGAGTCTGCTTTGACTTTCTATTTAAAGCCTTCTCAGAACACATTCACTCAACATCAGATAATCAAATCATGGACTTCAGCCTGCTTCATGGCTGAACTGTCTGCGCCTGCTAGCTAACATTCACAGTGCATCCAAATGTCAGAAATATATGAAAAGCATTGAAGGCAAAGCCCCAAAGAGAAAATTCTCAGAAGTAATCTTCTTTAATGTGTCATGGAAGTTGGAATTGATTTTGCTAGATATTACTCGAACATGTAAGAGTGCTTCTGATTTTGTGGAAGAAAAGTACTATCTTGCCCAACAGACCACCAGAGGAGAGGTGTTATCATCTGGATAAGTCATTAGAGTTGGGCATAAGATGGGCATTTCTGTGTTTTGATATGTTTTGTTTAGTTTATTCATTTGTCTTTAATGCCATTGTCTTCATTAGGGGTTTTATTGCTGTGAAGAGGCACCATGACCACAGACACTCTTATAAAGGAAAATATTTAATTGGGGCTACCTTACAGTTTCAGAGGTCTTGTTTATGCCATGGTCATGACAGAAGAACAGAGTCAAGCAGGCAGACTTGGTGCTGGAGAGGTAGCTGAGAGTTCTTCATCTGCTTGCAGACAGGAGACCTCAAAGCCAGAGCCCCCTAGTGATGCACTTCCTTCAACAAAGCCACACCTACTCCAACAAGGCCTATGCCTTTGAATAGTGTTGCTCCCTATGGGCCTCTGGGGACCATTTTCTTTCAAACCATCACAGTCATGATGGAAAATTGGTGATTTTTTTTTTTACACTATCACAAAAGAACTATCATTTTTCTTTTACAGACCATGTCACTCACTGTCCTAGTGTATTTCTAATTCTAGAGCACAGAGGCCTCTGAACTGGAACTGACCTGAAAGTCTCCTCCCTGAGGGTTAGCTTTCATGATATCAGAAGGTACCGAACATTTCCAAATAAATGACTTGGTAACAAATAATGTGGGGTTATTTCTCTGTCTTCTCCATTAAGATCTCAGATCTATAGGGCTCAAAACAAAACCAGTTGGGCCTCACTCAGGAGTGTCTTGATTCAGTGTAACCAGTGAATTTGTATTTCTTGTAAGTTCTCTCGGTGATGATCAGGTTGCTTATTCTGGGAACATTTTGAGAAACCCCTAGTGAACGTTTCAGAGAAAGGAAAGATCTCTGGAGATTAGAAAGTAGGGTCAAGTACCTATCAGCAGCAGGACAATAGGTCTAAGGCGGATGGCCTCTGGAAATATCCAAGTCTTTTTCTTCTACCCCCTCCACACCACTGACTGGAAAATCGAGGAAAATAGATTACTTTTAATAAATGAGCAAACATTGTTTTCAGCTACATTAACAGATCCATTGTTGTCAAATAGGTCAGGATTGTTAGCTGATGCTACAGCTCAATGGAAAAGAATTTCTCTAGGATGCCTCACAAATGCCTAGGAGATCCAGGACTCAAGGCAGATATACTGAGGCAGAAGTCAAAACAAATGAGTTTAAACTGATTTCTACCAGACAGAAAAGTGTGAGAAGCATTGTTTTAGTCTTAGATTATATCTCATGATCCATTCAACTTTTTCCCTCCCCACACATGTATAATAAACTCATCTGCTCTAAGGAATAATTTACCAATTATAATAATCTTGTTAGTAAGCATATAAAGGTTAGGGACTGTTAATAAGAACTCAAAGAGCAACAGGAAGAACCTTCTAGAATGTTCTAGAGAGAAATGAGCTTTGAAGCGTTCTCACGGGAACAAGATAAGCTCCTGAGAGAACTATCACAGACCAGAAACTTTAGGGATCATTATCGTAACTACTCAAGGAAACGGAGCAGGAAATTGAACATGCTAATAAGTCTGATTATACACAGAAAATCACTATAGGTTTTTGTCCAAATTTTTGGTTTGTTGTGGTTGTTGTTGGTTTGCTGTTACTGTTCTGAGACATGGACTCTACATATCTCTGACTGTCCTGAAATTCATTCTGTACAGTAGGCTGAGCTAGCACTCACAAAGATCCACCTGTCTCAGTCTCCCAAATTCTGGAACTAAAGGTATGCACTGCCACACCCTGCTCCAGATCTGCATTTTTTAATACAATGGGAATGGAAGAGCAAGAACATAAAACAAGATTGTTGTGTGTAGGCAAATAACCATGTGTTCACTGCTAACTTGTATGGACTCTGAGTCTAGAGGACAGACAGGTGAATACACAGAAATTTTTCTTAATTCCAGTTTTCTCCAACCACTGATATTAAATGATAAAATATATGATGTGTAGCTAATGAAAGCCAATATAGTCTTGAAGAATAGTATACAAAAAAAAAAGAAGAGAAAAAATGTGAGTGATTTTCCCACATTGTTTATAACATTCTGTCTAGGAAAGATTGTCTGTAAAGGAACTCCAGAAAGTACTCAGTACTGCTGTGTGTATAACATGTATGTACAGATGTGGAAGGAAGACAGAGATTACTGTCAGGTGTCATTCCTCAATTACTTCACCTTATTAATTTTTTAGATTGATTTAGATTTTATGTGTATTGCGTGTTAGTTATGTCTGCACACTATGTGCATGCAGTACCTTCAGTGGCCAGAAGAGGACATCAGATCCCTGGAAACTGGAGTTACAGGCAGTTGTGAACCACTATTTGGGTACTAGAAATTCAACCTAGGTTCCTGGAAGAACAGTCAGAGCTCCTAATTACTGAACCATCTCTCCAGCCTCATCTACCTTATTTCTTGAGATTGTGTCTCTCACTGAACCTAGAGCTCTCTGGTTGGCTGCACCAACTTACCATCAAACCCCAAGCATCTTCTTGCCTCTGCCTTTTTCAACTGTAGGATTGTAGGCATAAGTCACAAGGTCTGTCTTCTTGTGTAAGGCTGGGATCTACACTCGGGTCTTCATGCTGTGTAGTAGTAATTTACTGACTGAGCTGTGTCCCAAGCCTGTCAGTAGTGCTTTGTATACAGGATCACTGCAGTTTGGATGATATTACATAAGAACTATAAACCCTGAACTGATGATAAAAGGTAGTAGAAAGCGGTCAAGTAATTGAAGGAGGGCAGGGTCCTTAAAAACAACAGTGTTGGGTCTTATCCTTCGCCAGATGTTGGTTCTACCCTGTGTAGAAGCCAAGAACGCTTCTTATTGTCTTTCTGGGGGATGGTCTTTCTGTACGTTGTGGATATATGTTGTTACCATTGGTTAATAAAAAAAAAGATGTTTTGGCCTATGGCAAGACAGGATACAGCCAGGTGAAAAATCTAAGAAAGATACAGGAAGAAGAAAGAAGAGGTCAGAGGAGATACTGTGAGCCACCGGCAGAAGATGTAACGGAACACAGGTAAAATCATGAGACAGGTGACAATACACAGATTAATAAAAATGGGTTAATTTAAGGTGAGTGAGCTGGTTAGTAATAATCCTGGGCCATAGACCAAACAGTGTGTAGTTAATATTAAGCCTCTAACTGGTTATTCAAGTACCAGAAGCCAGGAGGGATTTGTCCATCTACATTGTCTTTCTTCTCCCTTTATATTACTACATGAGCACCATCTAGATACTTCAGATCTGGAAGATGTGAAGCTGTGAGAAAAATTGAGAGATAGCTGGTATATAAAAGGGTGGGCCTACTGCGCTAACTAACTTACCTCCCATGCTTGACCTCAGTTTCTGTTATATGCCCTGCAAAATAGCCAGACACACACCTGTATCACAGCCCATTCCCTGGGATCTGCCGATGCTCAACAGGAGCTGTGCTTTCTGTCTTCTCTAAGTTATACCCTATAAACTTATAAGAATGAGTTCCATTCTCTGAACTTTCAAAATAAGAACCCAAAGACACTGACTCGGTGGAAGCTACATGTAGCCATGAGTTTCCAGCACCCTAGCTGCTAAGTTAAGCCTGAGACCAGGACTCCTCCATGTCACTCAAGGAGCACCTTTCCTCCCATTTTTGGAGTAACTTCAAAAAAGATGGGTGACCTTCCAGCTGTAAATAAGAGTTCTATTAATGAAACCTGTAAGACACTCAACTGACCTATTTGTTCTGGTTTGAAATAATATGGTTCCCACAGAAAATGGCACTATTAGGAGATATGGTCTTACTAGAGAAAGTGTGGTCTTGTTAGAGGAAGTGTGGGGAGTGGGCTTTGAGGTCTCTTATGCTCAAGCTATGCCCAATTTGGTATACAGTCCCCTTCTGCTGCCTAAGGATCAAGATGTAAAATTTTCAGCTCCTTCTCCACCATGTCTGCCTGCATTCCGTCTGCCATGATAATAATGGACTAAAACTTTGAACTGTAAGCTAGCTTCAATTCAATGTTTTCCTTTATAAGAGTTGCCTTGGTCGTGGTTGATAAGTTTTGGATTCACAGTTATTGGTTATTCTCTGCCATCAATGTAATAAGTCAATCAAGCTGAATTAATAAGTCCAGGTTTAATAAACAGAGCAAAGCATGACTCTCGGGAAGGCCAGAGAGAAATCATGTGGCAAACGTCATGACCAGTTCTTAAGTTGCCTGTAGGTGTGGTCTTGAGCAGTCCCTAGGGGAAGAGCTGATCCTTGGTAGGCTTTCTGAGGGGAGGGACTGCTGCGTGGAAGGCTTTTTGAAGGGGTGGGGTCTGAAATTGGAGGACTGAGATCTGAGCATGGAATGGGGTTCCAAGCTGGAGATCCCCAACATTGGTGTCTCTTCACAGCAATTGAAACTCTAGGATTTTCTAGGACACTAGGATTTTCTCTAATTCTCTCATTTACTGAATGTGATGGTGAACAACTCAGACTCAGAATCACCAGCATTCATTATTCAAAAAGTGTTTAATTTAGGGCTTAAGTCGCCCTAGATGATCTTGGAGGCCAGAGGGATCCAGACGAAGCATTGCCTCTGCCCTTGTAGAACTCACCTTCTAGTTTAATACATAATCCAGATCGCAAAGCCATCTATTTCTCTGGGTTCACTAAAATTCTAGTACTTTTCTGTCTCACTTTGATGGCCTGGCACATTCAAATGAGGCCCAAAATACCTCTAAAATCAACAGGCCCATGCTGTGTCTTTCTTGCTCCTGTACAATCATTTTTCCTTCACCCTGGAATGAGTTTCGTGCATGTTTCAAACCACAGAGAGAAATTTCAGTCTGGTGGAAGGCTCCCAATTTTTGTGATATTTATTTCCCAACCTCTGGCAGACAAATGTCTTTTCAACATGTCTAACAGAGTTATGACTTCTTTCTCCTCTGAACTAACCAGCATAAAGCCATCAATAAAAGTGACCAGGAAGCTATCCCATGGAAGAGATTTACTGCGTTGTGACATTATTGTACATAATAGCACGTGCAAAAGATAGTTACTACACTCTATCTCAGAACTAATCCTCAACAAAAGTCATCTATTCTTGCTATATTCCAAGTCAACAGGGCCTGTAAGGGTTCTAGGCAGAGCCAGCAGAGGCAAAGGGGAGCTAGCTGCTTATGGAACCAGCTACTTCCCTACAAAACACCGTGGGTTTTCTGCTCCTTTATTTTTATTTTTATTCTTTTCATCAAATTGTTCACCAAGACCTGAGTAAACGGGTTTTGTTTTGTTTTGTTTTGTTTTTTAAATGCTGCAACCTATTAAACATCTCAAATTAAGGCACCACTTCCTTGCATCCCAGCAAAGCTCCCTTGTGACTATTCTATTTGGCCTACTGAATAATTCATCAACTTCCTGAGACACATCCAGCTGTTCTGGGGGTACCTAGGTGTTTGCTTTCAGCCGCCCACTTGGACACTCAGGAAGCTGCCTAGTGGAGCTTAAGACTTCTAGGGGCTGGAGAGCTGGCTGAGAAGTGTGGGTCAGCTGGATCCGGGTGAATATTGACCCCGGGAGAGGCGCCCTCCTCCAGGGGTAAGGGCTTAGGAAAGTTTTTTTTGGGGGGGGGGGTTGTTTGTTTGTCTTTTTTTTGGGGGGGGGGGTTGGTGCTTGTGTCTCCTGGAAGCTCCAGCTGGGCTGCTTCCTATGCACCCTGTACTAAAATGAAGGAAGAATTACAGTCTGGCTCTGGCTCTGAGGCGGTGGGGATTGTTCTCAGTGACCTGCAGGATGTGCTGGGGGCTCAAGAATACTATCTGTAGTCATCAACCCCATTGGTGCCCAGCGGAGGCCCACAGCAGTCATTGGTGTCCCTTTTCGCTGCAAAGCTGTGAGGGATGAGAAGAAACGATTAAGAAACTCCTGTTCCACTTTCTATGATTTTTCTTTCCAGCCATTCGTCTCGTCACGTCTTGGCAACTGCACCCGTCAGTGGCACCTGGTACTTCTGATCCATGCCTTCTGTACTGTTTACATTAGATGCTTACCATGGGATAGGAAGACTTGGAACTTGCCTATATGACCCAAATGTGCACAGGGGAGTTGGAGTTTCCTTTGGGTTCCCAGTTTCATTAAGAAAAGTGTTTTTAATATGGACCCAGAAGGAAACTTGAGAAAACGCTTATTAAAATATGAGATTTAAAAACATCAGTGTGGGCAAGATGTTGGGGGAGGGATAGGCAGAAAGAAGAGAAGGAGGGAAAAAGATGCCTATTAAGCTAATGATCAAGGTCAGAGATCCTGAGAAAACCTGAGTCGAGGACACATGCTTAGGAGTAAGTAGCCTGAGAGGGTCTGAGCTCAGCGGGTACACACGCATTTTAGCTCTTGTGAACTAGGGCAAAAGATTGCACCAAGGACACATAATTTGAAATAGACATAATAATAGCTTAGCAAGAAAAGAAAAGCATTCCAAAGAGTGGCAGTGGAGTAGCTGAAGACCAGGAAAGAGCCATTGGGCCACCTGACCCACGACCCAAGCACCCATCTTTCCCAAGTTTATATATCACATGGTTTTCCTGGGATGACCCGTTTCTTTATTTAAAATAAAATTAAGAAATGGCCAGATGATCAGGGATTCTATCATACCCCACAGGGACTTCAGAGGCCCATCATTTTTTCACACTCCATCTAAGTCTTCGTATTAAAACCTCAGTGCCAGCTACCATTTCTACAACATTCACTACATTTACAAGAATTGTTTCACTGATTCTCATGAGATAAACAGTATTTCTTACAGGTTTATGAAGGCATATATACCATTGAGGCAGGGAGTGGGCCCAAGTATTAGGTAGCTAGTTTATTCAAATTGAAATATTCCCTCTTGGTGGGAGAAAGGAGGTCCTTAGGGCTCAACTGACCAAGCCTTTAATCCCAGAATTCAGGCAGATTTCTGTGAATTCAAAGCCAGCCTGATCTACACAGTGAGTTCCAGGACAGCCAGGGCTACATAGAGAAAGCCTGTTTCTAAAAAGCAAGCAAGCAAACAACCAAAAAAGACTCAAGTCAGGAAGCTCATAAAACTTACAAAACCTAGGAAGCCCAGATAGGTACAAGACTCTTGAGATCCTTCCCCAAAATTACACAGACAGGAAATAATTGCAAAGAGAAAGCTAACTTCTTCAGTGGAAGTGCCTACCAGCTGGGCAGGGAGTTCCTGAAAGGCAGCTTTGTGAGTCATCATTCAAGCTAAGGAGGCCTTTCAGGATGCAACCAATTTCCAAATCTCTCATGCTCCTCTAATCTTGACATGAGGCTCACATTACCCCTATATTGTGTAAAACTGTGTTGCTGTTATTTCAGATCACCTAATTACCCTGGGAGACTCCCCTACACGAATAGCTTTTGGTTCCATTTAGACTGTCCCTGTGCTTAGGTGAATTCATGAACAGCATCATCCTACAGTACAGATAAAGGAGTTCTTCCTGAGAGGAGAAAGGGTCCCTCTGTAAATTCATCTCAGTGGACTGAAACTGAAGGAAGATCCAGGTATCCTACAGTTATATGAGGGAAATCAGACTTTAAGACTTCCCTGACACAGCAGACAGAATAAAAGGCTGAACTCCCTCACATGGACCCTACTAAGAAAGGCAGATACCCAACACTACAATGGCAATAACCCATCCATCATCTTGTCACCTGATTGTGTATGTGGGAAGACTGACTATGTCTGTGGCTCCAGGTTAGCTCCTTAGCTCCGTCCCTGCCACGGGCACAGCCTAATTGAATTACTTGCTGTCTGTCCTTTTCCTTGTTTGTCTGGACCTGCCATCCAGCTATCTTCCCAGACATGTATGGTACTGCCTTCACATTATTTCACTCCTGCAGCTCAGCTCAAACTACGTGTCCTCATGACAGTCCATCTTTGGGGAGAGATCACATTCTGGTTACCACGGCACTATGCTCTGAATGAGAATTGTTGAACGGCTCATATTGTTTGCACACCTGTCCCCAGCTGGTGGTTCGGATTTAGATCATTGTGGACCATTTTTCACATGAGACCCAGTTGGCATGGCTGTAGGGTTGAGCTTGAAAAGTCCACCTCAGCTTCCAACCTAAGCTCTGTGTCTCCTGACCCACCAAGAGATAAAAAACTGAGTTACAAGTGCCCATAAATCCCATTGGACAGTGTCTTCACTACCACGTACCTGTGAGACTAAACAAATACTTTCCTGCCTTCAAGTTGTTTCTTGTTACATATACAGTCAGAACAATGAGAAAAGTAATTAATACACAAATTAGTACACCCAGTTTCAAAAGTCAGATTTAATTCCTAGCCTATATCTATCTTCTTAACACAAGCAGCCTGCCAACAGGCAACAGAAAATGCCACTATCAGCTCATGGTTAACACAGCAAGAAAAAGGCAATGTGTTCATGGATTGCCCAGAAAATTAATTAGAACAAGAGCGGGTCCCAGTGCATGCTCCCTTTAAGCCAGATCACCATCAGAAATGAAAAAGCCATAATGGCATTAAGCCTTCATGGATTAGCTTACTGCAGGTAGGTGAAAAACAAAAAATAAAAAGGGAAGGGAGAGACAGAACTTCTGGGAAATGTTACTGCTATGGAGGATGCGAGGCTGTTTCTTCAGCTTATCTCTGGGGAGCAGCTTAGACCTTTGTTTCTTCATTGTCTTTCTTGTTTTCTGAGGAAGAATCATTGCACTCACCCGAAAATCAATCCTGAGAAGCCAGCATCCTTCCCCTGCCATCCCACAGGCATTAACAGCTTGTGTGGCAGCCCCTCGGAGGCATCTTTCCCCTTCTCTCATTTCAGTCTTCTGGTTATTGCAAATCTCTCCCATGTTATGACCACATGCTTTCTCATCTGTTTCAAATAACGCATCTCAAGACTTTTAAAGAAAACCTTCCATTCTCACCATAGGACTTTCCCGCTTCCCTTCATTTTGAATGTGGTGATCTTAAATAGGGGGGAAAAAAAGAAGCCATGCAAAGCCTTGGCAATAAACACAAAGTAAAGCAGGACATGGATTGGGGGATGTGCTGGAGAAAGCCTAGGGCTCCCTGTTTGGAATACATTAGTGAGATTTAAGCAGAAACATCCCAAGTCTCCATTCAGCCTTAAGAAACGGGTGCACTTTCCAATTCTTCACTCCCACACTTCATCCTGAAAGGAAGAAACAGAGACACGGATGAACAGAGACCAAATGAGGACAAGCCTCCCTTACAGGAATAATGGAGCCCTAGCTCAGAGTTCTGGGAGTGGGCTGTACACTGTTAGAGAACAGCCCTGGAGGAACCAGAGACCAGAGCCTGCTCCCACTGTAAACCTGCCTGGTGACCTAGAATTAAAATGTCACTTCCTGCAGTGACATTTATCTCATACCTGCCAGAGACTGGACACTCCTCTATTCTTTTTAGATACCAACCATACCACAGTAATGGTACTTCCATAGCTTAAAAAGTATAGCAAACTGGCCAAAGGTCTTTGCAAAGTTGGAGATGCAATTATATAAATATATGGAATTTTCTTATTAATAATATAATTAAGGGTTTTCCCCTCTATAGTACATGGAGCATATATGTACTATACCCATGCTTATAATTACTCTTGCTGTATCTACACACACACACACACACACACACACACACACACATACACACACACGGGGGAGGGGGAGAGAAATAGAGAACAAGAGAGACAGGAAGACACAAAAGACTTTGTGGACCTGTTGAAGTCACTTACCCTGATCATTGATGTACTCTAGTCCTGTTCTCCTAGGAAAAAACCTCCAATCCCTAAAAAGGTCATGAATTTCCAATACCTGGGCAGTGGGACAAGGGCAAGATGTCGTAATAGCAGGTTATGGTTATGTTGCACTTTAAACAGGATGGCTTGACCTTTACAGCTTAGAATATGGATCATGAAGCTAAACATTCTGCTAGCAGAAAGTCTAAATTGATCCAAACTATATGGAGGCAGTTTGACGACATTGTAAGTGGCCAAGTCCTTTGACCTTGAGATTCTACTTTTAGAACAACTATTTCTATAATAGCTATATTTTCTAGCGAGAATAACCTAAATTTCCATCAATAGGAAATTGGTTAAGTAATTATTATTCTGATAATAAATACTATATAGACAGATAGTGTTCTTGTGTTCAAGTTGTTCACTATTTGTGTGTATGCAAAAGTTTCCAAAGGAAATGTAAATTAACTAGAAATACAAACATCCCTACATCAATATTCTAATAAATCATAAAACTACACAGTGATAAAGAAACAACTAAAATAAAGGTGATATGAAGAAAAAATATAGAAACCCATTATCTTGTAATGAATTAAAACTATAGATTTTTTTAAAGAGTTTTAAGGGAAATACTTTACATAGTTAAGCAAAGCTGCTCTTAGAAACCATAGGTTATTAAATAATGAAACTCCTTTCTAGGAGTGGGATACTTTCTTGTCAGTTGCTGGCCAGAAAGAATCCAGGCCCTCTGTGTTAGTTTAAATATAATTAGCCCCCTTAAGGTCATAGGAAGTGGCACTCTTAGGAAGTGTGGCCTTGTTGGAGGAAGTGTGTCACTGTGGAGATGGGTTTTGAGGTCTCCTATATGCTTAAGCCACGCCCACAGTGTGAAACCCTCCTATTGCCTGTGGGTCAAGATGTCAAATTCTCAGCTCCTTCTTCAGCCTCGTGTCTGACTGCACACTGCCATGTCCCACCATGATAACAATGACATCTAAAAATGTAAGCCACCCCAATTAAATGTTTATCCTTTATAAGAGTTATCATGGTCATAGTGTCTTTCCACAGCAATAGAAACTCTAACTAAGACACTGCATAGCCCCCCAAATCTCTTACCATTAAAGCTTATGCACCAGACATAGTTGATAAGACCATATGGCTGAAGGTACCGTGCCGAAGACAAAACACACCTTGCTTTCATAAACAAGTTGAAACTGAACAGGAAGCTTCCTTCATGCCAATTAGCTTTCACAGTTACAGACAGTGTTTGTCTTAACCAACTAGGAGCCCTTTAAACTATGAGAGTGACCTTTCGGGGGGAAAAATGTGACCGCTCATGCAATCGTGGCACTATACTAAGGGGATAACCAACTTCTGCCTGTTTGAATTTGAGGTCTCCTTCCCAGGAGGAAATCCATGTCTGGTTCAGCACACCTAGTGAAACACTAATGGGAGGGAGCTTCTAAACACTTTTGGAAACTTAAAACTATTTGGACTTTCATTCCACACTCCCTGTCAGAAGCCAGTTTGAGATACTGAAATTCCAGTGGATGTCAGCTAGTTCCCTGGATGGAGAAAGACCTAAAGATGCCGGGAATGTTCATGTATTCGCTAGCTGATGTACTTATAAAGAAAAAGGTTTATTTTGGCTCATGGTCTTTCAGACAGAGTCATTTGGAAAAAAGCGTTTGTCTCTTCTTCTTTCTTGTGGCACCAGGAATTGAACCAATTAGGCAAGTGTTCTATCACTGAACTACAACACCAACCCTGGAACTGCTTTTGGAATTTGTATTGCCTTTCTGGTCATGCTCAGTCACCTGGCTGTATGCATCAGAATAGGAAGAAGTTATGTGATAAGAATTTGGATTCCAGTACAGGTGTTAAATTTGGGGCTATTATTACAGTAATTTATCATAAGCAGGAACCAGTCCTAGTTTGGGAGTTTGGAAAAGCTAAGTTTGATGTAGCTACCACTTGCAGTGTATTAGTTAGAATCACTTAATTTTGATCCATGATTTTTGTATCTATAAGATGTTGGCTGCAGTGCATATTCACGGCGGGAAACAATTGTTCAAGAGTAATTCAGATCAGTTTCAGTAAACCCACGCTATGGTTGTTATAATAATGTCATAAGAGGACCCAGTTGAGCATCCTCAAGTGTTTGTTTGAAATAGAGTCATAGCATGGTGAACCATTAGAGATTATGGGGAGACCTCCTCCTGAGCTATGATGGGTTACATTAGTGTAGGGCTGAAAGGCAAGATCATTATTTTTAAATTTCTTCTGAGAAGCACAAGGCTTCTTCTGATAAGACTCAGGTTTTCCACTCACAGAGGTTTCTCTTTTACACTTTGGTTTAGAACAAATTAGCTTCCTATCAGAAAGTTAGGCCGTCAATACTTAAGGAAATTATCTACACATAACAGCACACATGCCCTGCCTCTCAACATTTAGACTTTAAAAGCAAAGGAATCTATTAAAATTGTCTGGATGGCCTAAAATTTCTATTACAACAGTCTATTTGATTGTCCATATTCTCTTTTTATTTTCCTTTTTTTAATTATTTTTATTTTTTAAAAATTTTTTTAATCTATGTATCCCCCTGCTTTCCCTCCCTTCCCTCCTCCCAATCCCTCCCAGTCAACCTTCAGCCTCCCCCTCCCCATCCACTCATCCCCTCCCCTAAAAGGGCAAGAAGTCCAAGGTGGGTCAGCTCAGCATGGTACATCCACTCCAGGCAAGTATGATTTATTCATCCCAATATCAAGACTGGGTTAGGTGTTCCTCTACAGGGAATGGGCTCCAAGATGCCAGCCCACACACAGGAACACAGTCTGATTCCACCCCCGCCCCCAACCAGGCTCCACATACTGCTCATGCCAGTCGATAGTTACCTACCCTTGGAGTACCTAGCTCCTTTTCCCGATGGTTCCCCAGTGGCATTCTTGATTCAGTGAGCTTCCCAGAGCTCCAGCCACCATCACTGTGGGAATTTTCCTCATAATCCCTATCCCCTTGCTCTTATAGACTCTCCTTTTCTGCTCTCAGCTGCACCAGGAGCTCTGCCCAGTGCTCAGCCATGGATCTCTGCTTCCACCTCTCTTCTTCGTTGATGTAGGTTCTGTGATGACACTTAGGACAAGCCCCAGATTTACATCTGACCTGGGGCAAAACATGGTACAGGAAATAAGAATAGTGGTTCCTTTTGGGCTCAGGTACTATTGACTTAATAGGCATGAAGGAACCTTCAATCTGCACAAAGCTTACAAGATAGCAATTGCTCTAATGAAAACACACAATAAAAATACACTCATGATTACAGTTTTGTAATACTGTAATATTTGCAAAATATAATTTGATTATGTAACAAGACAAAGCAAAAGTCCAAACTCCAAAGGAATAATAAAAAGATATCTACTAAAGAGATAACAATTAATTAAATTATAGAAAAACCTGAAGTATTGAAAATTAAAATCCTAATGGATAACCTGCAGAGGAGACAAGGAGAAAGATATGCAAAGGAGAAAGTCTTAGCTGGAATTGCAAGGAACTGTTTTCTTTGGAAAATTTCTATTCCAACGAAAGAATAGCCAATGCCCTGAGAATGAAGCTATCGGCCAAACATAAAATCTATCTTTATGAAATTTATATTTCCATTTCAGACATATTGGCAGGGTGAATTTCAAGCACCCTGGATCCAGTGCAGAACCTTCACTTGCTGTGTGTCTGCGGAGATTAGGTTCAGTAAGAATCATGAGCCATAAGATTTGGGAGATTCTGGGTTGTTGAATGCATCTGCCCAGGATGAATATGTCCATGGGAGCAGAAGCATCCTTCTGTTCTTGGTCCCTTTGTCTCTCCTCATTGGGCTGGGTAGCAAATTAGTAAACATATATAGAATGTCCTTCTGAGCTTTTGGAACCAGGCTAGCAAAGAACACCAGGCCTTGGAAATGATTCTGCAAGGAAAGTCATTGCCACCATGCCCAGTGACCTGAGTTCTATTTCTGAGACCCATATGATAGGAAAAGTCTCCTGCACATTTGCTTCTGACATGCACACAATTGCTATCACATACTACCAAATCCCCAGTCTACATAATAAATAACAAGTAAATAAAAGATGTAAAATATCATTAAAAATACAACCTGTTTAAAGTCAATGAATCACACACAAATATGAGAGGTCCAGGCATGTTAGCCACCTAAAGGAGTTTTGTGGGACCAAACTCTTTAAAATGAGGAGTCTGGCCCTCATTTCTAATAGGTATCATCATGTTGAACCAATTTATAGGTTATCTAGTCAATACAGTCCTGAGAACTGAGCTGAGTTGTAGGGAAAGCCTTGAGCATCTGGTGTCTGAGTTCTACTGTGCTGAGACAAAGTGACTTCAAAAGAGTTGTTTAGAATTCCTAGAAATCCATCCTGAGTATTGAGTAGAGAGTTGGGTATAAGCCTCATATTAACAGTGCCCTTTGTTTACCCGCCTCCCCCATGGTCTAGAGTTTTGATAAAAATGGATTTTAAACACACACTCTAATGTTTAGAGTGGGATTGGTATCCAACTTCAGTTGGATTATCAGTGAGATAATTCACTTCAGTATCAGGTCTGAAAATCTCATTATAAAAGGCATAGAAAATAACTAAATAGGTAGATATATTTTTTTTTGCAAAGTGCCTCTTAACCTATTTATAAGAAAATCTACATTCAATAGTACCCAGACCTGACTGTTGTATAAATAATACAAACCAGAGTCTTTAGCCTGTGCACGTATATGATGATGTTCATGGATTGTTCCATGGGCCAGAAATTTCAGACCCAGCTCAGTCCAAGGGCTGATGCCACAAGTGATAAAACTTGTCCCCTCTGCCACCTCTTCGTTTGTGTTTTGGGCTCCTCTCTTTGTCTGTCTGCTTATGTTCCTTAAAAAACAAAACCCAGAGGCTTCAGTTTTGTCTTATGTCTATATGGGGTGATAACAAGAGACCTCATTATCAGCTTGCCGTGGCTCTCTATGATCTTATTCTGACTCTCTTGAAAGAGAATTCATGTGGAATCTGTATTTTGTCACTGCTGCCCTGTGATTTCAGCTTCTTAGTTTCTATAAAATACTCATTGGCTTATTCCTTAAATATTTAATGATAATTGAGACTGAAGATATTTTTCTATAAACAACTTGCCTGGGTTTAATGGAAATGACATCGTAGTGGTACAGGTAGGCAGGTAAACAATCTCACCATATCCTGATCGGTGCCACGGGGTCTGCTGTGGCCCCCTCCTGAATCAAATTCATCTGGTACATAATTAATAAAACATGAGTTCTCTGTCAATGAGTTGGAGAGCTCCAGATTTCCATAGTGCTCAGGCATTTCCTACAGAGCAGACATGGCCATTTCATTTGTACTATAGAGGGACTGTGGATTGTACTGTTAAGATGGATACCAGAGGGGGTTATGCAAGCATTCTGCAGTGGCATAGGATCTCACTGGAATAAGCAGGATGCAAATGATGCATTTTTTTCTTCTACCATTGACTATTTTGTCTGTTTTCTCCCTCATAGTTAAGTTGCTAATAAATACAGGAAAGAAATACAAACCTCTGAACACTCAGAGGAATTGAAATTGTCTAAGGCATTATTCAAATTAAATCTGTATTGTCTACATTCTATTTTGGCTGTTCCCAATGATGACTTCTGCAGTTTTCACCATATGCAGCAATCATTTCTGCCATTTCGATTACATTCTTGCTTTCTCCAAGGCCAAACACGTCAGAAGGTCTGTGAAGAATCTCTCACTGTCTCTACATATTCTTACTTACCTGGATCAGTAGAGCAGCCTCCATCAACCTCCTTTCTCTACTATTGAAATGAAATAGAGAATGTCTTTGTTTATTTACTTATTTGTATTATACAGAGAGAAGCAATGGAGGTATTAGTTGATGTCAGGAATATTGCAGAATTTCTCTTGCCAAGCATAGAGGGCTCTTACATCTTCATTTGTGTACAGTTTAGATGCAAAAACAGAGTGTTTGTGCCTGATTGTTGAAGTGGAATATCTACCAGGAGATGAGGATGTAATTGACTTATTGTCAATGGAAGAGGGTATGATTTTGTGTGTGCACACATGCATGTGTGCATGTGTGTGTACATCTGTGCGTGTGTGTGCACATGTGTGTGTGCACATGTGTGTGCTCATGTGTGTGCATGTGTGCTCATGTGTATGAGTGTGTGTATGTATGTGTGGTTCTTGTGTGCATGTGTGTGTGCATGTGTGTGTGTGTGCGTGTGTGTGTGTGTGTGTGCTTCATGGGGAAGGATGATTGGAAAGAAGTTTGTATATGTGTATGTTCATGTCTGGGGGTGTTGGTGTGCATGCATTTCCATGTGTGGTTATGTGAAAGTCAGGGGTGTCCCTATCTCTCTGCTCTCAGAACCTCAAGCCAACCCTGAATTTTCATCTTGACTTCTTACTGCTCTGAACTAGACTAGGACAAGGAGAGAAACATATACTGAATCTCTGAAATACTGATCAACATTGCAACTTCCTCTACTCACTCAATTTCTTCTTCCTTTTTTGATTTTTAATTTTATACTATCGTCTCTGGTGTATGCATCGTCTCTTCTTGGATGCAAAAATCAGGATTAGCTGCTTTTTTATTTTATCATTGTTGCATGACCTTTTAAAAGGATATGTAACATTCTCTTAACCCCAGAGGGCAGGCAATGAAAACAGACCAAAGAAACAATATACCGAAAACTAGCTTGGTGAATCCAGAAGTTTATTAGACTTTATAATCCAGGAGCAAGTTTGACTCAAAGGCACCAATGTCGCTGAAAAGCCCACTCTGTGTGACTGACAACCTATGAAGGCTGCATCTGTGGAACTCTCTCCCCAACTTATAGGCAGCCCCATCAAAAGAGTTTCTCTACCCTAGCAATTCTTTTCTAGATAGATAGCCGGGGGTAATTACCGTATGAGTCTTAGATCTTAGTGAGATACCCAGTCTCATAGATTTCATGGCTCCCTCAATTTTATCACTGCCATGGGCCTCCCTTCTCCCTTCACAGGAACAGTGTGATACATGTGTCTGAGTGACTGGAAAGGACATTGTTTTATCTTTCCCTTCTCTCCTCAGTGAGAGCTACTTGCTATTTGAGTCTATGAAATTGAGGAACACGAGCTTTTTGAGGCAACTATACTCCATCTGTGAATCTATATTTCTCAGGCTGTTCTGTGCCTAAGTGGCTTTGCTGCCATCTCTAAGATCTAACTCTGTCCTGTTGCTCACTAGGCACCACACTAACCCTGCAGTTCTCTCAGCCAGCCTCGCTTCAGCCCAGTGAACACATTGCTGGTTCTCACCTGTGCAGTCTTCAGCATCTCCTGCCAAGTCTTGGTTAAGGGAAACCTCAGAAACAGGAACAGGAAACATAACCATGGATCAAATTTCCCTGATACAGATCTGTCCCCTGTGCTACCTGCAAGCTCTCACCCACTTCTGATTCCCCTCTTCCCTGTGGCCATATTTTCACTCTAACTCATTGACCTTGGGTGCCCTTGAATTGACTCCTGTTCATTGCAGTAGATTTCCAGCTTGCCAAGGCCTATCTGGCTATAACTAACCTTAACCTGTCCCAACTGCCTGTTACCTTAGCTTGCTTTTTCCACTCTGGGTTGCTATCTTTGGCTCCAACCCTAGGTTGACTTCAGCCACCAATTCCCCGAGGCAGACATTTCCCAAGCTGCACCCTTTACATCCCTGTGAATGGCCTTGGCATCCTGGCTGAAAGAAACTCTGAATAAGGAGAAGCAAGGAAAAGAATTATACTTCCTGAATGGAGTGGTGTGCTGATGCATTTTGCAGGTAGAGGAGCCATATACTGAGATTCCTGTGTATTCTTCACCTGCATAATCTCAGTGGTTTGCTGTTTCTCATGCCAAAGCATCCAACTTTCCAACAGTTTTTCCACGCAGTTGCAGTCTGTCCAGAAACAGATGGCTGCACCTAGCTCCAGGAGTACTTTTGGAAGAAAAGACTAAAAGCCATACATGATTCAGAGACTGGCTTCATATATTTTTTTAAAAAAATAATAAATTAAAAAAATCACTTGTGTATCTTTAGGGAACTCCCTCAATTCTTCCAAACATCAATTCATCCATATATTTGTATCAAAAATCCACTGAACAATTGTTTGTTTTCAATCCGAGACCACCCATGGAATGGACCATAGAGTTTTCTGGCTGACTCAGAGGAGATAGAAGGATCAGAGGAAAAAAGGGGCTAAAAACATGCACGGGGTCTCCAAACGGAAAGGTAAAAAGAGGGCAAAGTGATCTTTGCTCTGTTGATTCATGGATCAATCAGGTTTATTCCCTGATATTTGGCTCCCAGTCTTTATGAAATAATAATACATTAAAAGAAGCCACAATAAACTATAGTCTTCCAAATAGGAGATATCTCATTTTTATGGGACTGAATCCCTCAATAAATGCTCAGTGAAATGCTCCAAATCAAATGTTAAACTAGTTTAACTCATAAATCGATAATAGTAATAATAGATGTGCAAACATGTTCTTGTAATAAACTAGGTTACTGTTGTGTATATGAGCATAATAATCCACAGAAACAACCCGGGTGAGGAAAGGCTTATTTTAGATTGCAGTTTCAGTCAGTCGATCATGGCAGGAAAGGAATAATGGGGAATCTTGTTGATTCCTGTCTTCAAGAGTGGGCAGTGAAGGCTGTTTGTTCATAGCGCAGAGATCCTGAAGCAGGGAATGAGGTAGGAACCAGAAATGGGAGGTGCCTTCCAAGATCCATCCCTGGTGACTACTACTGGCTAGACCCCCACATCTTAAA
This sequence comes from Phyllotis vaccarum, assembly GCA_033318265.1. Lineage (NCBI taxonomy): Eukaryota > Metazoa > Chordata > Mammalia > Rodentia > Cricetidae > Phyllotis > Phyllotis vaccarum. The sequence goes on from JARWLC010000014.1 coordinate 26,079,858, forward strand.
GCATCCATAGCCTCCCCAAACAGGGCAGCTAGTTATGATGAATTATGTGAAGTGTGAACCTATGGTGGATGTTGCAGATTCAAACCATCCAACTTAACACCAAAGACTGTACAGGCTTGGAGATTTCTCATATTACAATCCCTTGATGTTTTAGGCCTCAAATCAGGCATGGCTGAAAACCCTTCACTTGCTCTCCTATGTCCCTCAGGTTTATCCCTACTTCCATTCTACCATATCCTTGTCCAAAATCTACACAATAAACTTCTTGTAGGCTAAACCACATAGCTCATGTCTTGGTCACCATATATAATATTATATACTACATTTAGCTCATGTCAAACTTACATGCTTTAGATGTATTAAGCCATTTGATTAGTTATAAAAATCTATGACATAAATATTGCTACTACATGATGCATCTTTATAAAAATAGAAATACAGGTATGAGAATTGAAATAACCTTCCTCAGGTACCCCACAGAGGCAGAGCTTGGACTTATGCCCAGACAAATTAGTCCCAACAGTCACATTGTTAAAACTGCATTATCTTTCCTCAGCCAGAACAAGTAGGTTAGTGACTGAGTAAGTTGCTCTACTTGATATGTGTCCTTTTTATTACCTCTTGCCACAGGCAAGATGATAATGTGAAAAAAAGATCATAATTAAACATTCATAAGGTATCAGAATAGAATTTGCTACTCAATCTGCAAATGCTTTTGGTGGAAATCAGAACCTACATAATTATCTAACCAATATGTTCTTCAATTGCAACCAATTAAAAAATACAGTTCTCTGTCTATAAACACTAATTCCTAGCTATATTTAAATATAACCATTTCTCTATTTTTGTATTTTTAATTTTTGGTATGGAATGTTGATTTTAAAGTTATGCGGATATTTCTGTGACATAGGTAACAGAGTGCCAGGGAGGAAAATAGAAATGGACTGCTTCCCTGGCCTCAAGTTCTGTGAAAGCCAACACTGCTTGAGCTCTGTGTTCTCCCATGCTCTGACTCGGAAATTTACTTGTTTTGATTTGGATTATAAATATACCTCAAAGGCCATGTGCAGAAGGTGTGGCCCTGAACTTATGGTGCTATTGAAAAATGGCAGAAATATCAAGAAGTAGGCAGAGGGAACCAAGGAAGTTAGATCCCTATGCTGTAAAAGGGGATATTGGGACCTTGGCACTTCTTTCTCATGGCTTCCTATTTAGCATGAGATGAACAACCTGCTCCACTATGCTCCTGCTGTGACATACTGCCCTCACCAGATTGCCGTTAATGAAACCCGAAAGCATGAACCAAGAGAAATCTTTCCTTATAAACTGATTATCTCAAGTATTTTGTCATAGTGAAAAAGAAGAGAAAATAACACACTACCCAAGGGCTTCTGGGTAAACTTGGAAGGTACAGCTTTAACTGTTCTGTTCACAGAGATGCATTCTCTCCGGCACACTGCCCACTACACAGCCCCTGCTTTACGCCAATCACCATGCACATACTGAATAAACACTGCTATTCTACTTATGTTTCATTTGCTCTCACAAATATCCTGACCCAAAACCTCAAAGGGAGGGAACAAGTATATTTAGCTTACAATCCTAGGTCATGGTCCACCGCTGAGGGAATCGGGCCAGGAACTTGAAGACAGGCCTGCTTGCTATTCCATACAGTATGACTTCATAACAGGCAACTCCCATCACAGCCAAAGATGTACAAGAAGAGTGTTGGAGGAAGCTGTTTGTACCGGTCCACAGGCCAGCTGATACTAAGCTAATTTTTTATGAAGTTCAGAGATACCAGCTTAGGAATATCACCACCCATAGTAGGCTGGGCTACCTATATCAATTAACAAGCAAGACAATCTCCCACAGAGGTGCCCACAGGCCAATCTAACTTCTTAGGCGATTCCTCTGCTTAGCTGAGGCTCTCCCTTCAGATGTCTCTACATCAAGTAGACAAGATAAACAGGGTAAATTGGGATGTATCAGTCTAGTGTATGTATTTTGATGTGCATTTCCCATCCTGGGTATCTCATTTATTCCTGTGTTCTCAAATGTCCTCTGAAAGTATCAGGTCTCATCCTTTTTGCCCGGTTTATATCTCTGCACTGAACTGTTCACCAAATTATCTCACCCAATTCTTGGAATAACATATTCAAGGCAGAGCAAATAAGGTTCCCTTTCAAATCTGGTTCTCTTGAGGAGGTCAGAGGAGAGGAAGGGTCACAAACCTACTCTAAAGAGAATTCAAGAAGTCACTCACACAGATCATCCCATCTTTGCACCTTCTACCTAGTCAGTGATAGGTATAAGCAGCCCTGTTCCCACCGCTTCCCACCACCGTAACTCAAGATACCACCTCCCACATCTGGACATCTCTAGGAGCCCCCTAACAGAAAACCCGCTATGATTTCTGCATTTCTCCAACCTGCTCTAACTCAGCAGATTCAATAGAAAAATCATTTCCTGATGTAAGCTCTTGCAAAGCCTTCGAGATGCTTTGAAAACAAAGACAAGGACTTTACAGTGCTGCCCAATTCCCCGAGTGGTTCTGCTCCCGCAGTGTCTCAGGCTCCTCTAGTCTTGGCATATTTGACCTCTGTTGTTCTCAAGACCTTCATGAGTTCATCAGATGTGCTGAGTTTTGCTTGCTTCTCTGATGCATTATACATGATGCTTCCTCTGTGTGGAATTCTCTTTGCCCTTTTATCCAGTTAATCTCAGGCTCACTTGGGGACCTCATCTTGAATGAGAAAAGTCACACATAACCACCTGTAACTGCAGACTAGGTTATGCCCCCTAACATCTATTTTCATAACACAATGAAGTTCCTCTATCCCATTGTACTATCTGATATATTTTGCATCATTGTCTTCATTAGAGTTTATTTTGTGTATGATGACTGGTTTGAGTCTGTCTCTTTTATAGATTCTAAGCTCCATGAGGTCAACATCCCTGCTGCTGTGGCTCTGATAGGTTAGAGGACAGTAGTAACCATCTACATCTGAAATCCACGTTTCCTTTCATCCATCCAATAACTCTGCAGGGGACTACTAATGCTACCCTTTGGTAGATGAGAAAGCACAGTGTTTGGAGAGGAGAGGTCACTTTTGCAGGTGACATAAGACAAGGCTAGTATATAGCTTAAGGTCTGTGCTCAGTAGCTCAGTTTTTCTGAGCAACATTATCTCTCCGATTATTTAAAAGTTGACTCTTCTTAGAAATGAAGAAGGGCCATTATAAGTGCTCTATTTTTTTTCTTAACCATAACTGCCTACTAAGAAATTTCCCTAGCTCTTTTGTTCTTTATAAATTCCAAAAAGTAGCAATATCTCTTTGGTATTTCCTGGGAGTTCTTTTCGCTTAGCAAAACCAGTTGCTATCACTTCCCATTCCAAGCAAAGCCCACTAAATCTTCAAGAAAAGTCCTGATAGATTAAGACATATCTCAACCCATTGAATAGGAAATACATAGAGAAAGGAACTGGGTGGATTAAAGCAAACTGGGACAAAAACGAAGTTAATGAGATAAATTCAGGAACAAAGGAAACAGAAGGGATAATAGAGGAAGGAGAAGAGATATGTACAAGAACATGGGAAAGTAAGAAACCAAAGATTCCTCAGATTCCTGACAGTGTCAACTACAAAAGAGAAAAGATGCTGTTTAGTCTGTAAATCGAAACTGTGTTGCTTTGAGAGTACCAGAGAGTAACATCCAACAATCAAAGGAGCTGGTTATCATTCTATGTAGATTGTTCATGGAAGGATTTTATAATTGTTTAACCAAAGTTCAGTTTCACACTTGTTTCAAATGCTTTGTGGTTTTTGTTTTGTTTTGTTTTGTTTTGTTTTGTTTTTGTTTTTAAGCAATATGGGTGAAAGAAAGAAATTTAAGAAGTGAGTGATCTCCACATGTACTAAATTGAAATGCACAGTGTGTCGTCACCTCTTCCTAGCCACTGATCTTCTTTCCCAAGAGTAGAACCAGGTTCTTCTGCAAATCAACCAGGAGCAGAACCATTTTCCTAATCTAAATACATTCCTTGATCTATAAAGTAGAAATGTTGGTTCGAGGTTGGTTTTTCTCAGTTGATATGGGAATGTTTTTTTTTCTGTATACTGTGAAATCAAGGGATTGTTTTGGCCTGTGACGGGCATCTTAGAAGTAAGCAGGGAAACTGAAACATAGATAGGGGAAGGAGGGCAGAGTCAAGAGAGAGGTGTGACCCAGCCACCCAAGAATCAACATGCAAAGTAACACAGGTGAGCCATGGGCCATGTGGCAGGACAGATCAATGGAAATAGGTTGAATTAAGATGAAAGAGCTAGCTAGCAGTATGCCTGAGCCTTAGGTCAATCAGCATGAAATTAATGTCTGTGTGTTTCTTTGGGACTTTGGGATTGCTGGTCCAGATAAGCAGCAGCGGGCAGGTTTGAACTGTGGGGCTAGTCCAGGCCAGAAACCCCTTTCTATACTCAGTGCATTTTCCGAGCTCCTAGAACCTCAACAAAATATGAAAGTATGAAGGAAAAATTTATAATATAACCTCAAACTGGATGGGCAAATCTCTATTGCATTACCAAACGCATGCTTTTTCTTCATCTCTCCCTCCATTCCAATGCTTTAAACCTTAGGCATTTATGACAACAGGTCCCATGGAATGCTTCTTCTGGCATTATGTTTATTTAAGTGGACAGACTTTTGAAATCTTTAAAAATTAAAGTGATAATTTTCTAACTATTCCAAAAAGAATCTATAAACTAAGCATCAATAAACACAATATCAAATATGGCAAAACTTATAAAGAAAATCTAGCTGTTTGGGTATGGTTTTAGGCTTTGAAGAGGAAAGAAATTCCTAAATGTCCTTGGAGATTACTCCTATACCCCAGTTGCTCCAAAGGTAAAGTGCCTTGGTCAATAACAGCATCATTGATTATCCTGGAAATTCAGAAATTATGTTCTAGCAAATTCCTATTAGTTCAGAAACTCTGAGGTTGAGGATACAGTGATCAATTTCATTATGAATACTTTTAGATGTTTAAGACTTACTTCTGGGTATGTTTAAGTAGAAAATCTAGATGGAGCAGAATTAAGAAAAATAGATGATGATTAAAAGGTTCAGTGTGCATTAGTATGTTTTCATCATCAAAAATGAGAATAATGTTAAGTGTCCCATATGATATCACCAGTTTGGCCTACATAAAAAGTAGTATATAGCTCAACCTAAAAATAGTTCATTCTTGTGAGGCTAGCTAACTCATGCGAGAGAATAGAAGTCACTTGCACAGGACCTGACGTATGAATGCTTGATAAATAATAGCTTGTTTCCTTCCCTGGATACTCTACAACAAACTTAGTCCAAGTTTCTAGACTCAGAGATAAGTTATGAGTAATTCTAAGATATGCCTTCAGTGTCCAGGGAAAGTTATCAACAGGCAGTTCAGGCCATTTGTATGAGAGATTGAACTGTTGGCTAAGGACTATGTCACTAGTTCAGCTTTCTTGGAAAAAAAATAAGTAATTGTCCTCCAATAATTATGATGAGCTAGTTCAGTACCTATTTGCCTGTATGTACCTCTGGATCAAAAGAGTGCCAAAGTTTACCCCTACGTGAAGCTTCGTTCCAGCAATTATGTACCTGTTTCCAAAATGTTCTCTCCCAGTTACTTACCAACAGTCACACTCTCTCCCAGCAGTTTGTTGCTCTTGTAACATAACCAGTTTCTAGGATGGAAATCAGCACAGGCCTCACCAATGACTCAAAGTCAAGACAAAAACATAACACTCAAGCTCTTATTGGAGATCAAATCCAAGTGAAGAAGGATTCCATGCTTCTCCTGCTGCAGTGGCACAATTGGAACATCTGGTTTAATAAGTTGTGTGTAGAAGTGGTCTGGAAAGAAAAGGATACACTCATTCTGACTACTCTATATGAACCAGGTGAGCAGTAATGACTCGGGATATTAGGCTAAATTCACTTTTCAACAATTGACATCCTGAAAGAAAAAAATGTATATGTATACACACACACACACACACACACACACACACACACACACACACACACACACACACACAAATATATGTCAAGACAGAACAGGAGAGAAGAAACGAGAACAATAAGAAAGGAAACAGAAAGCTTTCCTCGGGTGAAAATGTTTTCCTCAAATTAAAATAAGAGTGTTTTAAAGATGAAAATTCTTCCAAATCCATTTTAATATTTGTTTTTGTCTTCTTCCAAAGAGGGTCTTACTATATAGTCCAGGCTACCCTGTAACTCACTATGTAGCCCAGGTTGGCCTAAAACTCATGAGGAGCCTTTTGCTTCAGTCTCACAAGTACTGGGAGTACAGACATCAGGCCCCTTGCTCAGGTAGTTACCATGCTCATCTTTACACTATTCTCTCTCCCATCACCACCCCTGCTGACCTATGACAGGAGGGAAGGAGGCAAATAAGAAGCAGGGGGAAAAGTGAGGAGCCTGTAGGTTTCTTTTCAGCACAAGGCTGACAAAATAACACTCACCTCGATTAGTGACGACTCATCAGCTATTCCTATTTTAAAATAACAATCCATACTTCCTACATGCTCCAAATCAAGAATGTGGTCAGAGCATCTGCTCAGATGGGAAACAGCACAGACACCCAAAAGGTCATTCTTTTCACAGCTTTCATTGACTTATCTGGAGAAAGGATTCATCCTTAGCTCACGCCCTGAGCACCTACCAGAGAGATCGGTAGCCATTCAGCTCAAACTCAAGGTTGCAATGCACTTAGAGAGTCCAGACTTTGTATTTTCTTCCTAATAAGACCTCAGTGCCAACCCTTTTAGTCAAAGCCATTTGTCTTGAATATTTCAAATCCATTACCTAGAACTGAAGGCCATGCCACTTCTCAAGCAAATTGGAATAAACACTACAACTTAGAAGGATCCTAAAACTGTTGAGGTCACTGGAACCAGGCTCTCCTAGTTAGCTTTCATTGTCAGCTTAACGCAGGCTAGGGTCACGTGAGAAGGGAGTCTCAGTTGAGAGACTGCCCAGGTCACACAGGGCGATGGGCATGTCTGTAGGGGATTGTCTTACTCATTAACTGATATAGGGGAGCTTAGCCCACCATGGGTGACACCATTCCCAAGCAGGTAGTCCTTCTGCTATATAAGAAAGTCAGCTAAGCTTGTATCTGTAAGGCAGGAGGCAGAATTCCTCCGAGGTTTCTGCTCCAAGTTCTTTCTTGAGTTCCCGCCAGGACTTCCCCTCAGTGATGTACTATGATATAAAAATGTAAGACAAATAATCCCATTTCTCCCCTCGGCCACTCTTTGTAGGAACATTTTATCACAGCAACAGGAAGGAAGCTAAAAGATGGACAAAGGCATACAGTGTGTGCCCTTTTTGCTTTGTTTTTCTCACTCGAAGATGGCAGTGTTGTTTGGAACACACATGCACGTCTGTTGATAAGGGCAGGGAGATGATTTCATTTGTTATCAAATCTGCTTTCATCTGCTAGTATTTTCTGTCATCCGGGTATTAAATTTTATTTCATTCTGAATAAAACACAAGTATTTCTTTCTGCTAATTATAAAAGTCTGAAAGTATTTGACATGCTTTTCAACCTGGTCTTTCTGACCCAGTCCAACAGTCTTAAACTAAGATGAATACACGTTTGACTTCAAGTCACGGTCAGTGTGTGTCTCCCACTCTTTTTCTTCCAATAGTACTCAAGAGCTCCTGCCCTTCATTTCATTTCTCGATTGACCCTCACGTACAGCCTTATAGAAGCACCATCTTAGCACACGGTATGAGTGGATCTTGTTATCAAGTTCAAGAGCACGTACTCAGCCAGCTCTCAGCAGCACATATGTATGCCCCACATGTATCTGAATCATTAAGTGTTAAGCGCCCTTGACTTCATACTCAGCCATACTGTTTCAGTGTAGGCCTCTTGCCGGTACTGCAGAGCGGGTAACTTAAATAACAGTCGTGCATTTCTTAAATTTCTTGAGGCTGAAGATCAAGACCTGGCTCTTTTCTAGGCACCTCCTTCCTTGTCTGGAAGGTGACTGTCCAACTTCTGTGCCTTCACGAGGACTCTCCACATAGGTCTTTTTTCATTCTCTCTTCTAAGAAGGGCACAGTTGTATTGGATAATGGGCAATATAATGACCTTGTTCAACCTTAGTTAGCTCTTGTGAAAGTGTATCTCAAGTCACTTTCTAATTTACTGGGAGCTAGGATTTCAACCTACCAATATGGAAGGGCCCAGCTCAGCCCTTAACACTTCCATACAGATATGAGAGAAGAAAACAGGAGAATAGCAGACACGTGACTAATTATCTTGAATAAATAAGAATGGGTAAGGAAAAAAATCTTCCTAAGGAAAGGGGATATTCTAGACTGCAAGTTACATAAAGCACAACAAGACTGGAGAGTAAGACATCTACTGCCTGGATACTACAAGCACCGTGCCTTGGTCCTGGGAACTTTGCAAGGCCTATGTAAATCACTGGGAGTTGAAATTTAATGGTTTCCAAATGTAAGAAGGAAATGGCAATGTTATGAAATAATAATATATACAATGAAGTGATCCTCCTGCTGTTTCTTGTTCTACACTGTCAAATATTATCTTTCTGAAACACACGTTAATAAGGATAGTGTTTACAGAAAATGCTTCTTTTCCTCATTTTCTAAAAAGTGATAATCAAAGTTTTCAAGAAGGCATAAAAGGTCAGCATTAAGTTTTTACTGGGCATCTCTTTCAGTGCTCCAGACACACCCTTCTTATGCATCCCCAAATATGCTATGTTCTGTTTGCCTCTGAATCCTTAAGTGTGGTCTGATCCTCCGAAAGCTGTTGGATTCATCAGATGCAAATACTTCATCTTTCATATCTCATCTTCAATGCTACGCCTTTTAAAATCTCCACCCTTTGACCATTTAAATTGCTTTTATGTGTTCTATAACTTCCTGCATTCATTTTTAAAAATGGTCCTTACCACCTTGTTTAATAAATAGCAATTCTCACATCTCTCTGTCACAAAACATACACATTCCTTGCATATGAGAAACACTACATCACCCATGTTTGGGCCAAACCACCATGTGGAACACAAACATAGTGAATAAGTAAGGAAATGAAGTAATTAGGGTTAGTAACTTTTAAGCTTTGAGAAACTACACACTTGCTCAATACTTTATCTATATTCAAATAATTACTAATGTTGGTATTGTTCAGTCCTGCGGGATGGTCTTTCTGTACGCTGTAAATGTGTGTTTTCCTCATTTGTTGACAATAAAGCTATTTTGGTCTACAGCAAGGCAGGATAAGGTTAGGCAAAAGAATCAAACTGAGGACTCAGAAGTAGAAAGGTATGTAGGGGATTGTGTTGCTTCATTGTAAATAATTGTCCCACCCACTGGTTTAATAAAAAGCACTCATTGGTCAAAGGCAGGCAGGAAGTGTGGGCGGGGCTACCAGACTAAAAAAAACTCTGAGAACGGGAAGCACAGAGCAGAATGCCACAGAGAAGCCGGAAGAAGCGGAGGACAACTATGCTGCTCTGAGAAAAGATACCCAGCCGCATGGTTGAACAGGATAAGAGTGATGGGTTAGATTAAGGGTAAAGAATTAGCAAGTGATATGCCCGGGCCTTAGGCCAATCAGCCTAAAACTAATTGTAAACATTTGTGTGTCTCTGAGGGACTGTGGGACTGGGGAAATGCGGGACTGTGGGTCTGCAGGTCAAAACCTTGAGGTTAGGCCCGAAAGTCCGGGCCAGAAACCTCCTACTATAAAGGTAGAGTTGGTAGACTAGAGCCAGCCACCCAAGAAATGAGATGCCAGAGAACTGGTAAGTCACAGGCCACATGGCAATGCATAGAATAATAGAAATGAGTTAGTTTAAATGTGATAACCAGTTAGTAATACTCTTGAGTCACTGGCCAAACATTTATAATTAATATTAGCCTGAGGCATAGGCCAAACACTTGTAATTAATATAAGCCTGAGCTATAGGCAAAACATTTATAACTAATGTAAGCCTCTGAGTGATTACTTGGAAGCAGTTGCAGGACAGGGAATGACAGAGAAACTGTTTAGAGTTGATGGTGTCATCTCAGAGAATGTTAAGAGATGACTGTTGGCTTGGATGATGCTTATCTTGGGGCTCTTCTTTGTCAACTACAGAAGATAATGCTCAGAAAAAGAAAGAGCAGTCTCTCCCTGCAGCCACTTCCACATTCGCTCATTACATTTAGCCTCATGCTCTCGGGAGTACATTTGTCACACAAATCTTTCCTGTACATTTCACAATGAGCGACAAAAAGGGCCTCCTTTACTAAAATACCATACTCAATTTTCCAATCAATTTCTCTCCTGTAATTAATAAATGGAATTACTGTCACTCCTTAGAGGTGAGGATTTGAATAAAACATGATACCTTCAAAGAATGGAGGTATAAAGGCAAAGCACAGGAAATGAGAGACGAGCAGCCACAGGTTTTGGAATCAGTACACAGGAGACTGATTCCTAACTATACATTTGATCTGGAATGTCATCTGAAAAAACTCCTAGCTGTCAAAGAGCAAGTGTCTTTCACAAGACCAATGAGCACCAATCACAGGCGTCAACTATAACTGTTCCAGGAACTCAACTTCTCTCCATTTGTTTGAAGATTAGGAGAAATAATTTTAAGTTAGAAATATATGTGTATATAATATATATGGACACAGAGAGAGATTCTATCTTATAGACTTGGTGAAAACAGAATACTCCTCTTGTGTGGGTTTACATTTTTTCTTTCTTCCTACATAACAACCCTTACTTTCTCAAGGAAGTTTGAACTAGAATGTAATGTCTTATATTCCAGAAGAGGCAAACTCCCTTGTTACATCAGTAGAGAAAACAAAGAAGTTCCAGCTCTAAGAAAGCTTAGGATATCAAAAACACAGACCTTTACAAGTTTATATTCTTACAAAAGAAGCAAATGCGAAGGAAGAGAGGATAGATGGAGGGAGGGAGGGGGGAAGGAGGGATGGGTAAATTAATGACTGACAGAAAACAATGCTAATAATTTAAAGCATTACCTTATGATTCTGATCAATGAAAGGAAACAATTAACCCAAAATTGTCCCAAATAGTAAGTCACAGAAAATATAGGAGTATCTCTACCCATCCAGGTTCATAAAGTGAAGAAGTGGCCTGTGACTGAGAAAGACACAGTACCAATAACGTGCCTATATCGGCATTCTCTCTGAAAACATTCAATCCTTTCACCAACAACAATTACAGAACTTGGTTAATCTGACTAGCAGTGAAATTTCTAAAAATGTATATAAGATTACATAGCACTTAACCGTATTTTAGATAATACCACTTCATTTTTATGGCTTAAAAAAAAAAAGTGCCCAATTTCCAGTATAGCCATTTTCTGTGATTTGTACTCTTTCTACGCTCTATGTGAAACAATAACATCTTTTAAACAGAAGGAAGAGAAAAAGATGGACAGCGTCTCCCAACTCCTTTTCCATTGATGGTTAGATCACACATAAGGTCAAAGTGTAGTATCCTGGGTATCCCAGTGGAAGGCCTGGCCGCAAATCCCATAATAACCAAGAGACACATCTATTGTTCCAGCACTCATGAAGGGAATTTAGTTGGCACATAACAAAAATTTAGCTTCCTATTCATATTTTTTTACTTTTTTCCCTCATTTTCATTTGCACTTCTGAATCTTCTCCATTTTCCTTTCATCTCCCCTTTACTGTTCTTTTTTGTTCCTTTTTTAAAGGAAAAAATTCCTTTAGTCACCTGCCAGATACCTCCTTTAGAATGAGCACTCATTCCTGCGTGCCATGTCACAGATCTGTAAGAGTTTCAAAATGGGCTTCTTGACAATGATTCCCACAATGGCAGAGGAGTCAACCTTTTTCTTGTAAGGGAGGATGTCAAACTACCCACAAATTACCACCATCTGCAACCAGCTTCGATTAATGAGAAAGTTACCTTGGAACCTCAGGGGTTAGCTTCTCAAGGGGTTTCCGAGTGGATTAAGAGAAGCAACCCTCCTCGAAGCTTGAGTCTTTGTCCGTTAAAATCATGAATAACCCGTGCTGTTTTCCATTGACTGAATGGAAACGTGCAAGCCTGAAGGTGATCAGTTTTAAAAGAACAGCCACTAACGAAAGCGACATAGGAAGGACCCTGCTACAGAACTGTAACAAAGCGCCCTTTTGAGCTTTGCTGGTTCTGAGATCGTGTCGCCCACGTAATGCGCACCATGATATGGAGGAGTCACCTGCCCTTTCTGTTGCAACAGAATAATGCTCGAGGCAGCATTTTCCAATGACTTGAGTCAACATGAAAGGGTAGGGACAAGAGAGACACGAAGAGAAATCAAAGTTTACGGCTCAACAGAGCCCAGGAATCTGGCAGGATTCAGTGGCCATAGACTCCCGTCAGCAAGAAAACAGACGGAAACAGAAGTTGCAAAATCCTCTGATGGTACAGGTGGCATTTGACCCTGTTTAAAGGTCAACCCAGTGAATGGCAATGGCTTAACGAAAAGAATGTGACTTGAGGAAATGCCATACAAAAACTGAAACCCATTGTTCTTCAAAGAGATTCGTCCTAACAGCATGAGCATAAGACACTATTCTGATGAACAAAAGGAGTTCATCTGGAAAATTCTCTGTATTAGATCGGTCCCTCCATGCAAAGTGAGCCAGTGATAATCAGGATAGGTGTTTCTGAATCAGGCCAAGGTGGGTGTCGAAAATAAAATGAGTTTACCCAGACTGATGAGTAATTCACTTTAGATTACATGTTAAAAACTTCAGCTGGAGGAAACAGAGAAATACCTTGGAAGGCTCCAAGAAGGTTAAACATGTATAACAACATAGACTTTACTGTTGCTCTACGCAAATCCTGTGACTGCGGTAGCCCCTCATCATTTTCAAAACCCACTGCTGCTGGAGATGATCAGGTCCCCCAACACAAGAAGTCACCATCTCAAGAATTTACCCAGCTGAGTCTGCTCTGGCATGAATTTGAGGTAAGTATGAGGACGAGCAAATATATTTTTGTAACATGTAAAACTTACTATGTGTTGTTTTAATATAAATTATTGGTAAAATTACAAAAGTCTTAATGTACTTCTATGGGCACAGCAGGAAAAGGACACAGGAGAGGAAGACTGTGAGAGGCAAACAAAAAATACGTAGAAATAATAAATATAAATATTCCATATTTAAAGTAAAATGTTTTGACTGTATTATAAAATGAATGATAATGATGAAGAATATTTGAGAAAAACATAAAAAGAATAGATAATATAAAGATTTGTTACTGGAATTATACTTTCCAAATTAAATTGGTTAATAGTCCCAGGTAATTTATTTGCAGTTAAAAATCTATGTTCCCGTAACAGCATAGCTGAAAGTGTGGACTGGGATCTTCAGCTACATACCAATTCTTTATAACAAATCTATAGCTAAAGTAAGATCATTTGTATTTAGACTAAGAAAATAAATTATTGCATCAGAACAAGAATTCATTATAGGAAGATAATAGGACTGAAAAATAAGTATAGATCCTGAGAACGGCTGCTAAGCAACATGAGCAAAGGTTGGACTGTTGACTTCACTCACTCTTACCTGAAACCAACCCACTTTCTCTTTTTCTCTTAGCTACTTCCCCATCATGAGCATCCACTCAGTGGCTTCACACACCACCTGGAGGCTGACGTTTCCCAAGTCTCTAACTCAGCTTTGTCCTCTCTCTGCCTCTCAGCTAAACATACACAATGCAACCTTACACGATATCCATTTTGATTTTAGCATGTACCGCGTGGCATTCCTGATCCCCTCAACGTTAACCCCACACTGAGTAGGTTCTTTCTTTCCATGTCTATATACTTTCTCTCACACTATGAGTGGAGTCCTGCCGGCCCTGACATCTGGGACCTCACCACTCATTATTCGCAGCTCAACTCCTGCCTTCCTGGTCCACATGGGCATCTCTTATCTAGCCTATTAAACATCACCTCTTCTTTCTTTTTCTCCTATTGAAAATAAATTTGTTTCGGACAATATATTCTGCCAGTTTCCCCTCTCCCAACTCGTCCGAGTTCCTCCCTGCCTTCCCTCCCATCTGTATCCACTCTTTCTGTCTCTCCTTAGAAACAAATAGGCATCTGAAGAGTAATAGTAAAGCAAGATAAAACAAAACAATTATAATAGGATAAACAGCAGAGCAAAAAGAATCAAAGAAGATGCACACATATAAAAAATAATAAAAACATAGATAGATGCAGACACACATACAGGATTCTATAAAAACACAAAACTGGAAGCCATATATATAATATATAATGTATATATGTATGTATACATATATATGCAAATAGCCTGTAAGGTAAAATTAAAAAATAAGTTAAAAGTCCTGAAATTATGAGACAAAGAGCCTTCAAAGATGCCACTGATTTTTGTGTTGGCCATCTTGTGCTATGTGCGGGGGCTGCCCTAAAGCGTGAATTATATATCCAGTGAGACTCTGCTAGAGAAATCGTTTTCTCATTTGGAAGTGACTGTTTATTGGAAATAGATTCTGATTTAGGAATGAAGGTTGTGTCCACCACTCACTCCCCTCAGCACCAGGACACTATCTGGTGTAGACATATGCAGGTCCTGTGCATGTTGCCACAGTCTCTCTGAGGTTATGTTGCATTGGTTGGACTGTGTTTAGGAGGCCTTCTTTCCTTGATGCTTTCCATCTGCTCTGGCTCTTACACTACTTACACCTCCCTGAGCCCTTAATGGCTGAGTGTTCCAAGGTATCTCATTCTCTTTATGTTGTCTGGCTAGAGGTCTCTATATCTGTTCTTTATCTGCTGTAGAAGGAAGCTTCTCTGATAGTGGATGAACAAAGCACTCACTAAGAGTTGGGTATAGCAGAATGTCATTAGGTCTCATTCTATTGTTTGCTGGTTTTTAACAGAACAGTAGCATTTATTTTATCTCTATATTTCTGGCCTATCTAGTCTCAGATTCTTGGCTATTTAATTGGTGCCAGGTATGGGCTCCATCTCATAGAATGAGCCTTAAATTCGATCAGATGTTGGTTGGACTCCCACAAGCTTTGTGTATCTATCACGCAAATATATCATGCAAGTTGGACATCATTGTAGATCAAAGAGTTTGTAGTTGTGTTTGTGTTTATATTTCTCCTTTGGGAATCTGCAGAGTACGTCCAGTAACATGGACACCAGTCAGCCGGGATGGAGGCTCTAGATGGAAACCAGCTGGACTTCTATGTGTTCAGTGAATTGTGTAGGTATTGTCTTCAGCCACCAAGCCTTTCCATCAGTGTATGAAGAGCAGCCAACAGCCTTAGCAATAGCTTGGGTTGTTTGGGGTAAGGCATTGATAAGTAAGCAATAAGAACTTTATCATTTGGGGACCCTTTGGCCAGGAACTCAACGAGCTATAACCCATTCCTAGTACTGGAAGATTCATTTGGTGACAAGAGATGACTATTTAGGCAGTCTCTCCCATTATTTGACAATTTTATTTAGGCTACCTTCATATATGTATATATTTTAGGAAACTTCTGCTATATTAGGTTAGTGTATGTCCCTCAGAAAGCTTAGTTTTAGCTATCCTTCCCCATATTCTCATCCTTACCGCTCTTCTCATTTGATCATCTCATTCCAGTCTCCCCAACTTGTCCATCCATAACCATCTATTCTATTTCCCCATCCTAGGGAGAAATATCTCCTTCCACACCAGACACCTATCTACCCTCTGGTTTTATGGATTGTAGCTTGGTTATTATTTACTTAACAACTAACATCCACATACAAGCAAATCATACTATATTTGTCATTCAGGGTCTGGGTTGCCTCGCTCGCGATGTTTTTTTTTTTTTTTTTTTTTTTCCTACATATAGACATTTACTCAAGGATTTTATTTTTAAATGGCTGAGTAATAATCCATTGTGTAAATGTACCACATTTTCTTTATTCTTCTGTTGAAGGGCATCTGGTTGTTTCCCATATCTGGCGATTATGAATAGAGCTGTAATGAATTTGGTTGAGGTTCGTTCCCATATCTGGTTATTATGAACAGAGCTGTGATGAATTTGGTTGAGCAAGTGTCTTTATGGTAGGATGGAGCATCCTTGGTCAAATGTAGTACAGCTGGGTCTTGAGGTAGATGGTTTCCTATCATTCTGAGGAACCATGGTGGCTGTACAAGTTTGTACTATCACCAGCAATGGAGGAGTGTTCCCTATACTCCACATCCTCACCAGCATAAGCTGTCACTTGTTTTATTGATTCTGGCCATGCAAACTGGTATAAGATAAAATCTCAAGGTAGTTTTGATTTACATTTCCCTGATGGCTCAGAATGTTGAACTCTTTGTTTCTCAGCTACTTGAGCTTACCCTTTTGAGAATTCTGTTTAGCTCTGTGCTCCATGTTTAATTAAGTTATTTGTTTTCTAACATTAGAGTTTTTTTTAGTTCTTTTGCATTTTAAATATTAGATCTTTAACAGATTTGTAGTTGATAAAAAATCTTTTCCCATTCAATAGGCTGCTCCTCTGTGCAAACAATGGTGTCTTTTGCTATGTAGAAACTTTGCAGTTTGATGAAGTCCTATGTATTAACTATTGCTCTTAGTGCCCATAGTTGGTGTTCCCTACAGTTCCTCTTATAGAATCCTCTTGGCTTACTTTGAATCCCCTAATCAAGTGTCAGCATAGAAACTGTAGACAGCCATTAAATAATATGAGATCACCTCTCTCTTCCACTCAAAACATTTCAATGGGTCCAACATGTCTGAGAGTAAAGTCAAAGTGCTCCCATTTCTGTGTTCTGTTTCTAATCGTGTGACTTATCCCTGCTTCCTCTCCCTAGCTCAGACAGCTCACTGGCCTCATTACCCCTCCTGTGCATTCCAGTTCAGGTGATATCCTGAGAGCTTTCTCCTACTGTTCCCATGGGTGTGCATCCAATGAAGTGCCCACTTCCCTTCATTAGGCCTTCACTGGAATTCACCTCCTTGGGTCTCCCATGGTCACTGTCACACTTTTTAATCTCCTCTGCAACTCTACGTTCTATCTCCCGTGTCTTTTCCTCTTAGCGTTCAGCAGCATCTTACATTCTGAACATTTTGCTTTTGTATTTACTCTCTGCCTTTTCTATTCTACAAGGTCAGTTCCATGACAGCAATGGCTTTTGTCCCCATACCTAGAATAATCCCACGCATCTAGTCAGCACACAACTGTTTGAGTGAATGAAGCAAACATTTGAATGAAAAACAAGTACCTCTCTGCTCTTTATTTCCTGGGAGTTCATTGGACACTGTTCTTACTTGATCTAATTATTCGTGACAGATATTTACATGTTTGAGTGGCGAATGGAGAAGACAAGACGGGAAATAATCTTATGCTTCATCTTCCATCTCCAGATCCACCATTCTTCCCAAAGAAATGACACAGGAAAGAAGCTTTGGATCACATTGCCTCTATAGGTCCATGGCTGTTGATGTTCAATCAAGGCAACATGGCAACTTAAGAATGTAACCACATGCCATTCTTTTCTGCTTCTTTGAAACTAAGGTTCAAAAAAGTGTGTAGCCCTGGGTAACCAGGTAAGCCCAGCAGTCCTTTTATAGATGCTCCTGAACAGTCCCTAAGGTCCTTCTGAGTGTCCAGTCCCACAGGGTCCTTGGCTATAATACTGCCACAGCTCCTCAATGCCACACAGAAAAAAGCAATCAAAGCAATTGTATCTGCTGGTGATCTATGGGACTTTGCTGAGGAAAGTGATAGATGCTTCCCACCTCCGTCTCTATTTACTGTGTGACATAGTTTCAGCATCTAGAAATGGTATGAAACAAGAGGCTAAAAAATAAACTCCAGTCTTCACTGAGAGGGGATGGACCATTGTGCAGTTCTGCTCAGGATGCTCAGCCATTGGGGGAGTAATTGGGCTTTGGCACATTTCTTACTGGCACTACTTCAGCTTCTCTGCCAAAGGATTCTGAGAAAAGGTTTGTTGTTGCCGTCTCCGAACTGCATTTGAGGACGACTCTTTGAACAGAGTGCATGTAGGGACAAATGGCAGAAATGGGTGAAAGTTCTATTGATATGCACATTCTGTCCCTGAGCCCCAGGCTGTGTCAGAGTTCCTCCACAGAAGTCTAATCATCTCCTAATGATATTAGGAAATGTAAAGTGGAAATTCTGACTCCCAGAAAATATGATTTTCACTTACAGATACTAACAGGAAGCAGCCGGGCAGGCTGCAGGAGTTTCTGCCATGGCAGAAGTATTTTCAAATTGCGAATTAGACCATAATCAGTACTAAAAAGCCAATTTGTGCCAAACATGACGACTGAAAACATTAGTCTTCCCTGAAGAAATGTTGCTGCCAATCTGTGCAAATAGAATGATGACTATAAACTCAACTAAACACGTGCACAAGTCAACCAATAGCTCTGTCTTTTGGACACTTCTAAACTTCATCTTCTATTTCCAGCTCCCTGGAGGGTAAGGGGAGCCAAGAGGACTCTTTAGGATGAGAACTGGCTGGGAATGTCTGCAATTCATCATGACCTGAAGGAATGGAACAAAAGAGCAGTTATTTCTGGGATAGTATTGTATTTAGTTTATTTCTAAGACAACCCTAATTAAAATAAGTTTTGAATAGCCCCTCAGTGAATCTAATGGTTAAATGCCTATTTGAAACTATGCCACACAACCCCATTCTGTCTGAATCACAGCAATGTGCTCAACAGAGCTGCAAAGGACACATTCCATTTCATAGGTTTCAAATAAACAACATCCGCCATACACACAACATTGAACACACAGGATGCAGCAACAAGAGACAACACATATGTATAATAGATTCATCTATCATATGTAAATACATACATACAAATATGTGTTTACATGTACCATACACACATTGTGCATACCATGTATACCAAATGTAGCATACTCAGATACTTAGCACCTAAAAATACATGCCAAATAACACTCATAAATATACATACCACACACAAATTTGTTCAACATACATATTCACATTACCCAAAGTATGCATCTAAATGCAAATATGGTTACATATATAATATTTAAAATAACACAAAATGAATGCACAGTGTACATAGATACAACCCAACATCTCTTAAAAGTACATCTCACACTCATCCCATACTCACTATGGGCATATATAAATATATACACATACAAATTCACATACAAATCACATAACATATACCTCTGTGAACATATATCCACCATTTACAGATAAATTCAAGTGCCACAAAATATAGATAGACATTTTGTCTAATTTAATTTTCTTTATAATCTCAAGATGTGGGCCAATCTATTCTTTCACTTTATTATTAAAAGTGGTAGCTGTGGTGGCATTAAAAGCTTGCTTGAGACTGATGGAAGCAGATGCAGAGCTCCACAGCTGAGCACTGGAGGGTGCTCCCAATCCAGTTGAAGAGAGGGAGGAGGGAGCATATGAGCAAAGGGGTCACGATCACAGTGGAGACAGCTGACCCGAGCTACTGGGAGCTACTGACTCTGGACTGACAGCTGGGGAACATGCACGTATGCACCTTCAAAATACAATACATACCAAGTGCACATATCCACCGTGCAATATTACAAACATCACATTTACATTTACCTTCTTCTAATAAAAATTTTGCCATATATGGCTTTCATCATCACTAACACTGTGTATCCTAAGAACAACTTAAGAGTGAAATATTTTTGGCCCCTGGTTTCAGAGTTAGCAGTTCCTGGGCGGTGGGTACTGGGTGGGACAGAATGTAACAGTCTGTATCATGACTTCTAGTTTAGAAGCAGATTCAGTTGGACTTCCAGAGCCTCACTCACTCCATGCCCACAGACCATCACCTATATGGGCTGTGCTTCAGAAATCGGATAGTTTATCATTTTCTGTTGCAGAAACAGACCGGCAACCACCAGACTGACAAGTGACTCACCGACTTGTGTGTTGCCCTAGAAGACCAGCAGAGAAAACTGGAGCAAAGCACTTTGCCCCTCTAGATATTAGGACTTGTGGGGTTTTTAAACAGCTGTTATTGCAAATACTTCCCAGTCCTTAATAAATAACCAATTTCTCGGACACTTATAGTTGTCCCTGGTTCTCACTCCTCCCTATAAAACTCGAGATATAAAACAATGACCGTAGGTGCAAAGCTCTTCTGCTTTGATCCAGGAGCATGAAAAACTGTGCCTTTACTCTGTGATGGCCTGTTCTTGAACCGACAGTGAGTGTGAGTGTCACCCAATGACACTACAGGTAAAGAAGTCCTGTCCCATTTAACAGCAGCTCTTGATGGACCAGCAACATCTTTGCACCAATCACTGCAGAGATGCTGTAATTCCTAAGGCGATGTGAAAAACAGGGCTGATCATTTTGGATACCAAAGGAAATGCCTGCCCCAAATATATACTCCTGGGAGTCAGTATGCATGGCAGTTCATTGTAATCAGTCTTGAGCAAAGCTTCCAGGACAACAACTACAGTGCTCTTACTCAGAGTATTTTTTTTTTTTTTTTTTTTTTTTTTTAGTTTTATCCTCAAGTAAGTTTTTGGTTTTTTAACTTAAAAGCTTTGTGTG
This sequence comes from Phyllotis vaccarum, assembly GCA_033318265.1. Classification (NCBI taxonomy): domain Eukaryota; kingdom Metazoa; phylum Chordata; class Mammalia; order Rodentia; family Cricetidae; genus Phyllotis; species Phyllotis vaccarum. Next base: position 26,100,535 of record JARWLC010000014.1, read on the forward strand.
TTTTTGTTTTACATACCAACCACGGTTTCTCCCCCTCACCTCCTCCCACTTACCACACAGCTTCCTTCCACCCCACCCCACCCCCCATCCACTCCTCAGGAAGAGTAATGTCTCCCATGGGGAGTCAGTAAAGTCTGGGATATCAAGTTGAGGCAGCACCAGGCCCCTCCCCCTGTATCAAGGCTGAGCAAGGTATCCTTCTATAGGGAATGGGCTCCAAAAAGCCATTTCATGCATTAGGGATAAATCCCGGTCCCACTGCCAGAGGCTCAAGCAAGACATACAAAATGGTCACCACATTCAGAGGGCCTAGCTCAGTCCGATGAAGTTTGGTCAGCTGTTAGTCCAGAGTCAGTGAGCTCTCAGTAGCTGGGGTCAGCCGTCTCTGTGGGTTTCCCCATCATGATCTTGACCCCTCTGCTCATACAATCCTTCCTCCTTCTCTTCAACTGGACTGGGAGCTCAGCTCAGTGCTTAGTTGTGAGTCTCTGCATCTGCTTCCATCAATCTCAAGTGAGTTTTTTTACTGCCACCCCAGCCACCATTTTTCATAATAAAGTGAAAGAATAGAATAGCCTAGTTTTTGAGATTATAAAGAAAATTAAATTAGACAAAATGCTTTAAACAATGGCCACCCACGAACCATCCTGTCATAAGCTATAGTGTAATTATTGAGAAAGAAGCCTCCAAGAGTTAGATTGCCCTCTTATCGACAAGAAGACAGAAGTGTGTGAGAATTTTCCCTGCTCTTAGAGATGGGATCCTGCTGTTAGCCCATCTCCTGGCAATCTTCTCTCTACCCCTTCCTCTCCAGGAGGTTCTCAGCACAGCTGTGCTCCTGCAGCAAGGTAAGAACTAGAACCCAGAAAGGTGCTTTACCATCGTGACCTTTGAAAGCACCTGCTCACATAGGAAGTAACAAACTTGAATTTTATCCTAGGCCTGAACCATCGGCTGAAAGGCCTCTTTATCTAATCCACTGCTATATTGTACATGTTCTTTTCATTTTGTTTTTCCAGACAGGGTTTCCCTGTGTAGCCCTGGCTGTCCTAGAACTCATTCTGTCTACTAGGCTGGCCTTGAACTCAGAAATATTCCTGCCTCTGCCTCCAGGGTTCTGGGATTACAGGCATGCACCACTGCTGCCTGGCTATATTGTACATGTTCTAAGGAGTCTTTCCTAGTTACCCTGTGAATCTTTATCTTACTTCCTAAAGGCTTCAGCCCCTTTCTATCATAAAGAATTTGGTCTATTTGGAGCCATGTTACATGACAATGACATGGAGAGATGGCATGTGTATATTCCTGTAAGGGGGCAGTCCACATGTGTGTGTGTGTGTGAGTGCAGAGGCCTGAGCAACATCTTGAAGCTGTGCCTCATGGGTGCGCCACTGTGTTTTGAGGCAGGATAGCTCATTATTATATCATTCACCAGGTAGACCAGACTGGCTGGCCAATGACTTTTAGAAACCTACCCATTTCTGCTTCCTTTGCTCTATGAAGAGAACTGGCTGGTTTTGAACTAACAAGTTTCTAAGATGGAAAGTATCAGAGTTCAAATGACCAGAGCATTAAAAACACTCAAATCCCAAGGTCCAGCTGGTCAAGGGTATCATATGCTCCCATGCCCAGCTTTCTTTATTTTCTTCCTCCCTCCCTCCCTCCCTCCCTCCCTTCCTTCTTTTCTTCCTTTTTTCACTCTTCTGAATATTAAAAATACAAGGCAAGCAAATTACCAGCTAAACTGGGAGTTCTCAACCTTCCTAATGCTACAACCACTTAATATAATTTCTCATGCTGTGTTGACCCCCAACAACAAAATTATTTTCATTGTTACTTCATAACTGTAACTTTGCTATGATATGAATCATAATAGAAATATCTGTGCTTTCTAATGGTCTTACACAACCCCCGTGGAAGGGTCACATCCCACAGGATGACAACTACTGCTCTGCTAGAAAGGGGTCCCCAATTCCATGGTATGGGAGCACACACATGGCGAGACCTCAGAAAGGAGATGGAGAGAAGATCTCCAGAAAGATCATTTAAACTGTCATGCTTTTACACCTTAGGAGGCAGTGCCCCGTCTATGTTCTTGGGTAAATAAGGTGGTAATGGTTCCACATTCAACCATTGAAAAAGGCCACTACATTTTTAGTAAACAAAACAATGTCACAGTACAGTGCTATTTACAAATGATTAAAATACAGGGTGGGGGAGAGAGAAATAAGATTCATCTGTGGTTATGGAGCCCATGCCATTGGTCAATAGGACTGCTGAGAGCCAGGAAGATGAACTCACCAATGGAAGTGATAAGGGTCATTGTTTGACTTTCCATTGTCATGTGTTTGGATCTTGGGTTGGCTCTCCTATCATTTTCTCTCCTGGTACAGTCTCTCCTTGGCAACACAAAGACTGAAAAAAAAATCATTCATTTCATGTAAGAGCAGTACACTCCCCTCTCTTTGTCTTTATCAGGAAATTAAGGGCTCAGGTTCCATTAACTGAGTGTTTTCTTTATCTCCTTCCTATAAGTGAAGTGGGAATTTCAATGCCATAATTTAGAATTATTCTGTCCAATTCATCCTAAATGGATTCTGGTCTCCTTGCAGGCTTTATCTCTAGACCTTACAAAAGATAGCATTCGGGCTCACCTCCAGACACACAATTGTCCTCTCTCCAATGCTGAAGTCTTTAGAATTGTAATGACACATGATAGGCATTTGAACACAGCTCCAGAAATGGCCTCTTTTGTGAACAAATGAATTGTCATTTTAGAAGCCAGTAAAACCTAGGAAAATACAAGTTTCCTATACTGATGATAATTATTCTTTGCTCCAGAACTGTCTTACAGAGATTGGTTACTTCTTCTGATGTTTATTTGAAGCACAAATTCTAGAAATACTGTGCCGTCATCAGCTGGAAGCGTCCTGTAAAGAGACACCAGAGAGGGTGCACATCAACAATACAGTCTAATGCTGTGGCTTTATACTGTGCACAATTCACTTACAGAAGAAGATTTATAAAAATGTTCTTCTAGAATATTTCAATTACATGGTTAAAATTTCCAAGAATGGCATTGGTTTGATTCGTCAGAGCCTGTACTAATTATACCAATAGTTGAGAATTACCTAGATCAATTTCTTATTTAAAAAATTACTCTAGTCCCAAAGAAGTCAATTTATTTTTTTCCAGGAATTATATATATGGTAGCTAACCAAAATTAAGTCAATCCATTTTTGTTCAAATTCAAGACACTTTTCACTAACTTGTATGAGCATCCAAATGTGTGTAACATGAACTTTGTCCTGATGAGATTCCATTGCTCTAATAATAAAAAGAGGTCTCTATAAATCAATATACTACTTGAGTTATTATACAGTGTACTATAGTACTCTTAAGAACTCATCATTTTTTGATAAACACCAATATCCCTTCTCAGACCGCATGATCAACACCAATCCCAGAACAACTTATCCTGCAATGATAGAAAGAAAATGAAATTTCCAAGGTGTCCTGGGTTCTATCTCCAATTCCCCCTAATAATTCTATGACTGTGCAATCTCTTGGATTTTCATGGGTAAATGATGGACATGTTTAGACATTCAGTTACCAGTTGAACTAGATGACAGGTAAAATCTCTTTCAGAACCAAGACTGTCATGTTCTCCTCAGATCAAGAAATAAATATAAGAGACAACCTCACTGACCTTCTAGAAGCTTCACTTTCAGCAAAAGATGGACACAGTGAGGTCTACCTACAAAGCAAGTCTGACATGAAAATAGTTCATCCCAACTTTGAAACCTCTGATAAACCAGTATCTTCTCCATACAATGGATTTTAGACATTCAACCTATAAATGACCACTCTTCTGTTACAGTGAGATGCTGATTTGTGACTAAGTACTTACTAAGCATGTGAGCCGGAAGTAATGTTCTTGACCTCTAGATTTTAAACGGAACTATAAGTATGTTCCTCTGCTTCCTCTTAACCTCCTCCCTACTGTCCAGGGTAGAGGTGCTGTAACCACCTGGATCCAGGACACAGATGGGGAAATGGTTAAATAGGGCTAAGGTAACATTCCATTCTTGTTGTTTGCTCTTGACAAACACCTTAGAGAGAAATAACTTCTCACTTTCTTTAAGCCACTCACGGTGAACCCACATTTTAACACTTTAGATGTTTCCCACAGTGGCACAGCCACAGATGAGTGCTGTATGGTAGAAAAAAAGGAGAAATCCACAAAGGATGATGCAGCTCCAGATTCTATCCAATATTCCTTAGCTCACAGAGATTCGGGGCTTTTTGACAGAGAAATAGATTCAAAATGAGATGTCTCCTTTCATTATTTGTCAAATTTGCTGACCACTAAAACCATGGTATTTTTAATTCAATATATGCTATAAAATAATTAATAGTACAATTAAATCCTCAGAACTAATAATCTATAGAATCAAATATTTTCAGAACTCCACTAAATTGTCTCATACATCAGAAAAACAGTTAAGTTAAAGCACTCTGGTCACCAGTAGCAAAGGAAAAGAATTGGTTTTAATTTTTGCCAGATTATCTTTAGAATGTTCAAGTTGACTATCTGAATGACCCCCAAGAATGAAAAGCCAGGTACCTCCAACAGTATCCTAAAACATTTTATTTTCCCAACTTTTAACTTTACTAGTCAGTTTTTACTGTATGTTCCTTCCGATACTGACCCATGTCCAATCCCCTATGTGAATATGTAGAGCGAAGATCTGATATCCTACTAGGTTCCAGTTTGAAATTAAAGAATAAACGACAATTCGGTCAAGATAATTACAACAGATATTACAGACTAACACATTCAACAACAAACATATTCCTCTATGTTACCTTCCTGTAGAATGCAGGCTGGAAAGCTAATTCTCAGTTCCTCTAAAGGATTCTGCATGGGATCTGAGTTCTTACAAGTTCTCTAATATAAGCTCCTTGATACCTTCTATCATTTATCCAACGTTTATATTCCCTAACCTAGATTCCATGGCTGCACCTAAGTATCCTGACTACTAAGAAATAATGTTAACTATGCTTTTTTTTTTTTTTTAAGACTGGAGACATATGGATATAGCATATAATTTTATTGCTAACTTGTTTTCCTTGCCATATCTAACTTTATTTTGTTGAAAGAGAAGGAAGGCAAGCTGGGTCTTAGGAGCTGTGAGTCCTAATCAGACATGCTCAGTTGTTCCTCTCTGATTCCAGACTGACTCACAAGCCATCTGTGCAGATATGTAGTCATTCTCATCCTGGTCTCCATGTGGCAGCCTGTGCTGGATGACTGTACAGGACAACTGAGTTCTTAGATGAGTGAATGTCTGCTAACTTACTCTATTTCAGTGACTAAAGGATTGAGAAAAAAAAAAAAAAACCCACAGCCATTAGAAAGCATTTTCATCAAGCGTTGTTAAGCCTGTTTCACACAGACTTAGCGTCCTAGAAATGTTCCCCAATGAGCAGTAGCTCCTGGAAACATCCTTACTTTGAAACCTCCAAGAAACCAGTATCTCTCCATACAAACTTCCAGTGGAATGTAGACATTCAGCCTAAAGATGACCACTCTTCTGCTACAGTGAGATGCTGCTTTGTGACTAAGTTCTTCCTAAGCATGTGAGCCAGAAGTGATGTGCTTGGCCTCTAGATTTTACTGGAACTATGAGTGTGTTTCTCTGCTTCCTCTTACCTCCTCCCCACTGTCCAGGGGAGAGGTGCTGTAACCACCTGGATCCAGGACACAGATGGGGAAATGGTGTTTTTGTGTGTATGTATGCACTTTGGGTGTGGATGCATGCCCACATAATACAGAAGTCAACATCAAATATTCTCCAGGAGCTGTCTTTTTTGTTCTTTGAGTCAAGATCTCTCACAGAAGTCTAAGCTAGACTGGTGAAACTGAAGATCTGCTTGCCTCCATCTTTCCAGTGGCGGGAGTACAAGCATGCACCATCATGCTCAACATTTTACCTGGTTTATGAGGATTAAACTAAGATACCCTTGCTTGATCAGCAAGCAATTTAGCAACTAAGTAATTTCCCCATCTTTAGAGACACAGAATCTCATGCATACACATGTAATTTAGATCCACTGAGTTGAAAACTTGAAGGATTAGGGCCCAGGAATCTGTGCTTTAGCCAGATCTCCAGCTGACTGTGTTAGTGCTTACATTTGAGGTCCACTCAGGTAGGTCTGCTGGCCCTAGTTAAGGCAGCTGGATGGAATTTCAAAAGAGTCATAGCAGGTCAGGAAAGAGAAGAGATCCTTGAAGGAAGAGGTCTTTGATTTCAAAATAGCCTGATTTAGAATAGAAAAGCTATAAATGTAATCCCTTTCACATACACAATGAAAAGAGCTCTAGCAAAAAGAGCATCGTGTTGAGACTCCAAATCACTCACCTTCAACCTTGACATTTTAACCTACAACCAAGCAACTTTTAGCCAGTTTATTAATTTGTCTGTATGTACATTTGTTTCATCACTTAAAATCACTAACTGGGGTAAAGTCCACTTGAACACACCTAGATTCTGTTTTCTATCAGTTCTGTAAAGACACTCACCATCGAATATGATCAGCGTTATATTGCTTCCTGCCTTTTCTTCCCAGTATAAGACTGAGACAGACGTTTTCCAGCATTGTTTTTCTCTGTTCTATGCCCAAAGAAAAAATTTCTAGAAGATACTGTAGTTCTCCACTCCTACTCTAGAAGTACACTTCAGTTCAATCCAGGTCAGGCAAAAGTTCACTGACAAGGTAATGCACACTAGGAGTTATCAATATCGCAGAAATACATATAAATTGCTTATATTTCTATCAAATTATTGATGACTTTGCTCACACAAGTAACTTAGGTACCTTTCTATTGCTGTGAAGAGACACCATAGCCAAAGCAACTCATCAAATAAAGCATTTAATTGAACCTGGTTACAGTTCCAGAGGGTGAGTTCATGGTCGTTGGGGCAGGTAGCTGGCAACAGGCAGGTAGGCCTAACCCTGAACAACAGCTGAGATCTTACATGTTGAGACACAACCACAAGAGAGAGAGAGAAAGAAGGACAACTGAGAATGATGTGGGCTTTTGAAACCTCAAGCCCACCCCTAGCGATGCACCTCCTCCAATAAGGCCACACCTCCTAATCCTTCCCAAACAGTTCTACCAACTGTGGACCAAGGGCTTGTGGAGACATTCTCATTCAAACCTTCACAAATGTTAAGGGCTAGATTTGACATTTTCAGGATTCTGTAGACATAAGCAGCTATGTAAGCATTATAGCTATGATCAACCTATAATATTTAAGAATCAAGGCTTGGGGCTGGAGAGGTGGCTCTGTGGTTAAGAGCACTTGTTGATCTTGCAGAGGACCTGGGTTTCCCAGCATGCACATGGAGGCTCACAGATGGTTATCTGTATGTAACTCTAGCTCCAGAGGATCTGAGTCCTTCTGACCACCAAGGGTACCACCCAACCATGCATATGATGCATGGCAGGCAAAACACAGACAAAATTAAAAATAAATAAATATAAAAAAATTTAAATCGAGACTCAGTTGCATTTACACTCCCCCCCAAAATGAAGCAGATTGATATTGTACTTGGAAGAAAACACCCAATTGTATTCCTTACTAACATGGAAACACTGTAATATTGACATATTGATGGGATATTGTGTCCACCTGGTGAGCTGGGGGATTCTACGGGGAAAAATATGAAAATAGCTATGCATATAAATGGAGTTTGTGCAAATGGTGAGGGTTGTCTAAGTTATCAAGCAGCAGGAACTGAGAGTTAACTGAGCCTAATGTTTGCTCAGAAGTGGAAAGTTAATACAGCACCAAGCTCTACATAATGAATCACTAAAGAAAGCTAAAGGAGAGAAGGAGAGATGTGTCCCTGAAGGCTGAGACTGTGTCTTTTCCCATCCACAACCTTGGCAGGGAATAGGTACTTTACTAATATTTGGGGCTGAATAAATGAAGACAGTGTTGGAGAATACTATGACTATTGCTATATAGTCACAAAGAAATTAACTCTTTAAGCTCATAAAAGAGTGATGAGCTTTATGTTAATGAGTCTATATCATAACATCTTTCAAATTTTGCAATGTCAGTGGAGTATACATAAGACTTTCATGCAAGTTGTATAATGATGAACCTTATAAAATTATAATATTCACTGCTTTGAATCAATAAGCATGGTACAGTCAAATGATTCAGTTTGATTCCCACCCCTTTGGAGAATAGCTTCTACATTTTAAAACCTGGTTAAGGGGCTGGGGAGATTGATGGTTCAATGGGTAAAGTGCTTTGTGTGGCAGATTGCATCTGGAAACCTAGCACTGGGAGAAAATGGAGGTGGGTACATCTCTAGACCTTCAGGACCAGTCACCCTGGCCAAGTACATGAGTTCTGAGTTCAGGGAAAGACCCTATCTCAAAAAATAAAGTGAGAGTGATTGTAGACGATATCTGATCTCAACTCCTTGTTGTCACATTTTCATACACATATATGCACACATACATGAACACATATAAATACATCTCACACACAAGAAACAAAGCCAGACAACCATGCTTTCTGTAAACGCTAAATCACAAAGACATGATCTGGCCTGAAATTGAATGAAATGACATCTTGTTTCTAAAACCTTCCTTAAGACAGGTTCTGGTGATGCCATACTGCTTTTTCAGTTGTGGAATATATTCTTACACCAGCTTTTACAAACCTTTCTCCCAGCTGGTCTAGCTTATGCCTGTGCATGCTCTTCGAACTACTGTGCTTTACACCTGTGCCTATTGTAGTCTTCTGGGGTTGCAGGGGAAGGCTGGCTACAGGGAGGATGTTCAGGTACATGGGTATGGGAGTAACAGAGTTCAGAGTGCAGCAGGACTGGGAGCATCCAAAGAGGATTTCAGAGTATCGTGCATATTTTTAAAAAGTAAAAAAGCATAAAATTATTCTACTGTATTCAAAGAAAAATAAGAGGAAAGAGTTCCCAAAATAAGTTTGAAATTTGAACAACAGACCAGATTGTACAATTCCATAACCAAACCAAAAACACCAAATTCTGTATTTTTTCAAACGTGCATTTGTGGAATATTGACTACATGTTAGTCAAATCACATTTTTTTTCTTTACTAGAAGAGACTAGAACTCCATAAAAACAAAAATGCAAATGTGTTATCTGGACCAGTCTGCAGCTCCAAGATGGAAACATCACTGCCAAGTCCCAGACTGCCAACCTTCACAGCATAGTCTCTGCAAATGTTCCTGGTCCCACCTCACACCCATGCCAAGTCATGAGTATAAAAATGTTTGCAGTATTAATAGCCTTTGGTATTTCTAGCTTGGTACTTGAATTCTAGAAAGGGATCCCCTGAACATTGCTAACTGAACAACAGTAAGGACTGTCTTCATGCTGAATGCCAGCTAGGTCTTAATGAGGAAGGTCTTTTCTCAAACCTCTCTTGTCTAGCTAGGGTTACATTGTTAATTATAACACAAAGAACACACATATATAGTGTTGCCTAGAGATAGTGATCCTTCATGGAGACAAAGGAATCATAAGTCCCAAATGCAAGTTCAGAAAACTTAGCAGTATATGCATATTCACATACCTGATTTGCAAGTAAGGATGTATATGGACTTCTCTGAAAATGCACTAAGACAAGCCCAAATGTAGATATGGATTCCTCCCATAACTGATTGTCTTAGTTTTAGCTATATATGTATTATACGGATGGGTTGTGTATATGTTCTTTTCCTATAAATTTAGTTTCTGATATGATTCCCAGAAAACTGAACGTATACAGCTTGGGAGAAAGATCTCAAGCTAGTTGTTAATTGCGGTGGACTTCTTGCTTCTCTGTTGGCATCAACCTGATTCCTGTGTGAGGGGCCCTTTCCCTCACTCCTCTCTAACTTCCCTGTCTCCCTAGTCAGACTCAGGTTGTAATGACTGTTTCTGTGAGTTCCTTTCCTTGAATTCTCTCTGCTCTGTTTTCCATGTGTCATCACATATAATATGTGGGGAGTCAATAAAAGTTTCAGAAGTTTTGGAGATATCAGAGGAAATCTACCCACAGTCTATGTGGAGAGTTAATAGAAGCTCCAGAAGTCCCAGAACTCTAACCACAGTCAGTCTAGGACAATCAGAGAGTGGTGATTCAAACCTTTAATCCCAGCACAGGGAGTATCCTGGGAGTGGTGACCTATGCTCTCAATCCCAACTGAGTCAAGGTCACTTTAGACTATAGAAGGAATTCCAAGCTCCCAAGCAGGCAGTGTGGGGCCACACCTTAATTTACAAAAGGGTACTTAAGACAGGATAGAAACACAGAGAGGGAAGCCAAGCCAAGGGAAGCGAGGCTGAGGAAGCTGGAAGACAGCTGGGTAAGATCTGACTGTGGTGTTTATTCCCTCTAGTATCTCCAACTTCTCCAGAGATCTATCCCTGAGTCTCATTTATTCGTGCGACAATAATATTTTTCTATACTTGTCAGAGCACATTATTATTCTATTACTAATGCCTTTTTAAAATCAGCTAGATGCCCTATTTTTAACAAGAATCTTAATCATTAGTAATAATTACAATCTGTTGCAAAATGAGTCCCAAACCTGACATTTCTATAATTTATAGTAACTCTGACCACAATGAGCAAAGATAGTTTTAAAGTATATTTTTCTTTTTATATGATCTATTTATTTATTTATTTATTTATTTATTTATTTATTTATTTGTGTGTGTGTGTGTGTGTGTGTGTGTGTGTGTGTGTGTGTGTGTGTGTGTGTGTGTGTGTTGGCACACCAGAAGAAAGCATTGGATCCTGTGGAACTCCAGTTATAGACGAGTGTGAGTCACTCTGGGATTCTGAAAATTGAACTGAGGATCTGTGGGTGAGCAGCCAGTGCTCTTAATTGTTGAGCCATCTCTCCAGCCCTTAAGAAATACTTTTAAAGCATCCCTTTTATTAAAGAAATAGAATCAAAAGGGAAGTAAAATGTATTAAACCTAAGAGGTGTCCTTGGAATGATGTTGTTTATTTTAACATTTGTTTATTTATGTTAGTGTTTGAGACAGGGTCTTGTTATTAGCCAAGACTGGTGGAAATCATGATCCTACTGCCTGCTTCCCAAATTCTGATTTCAGGAAAAAGTCACTATAATGGATGACATTATGTTTAAAAGTCATGAAGAAGACAAAAGGAAATAGCTCCTTTTATTAGAGAACTCATCTATTCCAACCTCCAATCATGCACATCTACACACTAGCAAGAGAAAAAGTGTTTCACATAAAGAAAGGAATACCAGGTTTTGTCCTGTGACTTGCCTACACTAAAAACTAAGAGCAAGCCTTCAAGAATGATATACTGCAATAACAAAATTCTAGAAGAAAAAAATCCACCAGTCAATAATCACCAATAAATTTTTCTTTGCCTGCAGTGCGGAGTTCCATACTGACCAATATAAACTAACAAATTGAGAAGCCATAGGCTTTACATGCAAGTTTCCTAAAACTCAAATTTAAGTTTCCCAAACAATGAAGAAAAGGGTTTTTTTTTTCCTATGCCCCTCCCCTACCTTGATGTTCAGCAGAAAGTGCCAAAGAGAAACCTGTCTTTAGAAGGTTCTCAAACAGAAGTTAAAGGATTTCCATTAAAACATGGCAAATGGGACTGTTCCCCTAAGATTTCTAACCTAATTAGTCAGACAAACACATCTTTCAGCCAGTTCTCTGCTCGCGTGTTTGGAGATGATTTTAAGAAGTGAAAAGGTACCACTGAGCGCATTTCTCCATTGCTATGTATGGAACACAGTCTGTGCCACTTGAGGTAGGTAGGAGGGGCTGACAGAAGCAACCGTGCTAGTCATTTAGAAGGAGAACATGACTGGAATAAAAATGAGAGCCCTGAACAAGTCAGAGACTGCCAGGCAGTTCTCCCTTAAAATAGCAAAGCCTTGTTGCTCTATCACTAACCCATGATATAGTGAGTCTGCGTGTAGGCAGAGGAAGGAATGAAGATAATTTTGTCAAACGGGATCTTGAATGGTAACAAGCAGATCTTGGATCATAGTCAGTCCCGTCACATAGAGAAGAGGAGCAGTGTTGAATGTTGAACAGCTAGCTCCCAGCTGCCAGCCTGAAGCGCCTTCCAAAGAGCTAAGCCTAATTCGGCGTAATGGATAATGGTTAATTCCATCACGAATGCTGGTCTCAGAATTGGTGTTTATGTGTTTTTTTATATTTATTGCACTATATAAACTGCACAGAGAAAGCACATATAGATTTTTAAATAATTATTTAAATAAATAGTGCAATCCAGTCCAAGAAGTAGAGTATACTAACCCCAAAGCCTCCTGTGTGCTCCAGCCAGTGCCCTAACTTGAGTTAGCCATGTTGTCTCTTCGTTATCCAAGCTTTTCTAAGCAATCGTTTGCTCTTCCTTGATTTGGAGTTTCTGAAGAACAGTAGTACAGTGCAGGCCTTCTTCGAGCTCATGGTTCTTCTGTGTAACTGCAGCTGTGATAACATCCGCACGTTGCCTATGATTGTCAGGCATTCGTTATATTACTGATCAAAATTCCAACTCATTTTTCCATTGCACATAGAGTCCATATGCAAGCATTTCTTTAGGGTCTTACCCTGGAATTGCTAGAAAGAGAGTCAGAGATGGAGACAGAGAGACAAAGGGGGGGACAGAGAGACACAGAGACAGAAATAGAGACAGAGACAGAGAGACAGAGACAGACAGAGACACAGAAACAGAGACAGAGGTGAGTAAAAGTTATTTCCTCGGTAATGCATTTCCTTTAGGTATCATAAAACTAGCTAATCATCTGTTTCATGCTTATCCTACAATTTTTTTCTAATTTTAACTGAAGTTTCTCATATCTTCTTGTGTCTACTAACTTCTAATATTTTTAATGTAATAATCAGAATCTCCCTAGCTAATGTTTTCTACGCCCTGCTTCAATGTGCCATTTTCTGGTCAATGTGGACTTACTTCACCGTGGTAACGATTAAACTATATCAAATCTGCTTTCGTCCGTATCCGTCACTTACACAGCCTGCAAAGACACTATGCTTTCCTGATAAAATTTAAAAATAAATTTATTTAAAATTTAAAATGTTGTAAAGAAACATTTTAAAATCCTAGCCTATGTCTATTCCTTAAAGACACTGTGATGAATTTACACCAGAATAAAAAAAATGAAAGAAGTCCTTCCTACCACAAAAGAAAAAGCCTGTTTAGCACAGAGATTTGAGGCGTAAGCTCCATCAATGCAAGCATTATGATCCCAAAACTTATTGAATTGCTTTCTATCGTCTGAGTGTAGTTACTGACTTTGATATTGAGAACACTAGCATTCTCTCTTCCTCTAATCGAAAGAGGACCTAGAATTGCAAAGAAAGAGGCAACTTGCTACTAAATTTCTTACAGAGGCATTCTTTTAACTATTTGCCAAACATGCCCCAAGGTCAAGGGCAGGCTTCACTGCCACAGCGGAAGAGCCTTTTCTGAAAGACTCTCTATTCTGCAGGAATGCGGCCTGCTCTGAGAAGCCCTGGGTGTGTCCAGCAGACAGTATCCCTAGTCTTGTCACTGACCTTTTAAGCCTCTCTGGTCATCTGGCTTGTCGCTGCAATCTGCCTATTGTCATTGTCTTTCTGTTATAAATCAAAAGGAAAATCAAGCGCTGGGAAACACTGTTATTTAAAGGTCTAGACTCCTTACATTTCTTAAATATAAACAAATATAAAAGTACGTCCACTTCATTCTCAAATCTACAAATCTTTCGCCTTTTTCTTTTCACAGTTTACGAAAAAAGTATTCCTAAGACTTCACCTCTTCATCACCCTCCCCCCATAATAACTCACATGCAGCAGTACATATGCATGCACGAAGGTATACAGGTCAAGGTCACCTACCTATCTTTCTCAGTCACTATCTTCTTTCTTGAGAGTCACAGAATCCTGAATTCACTGATTGTCTAAACTGCTGCCAGGTAAGCTTCAAATATCCACCCATTTCTGACCACCATCCCTCCCTGCTCCACTCCGAGAGCTAGAGCTATAGACTATCTACACCCTGCATGGCTTTTCCATGGGTGCTAGGAATATGGACTTGGATCCTCATGTTTGATGTCTGTGTGTCAAGCATTTTACTGATGGGACCATCTTTTCCGGTTCCAAGCATCCCTCTTTAAGTGCAGAACTACAGGGGTCACACATACAGATGAAATCAACCAACGGAAAAAATGGCAAAGAAGTTGTTCCCAAGCAGACCCTTCCTGGGGATTTTCGTTTAATTCTCTTTTCTGCTACCTCAGATGCTGTTATTGTCAGAATGAAAACCAGAGATGCACAAAGTGTATCAAGGAAAGAAGAACTCATCTGAAATGTGATATAAAAACAGCTAACCAATTATCACTGAGGGAAAAATAACACCAAATGTTTAGCTGAGCAGAATAATGCATTTAGTCAGAACAGTGCTGCACTGAGACTGCCTCAAGGTCTTCAAGACAAACATTAGGGGGGTTTAATTGCCTCAAGTATATTAACACATTTGCACTTTCTCAGAGGTGTCTGTGTGGGGAAGATTTCCTAAATGGGGAGCTCTACCTATAATCATAACACACATCTACGTCAACAAAAAACGTTTTCAATTGTGCATCACAGTGCATTAGCATTATTGTATCCTCTTTGTCTTCACATCTGATTCATATTTTACAAGATATCAAGTGAAATATTATACTCCTGACCCAAAGTCGATATTTATTCAGCAAATACATAAATTCAGTAGCCTCTAATGTATTCCATTTTGAAGATTTAATTTGAACAGGAAGAATATACCTGTTTGTTTTTGTTTTGTTTTGTTTTTTAAATAAAAGTCTTACAAAATTCCTAGCATCAATAGGTTGAAACTTCCCAGTCTGGGTGAAGTTTGAGTGGTTTGTTTTCTGGTTTCCCAGTAATTGCTATAGCCCTGTGTGAACAATGTCAGGACTATAAATCCTCTATTATCCTTACATTGCTTACAAATCATCTCTGATGACTATCCCAGGAAAGATGTAATTTATTCAGGTTTACTTGATTCAGGAGAAATCATCTCCAGAGCCCCTAAAGTTGCAATAGGTTCTATCATTGTCTGTCAGGACCTTTTGGGGGGAGTAGGTACCTCATGCTGTAAATTTTTATACCTTATTAAATGATCTTATCCTTATAAATCTATCTTGCCCATGCTTTCACAATGTGGGGGTGGGTTCTGTGTTCTTTCTCTGTGCATAGTACCCAGCAAAGAAATAAGCTCCATGTGGGCAGTTATTCACACAATTATCTATAGATATCTGTGTCTGAAAGGTCAGACATTTGAATGAATGAAGAATGAAGGGGTCTTGTAGACGGAGTTTTACTTTCAAGGCGCCAGTCCAAAATTAATATTTATTAGAATATAAATTAACACTCACGATATTAGTAACAGCTTATAGTGGCACCTGAACAAGGACTGGCATATCCAAGCGATGGACGAGCGATGGACGCGCGATGGAAGGACGATGGATTCTGATTCTGTCTGTCCAGCAGCCAGCAGCCAGGAACCAGGAAGAGACTCCTCATGTCCCAGAAGCCACTTATCAATGGGGTTGTCCACACCCCCTCCAGGTTGGCCACACCCTCCAGGGTCCCTGAGTGTCTTCTGACCTTATCGGCTAACACCTTAATCCCACCACAGGGTCTGAGCCATACCCAGTGTCTCACTTTGGTTTTAGAAAGCCTGGAGTACTTGTATTGGTTTTGTTTTTTTTGTTTTTGTTTTGGTTTTTTTTTTTTGGTAACATCTATTAGATTTGTCCTTTGGCAGTTGTATGCATGTATACAATGCAGTATATAAATGTCTACTGTCACACACACTTGTTGCAGGATATTTGAACAAACTGTATAAAGATGTGGCTCTGTTTTGCCTCATTTGCCTAAGGCACCTGATTGGTTCGGTAAAGAGCTTGAAAAGCCAATAGCTAGGCAGGAGAGGGGAGGTGGGACTTCTGGGCAGAGATAGGAACCTGGGAAGAAGAGAGGCAGAATTTTGCCATCAAGATAAGGAAGAAGTCTACCACATGGCAGAACATAAAGTAATATAAATGGTTACTTTAAGTTATGAGTTAGTCGTGGAAGAGCCAAGCTTTCATAATTAATAAAATGTCTCTGCCCCATTATTTGGAAGCTGGCAATCCTGGAAAGAAAGTCTGCGACATACAGTCTCTCTGTCTCCCTCCCAAACTTGTCAGCACCTCCATCCTACAAGCCCTTCCTACTCTGTGCCTTTTTATTTTGTTTTGGGTCCTGATTGGACTTCTTAATTCATTTTTTTACTTCATTCAACAACAATGATAATAATAATAATATTCTACATCTAGAATTTAATCCATGTGTAAAGAGGGATTTCTGAACTGTCTGTGTTGTTCTGCTTTGCTTTGCTTCATATGTTTTGTGGATCTGAGGATCAAATCCAGGGCCTCACATAGCAGATGAGCATGCTACCACAGAGCTACAGCCCTAACCCTGAGGTAGGAAAAATCATCTTAGCTGTGAATATCCAGTGCTTAACAAATCTCTGGTGAACCAAGCAGCCTTGAACAATGGCAACAAATGGCATAAAGGAGGCTGTCCATGCAATGTTCTCAATACTCAGCGGCCCATCTCGCTGTTTGGGGAGGTGGCGGTCTAGTGGTTAGGATTTGGCGTTTTTTATTGCCATGGCCCGGAGAGGTGGAGCACAAGCTGCCCAGGAGCGCGATGGACTGAAGGCTCTGCCATGTTCCGGGCAGTATTTGTGGGAGCCCATTGGGAGTGTAGAGTGGCAGAAGCTCTGGCACAAGGGCAAGAATGTGATTTGGTATCCTTACACGAGACTTTTAGGGCTGAACACTTTGTCTTTTGGTTTTTGGCAGTGCTTAAGGCGCGGAAGGGGCTTGCCAGCCCGCTGTGCCGACAGGTTAGAGGCCCACCCAGGGATGCCAGCTATTGTAATAAATTTTATTTGTAATATATTAAACATAGGATTAATATTTATTTGAGGGTATTTTAACACTCACGATTATAAATTAAACTTTAGGACGATTTTTTTGGCGATAGGATGATTTTGAAGATGGATGCTGATCTAATCTCTAAAAAAACAAAAAACATAAACAAACCAGTCAAAATCCCAACAGCCCCATTTAAATGGGGCTGGCCACACCCCCTTCAGACTCTCAAGACTCAAGACACGCCTCCCAAACGTTATCAACTAACACCTAAATCTCACCACATAATAGTATTAGCATTTAATAAAATATCCACAGTTCTATTTGTTTTATATCTTTGACATTTAGTTTTGAACTCAAATCAGTGGGCCAGCTCTCCTAGCCCATTTAGTACCACCTACTCTGCCTACTGCCCAGCCAGGTCACACAGGATATGGGACAGAGTCAGCCACAGAGTTAGCCATAGAGGTCAGGCAGTGGTGACTCATGCTTTTAATTCTAGCACTCCGGATGCAGAGGCAGAGATCTGTTGGATCTCTGTGAGTTCAAGGCCACACAGAGCTACAAGTGATTGATCCAGTACAAGAGAGAAACAAAGCCAAGCTGGTGGCAGCATATACCTTTAATACCAACACTTGGAATCCCATGCCTCTGCTCCCAGGACTAGGCAAGCACTCATGTCGTTAATCCCTAGGAAGTTTGAGACAGGAACTGATATGGCTGGGCAGAGAAGGCACTATAAGGCAGGAAGAGATGAGAGTTCTTCCCCTGTGCTTCCCTTTACTTCTCTATTTAGTTTGAGGATTTGTGAAGACAGGCGCTTCCCTTTCTGCTGAGGCATTGACTGGGTGAGAAGTGGCTGTGGCTTGTTCCTCTGTCTCTCTGATCTTATAGCACTTGCCCCAATATCTGGCTCTGGGCTTTTATTATTAACACCAATTAGGATTTATGCACTAACAGGCAAGAACACAAACATTCTCACTCAAGAGCAAACATTAGATCAGAGCTTGAGTCCTAGAAACAAGGGTGTCCTTGTGTAGGTAAGTTGAAATTTATTCAGAAAAAAATAGAAGCAGACACCTCAAAAGCTTGTATGTGGAGATCCTTGTATGTGGAGGCCTCTTCTTGAAGGGAAATGGTGAAATGACAAAGTGTACTTCCTTTTGCATTATTGTTACCTCTGCTGACAATGTTTGGTGACATGAAGTAGGTTCCTGAAGTAAATATTTTTTTTACTAGCAAAAGTATTATTTGACATTATTCTCCAACTGTCACTACCTGAACTCAAACAAGAAACATTGGTGAGGTGAGTCCAGAGTCATTCTGGTTACAGCTTAAACATTTGAGAAGTGGGTTTGTATTTATAAGAAGCAGTCTTGCCTCTCCTTTTCCTGGGGTAAGATGTATACACTTCTCCATCTCCTTTTAATCTTCTGAGAAAGATAGGGGTTTTATTCTACTATATGACCTGATATCCCAGTTTGATCACAGATGGCAATCTAACTCCAGTGTCAAGGAGATACATTAGAAGGTAGTAGGCACCATGACAAATTCTATGTGTAGTTCACAGCCCTTGGGAATAAGATGAAGGGGCCACATGTCCACCTCCAGCCACTGACACCACATGGAATTTAGAGGCCTAGCTAAAAGAATTCTTCCTTTCATAATAGAGGTAAACAACAGAATTTTGCTGAAGGGGCAATAAGTTTGAATATTTTAAACACTGTGGAAGCAACAAAACCTCTCTAATGATCAGATCTAACCTGCCTACAAATGTCTGGTCCTCCACTGAGCATCTCCATTGAGAGCTTGTGGGTGGGAAGAGTTAGGAAAAATATCAGTCACATAATGTGATATGAAGCAAAGAGAAGCATAGTAAAATTCCCATTTTCTAAAGTTTTGAGTTCATGTGCTCCCTGGCTCCTTTTCAGGCCCTCACTATAAATTAATTGAAATCATTTAGAATTCTTATAATAACTTCAACTCTTTATAAAATCTAATATGGCAAATTTCATGGATATTATATGATAGCTAAGGTGATAGTCATAAGCCTCAACTCAAATCCCCCAGAACATTACAAACTCACACTCATGTGCTAAGATTTGGGGATCAAACTGAGCTGCATACGGGGTCAGAGGCCTCTTCAGCATGCTGGGAAATGTGACAGATCAGACTGGCCTGTGTGGTCAGCCTCAAGAATATCCGGTTTCCTGTTTCTTCCTGCAGTGGCTGTTCAATTCATACCCCAAGTCTCTTCTTTAGTGGCGCCTGACTTCTGGCGTTGTGTTTTTATAAAGCCTCCGTAAATCTCACCAAAACGAGATATGCATAAGTTGAACCTGGTACTTCTTAGTTGGTCCATTACCTACTGGAAGAACAATTCTAACAAACACAAATAGCTGTTCCTCTTCCCTGGTCAACTGGGTTTGTTGTTGCTGTTTAAAAAAAAAAAAAAAAATTAAAAAAAAAAAAACTCAAAGTATCTCAAATCAGGAATGTGAGAGCCAAAGTTACATTTTAAGTTTTAATCACTATGCCTAGGAGGCCCATGAAACAATAAAGCCTCTAATCAGCAGGCCCCTTGTCCAAGGACAGATAGTTCCTGAAATGGTGGAGGCTGTTGTTTATGGGCTATAAGAGGCCAGGGGTTTTTTACTCCTGTAAACAAGTTTGTCTGACCCATCTGCAGCAGATGTGCTGATCACATGTGGGTGGGAGATTCACAGATGGAGGTACTTCAGGATGTGTGTTCGCCCCTGATTGAACCTGATAGAAAATGCAATGAGTTATGAGGTTTCCTTTGTAAGCCCTTGCCACACTTGACTCTGGGCCATTTCCCAGAAACCTGGACAGAGCCCATCCTGGCCAGTGTTTAATTAAAGTTTGTTTCAAATTTGGCTTCAAAGTGTGGTAGTGGTCTTATTTCTGATGGGTGGGAATAATGGTAACTTGCCATGAAGCTTAATAGCCAATCATTATTCTGAGAGATGGAAGCAAAGGCCGTAATCCTTCCAACAGCATGGTTAGCTTTCTGGTGTTTGAAGTCTGTGTTATTAGGTCTTTGCATACTGATGAAATGAGTGTTAAGTATCGAAAGCTCTTCCTTCGGAGGGGGCATGAATAAACCAATGGGAGATGACAACTAATTGATAGAATATTAGGCTGTGTTTGGTCTGACAGGAACTTCATACTCTTATCTCCTTCACGTTCCCTATCTCATTTCCTAATTAAGTTTGATCCACTGAAAACAGAATTGCTCTCTATTTCCTGAATCAGTGAAAGCCTGAGGAGGTGGCTTAGCACTGCTTCTGGTGGAGGTGATTACAGGTTAACCAAGGGCTAGGAGCAAGGCAAAGTTCCAACAACCCAGAGCTCAACTAAACCCACATTCTGTAGCATGAAAGACCAAGTAAATCTAACCTCAAAACATCACCACCACCACCACAACCACCTCCCCGACCCACACACACACACACACACACACACACACACACACACACTACTCCAGCTACATGGAGAAGAAAATGCAAAGGTGACTAGACTCCAAATCAGTGAATTGTTAGATGTATGGTTTTCATGACTCATTTATTTAGAGGGAATGAACCTGGGATACATGAAACCCTGAAGTGAGAGAGAGAGAGAGAGAGAGAGAGAGAGAGAGAGAGAGAGAGAGAGAGAGAGAGAGAGAGAGAGAACAAACAAAGCAAACACAGGAAAAGAAGATTCCATCTATTCACGGCACTCAGAAAGCATCATTAGAGCTATTGAAGGTGCACAGGATTATTAAACAGTCCTTGACTATACGGGTGGCGCTGGCCTGTTCACAGATTGCAGATGTGTGTGTGCTGGAGCAAGCACAGTCAGTCAAGCTTTTTTGTTTGGTTTTCCCCTTGTTCTTTGACCTCTGCCTCTTCAGCTGCACATCACAGAGAGTCTTGCTATGTCTGGCTCCTACCAGTTAAACCTTCTTTATTTCCTATCTGCCCAAATTCAGTACAACCCACTTTACTTCTGCCAAAATCACTAATGATTTCCTTCCTTCTAACCGCGTCCTTCATTGCTGCCTCAATTAAAGGAAAATGTAACATGTCGATGGAGTCCCATATCAGATCCTGGGACAGAGAAGAAAATAAGATGAAAATTCTCTTCTTAAGAAGCTCTGATGGATGAGAAGAAAAGCAGAAAATTATCTGAAATTTCCCATGGCTGTCAATAAAGAGAAGGAAAAGAAAATCTTATTTCTGTTTAAGAGCGTGCTAAAGATGCGAACAGGAAGAAACATCTCCTGTCTTTGCAAATGCTTCTCAAGGCTTTTAAACTCTGAGAATATTACTATTTAAATATATGGTCAATGCAGATGGAGAGGTTGGCGAGACACCTATCCTTTCCTGGTGACCTCCCACACCTAAAATACAAGGAAATTGCCTCTACTTACTAAACCTTATTCATATAGAGTATAAAGACAAGTGAGGTGGGGGGGGGTTGTAATGAAGTCAGCTGGTGCTAAATAAACCTGTCTCTTCAAAAGCATAGCATAGCAACAACAGGGTCAGCCTGAAATCTAAGTTGTCATTGTTTTTGACCATTTACTTTGCTCACCTTGAATCAAAATTCTGCTGCCTTTGAGATCTGCTGATGTCCCCCTACCCCCACCCCCAGAAGATGATACAGAGTTAAGGAGAACTCTGGATTTCGAATTTTACATGCCAGTGGTGCTTGAATTCCATGCATACCAAAATAGTTGGAAGTAAATTCAGCGGATCAGTTTACCTCCCCAAACGTGCAGGAGCTGAAAACTTGCTATAATTACTGATTGAAGCAGAGCTGAGAAATGTCACTTAGTACCCACTTCAGCAATATTTGAGCTCAGAGAGGTATTGTGGGAATATCCAGTATATCACCTGTGGAAGTCAGCTTGCATCACTGCGATACAATTCCTGAAGTAATTCCTGAAGTAACTTAAGAGAAGAAAGGTTTTATTTTGATTCTAGTTTCAGAAGAGGATGTCCGTGGTTGCTCAGCAGTATAGCTTTGGGCCTGCTACAGTGTAGTAGACCACGGTTGGAGCCTAGGGTACAAATAGTCAATCTACCACACAGAGGGAAGAAAGAGGGGAAGAGGAGAGGTAATGGAGGGGAAAGAAGGGGTCTCGAAGGGTGTCTTCAAGAGCCTGCCCTGTGAACTAACTTCTCCCTACCTCATTAAGGTCCCGGCCCCTCCCAGGCTAGCACTCTATGCCTTTGGGAGACATTCATAAACCAACCCATAGCATATATCTAACAATTAAATCTTGGCATGGAGAAGCCAAAAGCAACATAACACAACAATTTCCATAAAAGAATCCAATGAAAATTTGCAGCATCAGTCACCAATTCTCCCATTGTGTTGATATGGCCCTTACCTCTAACCAACCTAAAAATTTTGATCATAAAGAAATCATAGTCATTAGAGCAAAAAATACAGATGTAATACCACAGAATGGCAGATAAATGGCAAATAATACAAAGACTAGAATTTTATAAGTTTAAAGAAAGTGATATTGAATAGCTTAAAGTTCTCTCTCTCTCTCTCTCTCTCTCTCTCTCTCTCTCTCTCTCTCTCTCTCACACACACACACACACACACACACACACACACATACACTGAGAGAGATGGATTAATTATACTATAATAAGTCAAAAGATAACTCATTAGAGATGCTCAATGTAACAGTCAGAGTAAATCAAATATGTAAAAATATTTTTAAAAGTTTCAAGCCCTGCTGGGCAGTAGTGGCACACACCTTTAATCCCAGCACGAAGAAAGGCAGAGGCAGGTGGATCTCTGAGAGTTCCACCCTGGTCTATAGAGTGAGTTCCAGGACAGCCAGAGCGACACAGAGGAACCCTGTCTTAAAAAACAAAGAAATGTTACACCTTTTAAAAACTGACAATGTCAGTGGTGCAAAAATAACTCTTATTACCAAAATCTATAAAAGTCTCAATTAAATTTAAGTCATGCTGTTACATGATTTTTACTAAAAAAGTTGAGCTTCCCCACCCCCACAAAAAAATGATCAGAATTTGTTTAAAGTACTAAATTACATGAGGCTTGTTTAAAGACATAGATCCAGTTCCAGTTCATTTGATTATATATTATTTTGAAGAGCTTTTGAAATTGGAACATAGGTGTACATGCAGAATCTCCTTGGATAATAAGAAGCTGCTCACTGTTTTAGCTATGGTTCTTTCCCCATAGAAGCTTCTACAATTCTTAACCACACCTACAATTCTAAAACACACCACCTACGAAGCAAGTATGAAGTATCTGTGCAGAGCAGTCCCCTGAGGCTTGCCCACACCTACCTAGTTAACTTAATGCTGAACAGTGGGCTCTGTTCCTTCCTTTAATGAAAAGGTGGGGGTTAATCAGTAAAGTCATTTTCCATGGTTAATGAAAGAAAGTCATCAAAGGCAGGGTAGGAGCATTGAGATTGCTTGGCCATCAATCTCAAGGGACTAACAGAGTATGAGGTTCGTGTTCCTCCAAGAAGATCTGACCTACTGTCAGAGAAGACACTGTCTACTGCACCCTAAATGGCCCAGCGGCCCACATGGTGACAGATTTGCTGGCACTTCATTGAAGAGGCCTGTTCTCTCTACAACAATCTAACGTGGTGCTTCTCACCCTTCCTCATGCTGTGACCCTTTAATATAGTTCTTCATGTTGTGGTGAGCCCCAACCATAAAATTATTTTTGTTGCTACTCATACCTATACATTTTGCTACTGCTTTGAACTGTAATGTAAATACTGGATAAGCAGGATATCTGATATGTGTGAAGAGGTCATTTGAAACTCCAAAGGAGTCCAGGCCTATAGATGGATAACCTTTGAGCTAAGGACTCTTCAGAGGGAGATGATTTCTTTTCATTTTTAACATTACAGTTAGCAGAAGTTCAAGTGCTTGGGAGCCACACAGGGAAAGTTTCAAACCCCATCATTTTATATATAAGCTGTGTGATTCAGAAACATTTGCTTCAAAGCTTTACTTTTGGTCTTTGTGAGATAGAGAGGGAAATGTTCAAGCCACAAGGGGTCTTGGTAACACAAGGAAGAAGTGAAGACGCCCCGGCCCCCCTACCCCACTAACCAAGAAGCTAATCTGTAATTTGGTACCTATGGGCAAAGGGAAAATCAGTTTTCTTCAGCGGGGGTGTATGTTGTATATCAACCACAGGACTTATGACCAGGAAGAGTTGACCAACACCAAATGGTCTGTGTTTTGTTTTCTTTTGTTGGGGTTTTTTGTTTCTTTTGGAGCTTTTATTAAATCCCCACAATTTATGGCTTTCTTTTTTTTTTTCTTTTTTTTAATTTTATTTATTTATTTATTTATTTTTTGTCTTACTGGTTCTTTGGATGGGGGAAGAAAGAGAGCATGAGGCTGGGGGGTAGGGAGGTTTGGAGGATGTGGGTGGAGCCAAGAAAGGAGAAAGACAAAATCAGAATTTATTACATGAAAATAAATAAACAGCACACCCACCCTCCCCCAAAAAGGAAGAAAGAAGTGGTAAAAGCTGATGCATGAATTGCCAAGAGGCTGTAATGAAGCAACATTCCATGAAGACCCAGTAGCGTGGTGCAAACTACATAAAGAAGTTTGTTCCCATCCCTTCTCTGGCAGAGGACAAGGGGAAGCATGTGCCCGCTGACACCTGCTGGGAAAGGAGGAACTGAAATCGGATGAAGGGGGGAGGGGTAAGAGGAAATGAAAGGGTGACATAGATGAATGTATCAGGATTGTCCCCCCTCCCCCTCCCGACTCCCACTTCACCCAGGGCTGGCCTTAATCTCTTATAATAAAACCCAGAGCCAGATATTGGGGAATAGCTGAAAGATCAGAGAGACAGAGGAATAAACCACAGCCACTTCTCACCCAGCCACCTCCTTAGACCTGGCTTCGGGAATCCTTAGACTGAATGGCCCTGAGCACTCAGCAGAAAGGAAGAAGGACTCAGGCTGCCTCCTCCCGAGCCTTATCATTCTTTCTCCCTCAGCGATCTCACTTCCTGGTTCTACTTTCTTGGTGCTGGGATTAAAAGGGTGTGTGTGTGTGTGTGTGTGTGTGTGTGTGAGAGAGAGAGAGAGAGAGAGAGAGAGAGAGAGAGAGAGAGAGAGAGAGAGGGAGAGAGAACTTCCCAAGTACTGGGAGAATTGGAATAGGATTAGCTAACTCTGTGGCTGGCTCTGCCCTCTGATCTTCAGGCAAACTTTACTAGATACACAATCTATCACCACAGGACAGAGACAGAAATGCGGTGATTTTGACAGAGAAGCCTGGAAAAGCTGCCCACAGCAGCTATTAAAGACAGACAAGCACCCTAACGGAATTCAGACAGAGACGATAAGAGGAAGCCCACTCTAACCTGTGAGCACTGTTAGGCTTTCTTAAATTAGTACCGAATGCAATTTTCTTAGGAATGTCTTACTTTTACCTTTGAGGAGACAGATCAAAAAAGAAAGACCTCTGGTAGCACTTGGGGAAACTGAGACATTGAGCCAAACACTAGCTGGAGTGTAAGCTGGTTTTCAAGGTCTGAGCACTTCCGCCTACAATCAACCTGTAAATAATCATTAAGCTGATATACGTATAATTATTTTATTTTATTTTCTGTTGACCGTAGAGAAGAGCTGGAGAGCTGGAATTCCACACTCAGATTTGCAAAGGGCCAAGCTACTCAGGACCCACTTCTATGAAACAATTAGCCAAAGAAGTAAAGCAAAACAAAATAAACTTATGCCTGACACACTGCTGGCCTGGGACGGCTGCCATAAACTCAGATACACAACAGACCCTGTGTTTAAGGAATTCACTCTCCCCCTCCCCCAAGGAAAAGAGCTGAAGAGCAAAGTCAAAGCCAAGACCCTGGAGAGTCACTAAGGTGACAACCCTAAGTTCTGCTGAGAGAGTGTGACAAAACCAGAAGTCACCCCGTTGCACCATTCAGAAAACTGTGTCTCAAGGGTGATATAGATCAAAGTCACTAACCTCTGAGCATTAAGAAGCAGAAGTTGCATCTAGCCAAGGCAGCCAATGATATAACCCGGTGCTTCTCCACCTC
Source organism: Phyllotis vaccarum (assembly GCA_033318265.1). NCBI lineage: Eukaryota > Metazoa > Chordata > Mammalia > Rodentia > Cricetidae > Phyllotis > Phyllotis vaccarum. The sequence goes on from JARWLC010000014.1 coordinate 26,126,679, forward strand.
CATGATGCTGCAACCCTTTAAAACAGCTGTACTGACCCCCAACCATAAGATTATGTTCACTGCTACTTTATAACTGTAATTTTAATACTGTTATGAATTGTAATGTAAATCTAGTATGCAAGATCTCTATTTGGCTCCTGTGAAAGGGTCACAATAACTCTTCAGAAGGGCAAAGAATTTCCATCTTCAGCAACCTACTACAAATCCATGCTATTCAACATGGTACATGGACGGCTTCATTCTTCTTCGAAAGAACTCAAAGATTAGCAAGCTCAATTCTTTCTTTCTTTTTCTTTTTCTTTTTTTTTTTTTTTTTTTTGAACCTTTTAAATCAAACAGCTCTACAAGAAAACAATAAAATCCCTTCTCCAGGGTTGGAATGGAAGGCTGTGTAGAGTGAGGGAGTGAGTTCTCTCCACTTCCGTTGGGCTCCAGGACGGGATAGTGGAGGCTAGCCTTGGCACCAAGGGCCTTTACCTGCTGGGATACTTAAAAACAAAACAAAAACCTTGTTTGTTTCTTTCACTACAATACAAAAAAAAATTATTTTATTTGTAAGAAACAGCATTCATACCCTCCACAAAAAAAAAAAAAAAAAAAAAAAAGGTAATGATACAGGGAATGTAAAGTTGTGCCTCCCAGCAAGCCTTCGTGGGATACTAATTCAGTAGAAAAGACCGGGGAATGGACAACACAAACTCGTATGACCAATTTAATACAGAACTAATTAGTCTCATTAAGAGATGGGGAGAAAAAGAAAGTTCCTATAAATTGAGCGGCTAAGATATCTTCTGAAGCTGTAGAGACCCTTTCCAAAGCAAAAAACAGAAAAGCGGCTTAAGGCAAAGCGCTGTTCCTCTCAAGTCCTGTAGGAGGCGCTGACGAGCAAAAGCAGAGGTTGTGAAGGCGGTTGTAAACCAGAGACCAGCCTAGATAAACATTCCCACTGCATCTACAGGGCAATGGTCCTTACTAAAGCCAGCTAAGTAGATGGCACACGACTGGAGACTCTTGTGCCTAGTTCGTTATTGTCTTCTTACTCATGCCACTCTTTCCTAACTTCAGTATTTCAGCCCTGGGGCCTCATATCTTCCCACTGTATTCATCCTGCAGAAAGAGGAAGTAACTCCTCAGGCAGTGGGGATTTCTTAGTAGGGTTTTGAAGAAAGATGCTGGGGGTGGCTGACTCCGCTGAAATGTTTCCTTTTTTCTCTTGCTGTTTGTCAGCTTCTGCCATTGTGCAATCAATCCTCTTGCCTTCAATCAACCTGCGGTCCGCACAGAGCTCACCACCTCAGCCTCACCCTCCGCCCTTTGCCTTTTCTGCTCTGTCTGCTTTATAGGTTCTCAACCCACCATCGATGGCTGAATGAGTGAGAGACACTTGCACATTTGACATCACATATTAAGATCTCTTGCACATTTGAGTTAAAGGACTTGGAGTCCTTTACCTACTCCTGGCTTTACCTACTCCTCCTGTACTTTACTTTGCCAATGCTTCATTCAAAAATTACATTTCCAGTTCTCTCACAGAAACACGGTGAAAACAATGCATTTCTTAGGTCATCTTTCTCAGCGTGTGTGTGTGTGTGTGTGTGTGTGTGTGTGTGTGTGTGAGAGAGAGAGAGAGAGAGAGAGAGAGAGAGAGAGAGAGACTTGTGTATTGAATGAACAAGTTTTTTGTATGTGTGGTGCATGTTCTTTTTCATGCAGGCGTGCGCACATTTGCTTGGGGGTTCGTGCACACACGTAAGCATGGACACATGGAGACCAGATTAGCATCAACTGACTTCCTCCTTTATTTTTCAGAAAGGACCGTTCACTGATCCTAGAACTCATCAGTTGGCTGACTAACTGGCCACTGATCTCCAGGAATTAACTTCTCTGTGTTCCCCCAGTTCTGGGATTACAAATAAGCAAATCAGCTTTTACATGGTCCTAGGGATCTGAACTCAGGCTCTCACTCTTGCAAGGCAGGCAATGGGAATGACTGAAATAAACATTTTTAGGGGACTGACAGAGTTCAGTATCAGCCTTAAAAAAAAAAAAAAAAAAAAGAGTACATCTATGCAAGTATAAGAGATGGGCTACTTAAGCCTAACTGGGTTCTAGGACTGGCTTTCAATTACGCAGATAGAAATTACCTTTATTTGAAGATCAAAGCTTTTCCAGTGTCCTAGAGGCAAAGCTTCTCATATCACCCCTGTCCGACCTCCTACCCTTCTGTATGAATAACCAAGGCGGTGATCTCTTATCATTCAAGCTAGACCAAAAATATGTCCCCCCTTTTTCCATCTCTCCTCTCTTCATACGTTTTGATATGAAAAGATTATGTTTGGGCTTGTCAGCAGAATACAAATAGTAAATAAATATAGTGTGAGTTTGAGTCTAGTGGAAAATATAAGACTATACATAAAAATGACTGAATAAAGCATTATTAAAAAAATACAACAAGAAAAAACTAGCAAGTTGATACTTTCCACAGTCTACAGTGGGGGCTCTCAACCCCTTTTGGGGTTCAGTAACTTTTTCACAGGGCTCATATAACACCATAGGAACATCAGACATTTACATCATGATTCATAACAGTAGCAAAATTACAGTTATGAATTAGCAACAAAAGTAGTGTTATGTCTGGGGGGTCACCACAGCATGAGGGACTGTATTAAAAGGTCACAGATTTAGGAAAGTTGAGAATCATTAGGCTACAGCTTTCATTGTCTCTGCCATCAAATGATTCAGCATAGACTCACAAACTTTAGGGCAACAGACATTTACAAATAGTCCCTTGAACTACCAAGGACTGCAAATGTACTCACAAGTGTCCAGACTCCCCATTCTGCCTGTTACCATTATATGTAAATATCTTCTCCTTCCCACAAAGACTGAAAAGAGGTCATAGCTTCGGAAGTCACTTACTGTCAGCACACAGAGGAAGCACCTGCTATCACAAGCTTCCTGACTGAGGCCACCTTCCCTTCCAAGTTGCTTGTTATATCCACAAAGGCTTCAAGCTGTCTGGGCTTACCAGGAATTCAATAAATATTTGTTGAATATTTAGTGAATCAAAGTTCTCATTTTTAGCCAAGTTCTCTCCTAACTGCCTCCAGCCAGTTTTCCCTTGGTCAGAGAGGTCTCTCTTCTCTGAGCATGTGTGTCCTGTGGGGTTTCAAAGTATTTCTAACTTTTCAGGGTTTTCACTTAGATTTGGCTTGAAGGCCTCAACAAGACTAGGTCTCTGGGTGCTTTGAAATGAGGCTGGTCATTGGCTTCACTATTGCTGTACTTAGCTTTCCTTGGTTTTCATGCTGGTAAAATTCCAGAACCACAGTGATAAAAGATATGAATGCATAGTGTGACTATACAAACAGCTAATGTTGATCAGGTAAGTAAGAAATGTCATAGCTTTCCCGGTATCCACATGGTGGAGAATCCCTTCTTCTCAAATACGGCTTGACTTAGAGCTTGAGTCTAACAAACTCAGTCCAGCAAAAGTTATAAATATCCCACATTACAGAAGAAGTCAGCTGAATATGAGGGTGCTCACTGGCATCCCAGAACTTTGGAGCCTGAGGCCAAAAGATCAAGTTTGTGTTCTACAGGGAGATGAATATTGTTCCACCCACCCCTGAAAAAAAAAAGACACAGCTTCTCTTCAACCACGCCCCCTCTCCATCACCTGCTTTGAAGGAACATCTTTGACATGAAACAGCCCATAGTGACATCCAGATGGTCCAGAAACAAGGTCTCTAGTCAACAGCCAGTGAGACCATGTGTGAGGACTGAAACTGGATGCCTCAGGCCCAGCCAGTTGAACTATAAAATGACTGTAGATAGGCAGGGTCTGACAGCATCATCCCCTTCTGATGCTGTGTCTCTGACCCACAGAAACCATGTAATAAAAAATTCCCTGAGAGCTTTCAGATCTTGGGGCTATTTGATATATAACAAGACATAACTAATATGCTAAACTAAGGGCTGGCGAGCATGTTCATAAGGGCCACATAGAAAATATTTTGGGATTTTCCATCCAGATGGTATCTGGATCACTCTTTAGCTCCACCATTGTAGCTCAAAAAGCAACCAAAGATAACATGCAAATGAGTGGACATGGCTATGTTCCTATAAAACTTTATTTATGAAAACAGTCAGCCGACTTGCAAGTTGTGATATGCCAACACTTGCTGGAAGCGACTATATTTTCAGTCTTCATAATTTCTAGTGCCATGTCCTATAGCTGTCTTATGGGGAGTGAAGTGTGACCCCTTCACTTCATAAAAGATTATAGAGCATCTTTTCCCAGGCAGAAGATGCCTGTCAGCTGTTCAACTTGAATAAAGATTAAGAAGTGATCTTGATGTCACAGAAAATAAAAAAGGGAAGTAAAATCGAGGTAAAACTCGTCTCTGGAGAGGACAAGAAACTATGATCAAAACTTCTAAGTCCAATGTGGCCTAAGAAGAGAATAAACATGGGCAGTAACAATATGTCAGCCTCCTAGAACTAAATGCTTTTTTCCAGTGATGGGATGTGAAAGATCCCATGGGGAAATAGGAATCTAAGAGCATCATAACTAGTAGCTCAATTTTTTAGCTATATTGGTGGAAACAGAAAGACATTTAACACAAAAGGGTTCAAGACTGTACTGCATAATTGTTATGAGAAAATTAAAACATGGCTTTGGGCCACTCATAACTGAGACACAGCATGCAAAAGACACTGGGGCTCCCACGTGGTCTCCAGCCATTGCAGAAGCTCTAAGGAAAACACTTGACCATAGGAGTCCAAGGCCAGTTAACAACTGGACCCCTATGACCATTGCCAAAGACAGCAAGACTTGGATTAGATCTTTCACTTCTCATCCCACCTGCTTCTGATTTTCCATTATTTCAAATCAATGCCAGCAAAGGTATGCTCAAAAGTCAGGCTGGGCCAGCTACAGTGCTGGCACATTTAGCAGAGGCCACTGAACATGGAAATGGAAGCAGTCCCATAATTATAGACTTCTCATGAATCAGTACACGTCCCCAGGGAGATGTGTGGCTTTCTCTCCACCCTGTTGCCTATACTCCATCTTGGAAAGGGCAGTTAAAGGGAAAGGAAATCCGGGAGGGCTATGCTTTCCCCAAAAGGGACCGAATGACTTCAAGCCAAGCTGTTTGAAGCAGAGAGAACTGGAGTAAGTGGTAACTTCCCACTGTTTTCCACCAGAGCCAGGGGATAAAGGGTTGGAGGAAAGCCTGAGCTGGCTTTTTATTTTTTCTATTACAACATATAAAAATAAACAAATCACTACAAATACAGAAAACAACAACAAGAGAGTGTTTTGGATAGCAACTGGAAAGAGGAGAGGCCGTATTCAATTCAGTTCTCAGTGTGAGCAAGTCTGGGATCCTAACATGTAAGACTCTTCTGTATAGTTTGTAAATTATAAACCTTCCCAAACAGTATACCTACTTCTTTTTGACTAACATTGGGTTGAAGTTTCCGCTGAGGTTGGTTCAGTGAGTAAGGACACATGTTGTGAACTCATAAGGACCGGAGATTGAATTCCCAGTACCCCTAACAAAAGTCGGCCATGGTTGGATATGCCTGTAGCCCCAGCATTGAGGAGCAGAAACGGGTGATGCCAGGGGTTTCCTGGCAGGCCAGCTTAGCCAAAATGGTAGGCTCCAGTTCAGTGAAATATGTCTCAAAGGCACCCTCCTCTGGACCATATATGCATACAAACACATCCGTATACCACATATACTTATAACACACACTCACACACATGTGCAGGCATGCACAGACACACCTTTAAAAACAGTGCATCAACTATGCCAATTTGATGCAATGAAATTACAAAAAAAAGGCCTCAGGGAGTCTTAGAAATGTACATATTCCAAAGTATATTTCTATGTAGAATTCCAAACAGAAAGATATGAGTCCTGCTTTAGTCAGTAAGAGAGAGAGACAAGATTCTTGACTGAAAGTCTTAGAGTCCCTGAAACACCCCCCGCCCCAGATTGCATCAATTAGAATCTATCATGGTATGATCTGAGATGAAATATGCCAGTCTACCTGATTGTTTACAGAGATCAGCCACTTAAGTCATAAGGAAGAAACACAAGTTAAGAAAAACTAACTGTGACTACTGTGCACAGTGAGTGAATTAATATTATTACTATTGTTTATATTGTGGGTACATATTGATTCAATGTCTCAGGTCAGTGCTGTTTTCTTTGGGGAAGCGTCTTCTCTGGTCTTGTTCTTTTTCCCATGAGCATGAAAAACATCATGCAAACTCACACCTTGTTATGGTATTATCACTGTTATCCTTCCAAGCCATCTTTTGCTACAGTTTCGGGGTTTCTGTGGGAAATAAAGTGACTTTGAGCTTTCATCCTCCTGCCTCCACCTTTTAAGTGCTCGGATAAGGGACACAAACCACCATACCCATCTATTTTATTACTAGAATTTCTAGAAAGTAAGTTTAATAATGTTTGATAAATAAATCGGGGAAAAAACAAATACATGCTATATTTAATTGTCTTCTCTTGAATACATTTGGAAATGCACATTTATGTTAGGTGAGATGGTTCACAAAAGGAGGTTCCAGAGTTGAGAAACAGTGTTTCTGACAGTGTCTATGGCTAGGAATTCTTTCAGGGAACATTTGGAGAGAACATATTGGTTGTTGTCGCCACTGATTCATAAACTTTGATGGAGTTCTACTTTCCTAGGTCTGATTACTGCTGGAAATAAGTCTCTTTATTATAAAATATTTATCTTAATGAAGTTATTTGAAGGAATATACCCAATGACTTTATGAACACTAGGGGGATTTTTAAAAATCTTTTAAAATCCCATTCAGGCAAGCCTTTGCCTATTCTACAGACCTCCTCAAAATGAGGATTGAGTGATAAGCTTTCTCATTATTACCTCACATTATTACTTTCTCTATTATATCACAATAGATATTGATTTTCTATCTCCTTTGGTCACTTGAAGACACAGAAAAAATATCATCAGGTCATTCAGCGATGAAGGCGTCATATACGGTAGTTAAAAAATATCATCAGGTCATTCAGCGATGAAGGCGTCATATACGGTAGTTTCGATCGAACAAGGATGCAAGTGAAGGCCTGGGTTGCGACTCAGTGGCCAAGCACTTACTGATCACACGAGCATCCCTAGCACTGTAAGCAGGAAGTTCTGAAGAAGTGCAGTAAATATAAAATTGTCATGGAAAGGTGAAGAGAAGAGGGATCATCTCCCTGGTCAGATAAAGGGGAAACTCAAGGCGTGGGATGTACACTGCACTCAGCTGAGGACGCCTCTGAGAGCTATAATGGCTTGTAGTTACCAACATCATTAGGACCAGCAGAGGGAATAACGCAGAGACAGAGCATCATTAACAAAGTTGAATCCAATCTTAGCAAGCTGAAGCTGACACAGATCTCAGCCCACACAGAGGAGAAAGCACAAGCTGTGACTATAAAAGACAAGGAGTCCAGCGGTGTGGGGGGGGGGGCGTGGATTGGGGGGGTGAGATCCAGTCACCTACCATGGTGTGATTATTTACAAATTTTATTATCTCAAGGAAACTACTTAATCTCTTTGAGCCCCAGCTTCATCTTATATAAACACAGCAAGTTATTTTTTTTTAAGTTTGTTGGGTTGTTTTTATATATCAGCAAGAAGCATAAATCTTAGTACTTGTTACATTGTAAATTGATGTTGATTATACTTTTATTAAACTCCATAGCAATGACATAACTGTGGTTCCTTGTATGTAGATAAGTTTTCTCTTTTAAGACTGTTCTGCATCTAACTTCTAAATTCTCTTTCTAAAATTAACTCTGGGATCTAGAGACCAGAATAACAGAAGCTTCATGCCACATGTTTCCAGGAGCAAGCTACTGAAAAAAAAAATGCTAAATATAGCAAAAGCTAAGGGGAGAGAAATGGAAAATTATGAACACGTGGGAATATTATGGCTATAAAATTTTAAAGGAATCATGTTGTAAAACTGGAAGTGACAAATTTTCCCATAAAGCATAATTGCATTTAAATTCAGAGAGAAATCTTTGGAATTCTCAGTTTTGAAAGGGTCTCATATTCTGGCTCACCACTTCCAGTTCTGCTGGACTGCCTCCATCAGTTCTCACACTGGAGACCTTTCCTCATGTAAATAATCATTTCCATTTCAAAGAAGCCCCCTCACTGACTCTTTTTGTAACAATTGAGCCATAACAGTGTGGTTCCTATGGTTACCAAGAATTCTAACTTCAGTTCCTCATTATGCATTTTATCATGAAAGATTGTGCAGGGTTTCCCAATAGGCCACTCTTCCTTCCTCATATTTTTCTGTCTATTATTTTTTTCTCCAAGTTTCTCATGCCCAATCCCTACTGAAACTTCCTATCTTGCTTTTATTTTTTATTAAAAATTTATGTGTCCAGTCTCTACAATGATTTTGTTTCTAGATAACAAATTCATGGTAAAGAAGCAAAGCTAAAGTGAGGTCTTAGACCACAGTTAGAACTGGCTCCTTCTTCCCAAGGCCCAAGATTTACCCTGTAATCATGGAAATGAGGGATGGAGCAGCTTGAGTCCCACACTCTGGGGCCGGGGGTGGGGGTGGGGGGTGTCAGGCCCCTTTAGTAGAGTTTCTCAAAATGAAAGAATTGGGGTTCTCATAGCTCTGGAAAGTGCTTTTTTTTTTTTACATATTGAAGCCATATGCCATAGTCCATGAATGGGCTGCAGAAAGGACCATCGCATGCAGCAAACTGTGCACATGGGGGATCTGTGTTTGTATACAGTATATACAAAGGAAGAGAAGGAAGAAGAAGAGAAGGGGGAAAAGAGGTGCTATCATCTAACAAAATCTGTGTCTTTAGGAAGAACCGAAGGGCCAATAATTTTAATAACATTAGTGTCATTTCTTTATTGGTGGGAGATACTAAAATTTGGCATACAATTATTTTTTAAGAAACCAATAAGAAAGATGTTATAGGATCAATAAAACTCTATTCTTCCCCTTGGATTGAATCATTTCACCAAGGAATATATATTTAGGAAACAGGTTAAGAAAGATTCTAAAGTGAAGATTTGTCGATTTGAATATTATGAATAATAATGTCAGCAAGTCATGTGACATCAGCGTACAGCCCTGAAGAAAAAAATCTATGATAAAACGCTAAATGCAAAACAGATATAAACACAGGCAACAGGAGTAAGCCGAAACAAAATACACAAGTGTTTGAAAAATACTAAATAGTTGGACTAAAGTGACGGGAATTTTGATTTTTCAATTCTCTCAAGTGTCAATCTTCTATTGAGCAAATGCTGAACCTAAACAACAGAAGTGCGTTAAGGCTGAGAACATATGGTTTTGTCTTTATTTCCTCTCCATGCTCCACGAAGATGAAACTGGAGGTATTAAAAGGACAGAAATCTACAAGTCACTGGGGGACAGACAGCGGCATGATGGCACCTGACACTTGGACTTTGTAAAGCTAAGGAACGCTAACGCACTTACTTGGAAGAAAGAACCTTAAGCACATCAGCAATGAAGTAACATGAGGAACAAGCTCACTGACACCCCAAAATTGTCCTAAATCAAGGGGAGCACTGAAGGAGTAGGCAAGGGTTAGGCCTAGATAGGTACCTGTTTCCAGCACCTTCTAGGTCAAGAGTAAAAAATTTGTTTTAACTCAACTGATCCATCCAGACCTGTTCCCTTTCATCATCCGAAAACATTGGTATATGAAACTATAGTGTAAGAAACACATCGAAAATAGGAGACATTTGAGTAAAAGCTGTAACATGAAAAACAATAATCAAGAATGGACAGTAAAAGAGACTAAAAATGGCCTGTTATGGTTGAGATCGAATGCCTCTTCCCCAAATAAGTTAATGCCCTCAGAGAGATAAGACAAAAAATTGCCAATATGAAACAAAAGGCAAAAATACCATTGAAACAAGATGTAAAAAGCCACTTTTGCTAAAAATTATTGACCCTGAAGGTAACTCAAAGAGTACTAGCCTGGCATTTGCCTCCTTTTGTGTCTGTGTTTTGGCTGAAGGTACCAAGATAAATTGTTATCCTTAACTTCCCTCCTGAGTTCCTTTTACTTCAAGGGATAACAAAGCCACATGGAGGAAAGTTATCACCTCCCCTAAGTTCAAGACAATTGTCTGTAAGAACTAGGCTGCACCCTAGTAATGAACAGAGAACCATCATTTAGTAACTGATCACAACTTACTGCAGAGAGAGCACCTTTCAGAACCAGAGCTGAGATAATGAAGGAACAATGATGGGCAGATGTAAACACAGGTGGAGTTTTTCTGTCTCAACCGCCCAGTCCCAAATAAACATACAAAAGCTTACATTAGTTACAAAATGCTTGGCCAATAGCTCAGGCTTTTTTATGAACTAGCTCTTACTTTTAAATTAACTCATCTGATGTGGGAATGCTTTTTTGTACGCTATGAATAGCAATCTTTAAATAAAGGAGCTGTTTTGGCCCATGACAGGCACCATAGAAAAAGTAGGAGGAGGAATCAGAATAGGTAGGAGGAGCAGGGCGGAGTCAGACAGAAGGAGCCAGAAGCCCAAAGGAGCAATATGTAAGGAACACAGGTGAGCCACGGGCCACGTGGCAGACAGATTAATGAGAATGGGTTGAGTTAAGATAAAAAATAACTAGCTAGCAATGTGCCTGAGCCATAGGCCAAACAGCATGAAGTTAATATAAGCGTCTGAGTCATTTCTGGGGCCTGAGCAGTGACGGGTGGCTAAGGGATCTAGGGCTGCAGGTATGTGAGTCTGGACCTCTGGCTGCCCAGGACCAAGAAACCACAATGTAACACTCATCTCTATTAATCTTTGTATTGTCACATCCCTGGTGGCTTCATCAAGCTTCTGGCACCTGGCTTCTTGAGTGCCTGGCTCCTGTCTTTCCTGACTCCACCCTTCATACCATTCCTCAGTTTTATTGTCTTTCCTAACTTGGTCCTGCCTTGCAACAGCCAATCAGCTTTATTATTATCCAATAAGGGTAATAGATAGTCACAGCATACAGAAGGATCAAACCACATCAGACATGACCACAGCTTGACCAGAATTACCTAGTTATATACACATTTCTATTTTAAGCTATACCCATGTCAGTATTCCCCAAAATGAACTTGAGGAAGTCCCTGGACCATTTTCTTTGTTCCCTGCCCTGTCCTGTGTTCCCATCAAATAAACCTTTCCCTGATTTTCACTCATCTCTTCAGTATTTCAGGATGGGTAGCCAAGTCTAGCTTCTTGGAGCTGCTGAAGAAAAGGTTTTATGCGAAAAACCACAGTAACACTATTTTAGACACATCATTAAGAACCACAGTAACACTATTCCAAACACATCATTAAGAATATAAGAAGAGCTCTTGAAATTAAAAGGATGAGATCAGAAACGTAAAATGTGCTAGAAAGGTTCAGGGTGAAAACAAATCATACGAAGTTTAAAAGACAAGAAAAAACAAACCAAGAGGCCAACAGAAACATCAGATAGGAAGACAACCAGCACAACAGAATAATCTACAAACGTCTCTTAGAACTGAGCTTGGGGTTAAATGACAATATGGAATCAGGTAAATAAAGGAAGCATTCTGCCCCTACTACTATTTTTTTCATAAAGGACTAATTTTATTTTAATGTCTAAAGATACTGTAATTACATACGTAAAGATACGAAAAAGAAAATAATAAAACTTCAAAAATAGCAGTCACAGTTTTTTAAAAATGGGCATAGTATTAGGGAAAATATTTTAAACTGTATTTCTATACCTAGCCAAACTCTCCGTCAAATGTTATATAAAACTAACACACTTCAGATATCAAAAGCCTGGCGGCCTTTACCTCCATACCTCCACTCAATCGGGAACACACGTTAAGAATGTTTTTCAGAAAAGAAGGCAGGAAACCAACAGAGAAAATTTTCAATCCAAGAAACGGATTCAGAAAAATAAAATTATGAGGCAGTAAATGAAAACTGCTGTGTTCAAAGAACAGTCAGTCCAGATGGAGCAATGAGACACCCAAAGACACAAGGAGAATTAGAGCTGACACCTGGTAATTGAAAACGTCTTTACAGGGTGACAACGCAAATTAAAGAAATTAGAAACCCAAAGGAATGCCAAAAAATAGTTTTCAAGCTAAAATGAGCATACACTGATTCTATAAATACTATCCGTGTTTTATAAAAGTATAAACATAATTTGTTGACTTATAATTGTTTTTATTTATGACACATTTTATTAAAAAGTAGATAGTAAGATTTATTGACCAGATTGGTATTGATATATTAGGCAAAAAAAAAAAACAAAAAAAAAACCACCAACAAAAAACCTGTCAATTTAGAGAGATAATGTTAACATTAAAAGCCTGTTTTAAGGACAAACTCAATAAAAGTATTACCTTTTTCATGGTAGATTTTTATATTTACATATACTAACTGCACAAAAGACCAAGCTTCTAGTTGGGCAGTGATGGCACACACCTTGTATCAAGTACTTGGGAGGCAAAGGTAGGCAGATCTCTGCATTCAAGGCAGTCTGTTCTACAGAGTAAGTTCCAGGACAGCAAGGGTTACAAAAAAATCAACTTTTGTGATGGTATATTATATATTTAATAAAAATAGTCTGGAATATCAGAGGACAATGTCAGTCACAGCCAAGCCATGAAGGTCAGGGAATAGTAACCCACACTTTTAATCCCAGCACTCAGGACACAGAGATCCTAAGGCTGAACAGAGCCAAGGCAAAAAAAAGTTCAACCCTTTCGCCTGCGCTCTCCGCTCTCCGTCAGTCTGAAGATTCATGGAGATAGGACCTACCCCATTATGGCTGAGGGGTTGACTAGGTGAGAAGTGGTTGTGGCTTGATCCCCATCTCTCTGATATTCCAGCTTTTCTCCTATTACCTAGCTCTAGGTTTTTATTTTAATACCAAATAGAATTCTTGCGGTAAACCTTCGATGGAATCAGCACTGAACTAGAACAATATTGATTACACAACACCCACCCCTTTAATGAACAGTGCATAAAGTTGTTTCATGAGATTTTGAACAAACTTATAGATTAATCAGTCCACTATTGAAAATACTGTGGATGGAAGCATCTGCACAATACCTCACATCAAGCGCATTACAATAATAAAAGCTTGCTTGAGAATAAGTTCACATCCAGCTATATGCAAGTTGGTTCCCTACTTATGCTCACAGCAATAGGAAACTATCTAGGCTTGCTTCCTCTAGGAAGGGACTTCAAATCTAACTGGTGAAAGACACATTAATAAGATAGATTACTGGGCCACAAAGCACGTTCTAAATAAGATTCTAACTGAATGAAACTGGCAATTAGTGAACATTACACACTGTGTTCCGTTTGTTCTGTGTGAAAATCAAAAAGAGAAAAAGTCGAGGAGCCGAGATCGAAGTCCGCATTGTGGCATTTCTTAACAGGAATGTAAATCATTTTATTTAACAGCATTAAGCTTGTTTGTTTTGTAGGATTGAATTGCCCACTCTGCTTCTTGAGAAATAATGATCACATTACCTCCAGTGGCCAGCAGCATTCTCTAGGTTCAGTGGGAGGGCTTTGGTGTCAAGGTTTAAGCAGATGGTAACCTTAATTGGCATTTTAAAATTTTTAAAAATATTTTAATCATCATGTTTAAGACACTCCAAAGAGCTCTGTGCTAACTTGCAATTCCAATTTGACTCATTTTTTAGTTTGTCTTAGAAAGAAGATTTCTCCTGCAACAGGGATACCCATGAGATTAGAAGGTAATTACTAGAGACCTCTCATTTGAAAATATGGCCCTATGCTAATTAGGATTTGTTTCATAATGTGTAAAGACACACAAAGAATACCAAAATAAATTAGATGATAACTATTCCGTAAAGGCCCATCACAATGGTTCTCATTTTATCAAAATGCACCACTGGTTCCATTTATCAGCTGTGTGATGAGCAAGTTTGTGCAAACTGAACTCATAAAGCTACTTTTACTAATAAAATACATTCTTCCTTTACATGGCATCCCTAGATTTGATTTGGAGGCAATTATTTTTGGAAAACTATATTCCACTGGGAAAGTTGTTCTGAGAAGTCCTTTCTAGATCAAAGAGATTATGACTCTCTGAGAAAGCTCCAATTCACAATGAAAATACAAAACAACTCTCTCACATCCTGAAGTTTTAGGAGAGGGAACATTCTTCACACCGCCAGAATCGGCTTTAGTGTTCAGAGTGTTTTCTCTTCCCACTTGGCTTTGCACAACACCTGCAACTTAATCAGGATGTTTTTGGGTGTGCCCGCACTTCCCTGTCAGCATTTCGGTGCTGGCCGAATGCCAACCGGTAAGAGATCTCATCTTGAGGGCTGCTTCCTTTCTTGCAACACTGCTTGGACCGTTGCCAAAATCATCAAGCTACTGAGGGAACATCCCTTTCTACTTACTCCCATCCACTTCTCGATTCAGATGATCACCCCTGAGTGCCACAATTGAATATGGGCTTTTATGGTTTTTTTTTTCTCCTTCTAATTAGTAATTCGACTTCTAGTTAGTAATGCCTTTAGTTCCCTCTTTCTAACATGTTAACACCCTCCTTACTGAATTCATCTCTAAGAGGTATGCTTTTTTGTTCATTTGCTATATTTTCTATTAAAGAGGAATCAACAGATTTTAGACTAAATAATACTCATCAGTCTAAGACAGTGGTTCTCAACCTTCCTAATGTTGTGACCCTTTGGTACAGTTCCTCATGTTGTGGCAAATCCCACCTGTATAATTATTCCATTGCTACTTTATAACTCTAATTCTGCTACTGTTATGAATCATAATATAAATATTCAATATACAACCCATGTGGAGTGGTGATGCTTTACATCTTGGGGCTCTAAGATTGGCTAGATTGACTGACTAGAAAGCTCCAAGTATCCTCCTCTCTCTGCCATATTTCCACCCTCTAGGCACTAGGTCTTTAGACAAAGTCTATTTATCTGACTTTATAACTGGATGTCCAGGAGTTGAACTCAAGTCTTCATGCTTGCATGGCTAACACTCCACCTCCCCAGTACAGCATTTGAAAATGTTTATCTCCAGGGCTGCAGAGATGGCTCAATGGTTAAGAACACTTGACTGCTCTTCCAGACGTCCTGAGTTCAATTCTCAGCAACCCAACTACATGGTGACTCACCATCAGTAATGAGATCTGATTCCCATTAAAATATTAAGCTCCATAAATGCTTGTATTTCTTGTCACCAAAGTAATGAAAATGGATGCAACAGAGAAAATAAGCAAACCCCAAAACACTGCTACAAGGGAGTGGACCATAGAAACTTATTTACTGGTGGAAAACAAAATACTACCAGCATTGGTTGTTTAGTGAAAAACACAAATTGTATAATACACCAATCATGTTCCTTGTTTAGTAAAAGGAGTTGAAAACTTGTATTCATTCAGAAACTTGTGTGTGCATGTTCCATAATCAGTAGTAATTACAAGAGGTTGGATGCAGCCAAAATGTCCTTCATCAGAGAATAGATCAATTCTGATACATAATAGTGGAATTTTACTGGGTGTTAAAAAGAAATGAACCATCAATAAACTAGCAAAATGTCTCAGCAAGTAAAGAACAAACCTGAGTTTGAACCCCAGAAACCAAGGTATAAAGGTGGGAGGGGAGAGAGAACTCACTGCAAAATATTGTCCTCTGACCTCCACACAAGCTGTAGTAATGCAAATGCATGCACACACAATGTTTAAAAAGAAAAAAAAAAACAAAACAAAAAAACCATGAACTATCAAATGATAAAAAGAAATGAAGCAAACTTAGAATGTAGTTCATGGTAGGGCTTTGTAGCATATGTTCAAGTTCATAAGATAACAGAAACAAAACACTACAAAACAAAAACCACATGGAGGCATGCATGAAATGCAAGTTCTAAGTGAAAGAAACCAAGAAGAAAGGCTAGATCCTGTATTGGCCATGGTGTGCCCAGCCCAGACAGGAATATAAAGATAGGATTCAATAAATAAGTTGATGCTTTTACAAGTACATAGCAGAGAATTAGAGACAGAGGACAAAGGATTATACTTGGCAATAAAAATTCCTGTCTGATACTATAGTGCTACATTAATGCTGTTATATATTTATCCAAACCCATGTTGAACAACAAGTGAACTCAGAATTAAGCCGTGTGTTTGGGAAGTTATGTTATTCTATATAGGCTCATCATTTGCAACAATGATACCATATTGATAAATGATATTGTTTTGGGGGAAGATGTGCATGTGAAGGGGATTAAGAGAGGGAGTATACATGAGTATTCATCTTCTCCATATCCACTTTGTTGTAAGACTACAAATTTTCTAAAAACGTTAAATGTAAAATATGGTATCCTCTTCAGTACTTATACATCAACTAAGAGTTTTGACGTTGCTTAAACAGTGGGATCTTTCTACTTGATTGAACCTAAAGACTTTGACTGAACCAATTTCTTAATAAATTAAAATATTGGGGTGGAGAAAGTATGAGTCACCAAGCAACGACTCCTTGGTGTAGGAAAACGGCCATTCTAAGCTGAGGCACCTCATGCAAGGTGAGCATAGTTTGCTGAGATAAGAGTCTAGGAAGAGGTACATAGTGAGATCCAGTCTGAAGATGATGATAATGAAGAAAGAGAAGGAGGAGGTGCCCATGAACAAGACAGGAATGATCATCTAAACCAGGTGTGTCTTCTGTAAGAAAGACTTTCCCCATTACTGCTTTAGTTTTACTATTAGAGAAAACTGTGGTTGTTTTCTTTAAATGTACACTTTCTTAAAAGTCTTAAGATCTAAAAGAAGGTACATGTAAAGCAGATTGCAGGTATAGTCAAGGGGCCTGGTTCGGGCCTTTATGGAAAATATTCCTCAACCTACTGAGTTATTCAAACTGAAATACTTTAGAGAGAGGCAATGTCATAGAGATCCAGATCTGACCACAGTAAATAATTGACTGTGGTGTGCCTAGCCCAGCTGATGTATCTAGAGCAGAGCCTCTATGCCTAAGACTCAGGCAACATCACAGAAGGAGCAGTAAGAGCCAGCAGCAGGACATCTGCTGTGAGACTGTCTCTTCCATATATGACAGAAAGTGCAACCCCAAATCTTCCCAACATGGTGACCTAAACTAGACCTGCACAAAGATAGCACTAGCAGACATGCCAGTGTGGATGGTGTGGATAGAGGAAATCTCTCAAGGCCCCACCCCTAGATAAAGAGTTACAGGCAATTAGTGGCTGCTAAGTGAGAGATAACCAGTCTTCTCAGGGATAAGCCTGAGATAGGTTACCTAACCCCAAGCCATCAGTCCTACACACATGTACAATCAACAACACTAAACAGATTCAGCAGGCTATATTTATAGATACATGAGTGTTATTATTTACCTTTGTCTTACTGGCCAAAACACACCAAAACTTCTCACTGTTGTCCCACTGTAACTTATCACACATAGATGTGTCAATCTTTCAGCCCCATCCGGCCCCACTACTCTCCTTGGGCTTGGGCCACTGGTAACAACCATTCTGCTCTCATCCTCTGTGAAACTGGCTTCTTTTGTTTATATTTCACATATAAGGAAGACCTTAGCAGTAGGGAACGTAGTAGCTGGGATTCCAGGATGTGGTAAATTAATATACCTGAATGACCAGAACTGAATTAAGTGCCCATCATTACCAACAACGGTTTGGGATGTAAGGGCAATTCTTCTCTTTTTTTATCAGATGTTACCTACCTAGAAAGATGTTCAGAACACTGAATGTAGCATTTCTCCAGTGTTGCTGCTCTCTACCACATTACCTTTTCAATTTTCTCTCTTGCCTCAGAGCAGCCTTTTGAATGAAAAGCACTTTCCTTTTTCTTTCCATTTATTTATTTACTTATTTCCTTACTTATTTCCTTACTTACTTACTTACTTACTTACTTACTTACTTACTTACTTACTTATTTATTTATTTATGTATATTTGTTATTATTGCTTTGTTTTGTTTTGCTAGGCAGGGTTTCTCTGGGATGTCCTGAAACTTACCCTGTATACCAGGCTGGCCTCGAACTCACAGAGATCCCTTTGCCTCTGCCTCACAAGTGCTGGGAATAAAGGCATGAGCCACCACCATTGCCTAGCACCTTTCCTTTAAATAGTCATAAATGCTTTCTCTGGTTTCCATGGGTGAAGGGCATGCTAAGATCGTCACAGTGATGGTGACAGGCAAGAGCTTGTTTGGAAGTGAGTAGAATGACAGCTCCTCAGGCATGCCAGCCTTTTGTGGGACGGCCTAGAACAAGAAAATGCATGACTCTATGTGACATGCTACTTTCTCCAGTCATATCAACACATCAGCATTTCCTATGCAAGAACTACAAACATAAGATAATAAGAGTTTTCATGTTTTCAGAAGGAAGAGCATTGCAGTGAATGATCTACAGTGAATGTGTATGGGAAGGAAGGATTGGAAAAAAACAGTCCTGGGCATAACATTCCAGCCTCTTCCCTGAGACTTTAATTCTTCTTTGTAATTTCTAATATATACATATAAAACCTTTTCCACTCTATAAAAAATATAAATATCTGATATTTGGCTAAAAACAGGAATATATCCCAAAGATTTTAGATGAACTGTTACGCAATAGATGGAATGATCATCAGATATAACGTTTGCTTTCTAACTTTCCAAACTTGTTCTTTTCTAGAATCAGTAACAGAAAGTAGTGTCTGTTGACAGGAACATGAGCTAAGTCCCTGGGTACATTGGAGGCCTCCTCTGAGTACCTCAACCTGACCACTAGGCTCCTGTGATGCACCTTCTTCCAGACTTTTCTTGAGTTTTCTTTCATTTCTTCTCATCAACAAAGAAGGAGCATTGACAAGGTAAAACTTCTTGGTTAAGAAGAGTATTTTGAAGGACTCATTTCTTTTTTTATAATTTTCCCAATAATTTCTACTCTGAGGTCACCTTAGTAGAGAAATTAAGAGTCCAGACTGCTGGATTCCTCTCATAATGATCTTTCTACCGAACACCCTTCTGGTACCTGTCACCATTATGGTCCCATCAGCCAGCACAGGCAAGCCAACCTACTCATTTCCTATTCATATATGAAAAAAGAAAATCCAAAAGCAAGAGCGAATAACATCAGTTTTATTCCAAATCCATGAAGAAGATGGTATCAGAACTCATGACCAATTCGTTTCTTGCCTCGTGGATAAAGTGAGAGACAAGTTGCCTCATTTCTCACTTTAATTATTTGTCCTCAAGTTGCTTTTATAAGGACTCCAGAATAAAAAGCATCCTGACTGTTGCATAATCATTTAGAGTGGGAGAAAGGGAAAGTCACGTCCTGTAAGGGTAGGTGGAAAGTAATTAAGGGGCGAAGTATGGGTGGAGCGGATGGGTGCTTAATCATGGAAAACACTGCCTGGGTTGTGAGGAAATAGTGACTCCTTGGACCAATAGATCTGACTCAGTCCCAGGAAACAGGTCATTATCAACCCTGCCTTTGATAAGGAGAGGTTGAAGTCACAAATGAATATGCAAACCCTTGTTAACAAGTGGACTGGCTCTTCATATTTACATAAATACATATGCATATGATTTCTTCAGCACTGTCTCAGTATAACACCCTACCCTGGGAGCTTTGAATACATTTTCTTATTTAACTCTTACAAGGGTCCTAAAATAAAAGCATTGCTCTTTTTATTTCAGGATAGATGCAAATAAAGCTTGGAGAAATTCATTAACTTACCCAAGATCACGTAACTACTGTATGTATGGGGAACTCAAGCTTTCAACCCCAATCTTTCTGACCCTAAAGCCTTAAACACAGATAGGTAAATATCCCGCAAGTGTGGAAAACATGTATTTCTACAGAGAAATGAAATCTGATGTGTATGCAAACACACAGATTTCACCACTGCATTCTTGTAAAGATGAACTTTTTTAGTGGTAGTGGTTTTCATATCTATGTCTTCAAATCATAGAAAGCCGTACTCTGATAAGGATGTGTTTCACTTCTATACACATATTTCAGTAACCGGTGATTGGCAGTGATAGTAACAAAATCTGATAGGGAAGAAACAGGCAATGAGATTTCTGCTCTCTCTATTATTCAGAGGATTCTAAAGGATTGTGCGCACAGTTAACTGTTTCAGATAGTGTGGAGATGTGTCTGAAATGAATTGCTCTGAAATGCAGTCTGTTGAAGAGCCATGATATATCCACACCCTTCTGTTTTCACCATGGCACATGTGGTATTTCAGTCAGTTTTCCGTTACTGGGACAAAACATCTGAGATAACCAATTGGAAATGGAAATGATTTGTGTTGACTCAGGGTTCTAGAGGATGAATCTACTACGAATGGACCACATTGCTCTGTGCCTGTGACAGAAACACATGTCCCAAGAAGCCCATTCACCAAGACATGAGAAAGTGATGAACAAGCAGGAGACTAATGTCCCTCAAAAACACATGTGAAAGGGACCCTAATCTCTACGTTCAGTGACAGTACAGCTTACATCTGTTTTCCTTACCATTATATTTATACCCCTATTTCCCCAACATAGACTGAGTAATTAAACTGCCTGATTTCAGCAAATAATTCCTTTCCAATCTCCACCATCAATACGTCACCGGAGTTGACTGTTACATACCAGAGCAAATAACATGCTTAAATGTTAAATGGATTTGTCAGCACCCAGGTATTTTATGCACTTCAAAAATTCAATGCCATAAGCTACCCCTCTCCTTCCATCTCAAGCTTAACCAATTAAAAAAAATTAAAACACTATCTCTGCTTCAAAAGCACTTTATCATATATTTTGATCTTTTGAGTTTTTATTAATAAATATTACATTGATATTAATTCATTAATATTACACATATTTTTAATTATTTCTGATCTTTAAAAACAATTGAAGACACAGTGAAGGACTCCACCTCATCACTGAGGAACCCCACTGGATCCCAAGTACTGTGGTGATAATGAACCCTGAATTAACATTACAGGTAGCACCTAATTTGGGAATTAGGCACAGCAGGTCATAACTAACAATAACCCATAATAAAACAGGACAATGATAACAACATATACTGTGATCAAACTTAAATGAATGTGCTTTCATTCTTTCAAAATGTCTTTTGTATCACAGTTGATAGAGCCAGAGAGGCAAAGGGATGGGGAAATGGAATCACTGAGATGGATAGGATGGGGAGGCAGGGATGGAGGTAGATCAATGAAATAAATAAAATAATAGCAGAAGCTACAGCCCATGACAGGAGCCAGTGCAATGCAGATTTGGTTCTCACAACCTCCCAAAGCTGCAGACTCTGAAAGTGCAAGGCATCTCCAGAAGCCCCCAGACACAGCAGAGCCGGCAACAGGACCAGTTAAAACTTGTATGGAATGTTAAGTACCTTCCACTGATTCCTAGTGCAAGGACATTCTCCATCCCCAAGTCTGGACAGAATATAAATGCCTACTGCCAAGGAAAGCTGAATCTCAACCCTCAAGCATAGCCAAAGACAGAGGCAGGGCGCCGCTCTGTAAAGGAAAAATGAAACGCATGAAAATCTAGTGAGGTATACACCCTCGTAGAAAACTATGAAACTCTTCCTCAGAAAGCAGATGGACCAAGAGAAGGAAAATACTGAAGCAGATATTTGAGGAAGAAGAGGAAGGAGGAGGAGGAGGAGGAGGAGGAGGAGAAGAAAAGCCAGGTTTTGTTTTAGCCACTGAAAGCTGGCAACTGGGCAGTGCTATCCCTACATACAGTTTCTACCAAGCTTTCCAGATGCCACTTGTAACTGCAAATGGATAGACAAGGTTCTCCAATTAACCAAGAGAGTCTTTTCATATGAAAATAGATCCAAAAAAAAAAAAAAAGTAAGACAAGAGCAGGAGTTGACGTAGACACAGAAAATTACAAAAAGGAATAAGCTTCAGGAAAAATGTATTTGAATTCCTTTAGGAAACTGAGATGATACTATAAAATAAAACTGGGAGATTAAATTTTTTAATGTTATTCACTGGATATTACATATAAACTTATATATTATAGAGAATATGCAACTTATATGGGAGCACTGTTTGGGATCTACTAGTGCCTTACATAAGCTAAACAACTACTTTTAGTACTGAGCTCCAACCCCAAGGCTAAATAAAGGTCATGCAGTCAAGGACTGTGTTATATTGTCTTTCATACCATTTTAGACATCTGAAGCACCCTTTAATCTTTTAGAAAAAGAAAAAGCTACCAAACCAAAAGTTGAAAAGCTATTAGTGAAGTATATTAATTTTTACATATTTCAACATAAATTTTTTTGATAAATGAAGAACAGGAGCAGAGCTCACAGCCCCTCTGAGTAACCAGAAAAATAAAGACTTCTTAAAATGATAGCAGGACAAGTCAACAGAAGCATTTTATGACAAAAATCAACGATGGTCCCAGGAAACAGAACAAGAAGATAAGGGATTAGAACATGGAAAAGAAAGAAGATAAGACAATCCTTATGTATAGTATCCGAGTGATATGAATTAATAAAATCCAACATAGAATGTAAGCTGACATTGCGTGCCTATTTGCTTTTTGGTAAAACTCCTTGGATTTGTCTATGGTGACTCTTCCCTATCCCTTCCTGCCCTTTTTAATCATCTGGCTTCCTCCCTCACCACATCACTATTTTTGCCTCAAGTGGGAGGTTCACAGCCCTCGTCTCACTCTGTGGGACTTGGCAAAGTGGGTCATCTTCTCCTCCTCCTTGGACTTCTACAACATTCTCGCTTTTCTTTCCAATTTATTGGCCATTTCTCTCAGCCTTTTGTGTTCCTCACAACACACACTCACAACACAACACACACAGTCACAACACAACACACAAAACACAGCAATACACATCCACTTACAACACAATAACACACACACAATACAACACACATTCACAACACAACACTTCACACACATCCATGACACTACACCACACACACACACACACACACACACACACACACACACACACACACACACACACACACACACACACAGCTATCTTGTCCAGTCCTACAGATAGATGAACCACCAATATCTGTTGGCTGCCACATCGAGAAGGCCTGTGGAGAAAATCAAGATCTATATGTTGAGTACAGGTCTACATGTTTGAGTGTGTTGTGTGGCCATCTTACACCGCCAATGCCCAATCCCAGACTTCACTTAGCCCCCCAGCTTCTCTCTTTCCACTCAAAAATAAAACCAGTTTCTCCACTACGTCTTCTTCCTCATTCTCTTTTTGACAACTTATTTTTTTCAGGCTTGAGCCAAAACCTTGGTGGCATTATTGCTTCCCTTTTACCTTTACCTCAGCCTCAGTACAGTCTGGTCTGCAAATCACGACCCCTCTGTCCTAGACACTAATAAGGAAATCTAGTACACTCCACAGTCCCCGCCACTAACTGGATAGAAGCCACCATTTCTTCCCCGCATTGGACAATAGCCTCAAGTAGCAGCCACTTCCTCCACCTGCCTTTGGCCTACTTTAAATGCACCAGTTAAAGTGATCTCAAAAAAGACAGAGGTCAGATCATGTTTCTCCGCTGATCAAAACCTTTTCTGTATGTCCCCTTTCATGTATGTCATCCAGGGCATGCTCAGAACCCCAGTTTCCTTCATCCTCATGCCCTGGATGGTCCCCTAGCCCCTTTCTCTATAGTTACACTGCCTTTTCTCCCCCCCCCCACCCCGCTATTTGATAAGTGTATCTGTGCTTTGAACTTGATACTTCCTGCCTGGAAAGCATCCCCGGGGTGGGGGGTGGGGTCTAGTCTCTTCAGTCTCACCAAATCTCATTTTCTGAATGAAGTATTTTCTGGCCACCATTTCTAAAAGTGCAACGACATACACGCCATCTTCTTGAGCTTTGCTCATTTTGCTTAGCATGGAACACTACACAAAGCACTTTTTATTTTGCCTATTGGACCTTGTCTATTGAACTTTCTGGCTCCGAAACTAAAATGTGCACACTCCAGAAGGACAGGAATGCTTGCTGCTGTGTTGCTTGGCATATCCTCAGGGCCTGGAAAAAAGATAGGAAAGTGAAAAGGTAGTTTACAGGATGTGTGAAGTAATTCTGAAACTAAAAAGTAGAAAACTATCTGAAAAAAAAAAATTCAAGAAAATGTCTCAGAACTCAAGGGCCTATTGACACCTGACATCTTGTTGGTAAACAAATCTCGAGCCAAAACTAACATCATCTTAAATGTTAGAGACTCCTTCTGAAGGTACTAAAAGTTACTGTGATAAGATAACTAGTAATATACAAAGAATCAGTTCGCTTTGATACCAGATTTTCTACTAGCAATGTAACTGATTAATGAAGACTAAATAGTATACAGTATAATAAATATACTACATATAATAACAACATACTAACAAAGAATAAAGAATTGTATCTTTCCAATAAAAAAAATTTCACATCCCAGAGTAGAGATGTAGTTGGCAGATGCTTGCCTGGCATGCAGGGGCCCCTGAATTTGATGCCCAGAACCACATGCATGATGCTGTGTATTGGTAACTCAGAAAGTAGAGGCAGGAGAATCAAGCACTCACTCTTGTCCCTGGCTATGCAAGGAATTTGAAGCAAGCTTGAGTTACATAAGACCTTGTCTCAAAAACAGAAATAAAATGCACATCTATATAGTAATTTAGATATCAAAGCTTAATAAAGGTTTTCTCCAGAATTTAAGATTTGTTGGTTTCATTATTGTTTAGAAGGAAACTGAGGATTTAGAAAGGGGAAATATAGTGGGATTTTGTTGTTAAGTTGTAAATAATTGTCCCGCCTACTGGCTTAATAAAAATGCTGATTGGCCAAAGGAAGAAAGGAAGTGTGGGCGGGGCTGCCAGACTAAGAAAACTCTGGGAACAGGAAGAACAGAGCAGAGATGCCACAGACACACCAGAGAAGCAGATGCAGAGGACACCTATGCTGCTCTGAGAAAAGGTACCGAGCCGCATGCCTGAACAGGATAAGAATCATGGGTTAGTTTAAGGGTAAAGAGCTAACAAATTATATGCCTGGGCCCCAGGTCAATCAGAGTAAAATTAATGTAAATATTTGTGTGTTTCATTGGGGCTGCAAGTAGATCCAGGCTAGGGTAGAAAGTCCGGGCCAGAAACCAAATACAACATGAGAGTACTTATCCAGCATGAGGAAAGTACTGAACTGGATCTCCAGCACTAGAGAAAACGAAAAAAAAAAAAAAAAAACCAAAAAACCACAATACATTTAAGAGCCGTAAACTTTAACTCCACACCAAGGAATCTAACACTCTCTCTTTCTCTTCCAGCCTCTATGGGTACTATACACACACACACACACACACACACACACACACACACACACACACACACACACACACACACACACACACACACACACCACCACCACCACCACCACCACCACCACCACCACCACCACCACCACCACCACCACCACCACCGCTACCACCCCATACAACCAACTTAAAAGATAAAATATTAATTACTTCCCAGATGCCTTTTATTCAGAAAGCTTCTAGAAAACCTCCTTTATCAACACAAGGCAATAGACCAGGAAAAAAAGAAAAGGACTGGGTTCCAGAATCAGTCTAAAGAGCAGAAACAAAGAGTGAAGAGTATTGGGGGGGCGGGGGGGGGGGGGGAAGGACAGGCATGAGAGCTCAGAGAACAAAACAAGAAAGACTGTGCAGCAAGAACTACTAAATTCCCTGAGAGCTCTCTCCACACTCTGGAAAAGCTGAGCCTCGTCGAAGGACTAAAATGCTCGGAGTTTATTGTTAGAAGAAAGAAAAAAAGACAGAAAGTGAAATAGCCCCATCGTGAGCTGAGAACGTGCTCATAGATGAAGAGGTCCTCCTCCCTGAGATGAACCTCATCCTCTGAGAATCTGAACATCTAATCCAGTTTTGGTAACAGGAACCAGAGATTAGACACCTTAAACTTTTTCGTCTGGCTCTATAACAGGAAGTCAAGTGGGAGGAGTCAACATCCTCAGAGCAAATGACTGGTCAGCTTCCGGGAGTGGTAACCCAGTCTGGGTTGGAAACATGGAAACTGGTGCGCAGATTTAAAAGTAAACCAGCAGAGAACAAGAATCAGGGTAGCTAAATTCTAACTTTTCATCATGGCATAGTTATCAGGAAAGTGATAGCATAAGATGCCTACATAAATGATAAATGATAGACACATAAGTATAAATGAGATAGTAAGATAAATGATTAGATATAGAAAGATAGACACATGACAGATCAATAATTATAAATACTTAAAAGGTTAAACAAATATTTAATTGACTTCCACTAAAGGATGTTTGTCAAGAAGAAAAAGAACATGGTGTAGATATTCCTGTAGTATGTGTTGCGTGATTTATATAAATTTTCAATGAAGTTAAGTAGTGTGTTGAATGCCATGGTCTTTTGGTGGCATGGGCATGGATGCTGGAGCTAAATCAGGAAAGGAGAAGTGGATTATAAACCACACTAATTACAAAATTCTATTTCAGAAAGAGTCATTTAGCTACACTACAGAGAATGAATTAAGTAGAGAAAGACCTATGAGGTCAGAGAACTCCTGTTATGGAAAACTCAAGTACAACGGATAAAGGTTTAAGAGTTAGTTCAGTGGTTACGACCAAGGGCTGCTCTTTCAAAGGACCTGAGTTCAATTCCCATCACCCACAAGGCAGTTCAAAATCATCAGTAGGCTCAGTTTTGGCAGATCCAATGCCCACCTCTGACATCCACAGGCACTGCACACACATGGTACATAGACGTTACTTAAAATAAAACTGAAAAAGAATTAAAATAAATGATAGGGGATCTGAACAAGGTAGTGTGGAAACACGGAAGGAGGAAAAGAATCCGTCAATTGATCAGCCCCATGGACCAGCTGATAGCAAGTTCCATTATGAGTCATAAGTAAAGTAAAGGTTGAAAGGAACTAGAAGATGCCACTGTCCTTCACAGAAACTGGCATATTATTTCACTTCACCAGAGTATTATTTCACGTTGGGGAACAGTCTATGCCATCTCCTTCTGTGATCTAATATGAAGCACCCAAAAAGATGTTTCTGTTCTTTAAAAAAAAAATCTATCATACACAGTTCCAATTCCAGTCACTATTACTTCTTGAGTATTTTTAGGGGACATTTATCATGATACAATGCTGCCTTTTCTAAATTGCTAAATGGGAGTAGGTTCCTGTGAAGCGACCCCTTAACGGAAAAAATATTCTTAAATGCTAACTCCCCCATAGGTGGCTTTTCTTTCTTTCTTTCTTTCTTTCTTTCTTTCTTTCTTTCTTTTCTTTCTTTTTTTTTTTTAAAGCCTTGTTGTTACCCATATTGAGAATCTGGCCTGTCCATCTCATGTTGACGTCAATACTTCCCTCTTCAGTAACCAACAGTTAGCTGCTTCTTTTATTCCATTGTGTACACTGCAAGCAAGTTCCCCTTTTAACATTCTGCTTAAATCGTCTTATTCATGACTCACAAAAATCTTCTGGGGTTTTTCCTGCCACGTAAAATAAATAAGCATGCCCTAGACAGCATGTGGCTGGTGTCATCACTAATAAACATTCCAATGAAACAGACAGGAAAGCATTGTGATGGTTCTCATGCTACAGACAAAAAATGTCAACGGGAGAACTGCAATTTCAGAATCAAATCTGAGTATTTTGTATTATTATTATTATTATGATGATGTGCATTTAGTGTTTTGCCTGCATGCATATTTGTGTACCATGTGTATGTCTGGAGTCCAGAAAATGGCACTGGATCCCTGGGAGTTACAGGGATATGAACTGCCTTAAGTTGCTGGGAATCAAACTTGGGTCCTCTGGAAGAGCAATAGTGTTCATAACTGCTGAGTCACCTCTTCTGCCCCTAAACTGAACGCTTTTTCTTTTCCCTTTCTGTCCATCTTCAAATACTACATACTCTTTTGGATGATCTCAGTTAAGTATTTTTAAGTAGAGAGATAGCTACCGGGGTTCTGAATGATATTCATTCGCAGGATGCATGCTTGTATTGTTCATGTACACTTTGTATTCTTCTTCTATTTGTTTGTTTGCTTGACTCAAATCCTTAAGAACATTCATAGCATAGCAGGAAAAACTCTCTCCACACTCAGCTCTGTCTCTCAGTCTTGGATGGTTTATCTACTCATAGGTCAGCTGGTTGTGCCCTCAAACCAGAGGGAGGCTCATTTCCCTTCCTCCACATGCTCTTTTTAAGATACATTACCAACTGTTCCTCAAAAACTTTAGCCCTCAGGACGTATAAGAAATCTAATAATTAATAATAGCACATCTTGAATCATTGCTTATGTTTGTTATATACCTGGTTACTAGGTAACCTCAGAAGTCTACATCTTAGACCACCTTATATTCTCTATGCTATCTTAATTAGATCGCATCACTTAGATAATAAGTATTGTTTATTTGAAACAAGCATTCTCCACACACCTGTGTTATTCTAGTACTTATTATAAACTTATAGTATGCCAGGGCTTATCATGGAGGTGGGCAGGTAGATGTGTTCCCCATCCAAGATGGAAAGAGAATTTTTTTGGAAAGGGTATATACTCATAAAGAAATAAGTTCAGAGGATGTGAGAAAGGATCCTGTTACATTAGGGTTTCCTGGACCCAGGCAGCCAGAGGTCCAGACCCACAGACCTGCAGCCCCAGACCGCTCAGCTGCCCACTGCTGCTCAGACCCCCAAAATGACTCAGACGCTTATATTAGCTTCATGCTGTTTGGCCTATGGCTTAGGCACATTGCTAGCTTGCTCCTTCATCTTAACTCAACCCATTTTCATTAATCTGCTGGCCATGTGGCCAGTGGCTCACCCATGTTCCTCACATGTTTCTTCTTGGGCGTCTGGCTCGGTCTGTCCCAGACTCCGCCCTGCTTCTCCTACCTCTGTTGTGATTTCCCCTTCTACTTTTTCTATGGTGCCTGTCATGGGCCATAACAGTTCCTTTACTTAAAGACTGATATTCACAGCATACAGAAAAACATTCCCACATCAAGATCCATCATTCAGGAAATGTTTATGACATGTGACAGAGTATTGTCAGAACTGTGCTGTATGTAAAGGTACTTGCTGCTGAGCCTGGGACCTGATCTCTCTCTCTCTCTCTCTCTCTCTCTCTCTCTCTCTCTCTCTCTCTCTCTCTCTCTCTCTCACACACACACACACACACACACACACACACACACACACACACACACACACACACACACACGAATAGTTGAGACACACTAAAAAAAGATTAGTGACCAGGTGGCTAAAGACAGTGAGGAAACGGGAAGTGGAGAAATGTGGACTAAAAAGAAATGAATTGGCTTGGTGTGCTGGTGCGTGTCTTTAATACCAGCACTTAGGAGGCAGAGGCAGCCGATCTTTGTGAGTTTGAGGCCAGCCTGGTCTACAGAGCGAATTCCAGGACAGTCAGGCTGTTCCACAGAGAACCTGTCGTAAACTCCCCACTACACCCCCATCCAAAACAAAAAGAAAGAAATAGAACCGATTGCCTGGGAAGGTATTAATCACATGAGGGATGTGATACCAGTCAGTCTTCCTTTGATGATAGTCCAGTCTCCTGTGTACAGCATGACGATCACACAAGGAATGTCTGCACTCTGAGAGGATTGACAAATGTAAATAAACCACAATTTCAGTGTGCTAGTGAGCTGAGAGACACGTGGAACACTGAGTGCTCCATTTCAGTCTCTGGGAGTGAGTCCCAGGCCAGTAGTCACAGGAAGGAATGCGGCACATGCCTCGCCTTCTAAGAACTTTTGCTTGAAGGTAAAAAAATACAGATACATGAATGTGAGCCACTGACATAGTAGGTCACAGAAGACCTACATTAAAAATAAAAAAGTAAGACATCATTAATTGTCTGAGTAAATGTGTTACACTACAACTATTGCAATTTTAATAGCAGTATGAAATTTTTATTACAAAACAAATTCTAAAGCTTTTATTTGGTAAAACCATATCCATTCTTTTCTGGGTTTTAACCAGATAGAAATCCATCCAAATCATTAACTTCTAATTAGTTCCCTGTTTTAGTTACTTTTCTTTTTGCTGCAATAAAATAACTCATTAAGAAGCAACCTGAGCCTTTTTTTATGTGGGTTCACAGTTCAGGGTTCCACCTGGGCAGGGGTGTAAGAGTCCCTGCAGGGACTTGAGGCAGCTGTTGTTCCATCCACAGTCGTCAAGAGCTGAGAATTCATGGTCAACTCACTTTTCTACAGTCCAACATCCCATCCACAGTGGGGTCTCTGCTCTCACTGCTTGAATGAAGCTAATCAAGAAGAGACAGCCCACAGGAAAGCTCATAGGGCTTTCTCCCAGCTGACTCAAACTTATATGACTGTCTCATATCCCCTCCATCAAACTGGCCCAAAGATGAAACACCCTATTAGATCAGCATAGATCACATGAATTCTGACCAATCCATAATGTGGGTTGTTGGTACGAAGGTTCTCAAAAGAGCAATTTAAGTTATATTAAAGACTACATAAAGACATAGAAATTTCACTGAAACATTACCTTCCTTGTCTTAGAACTGGAAACAGATAATTAGACCAATTCACTAGAAATAAGCCTTTCATGTTCTTTAATATGAATAGGTTTTTAATTTATTACCCTGTTACAATGAGGTTTACTGGTCCAGTCTTGCCAGAGGTCCAGGTCCACAGACCTGCAGTCCCACTGCTGCTTAGGCCCCCCAAAATGACTCAGGTGTTTATATTAACTTCATGCTGTTTGGCCTATGGCTCAAGAATAGCTCCTTCATCTTAACACAACCCATTTCCATTAATCTGTCTGCCACATGGCCCGTGGCTCACCTGTGCTCATTACGTGTTTCTTCTTTGGGCATCTGGCTCGATCTGTCTCTGACTCCGTCCTTCTTGTCCTACCTATTCTGATTCCCCACCTACTTCTTCTACGGTGCTCACCAAGGGCCAAAACAGCTCCTTTATTTAAAGAGTGATATTTACAGCATACATTAAGACATTTCCACATCATTACCCCTTATTAAATTACTTTATAATTTAATGTTGTCTAAGTAGACTGTTATTGGTAGATTTCCTTTACATAAAAACATCATCTTTCTTCTAAAACATATTACTTAAAAAAAATGTTCAGTATAATAAGCATTAAAGAGGCCAAGGATGTAGATGACTGTTAGAGCATTGACTAGCATAACTAGCATATGTCAGGAGTGGATTCCCACCATGATGAAGGACGATTAAACAGGGTATATCTAGTCAAATGAAAGCATCAGGAGAGCAGCAAGAGTTTGATTCGGTTCACTGCCATTTCTTGATTCTTAGAGTTGCCTGACATATAATAAGTACACAGTGAATGGTGAATAAGTACCTCAAAAAGCACAGAAGGCTAACAATGATTGATATGAGCGTGTACGAATTTTGTATAGTGTGACATGTGTCAAAGCTTAAATAAATTACAGGGAGACAGAGAACAAAGGATAGAGGCTGACTGGGGCTGGAGGTGAATTCATGACGGCTGCAAAGAGAGATTACATCGTTCCCACTGTTTATGACAACTCAAATGTCACCTATACTCCTGACCCTGCAAGTAAATCATTTCCCCCTGATTCCTAAGTACATCAGCCCATTCCTAGGCCACATCTAGACAGCATTTTCTATGACTCAACTAAGCAAGATTTATCATTTCTCTGCATTCCTGTAGTTTATTGTTCAGGGGAACAATGAAGCATTTTGCTCAGCGATCCTTTCTTATCTGGGTTCTCATTACTCAATTTATTTGCCCCAATGAATTGCAGAGAAAATAAAATTCACTGTCTAAAATTTTAAAATGCTTTATTAAATATTCGCAAAACGCCTGTGCTCCAACCGCACAAAATTGCAGGTGAAAGGGCAAGTCTTAGCACATCTCCGTGTTTTCTTTGTTTAAACTAATTATAATTGTTTTCTCTGTAGTTGACAGGAAATGCTTTTGAAGTACTTTAAAAAAAAAAAACTATAGAGTAGACGAGCTAAAGATGTCTAAAACAGACATCCATCTGAAGAATAATGAAATGAAAATACATATCAAACCAAACTTGACTGTATATGTGGTGCTATTGCATACAATGATTTTTTTTCCTGACATTGTTCATTTAGGGGGTTCTGTTATGGCTCCTGTATCGGTCAGACTTTATGTTACTGCACAAAAGCACCCACGACCAGCAGCTAGAAGCAAATAAAGCTCTGTTTTGACTGATGGCATCATATGCTTTAGTCTGTGTTAGTCTGGGTGAGGCTGGGATGTCACCGGGGAATGAATGGCCATTCACCTCACGTTGGTCTGGATGAACATAGAAAACAGGGAGAGGAAGAATCCAGGGGCACAGCAAGGCACCTCAACAACGCAATCAGAATGAGACCTCAGCTCCCACCATTTGCAATAATCTTTTCAATTACAACTTCAGCAACTGATTTAAACTCTAGTTAGGTCAGGGTCCTCATGATGCAGTCGCTTCCCAAAAAACCCATCAGCTGGCAGCAGATGTCTTTAGCATTTAAGTCTTCAAGGGACATTTCAGATTCAAAGCCTGACATGACTTTTATTAAAATCCAATGGAACAGGTTAATGCTCTGACATATCTGTCAGTAATCACCAAGGCATCCAACAAATGCCTTGTTAAAATAAAAGGCATTGAACATCCTCAAGGATGGTGGGTGGAAAGAACTAATTTAATAAGGAATAAAATTCAAAACAAGTCCAAATGAAAATAAAATACTGGAATTACAACCTAAACGTGGACAATGTCCATGGCTGCAAAGTAGTGTAAAGAGAGCTGTATATCTAGGTAGAGATGAATTTAAGTACTATCCCTGTCCTGATGTTGTCTGCATGTAAAGTAGCAGGGTCCTATCTACTGCACAGGACTCTGGCAAGATGAAAGGAAAAGCAAATGCCTTGCAGGGGACATGGGTGACAGCATGTGCTCAGCAAATGTTAGTTTCTTCCTGCTCTTTAACTCTCGGTGCATTGAAATCTATGTTTACACAAAGTGTGTGTGCTGGTGACTCCTGAGCCAGTCCACAGCTTAAGGCAACAGCTCACAGTTCAAAGAAACAAGGAAAGCAGCTTCCACTTACAGCGAGGTTGAAATTGAACTGTTTATGTACACCACAGGCAAATCTTCAACAGCAATAAACCTGAGCTATTTGGGAAATAAGCGTCACTTTATGAGAAGTGTAAGGCTGTGATGCATAAAAGAGAATTTCTTCTAGATAGTGTAAAGGTAATTGAAAGCTAGTACTTTTAAAAAATAAAACCAAGGCTCTTAGGGAAATGTAATAGGAATATTTAAGGTTATATACAGCCATAAAAATAACAAAGGAAATCGCCGATAGTTCCATGAATATTGAGCTGTAGCTGGTAATCAAAGCGGGCATGCAGAAGGAAAATCATGCAAGCAGGTTAGTTTTATATAACAATGCTCTCCGACAGTCCTTTAGGATTGATGACTGTGCTAATCATAACTCGTGGCTTTTTCAACTTCCACTTCCTTACCACTTGGTTACCTGTGGAACAAGACTGTCTCAACACCGTATCTCATGCAGAAGACTAAGTTAAGACTGCTTTGAGGGAGAATTTAGGATAGTGTTGCCGCATTTACTTTAGCCTGTACCTAAAAAACAAGGTTCTGGAGACAGGCTCTGTGTCAACATTGCTTCACTGGCGTGTAAATCAGGATGGTGAGGGAATGTGAGACAGCGAAGGATCAGAAGTAATACGGGTGGGCAGTGCCACTATGCCAGCGCTAATATCAAATGTGCTGCTGGAAGCTGTGGACAGATCAAAGGTTGGTGTATCCTTGAGGAGCATTAACTGGTTCTGGGTAGGTCAAATAAAGAAACACTGCCTTGAGGTAGTCCACTGGAAAAAGAAAGAGAGGTGAAAATTATTTTAGCATTTCTTCTTCGTCTTCTGCTCCCACTGGACTCCAGTTGTCTTCATGACATGGGATAACAGAATGCTACATGAGCTTCATCAGGACATGTTGTTTTATTGAGGCATGGCTGACAGCTTTCAAGCCAAAGGATGATGTAGCCCATGGGAGGGAGGCAGGGAGTTTAGAGTGTGAGGAGGCATATGAGATGTGCATTGCTTCAAAAAAGCACTCAGATTCACCAATTGCCAAGTGTTGTTTGAATTTATTGTACAACTGTGGCATGCTATTGTATTGTTTTTCACTTCACGGTGCATATCCATTACAGAAGGTTATAATTAGTATCTGATTCGATGCTTGATTATCATCACACTCTACATTCAAATATATGCACTTATAAGTATATTTTTACATAATTAGATGTTGGTTTTACTAATGCTTTGTACCATTTCAAAACTACTCAATTATTATATGAATATTTTTAACATTTGTTCCATAAAGAAGTGGATTGTTCTCTCATTACATTTTTTCACACTTGAAAAAATGAAAGTCTCTGTTCAGTGAAAAACTAAAAACATACATCAAATATACATTTTTATTTTTTATATAGAGTTCATATTTTCATATGCATGACTTATACATGTTCATATGTGTGCATATAATGATACATAGCCATATGTATATATATATGCACATACATATATGTGCATGTGTATAATTATATACCCTGTTTATCATCCTAGAAATTATAAAGAACACCAGCTTTGGAGATGAACAGAATTAATATTGAATTCCTTCTCTCTGACTTGTTGGCTGACTCTTAAGTTCTTAAGTGATAAAATAGCTATTAGGTACAATAGCTGCTTTATAACTTTCCTGATGTGGGAATGTCTTTCTGTATGCTGTGAGTATCAATCTTTAAATAAAGGAGCTGTTTTGGCCCATAACAGGCACCATAGAAAAAGTATGTGGGGAAATCTGAATAGGGACCAAAGGAAGGTCAGAGTCAGAGACAGACAGACCCAGCCACCAAAGAAGCAGCATGTAGGAACACAGGTGAGCCACGGGCTACGTGGCAGACAGATTAATGGAAATGGGTTAAGATGAAAGAGCTAGCTAGCAATGTGCCTGAGCCATAGGCCAAACAGTATGAACTTAATATAAGTGTCTGTATCATTTTGGGGGGCCAGAGCACTGGCGGGCAGCTAAGCGGTCTGGGGCTGCAGGTCTGTGGGTCTGGATCTCTGGCTGCCTAGAACCAAGAAACCTCACTGTAACACTTTTCCACAATTTTTAAAATTAATAATGTATAAATATCCTGACAAGAGTAAGACTAGAGGAGATTTCTGTAGTACGAGGTTTCTGGCCCAGACTTTTGGGCCTAACCTCAAAGTTTAGGCCCGCAGACCCGCAGACCCACAGTCCCGCAGTCCCAAGGTCCTACAGAGACACACAGACGCTTTCATTAGTTTTTGGCTGATCGGCCTCAGGCCCAGGCATATCACTTGCTAGCTCTCTACCCTTCATCTAACCCCTGCCTCTTGTTCAGCCATGCGGCTCGGTATCTTTCTTTAGGGCAGCATGGTTGTCCTCGGCTTCCTCTGGCATTCTCTCTGGCATTCTGCTCTCAGAGATTTTCTCAGTCTGGTAGCCCTACCTACACTTCCTGCCTGCCTTTGGCCAATCAGCTCTTTTTATTAAACCAGTGGGTGGGACAATTATTTACCATGAAACAACACAATACCCCTACAGATTTCAGTGCTCAAACTGGTGAGATGGCTTGATAATAAAGTATGTGCCACACGAATATGAAGAGCTCAGTAGTATCGTCAGATCTCACATAAACAAGCAGACATGGTAGTATGTACCATTAACCCCAGTGCTGGGAAAACAGAGACAGAAGGATTCCTAGGAATTGCTAGCCAGCCAGTCTCACTAAATCAGCAAACTCCAGGTTTTGTGAGAGACTTTATCTACTGGACACAGAACTTGGAAGATGGGAGCTGGATCTGACCTACAAGCCTCCTCCCTAAGGTCTAGCTTTATAGTACCACAGGGCGCTACAAAAGCCTCCACAAGAGTGAAGTGATATTTCTGCTCAATTGTGATACCAATGAGCTACAACAAGGACCAACTTGGCAAGATATCTGTATAGGTACAATAGTGGCATGTGCGTCTTAGAAGTAACTAACAGATGTCTTATTGCACTTAAGACTCACTCATAAGGAAAAATAAATCGTGTCTGGTTCTGTAAACCTAGCCTACTTCCTGAATCTAATGAGGTTGTGTATCTTAGAGGGGGACCTACTACTGCCGATTTACTAGACCAGAATAATCCCCGGTTGTTTTCTAAATACTTAATCCTTATAGGCACAGATAGATGTAGCTCTCACCCCTTACCAAGGAAGCTTCTCTTCGCAATAGACAGGGACCATCTCAGAAAATCATCACTGATCAACACATACAGAATAACTAGGTGTGGAGTGCCCAGCCCCAACAGAGACATGATACAACTCCTCAGCTAAGGCTTGGGGAACATCACAGAAGAAGAGGAGGAAAGATTGTAAAATGTCAGAGTAATGGGAAGTCTGCTGTGAGATTGTGTCTCCTAAAAGTGACAAGGAAGCTACATCCGTGATGCCACAGCAACATGGTTGTCCAAGTAAGACCCAAACAGTGTCAACATCAATAAAGACACTAATGTGGAGGGAATAAATCTCAAGGAACCCCACTTATAGACAAGAACTGCAGCCAACCAAGAGAGGGAGATTAAGTACTCGCCAAGGGCGAGCCCCTGATTGGTTACTCAATACTAAATAGTAAATCCTCAAATTATATACACACAAGCAATGCTAAATGTAAAATAGTAATAAAGAAAAAAGTTTATGAATTTGAAAGGTAACAAGGCAGAAAACATGAGAAATGTTTGAAATAGAGGGCCCAGGAGGGTTTGAGGAAAGAATGGTGTCTTAGCTACTTTACCACTGCTATGATAACATACCATGTCCAAAGCAAATTATAGAAAACAGAGTTTATTTGAGGCTTATGGTTTCAGAGGGTGAGTCCAGGATGGTGGGACAGAGGTAGCAAGTGGCTTCTGGGGCAACAGCTACCAGCAAGCTCGTACCTCAAAAAACAAGACCACAGAGAATGCATTGCAGACAGTGAGGAGATTTTAAAACCTGAAACTGGCCCTCAGCAGCACACCTCTTCCAAGGCTAGACCTACAACTACCAAATGGAAACCAATTATTCAAACGCATGAGCCTATGAGAATCTTCAAAGTACCACACAAGGAAAGGGAGAATGGAATGATTATATTTTAATTAAAGATTTTAAACTCCTAAGAAAGTTTTTTTTAAGCGCAAAGGTGAGGAGTGATTGACAAAAATGCTAAGCTTCAATTTCTGGATTCCACATGCATACAACGAAACCTATTTATACATATGCAACATACACACATAAACATGCACCAAAAAAAGAAACAGAACAAAGTTTAGTATTCAATTAAATTTCACTTCCTTTTAGATTTCTGTATGGTTTGTTTTTTTTCCTCCTAATAAATCTGTTTCCCAAGTCCAGGATGATTTTGGACTGCCACATTCTAGGAACTCAGTTAACACTAGCAGAACTCAGCGACATCCTGATGGCGCCTGTTGACAGCGACAGCACTTGTCACTGAGGCACTTCTGAGAGCTTTGTGCTTCCTTTGCTCTGACATCTAAAGAAAACGGAAGAGCCTTATTTTTCAGGCTGTCTGGGACCTTCTTCAGGAGGTGTTGCAAGGAAAATTTTTAACATTCCCACGATCTTTTCAAACTTCCTTTCTACCTAATCTTCCAAGTGACAGGCACAGCCTGGGCAGTTCTGGTTGGGGTGGCAATTTCTTTGTCATCCCTTGTGAGATAATTATCTGTTTTGTGGTTCTGTAAGAATATATTAAAAGAAATTTTAAATATAGATAAGATCTTAGAACTACGGAGAAAATTCTAATTCATCCTTTGCAATTTACCTTAGGAAAAATCCCTTTTTGATTTCTCCCTCAATTTTTATCAGTTTTCATCAGTGTGAATGTTTTTTAAACAAATTGGACCATCCATTCCTTTCCTATTTATTCAGTTTTGATTTATCCAGTTTCCTATTTTGATGTGTTACTTTTGAAGAAAACAAGCAGATGATGCCAGGGAATGGTGATATGCTTCCCAAACTGAGTTCTAGATTTCATCTATAGCCGTAGAAAAGCAAACTATAACCTGAGTAAATTCAGAACATCTGATTGTTATAGCATTGAGATTGGCCAGATCGCAATCAACTGGAACTTCCTTCTCCCTAATTGTAATTCCATTTGAGAATTGCCCATGATAATTTGACCCAGGTCTCTCCACAAGGTAACATTATCTCAGAGTTTACAATTTCGCTAACCCCATGTGATTAAGAGAAAGAGCATGCCAAGCCCCTCACTGATTGCTCTGGGCCGGGACCTGTTCTTTGCCTAACTTCAGCATGACTTGCTTGCATTAAACACGAAAGGCACAGTGTAACTGCTGTAAGGGGATAAAAATGCCTTCACAGAGAAAGTACCATGAAAGAGTCTCATTTAAAGCACGCTGCACAGCAGAATGGCAGTGCTGATTAAAAATTAAAAACCAAAAATTAAAATCACCAAGTAACTGAGAAATTACTTTGAATACATCCAAGGAAAACTGTGACTCAAGAACCATATTAAAACTTAGAGGAAGCAGACTTATCTGATTGAATAAATACCTTCATAGCCTGTTCTCATAACCAGACATGGAAAAGTCTCAAAATTAAGTCTGATAATTACTTTTCAAACCTAATCTAATGCTCCCAATAATAAAGTACAAAGTTTTAGATAATCACTTCTCTAGTCATAAGTAGCTAATAAAATATCAAACTTAGAACAGTGATTTCTTTTTAAAGAGACCTGAGTCAAATCATACTGGAACTAAATATAGAACTAAAATTACATAAGAGCTAAAGTAACAGTTTAGTAAGATCAACACATATTTATAGGATGTCTAAAAGTTATGCTAAAGATAGTTTTGTTTTGGTCATTAGCATGAGAAGAAATACTTAGGATGTAAAATCCAGACCCTGAAGAGATGTTTAGAACTTTTTCTACCTCAGTTTTTTTGTGTTAGTTTATTTTAACTTTGAAAATAAGTATCTAATTTTTTCCTTGAATATCTTTTGAAAACAACTATAGGAAATAAAATACATTTCTAAAATTTTAGAATAGAGTGTTTAGAGGCTCTGTAAACTTGGAAGGATAAAGTATCATGAAAACAAAACTCTTCCCCTGTAGCAGGAAGATGGGGTAATGATGGCTCATATGATGTAGGCTGTCTTTCTGTGCCCTGTGAATTACCACTGGATAACAAACAATTGCTTTGGCCTATGGCAAGCCAGCTTATAGGCAGGTGTAAGTTCAAACATAGATAAAGACAAAGGAAGGTGAAGTCACTCAGAGATGCAGCAAGCTGCTGCCCAAGAGGACAAGATGTAAAGTATAGGTAAGCCACAAGCCATGTGAGAAAACATAGGTTAATAGTAATTCATTGAGTTAAGATCCAAGAGCTAGCTAGCAACAAGCCTGAACAGTAATTAATAGAAGCATCTGAGTAATTATTTCGGGCTAAGTGGCTGTGCAACTTGAGCCAAAAGGGCCAGAAACCTCTGGCTACACTTGTATTTTGAAGTATTTGTCAAATGGATGGATAATCATATACTGAACAACGTAAGAGATGATGTTAATTCTCTAAGTGTCTTCCATATTCAGGAAAGGTAAATGCAATAAATGGCAGGAATGCTAATGATGGCCTCACGAGCCATAGCTACATCAAGAAAAGCATATGAAGCCAGGCAGAGGTAGCACTTGCCTTTAATCCAAGCACTCAGGAGGCAGAGGTAGGCATATCTCTGAGTTCAAGGCCAGCCTGGACTACAGAGAGACTTCCAGGACAGCCAGGGCTACACAGCAAAATCCTGTCCTGGAAAACAAAAATGAGAAACATATATAAAAGCATCATGTGCACCTTCAATAAATCCAGTTTACAATCTTGGGGGGGGTTGGTGGTTAAAGGATTATGCAGCAAGCATGAGAATCTACGTCCAGATCCCCAGAACCCATGAGAAGCCAGATCAAGTGCGGCATGCCTGGAATTCTGTGGAGGTGGGAACAGTAATCTACAGAAGTTCCTGTGTCAGCTAGCCTGTCTTCCACAGTGGCTAAGAGACCCATTTCCAACAATGTGAGAAATGACACCCAACTTATGTTCTGGCATCTATACACATGTGCATTAGTATACACTTGCACACACACACAAAGATAAATATACATTATATACATGTGTAACTTTAAAGTCATTGAATAAGTATTTGTTGAGGGCTTTCACAGACACAGTATGGACCGGGGACAAACGGGTGCACAAAAGAAATCCTTGTCCAGCTGGTGTTTGTTATCTATCCAAGTAGATCTCTTGGGTAGATAACAAACAATAGACTCTATAAGGAAGGAGAATATGAAAAAGGTTAGTTGGTACAAAAATTAAGTGAAGAAGGCACGTTAGAGGTATCAGGTGTAAGTACTGCTTGAGCTGTGTTTGATCAGCAAGTGGAAGGGTGGGATAAACATGGCAAATAGAATCAAGAGGAGATAACCTGAAAAGCGTACTGGCCATTATGAGATGCGCACTCTGTGTGTGATGGGGAACCCATTGGGAGCTTTTTGAGCAGAGATCCCACTTGGTATAAGAGGATTGTTAGAGCTGCTGTGTTGTGGATACAAAGAAGCAGAACTGGAGCCAATCAAGAAAACCAGTCAGGAGGCTAGTCCAGCCATCCAAGAGAGAGGGTGAAGTTTTTCATCTCCTTTGTTCTCTGTGATGGGTGCTGTAAAAACTGCTTTATATGCAAAAGTTGCTTGTCTGGTCATCTAATCCTCACAACACGAAGAGATAAATATTGTTATTTAATAGATGAGGAAACTGAGGCTCTTCCTATATTTCTCTGCAAGCAGATGGGAAATGGAGACTCAGATACAAGACTGTCGGCTTACCCGCTACGGTTTCACTCTACATTCTCTTGTATATCTACAATTAGTTTGTAATGATTAGCATGATTATATCCACAGGTTATATCAGTAACCACATTAAGGTGAATTTTAAAAGGGAGGAAATTCTTCCATCCAGCCTGGGTCTTGTTTTTCTGTGAATCTTGTACACAAGTGTCAGACCACATAACTTATTATTTCCTAAATATTTCTTAAACTTTCCCAACCTGATCCTCAAGACTGATAATAGATCACGCATAACTCCACCCCGGAATATTTTTAAGTAACCAACAAGTACCTGGTTGGCTGTATCTGTTCATGACTTTACCTGGGGCCCTCTGGAAATCCCAGAGATGTGTATGCCAGACCCCACAAGGAGTTGGCCGTATCAAAAGGCTACGTACAAGTCAAAAAACATTCCCAATCTCTACACCAGGCTTCTTAATTATAAAGAAATAGAGTTCTAATAAGAACTGGGACTCAATAAAAATTCTGCTTCTGTAGTTATTAAAAGACTCCTTGGCTTGAGGTACCACGTTTAGTATTTTTTTGAATTGTAGCTAATTTTTACTTTTCTTTGTAGCTAGTGGAGGAAGAGGGGAAAAAATAAATTATAATTATACGATTAGAATTTCAGTCCTCTGGTAAGGACTCTGATGCCAAAGACACCACACACTTGAATTACAGGACATGGAAAAATAAAGTTGATATTCAGAGAGGAAGCTTCCTCCCTGCTGGCTGGTTTTCATACTACCTAAATATGTTGCGTAGGCTGCTGCTGCTGGGGGGGGGGGGATCATCAAAGTCTCCCCACTCTGTGAACCTTGGTGGCTAAAATAACCTGACTGGCAAGACATGCTCACAAGTGCAAGAGTGCATAAATATTAGGGTAGGAACTGATCACTTTCTAATTGGATTTAAGGATGGATAAAATGCCAGCCTGGCACTGAAAATTGGGCCAAGAACCTTTGGTTCTGAGGTCATAGGATCCCCAAGTGAACTTGCTGCTATTATTTGCTTAATGGACAAAGTGACAAGACTCCTCTTGCCATACCTGTAAATTCATCCAGCTCAAAAACCTCATCAAAGAAGTTGTAGTTTTTGTGGTTGGTTGTGGTAAACATAGAAATTCACAGTTGGTCAAAGTGCAGAGAGCAGGTATCTGTGGGGGGCTTAGCCACAAAAGAGACATCTAT
Source organism: Phyllotis vaccarum (assembly GCA_033318265.1). Taxonomy (NCBI): domain Eukaryota; kingdom Metazoa; phylum Chordata; class Mammalia; order Rodentia; family Cricetidae; genus Phyllotis; species Phyllotis vaccarum. The sequence continues at coordinate 26,169,023 of JARWLC010000014.1, forward strand.
ATCACACCTCCAACACCAAAGCTCAGGGATGGCCACCAGAAGCAAGATTGTAAAAGCCAGAGATCAGGGAGGGGCTGGAGGAAGACAGTGTCTTCTGGACTTGACAGGACTGAAGTCGTGGACTCACATTTCTGTAGGTGCCTACACAAGATCAAGCCAGTCAGGACTCCAGCATGGAGGGGGAGGGGCCTCACAAGTCCCCACTTGAAGCTGAGGAGTTACTGATAGATGAGGGCTTCTGGTGGGGAGTCATGTGTCTTTAAGGTTGTGGCCCCTGATAGGTTTCCCCAGGCTGCAGTTAGTGGCTCCTCAGTTTCGAGTATATGGGAAGCACAAATTTGGAGTTAGAAAGGGGTAAGGGTGAATCTGGGAAGAGTTAGAAGAAGCAACGGAGAGAGAATATAATCAAAATACACTGTATACATGAAATACTCAAAAAGTTAATGAAATTATACTTTTAAAAAAGAATCCCAGTCCTTTGTTTACTTTTGTTTAGATATGGACTTCAGAATGTAGTTACCAGCCAAACCATATTTTCACGGTGGACAATCCATTTCTTAGGCTTGGCACTTCAAATTCAATTCCAGGGGGTGGGACCACAATGAAGAAAAATTACAATAACTCAGACACCCAAGAAGCTCCAACTATTCTTGCAACACTCCACTTGATGTCTCTGTGCTGATTATCAAGGGTTCGGTTTACAATAAATAAATAAATAAATAAATAAATAAATAAATAAATAAATAATAAAAACAAACTACACAGAGCTAGGCTGGAGAGATGGCTCATGGGAAACTAAAAGTGGCCTTGAGAATCAACACTTTAAAATCCAGATGGAGTGTTACAGGCCTTTAGCCACAGCACCGAGGAGGCAGAAACAAGAGTGTCTTTGGACTTTCTGACTAGTCAGTCTGGTCAAATCAGCAAGCTCTGGGCTCAGAGAGAGATGCTGTGTTAAAACATAACATGGAGAGCAAGTGAGAAAAGCAACTGATGTCAACCTCTGGCCTCCACACACATGTGTATACATACACAGAGAGAGAGAGAGGTACACACATACCACAATACTGTACAAAAGAGAGATAGGAGATTTTTTTTTTTTGGCTCCTCCATTTTCTATTGTACTTTAAATAATGACAATAGAATTATGGTTGAAAGAGTTCCCATGTCTCTCTTTCTCCCGGCATCTGAGTGACATGAGTGACAAAGGCTTCAGGTGTGCATTAAAATACAATTGACAGGTGACATTTATACCCAAAACCTGTAACACTCATCTCCAAGGAAGACACAGCAAGAGAGTAAAGAAGGTAAACCAAACATTCACTGAAGATGAAAATTCAAAGCAGATCTTTCTCTACCAGTGACTTTGAAGTATGATTTTTGTGCTCTCCCTGCCTATTAACATGAAAAGTTTGGGGCTTACTGTCTTGAAAACAATTGAGCAATACTGAGACTCAAAGTCTGGGTGGCTGAAGAGAAGACTATGTCTGGTAGCTTCTCACAGGGTGATTACATGTTAGGGTGAAGCAATTCTGCAGCCTCTGCCTGAGTCACAAGTTAAAACACCAGTACAGTCTTCCGCTGGAACTGAGGCCACTTCTCCAGAACAGGACATGCTCCTTCCTTGAGGTGACAGGTTACACACTGAGAGGTTTTCGTTTTGTTTTGTTTTGTTTTGTTTTGTTTTAAGGCCCCTATTCAAAACATCTCATTTGCTGCCAAACTGTACGTAAGGGAAAGAAGTCAAGGTCTGCCCTCAGAGGCTCCTCAGAGACTTGAGACCAGAGAATAGCCGGACACACACACGGTATGAGAAGTCTAGATTAAACAATGGCTTTACAAGAGCACCTCCCCATGTGACTTTGAATCATAGTAAAGGGAAGTCCACAAAAATCAAAGCAGTAAATGGGCCTTTCTTTGGAAAGTACTCATTAGCAAGGAAAAGCCAAGCTTTAAAAATTAGATCTATGAGGAAAAAATCCTCCTAGCATTGAAACTGGGACTTTGATTTTGACTGACTCATAAAATAAGTAATAATATCCCCTTATAGCTGAGTGCAACTTTCCAGTTTTCAAAACACATTCCATATCTTATTCCACTTCATCCTCACCGCACGCTTCCCAGGTACTGAGTCCTGCCTATTCCCTCGTGTGGTTAGGAAACTGAGGCACAGTGAATGAGCAGACCTTCCTCAAGAGCACATGGTTATTAAAAAGTAGAGTGGAGACATCTATGCAAGAGCTTGCCTTTCCTACTGTATCTACGCAAATAGTAGACTAATTCAAAAATTTCCAAGTTATTTCTGTGTTCACCCAAGAAATTCTGAAAGGACAGTGGGCATGAAAGAAAAAAATATGTCAGACCCAGACAATGGGATCCTTCAAACTGGTTTTCTACATGCTCTGTGACAATAGTGAGGAATTTAATCAGGGAATGTAGTTCAGTATTTACCTAAGATGTGCAAGGCCTGCCTGAGACATAAGTGAAAATGGTTTCAATTTCCAACACCAAAAACAGAGGTCGGTAGAGGAAGGTAGAGAAGACACTGAGTATGTTTTGAAGACTGACAAAATGAACTTCTGAAGATTAATTTATTTTTATTTATGCATATTAGTGTTTTACCTACATATGTGAATGTGCTCCACATGCCTGCAGTATCCATGGTGGCCAAAAGAGAACACTGAATCCCCTAAATTAACTGGAGTTTAGACAGCAGCCATATGAATGCTGAAAACAGAGCATCAATATCCAGAAGAGTAGCCAGTCTTAACCGCTGAGCCATCTCTGCAGCCACATAAAATGATTTTTACGTAGAATTTTAGAGCAGTTAATACGAAAGGCCAAAGATACAACATGTATGAATAATTTTGTAAATAAATAAACAAACAAATCAATCAATCAATCAATAAATAAACAAATAGAATTTTCCTGATCGGTTTATAAGCATGACTAAAAATCTGCTAAGAAACTAAATATTATGATGTGTCATGGTTGAAACTATGTTAAACTTACGTGTAGTAAACCAGAGTTTTTACACTCATGAGTGATGAACACACAGAATGCTATAGAGAGAAAGCAGTGTTTTGAGTTTTTTGGTTTTTTTTTAAGGTCTAGGAGACCTAAGAATCTTATTTAGCTACTGAGAACTATATGATTGAAAAGAAATGATCAATTTTGGCTTCCTGCTCTAGTACAGAAGCAACCTTCAAAAGCAAAGCATGGGAAGGAAAGATGTAGAACTCTTAGTTTTAAAAGAGGTACATTACTGTGAAGGCTACTGGGTCACCAGTTAATTACGGTCAGCAGGACAGCCCTTTTCAGCTCTCAATGCTGAGAAGGATGCTAGGGGAGAACACAGTGCTTGACATGACAATTATTACCTAATGTTCCCACCTACTTCAAAGAACCCTGCTTGTGCCAAATGGCACCCATGTCCTACCCTTATGCAAAATAGCTATTCTACGAAGGAGTCATTCACAAGCAAGGAAATTGGACTCCTCCAGTCTGGAAGTACAGAAATTAGCCTTGTTAACTGAGATAATAAAATGAAGCTGGTGCATTAGGAATATGAAGTCAGGGCTGGATCTACTCCAGAAAAAGCTTGAAGTACAGATAAGAGGCTGTAGAGCAGCCATAGAAAAGTGAAAACACAGATGCGGATGAATGGGCCTAGAAATCAGAGCCAGGGGTTGCTGATTTCACAATCCCTCCTTTCCTTCCTGCTTCAAAATGTTTCAGAGATGTCCTAGAAACCCTTCCACACAGTCTTCACCAGCATCTGGATGCTCTTCCATCCCTTTAGAACAGAAAGCCTTAAATATAGCAAACCCAGAAAAAGGCAGGGCATCATTACAGAAAAGGGGCAAGACTATACCGGGAAAGATGTGGAAAAGATGAAGTGCAAACCAAAAATAACACCAGTGATGGCAAAGATATTCAGTGAGTATGCAATCATAGCTGGGTGAGGCCGGCCAGAGCCCTCGACCAAGAGAAATGAACCAAATCTTGTTTAAAAAGCAGAGATCTTGGCACTGAAGAAGGTATTTATGAAAATATCCACAAACAGGCAGCGAAAACTCAAACCGCTGTGAGTAAACTCTGAAACAGCCTGATTTTTCAAAGAAAAGGGGGAGAAAGGATTGTAGGAGCGAGCAAAGTCGAGGGCATAACAAGAGAGCTAATAGAATCAACTAGGGGCTCACAGAGACTGAACATCAACCAGAAGCCTGCACGAGACTAACGTGGGCATTCTGCAAATATGTTACGGTTGTGTAGCTTCGGACTCCTAATGGTGGGAACAAGGTGTGTCTGACTCTGTTACTGGTTGTGGGGAACCTACTCCTCATAGTGGGTTGTCTTACTTAGCTTTAATACATGGGGAGGTACTTAATCTTACTGAAACTTAATATTCCAAGTTTTGTTAATATTCATGGGAGACCTGCCCTTTCCTGAACAGAAGTTGAGGAGTAGATTGTGGAATGGGGAGACAGGAAGGGTTGGATGGAGGGACTGGGAGAAGAGGGAAGGGAAACTGGCCATGATGTAAAATAAATATATAATAAAGGATAGGTAGGTAGGTAGGTAGATAGATAGATAGATAGATAGATAGACAGACAGACAGACAGACAGACAGACAGACAGACAGACAGACATAGAAAAAGAGAAGGTTCTGTCAAACTGAAAAAGGTTTTGAGTTGTGACAAGGAAGAGCTGTTTATCTCACATCATCTTAGGAGCTTGGGAACACATTTGTTTAAGACCTGAGTCTGTTAAGAATATTATAGCCTGGCCTTCACCAACTCAAAATTCAAAAGTCTAGGAGTGCAGTCACTACTTTTGATTCTGATCTAACACACCGCAGGCATGCACATGCAAGTGCACGCTTGCGCACTCAAGCACACACACACAGACACCCATACACACAACTACTTTTCCAACACAACAAGGCCAAGGTATAATACAACTGATGATCTACTGAGGGTTTAAAGTAAATAAATTTTAATTTAAGAGAAAGAAATCCACACAAGTGTCAAATTTTAACAGGCGATGGTAAATAACTTATCACAGTCGAGGGCCTGGTTTATGCTGCAGTCTGTTGGGCAAACAACCTGGCCTCATGATTTAAATGCAAGCCAGGATATATGCAGCATGCCTGTGGCACTGAGTGAGAGGCTTTAATTCATGTTCAAACCACTGTTATATGATGTGAACTCTGAGTGAGTTCAGCAACTGTCATTGGGAAGACATCTTGGTGGAGCAACTGGAAGCCAGAAGAAAACCATGTTTCTCTATCACCATGGGTTTTTTTTTCTCTGATGCTACATCACTTGAATTGAATCAAGGGTCTAAAGTGCCGGAGGAGCCTAGGGAAGTGTCCACATATAATTAAAAGTGGCAGGGAAGAATCTAATGTTTTCAAAGCCGAAAGGGAACTGGGAAGATAGACAATGTGATAGGCTTTCTCACCACAAGGATCAGAACCTGACTATGCCATGGCTTGTCTCTTAGCAACACACTATCACTACTTGAGTCCTGTCCCTCTGAAACAAACTAATCAGTACAAAGGCTAGGTCCTCCAACTATGTACTTGAGAATGTGAAACTGCTAGTCAAGAATCATCATTCCCACACCTGAATTATTACAGATAAATAGAGTGCCATTCTTGTCTGAAGATCAGACTTTGATGTATCCCTGGTATGAAATTCTTGGAGATTTTCTGTCTTTTGATTAACTGAAAGGATCAAAGTAAGATGGTTGGCTGAAGGGTATTGATGAAGATGTTTGCTGGTAGTGGTCATTCTATTATATGTAGCATAATTGATGCAGAAGTTGAAAGGCAAATTAACAAGGGACTAGCATTAAAACTAGACTACTGGTCAGGCAGAGTGGTACATACCTTTAATCCCAGCACTTGGGAGACAGAGGCAAGCAGATCTCTGTGAGTTCAAGACCAACTTGGACTACGTAGTGAGACCTTATCTTTGAAAACACACACAAAAAAAAAAAATAAAAATAAACAGATAACCTAGACTACTGAGAGTTCCAGAATGGGCAGCAAAGTATACCCACTGATTGAGGCAGTAGTGATCTGTTCTAGGTTCCAAGACAAAGTTTATCCACAAGGACTATATCAGGAATGTCAAGACATATGTGTAGGGAGATTAAGTTGTTCCATTGTAAATAATTGTCCTCACCCATGAGTTTAACAAAAAGCGCTGATTGGCCAAAGGCAGACAGGAAGTGTGGGCAGAGCTACCAGACTAAGAAGACTCTAGGAACAGGCAGAACAGAGCAGAATGCCAGGGAGAAGCCAGAAGAAGCAGAGGACAACTATGCTGCTCTGAGAAAAGGTACTGAGCCACATGGCTGAACAAGATAAGAGTCATGGGTTAGATTAAGGGTAAAGAGTTAGCAAGTTATATGCCTGGGCCTTAGGCTGATTAGCCTAAAACTACTGCAAGCATCTGTGTATCTCTGTGGGTCTGTGGGCCTAAACCTCAAGGCTAGGCCTGAAAGTCTGGGCCAGAAACCTCTTACTACACATATGCCCCTATCTGCTATTTTGGGGCTTTCTCTCACTGCCTTCAGTGAGAGATAAATTTACATGCGATGAATAATAATTACTAATTTACTAGACTTAAAGGAATATTTGTAGAAATACTATAGTTTAAAAGTTTACTCTAACCTGTCCTAACATCTTTTCAAAATAACAAAGATAACATGGACAGTATTAATAGACAAAAGTTCTACCTCTGTAAACGAATAAGTAGCCTCTCCCAAGGACCTCTTCAATAGTTCTATGACATCTAACAGTGGAATTCAAAAATGCAAAGGCTATCCATGCTTCATCCATTCATACAGACTATTTCAACCAATTAAAAATCCTGAGAAAAAACAAGTAGGAAGTCCTGGTGGTCCCTTTGCTTTCTCCGAGCCCTTATCTCTTACTTTAGGACCCATAGACTATGGTCTTGCTTCTTGTTGACCGTTTGAAAAAGCTAAAAATCAATCAACTCTTCTCCTGCATCATCTGATATCCATTTGGAGACCAATTCTAAGAAAAAGTATAGAGAACTGAACACTAAAATCACCCTAGTTGCTTGTCCTTGGCATAGATTTCCAAGTACTCTGATGCATCACAGAAGAGTTCCCAAAATAAAGTTCACAGAAGAATAACATCACAAACTGGCTTTCAAAGGAATCTTGTAGACAAAGAACTCAGCTGAAAAGATGTATAGCCCTTTACTGGATATTTGAGACATGGGTAACAACTTCAAAATATCCCCAGGAAGAAAACATACTCAAATTGTATCCACCTTTGCTTGAATCCTTTGCTAGGAAATAGAGTTCTTTCATGATTCTTAATTTCCTACATAACAAATACTTCACAAAACCATCTGGACAGATGCTCATTAAGAGAAACAAAACATAGGGTTAGGACCGGTTTCCTTCTCTGTTCATCAAGCTGCCCTAGGTGAATGTCTGCTTGATCCACAGAGGTGGACAAGGAGACCAGCCCATCCATTATCTAACAGGGTCAGTTGTGCCATGGTGTTCATCAGAGAAGAGAATTTCTCCTGCATCAAAATTGTCTGTGAAGAAAAATAAGAGCAATTCACAAATGCTGTTTGATCGAAAAATAAGTTAAAACATAGAGTTCTTTCTAACCTCAGATGAATAACCAGAAACATTTTAGTATATATAAATGGTACACAAATAGGAGAAATGAAGTAATGTTCATAAATGGGATCATTGTCCAAACTGACTCCGTGAGTCAATTTCTTAAATTTCTCAATTTTATCAAAATATGCAACTTAATCAAACAATAAGATAAAGAATACAATAGCCTATGATATGGGAATGTCTTTCTGTATGCTGTGAATATCAATCTTTAAATAAAGGAGCTGTTTTGGCCCATGATGGGCACTATAGAAGAAGTAAGTGGGGAATCAGAATAGGTGGAAAAGGAAGGGCTGAGTCAAGTCAGATCAAGCCAGATGCCCAAAGGAGCAACATGTAAGGAACACAGATAAGCCACAGGCCACATGGCAGGATAGATGAATGGAAATGGGTTGAGTTAAGATGAAAGAGCTAGCTAGCAAGGTGCCTAAGCCATAGGCCAAACAGCATGAAGTTAATATTAGCATCTGAATCATTTCAGGGGGACTAAGCAGCTACAGGCAGCTAAGGGGTCTGGGACTGCAGGCCTGTGGGTCTGGACTTCTGGCTGCCCAGGACCAAGAAACCTTATTGTAACAAGCCTAAATACAGTAATGGACCTAAAGTAAATGGGAAGTTTTCAAAAATTATCTCATTCAAAAAACAACCCAGATATTCAGAATGAATCATATAGCAATATGATTACATTCTTTTAAGAAATAGAACTTGCCACATTATGTAAACAATTCTAGGATACACAGAAAGATCTAATCCTTCTTGCTTAATTTACTAGTATAAAAGCTAGTATAAGTGTGACATTAAACAGAGCAACACAGAGAGAGAGAGATATGAGGGGCCTGTTATATCCAATTTAGTAACAGAATGAGTGCAAACAGACTTTATTCCAGAGTACAAAGCCTGTGATTTTTTTTAATATACATATATGAATTTATGCTTAAACTGGCTGATAAGAAACTGCTAGTGTCCATTCTTTTACAGAACATTTAACTTTTTTCAACTTCTTTTATATTAATAGTTTTTCTATAGAAACCACTTTGATTATTGTATAATACCTATTATTACAATAGTCAACATGAAATGTTGAAGGAAGCAACAATACAAGAGCCCGCTGAAGAGAGAATTCAAGCTCAGGCACAAATTTCATGAATATTTTTTTTTAAAACCATTGGTTTTAACTCTTAGCTAGCCCTCTGTTTACTTTGTCCTGAATTCAGCAAGGCAGCTCTCATTTTAAAAATGATGATAATTCGCTTGTCCTTGCAAGTCAAAGATTTCTCACTGAGGCATCCCATGGGGAGCCCTGATGTCAGGTGAAACAGGAACTGCCCTCTCTGGAAGAGGGGGAGGGTGTACTCCAGCATCCTGTGGTTTCTCTGAGACTATGACTTTACTGGTGCATTTGAACTTGAAGTGCTTCAATTTCACTGCGCTGTGAGAGCCTGGAAATCTTTTCTATAGGCCCTGGACCTGAATATTTCAATTATCAATTTAATGTACCATACACACTCTCTTTGTCTTTAGCCTTCCACTCCCATTTGAAAATTTGATGCCAGCAGAGTGATGGTGACTCACACTAGGGAGGCAGAGGCAGGCAGATCTCTGTGAGTTCAAGGCCAGCCTGGCCTACAGAGTCCAGGACAGCCAGGTCTACACAGAAAAATTCCATTGCATACAGAGGGAAAGCACAATTAACACCCAAAGATTACAAAGATAGCAGATATCCTATATTTAAAGAAACCAGAGCATCAAAATGCCTCCTGAGAGACGTAGTTTTAGGTCCCCTATTAACTAACCGAATTATCAGTTTCTATAGGAGACCTGAGTCTTTAGCATTTCATCTTCAGAGAAACCAGAGCCACAAAGCTTAAAGAGTCTCCTTTTCTAGATAGGGAAGCAGCTGGACTTAATCCAAAGCTATACTGAGTCATCAAGGCTATACTTTCTTCCAAATGAAGCCAGCCAAACTACCTTTTTTTTTTTTTAAGTCTTTAAAGTGGGGTATGAATGTGAGAGAGACAAGATTTTTCTTTTGTGTTTTACCTCATCGTTAAATGAACATCCGCTGCTATAGATTTATGAACATTCAGTGCTATAGATTTCTTCCTACAATAAAGGCTGAAAGTTTAATCAGAGATTAATCATTGGATGCTCTAGTGGTGTAATCGGTTAGCTCACAGTACTTATACAACAGAGATTAATCATCAATTCACACACCCAACTCTAGGATCATCCAAGTCTAGTTATCTGCTTTATGAGTGTTCCTAATTTAATCTCTATTAAAATGTTACCTTTTATATCTCTGTTATAGTTACTTTTATGAACCAACTAAACTGAGGTAAGGGATGCTTGCATCACTGGTAAAATATGATTCCCGGCCATATCTGTGAGAGCATTTTCAGAAAGACTAGCTTTTACCTCAGCCGACTAAGCAAAACATATACCCTCAGCAGGGCAGGCCAGCACCATCCAAACTAGCGAAGGCCTCGATAGAACAAAAAGATACAGGATTGGTTAAATTCACTCTCAGGCTGGGCCCCATCTTCTCCTCCCTTCCCTGAGGCATCAATGCTCCAGGTGCTTAGGCTCAAGCTTGACCAGGCACAGTCATCACTCTCTTCTTCCTATGCCCAGGCTTTTGAAGTCAGGCTGAGACTCACATCATTGGCTTTCTGGCTGCTGGGCCTTTGGACTGATCTGAATGAGCCCACAAGCCTTCTTGGTTCTTGCAGAGAGTGGATGATGGGGCTTCATGCCTCTATAATCATGTGAACTAAGGCTTAGAATAAACCCCTTCATATGTCTGTGTCTCCAATGTCCATGAAGACGTCTATGTTTATATTATTTCAATTGGTTTTGTCTCACTGAAGAACCATGACCAGTACTCCATCATATTTGACTTGAGGTCCTATAATGAATATGTCTAACTTTTATCTTTCTGGTCTTCTCAACATAATCCCACATTATTTTCTCTTTTCTTTGGGAAATACTTGTTCCTTTCATCTATCACAGGCATCAGGAGAGCTACCAATTACAATAACCCATCTATATCTCAGAGACATTGGACCCTCTGTGCAAACCAAAGACGGTACCTCAGGATCAAAGACCATCCCTCTCTCGCACAAAGGATGGTAGAGAAGGTGACCTTGTGAAAAAGACGTGGCTTAGTACATATTGAAAAGAATGAAGCTAGAAGAGAGAGAGGCCTGATAGCACCTAGATCTCTGTGCCTGGTGGCTCTGTAGACCCAGTGACATTCTCTGCTCTTCCTTCCCGTTACCAATACAAGGTCAAGTTGCATTTCTGACGCTTGCATGAAAAGTTATAATTAATTAATAGAGTCTCATAATCCCCCATTGAGCCAGTCCATTTTTTCATTTAATGAACAAATCAACCACAAAACTTTGACTTACAGTCTCTTCTGCCTGCAAAATATGCTAGGGCAATTGTGGCACAGAACTTAGGGGAGTAGCCAACCAATGTCTGATTTGGCTTAAGGCCAACTCTATGAGACAGGACCCATGCCCATCATTGCTTGGGTAACCAAGAACCAGAGACTAAATTATTCAGAGAGCCACGGTAAAGCCAAATACAACTGGTCTAAAACATATGTATATCACAAAACAATTCCTAATGATATTTTTATACTCCTCTATCAGAGCCTTATCTAGTCACTGTCAGAGAAGCTTCCTCTTGCAGCAGATGAGAGGAGTTACAGAGACCCATAGTCGGACATTAATATGGAAAGACAGTCTAAATTGGAGAGCTCCATCAAATTCCACCTCTCAGAGCTCAGGGAATCCCATAGAAGTGGGGGTAGATTAAACATGTCAGAGAGAATGGAGGACACCAGGAGATTAAGGCCCTCTGAATCAACTAAGAAAGGTGCATATGAGCTCACAGAAACTGAAATAGCATGCACATGACCTGCATGGGTCTGGTCTATACCAGGTCCTCTGCATGTGTAATATAACTGTTAGCTTTGTATTTTTATAGGACTCCCGACGGTGAGAATGAGTGCATCTCTGATTCTTTTGCCTGCTCTTGGGACTCTTTCCTCCTATTGGATTGCCATGTCCAACTATAATATGAAAGTTTTTGCTTTATTTTATTTTATTATGTTTGGTTGTTATCCCTTAAGGATCTGTAGGAGTGGGGAGGTCAAGGAAGAGCTAGAAGGAGCAGAGGGAGGGAAATTAATACAGATATACTGTATGTGAAAAAATCTATTTTCAATACAGATAAAAATAATAAAGTTTAATTGGAAGACACTCAGAAACACTGTCCAATGGAAACTAAGCTTAATGCATGTCTACAATTTCAGAGACTTGAGTCCAGAAGTCAGCACATCACCCAGTCTGCAGCATTAGGGACCAGCAGGCCAACCTCTACATGGTAACACGCTTTGCTTTTCTATCTTTTGAATCCAGATGAGGTCACCATGGCGACTTCATTTTGACATTCATATGAAGAGAAGTATATGAGTGAGTCAATGACAGAGGTGAGACTCCCTCCTCCAAAGTTAAGTTTCCAGGCAGAGAAAAGGCTTAGGGGGTGGAGGTGGGGGAGAATCCAAAGCCAGCTCACTGACTAAACCTAGTCCTAAGCAATGTGTTACTTCTCTGGAAGATCCGCCTGGAGGCCCTGGAGATGAATCCACAAACAGCTTCTTCTTTCCCAACAGCACTCATATTTTCTAACTGCAGTCACAACCACTCCTCACGCTGGTTTGGGTCCAACACACAATCTTGGCTGTCTTTAACACCAGCCTTCTACAGTGAGCTCATGTCCTCTCTCTCTCCCTCCCCTCTGACTCACAGTGCTCAAAGCTTTAAGTCATAAAAACTTGTTGGATCAGCTAGACTGGAATTACCAACTACCAATGGACCAGCCTTCTCTGAAAGGGAATCTCACTTTCATTGTTTGTTCCAAGGCCCTGAAGTTACTTAGCTTGATCAGGAAAAGTCCCAGCCCCACTCCCAACTCATTTTTCCACCACCAAAAACAAAAGAGTTCTTTCTGTCTTTAAAAGGTAAAGAAAACACGTCCTTAGTAAGTCAAGTTTTCTCTGGCATTTCATCTCAAGAAAGATATCATCCGCGCACATTTAAAACTGAGCAGCAAGGTGATGGCTTCGTCCCAGGGACTGGTGTTTTTAATATAGATTTTTTTCCCCCCTCCTTGGCTGTGATTCAAATGGTTTTAAGGGATCCAAATGCAGAAAGATCAGAGCTATCAGTAAAGGACATTGAGCTGGGGTGGAATTCCATGGCGGTCCTTTCCTATCATATGACTTTTATTGCTGTTGTTTTGTGCTGTTTGTTTTAAATTATATTGCTTTGTTTGAGACAAGGTTTTGCTAGATAGCCCAGGTTTACTATGTAGCCCAAGCTATCCTCAAGTAATTTCTGGGACTATAAGCACATATTGCTTACTATAGGACCTATATATTTCAAATGTATCAACAAATACTTGTGGAGTTTATCATAAAGTACTCAGTCAGTAAAGAACCAAAGACCTACACTGAAAAAAATATTAAGTAAACATTCAGAAGGTAAACGTCCACACCAGAAAACATTTTCCACATCCCACTGCTTTCAGAATTTTTCTTATGTGCCTCTATTTTTAATCTTTTTTTTTTCAAAAACATATTTATCTTAGGTATCAGGACAAATAGGCACATACTATTGGTGGTCTGTATTTAAAATCAAGTTGACATTTTATTATCTAAATCTCCCAGTCCACAGGTTAATAAATCAAGCAATTCTTAACCAAGACTCAGTCAAGTTCCTGACTCAATAACACATACTTTTGAGGCCTTGACAGTTAATAGGACATTTTTCATGTTACTTTGTGTTTATGATTTTTTTTTCCAAGACGTGAAAACATAATAACTATTTATGGTTTGTTCAAGGAAATGTAGAAAAAGAACTGAGGTTGGGGAGAATAGGACTGGGGAGCAACAGGGTCATGAGTTCAAGGTCAGTCTGAGCGTATGTAGAAAAATCTCAGGAAAATCTGTGTACATAGGAAGACCCTGTTGAAAAGGAAAAAAGAAGAAAAGAAAGAAAAAAGGAAGAATAAGAGGAAGAAGAGGAGAGAAGAATTTACTCAGAGATAAAATGCTGGCCCATGATTTGAAACCCACAATTATTATAATCAGTCTATAAAACAAGATGTAATCAAATAGATTAAACATAATTGTGTTTTCAAGACCTCACTGGCCTGAGCACCATGGATGGTTTTAAGTTGTCTTTTCTAAAAAGTCACTACCCATGAAGATATTATCTTTCAGTCATATTCAATGAACATTCAACCTTTTCAACTAGTTCTCCATAAATAATCCCATAATAATCACATAATAAATCCCATAAATAGTCTAATAATTGGATCACCAAATAACATAATAAACAAGGAAGTACAGTCGTGTGGCGAGCTGTTAGTACTGTGGTGAGCTCTTGGAAAAATCATGCCCACCAAACAAAATTAAAAATGTTCTTGACACTCCTCCCCTAAATTGCCAGCAGGCTGGAAGTTGGGCCTTGTCTTCTTAAACGAAAAGCAGAAGGCTGGGTTCTGCAGTCAAGTTTGAGTCTCATTTTCGAATATTCTACCCTAACTCTTCCTCAGACAGTTCGTTTATGACAAAAGTTCAAAGTTAACAATCAGATGTTGATGTACTCACATAAGATGATACGGGAGGGGTAGAAAGTTAGGCCCAAATCTGAGCCCAGAATCCACACTGTGTTTCCTGCTTTGTCTTTCAGAGATGATGTGGGATAGATGGACATGGAAGATCTTGGGGGACCACAGCTGTCAAAATGCAAAGTGTAAGCGACTGTGGAGTCATCAGTTCCAAATGGGGCACCTATAACACACCTACAGTTAAGGCTCAGGAAAATTCCTGGAAAGTAAGAACAGAAGAATATAAGGGGACCCAGAGTATTACTGTACAATAGTGCTTTCCAGACATGACCAGGCACTGAAACCATGAACTCATGACAGAATGATTACCTACTCAAGGCCATACCAGTTGACATGCCAACATGGAAGGGGGGAAGCTTATCACCCATTAGTGAAAGGCTTCCTGTCAATGGCTGCTGGGAAGAGAAGAATCAGCTTTCCTCAGGGATGAGCCCTCTGATAGATTGTCCCATCCTACATGTCAGCCCTAAACCCATGTACAGGGGAAACACTAATACCAGTCTGGGTCAGTAGAAGAGATTGTGAATTTGAGAGGGGGTGTGGAGGGGACATTGCCCAGTTAAAGAGAGGGAAGAATGGAAATGATGTATGTACCGTGTATTGATGTGTGAAATGTGAACATTTCAAGTTCTCTAGTTTGCATTTGTCGTTCTAAGTTTTTGATTGTTTTTTTTTTCTTTCTTTTAAGGCACTCTTACTATGTAGTCCAGGCTAGCCACAAACTTGCTGTATAGCCCAGGCTAACCTAGAAATTGCAATACTTTCCAACCACCTTTTGAATTCTGGGATTGCTGGTGTCCAGTATGAGGCCCAGAAGGCCCAGTCTGATGACTTGTGGGGGGGGGGGGTTGGTGAGCGGCTCTGGTTCTTTATCAGATGAGAATTTCTACAGCCAATGAGGGTCACAGAACACAGCTTAAAAGGACTCCTGGAAAACCAATTTCCAAGTCATTTTGGGCCATTCAGCTCCCAATTCTCTATTTCAGTCCAAAGCAGCCAAACTCCAGCCCTGGCTTTTGTATTTGGAGGGCAGGAGCAGTTGGTGTTATAGTACTTCACACTAACTCACATGTTTCAAATGAAGCCTGGCTGTGAAGGGAGGCAGTCAAGGGAAGTGGGAAACTGTCTGTGATTGCTCCCAGCTCCGCTCAGCTCACTCTGTTCCACACACAGCTGGCCCAAACATAAAGCACTGTTCTAAATTTAGGATAAAATTCATTTGAAAGACTCTTTTATGTCTTATCACCATCTAGTTGGGTAGCTCTGTGGGCTTTTAATTTCCTGCTCTAAACTTTTACACCATCCAAAAATTAAATCAAAATGTTTCTTCACAATCAATCTCCCTGTCTCTCTCTCTCTTTCTCTCTCTTATTTTGATCAAGCTAGCAGCTTGCATCCATTCACCAGAGAAAACAAGAAGGGAAATGAATCCCACCACTCTTTATATTTAGCATCTCAGCGGGAGCTGTGTTTTTTAAGTTGATGAAAGGCCTGCACTCTTGGCACTCGTGCTGCCAGCCACCCTGATGGGGGGGAGGGAGGGATTTTTTCTTTTTCATGAGATTGTCCTTTGAAGAGAAAGAAGGATCCTTCTACCCAGGAAAGTGTTGAGCTAAGTATTTACAGGTGACAGTAATTAACACGGGAATACTACACAGCACTGACAAAGAGCAGACTCTGGTGTACTTAACAACGTTAGAGAATCTCACACTTGTGCAGAACACAAAGATTAGCTCACTCATAGAACTCAAAGCTGATCCTCAGGGTGTGAGGACTGGATGGAGGTGATAACTGGAAAGAGCCAAGGGAAGCCTATGTGGGTATAACGTGTGTGTGCAAACACATGCATATCATGCATATACATGTACACACATGCACACAGCTATTGGGCTGTGTAATGAAGATAATATTCTTTAATGTCTTATTCAGTGTCTTCATACCCAGTAAAAACATTTTATTCCAACTTGAAAAAGGGGGCAAAAAGGTTTGTATTGTTAGTAATAACTCCATTTATTTTTTATATTTTATTTTGTTTCATTCTAGACAGGGTAACTCTGTGTAGCCCTGGCTGCCCTAGAACTCACTCTGTAAAACAGGTTGGGGCTCAAACTCACAGAGATCTGCCTGCCTCTGCAAGCCCAGCGCTGAGAATAACTATTGTGGGTCTACAACACTTTTTTTTAAATGACACCTGAAACGTACAGTTCTTTACTTGTTACAAAATCCAAAGAGCCCTAAAGCCAAAACTGCCCACCTAAAATGCCATGAAGAACTTTATCCAACATTCTACCACATGGGAAATCAGATATCTGACTGCTAATCTTTTGGTTGTAGAATGTTGTTATACCTCATAATGGTGCCACCAAATATATGGTATATGTATTCTGTTACGCTGCCACCAGATATACAAATATATATGTACTTATTACCTTTGTAAAATCCAAAAATGGTCTAAATTTCAAAACATACCTAGCTCTAAGTTTTGGGTAAAGACATTGTTAAATCTTATTTGTTTAAAGGCGTACTGAAAAGGTCCAAGCCAGCACAATAAATCATAGCTTCACTGATGTTATTACTTAAGACAAGGGTACTTTTCAGTAAAATATGAGTTAAAATTTTTTAATTTAGAAGATAATAATAAGGTGATTCACAACTCATACTGGGAATATAGCACAAATCTAAAGCTTACAAAACCTCTTCCACATGTTGTAAACAATATCTGCATGACCAGGCAGAAGGCCCATCAGTTGTAGGAGACAAGAGGACATGGCTATGGCTCCCTTTGGGTCTTCCCAGCACCCGATACAACTTCTTCATGTTGCACTCAACGTTTCTTTGGGTTGAAAGGAATATGTAATAGCCCCATCTCTTAACTACCGTCATACCCACTGCTGCAGAGGAAAAATGAACGTCTTTGAAAGTAGTGTAAGATTTGTGAGAAATTACTTATAGGTGTTTTTCAGTTGATAATAAGAAGGGGAGAGGGCAATTAGAGTCATGGCTTGGGTTGATCTGTTAACATCAGGGCCTGTCTCTATTCAAAAACCAATCATTAATCCCTGCTGTGCATTCTGTCAATTCAAAGAAGAGATCTTACAAGCACATCACAGGCTCTGAAACTCACCACACATACTTCAGGCTAGCTCTGGGGACTCTCTCTCTCTCTCTCTCTCTCTCTCTCTCTCTCTCTCTCTCTCTCTCTCTCTCTCTCTCTCTCTCTCTCTCTCTCTCTCTCTCTCTCGGGGGGGGGGGGGGGTTGTAAGCATTCCACAACTTTTGAACTACAGATTTTGTATTTCTCTTTTATTTCCTTATAGTTTCCATAAGGAAAAAGGATTTGCTGTCTGTGTTCCATCCAAATACATCACAGAAGCACCGAAAGCGTCTACCTCATGCTTCTGCACCAGGGTCGGGTGATCATAAATCAAGAGTCTATGAGTGAGGTACTCAGACCCCAAACTTCCCTTTGGAAAACCCTGCAGCATCTCTTCTCAGCAGATGCAGCCTTTTATGGGTGGCTCAGGAGGCTTTCACACCTCCTTTTAAATCCAATGCATTTGAAGTGTAATAAAACAGGGGCTGGTTTATAGGCAGGAAATATTAAAATATTTAATTGCTTTTTTTCTTGGCATGAGGTGGACAGCCTCAAGCTTTCTAAAGCACATGAAAAAGGGGACACCTGCCCGTGCTTGAACAGACACGCAGCAGGGACCTGCCAAATTAAATACATCTGTGACTAAAGCCCTGCTTTTAAACCCACATCAAGCCCATTTTTTTTTTATTAGTTCTAGCCATTTCCCTCCAATTACTTTTTATTTTCTTCTTCCTTCTTCTCGTCTAGGCTATAAAAAGAGAAAAAGAAAAGAAAAAAAAAAAAGAAAAAAGAAGGAAACTGATACCATCGTGCTGAAAGCGCTTCTCTAAGCTGCCCCAGAAAGAGATGGCACACAACTTGAATCTGAAAGTCATTTCTACTGTCTGTTCCTATGGGTAGTAAGCCCATCAAAGCCTTCTGGGAGAAATGCTAAATGCTGTACATACTGATGGAATCACTGGATCTTGTGACTGGTCTAAAACTGCAGAGTGAGACACCCCTTGATTAACTCCCAGCTGTCAGTTGCGAGTAGAGTGAACTTAATTGTATTGGTTTGGCTTTTCCAGGCTTCGGGCTTCATCTCTATCCCTGAAGATAATGTCTGGTTTCTCTCATGTGAGTTAATTATGGACACTAAGAAAGACACAGTTGCCGACTGTTGGGGGTGGTCTTTGTTCCTCTGTGAGGTCCTGGGACTAGTTGTCCTTTTTATTAATTATTATTCAATATAAAAAGCAGTAGTTCCTAAAGCAAATGAAGATATGGTGAGCATCCTTCTATAAACAGTTATCTTGCTGAAATGTACATTGGTGTGTGTGTGTGCGCGCGTGTGCATGTGGAGACTGGTAGTCAATTTTTAATGTCTTCTTTAGTTATTCTAGGTGTTATATTTTAAGATGGAGCCTTTCACTAAACTTGGAGCTTTCCAATTGATGAAAGCAACTGGCTAACACGTTCCTTGGGGTCTTATTTGCCCACCTCCCCTGCACTGGGATTAAGGTATGTGCTGTCCCTCTCAATGTTTTACGTGGGTGCTGGAGATGGAACTCAGGTCCTCAAGACCATATGGATAGAACTCTCTCCCTGGTCCTCTTGCTTTGTGTTTTTGTTTTCCTGAATATTAACTCTCCACAAAATTTACTTCTTGAAACCACACACCTTGATTAGCTTACGGCTCAGCAGTCAGGGATCCAGCAGGCCACAAACACATGAGTGGGTTTTCCTCTTAGCAGCTCACAAAGCAGAAACACAAACATCACTGAGCTGGAGTTCTGGGCTAAGACCTTGAACACTATCTGCTCCTGTCATCCCATGGTTATCACGGGAGTTCATTTCCTTGTGGATAGCATAAAAGTTTCTGCTTCTTGCTTCCTGTGGCCATCAAAGCATCTTTCAGCTCTTAGAGTACACACTTGGTCCCTTCCTGCCTGATTCCCTTCAGGTTAAGCACCATTTATGGAGAACTGCCGGCACAGTGCTTTCATTTTATTTGACTTCTCAAATCAGTTAGAAGGTCTGTTTTTAGAGTGGCCCTGGGATTGGGTTAGGTCAACCCTGATCATCTCCTTAGCAAATTAATTAATAACCCTTATTCACCTGCAAACCTCTTCTGCTACATTACATAGTAACACCAGAGAGCTGAGGTCACTCAGGCCACATTAGAGTTCTGACCAGCATCAAAAGAATCATGGATGAGAACACATAACCCAGCTTCAAGACAGAACGAGGGAAGATGAAGACACAGGGCACTTCTCTTTTTAGCCTCCCCTGTTGGCTGCCCTCAGATCTGATCCTTGTAGGGCCATCTGCATTAAGTAACTACAAGCAGATCTAGTTAGCTCCCAACAGCCTAACATTTTTCTCACAGATGAAAAGCTACAGCACTGAGTACACCTGTCTTTATCCAAGGTGTTCTCTCAACATAGCCACCGTGTGTTCACTTCCCTGTTGTCTGGGGAACTCCTTCCTAGTTGTCCTTTAATTTTTCTCAAGTGTTAATCCATTTGCTCACTCATTCATCCAGTAAACAACCACTGAGTATCCACTTTAGGCTAGAAAACAGGTAAAAGAGACTCACGAGCCTCCGTCTTCAGACTAGACTGCAGTAAAGGCATAGGCAGGTAAATGATTGCCAGCAGTGATCCCTGGAGTGGGGCTAGAGTATCTGCATGAAACACTCAGCTGAAGTCCAAAGTGTTCTGGGGAAAACTGAGTTACTACAGTCTGCAAGTAGATGATCGACCTTTCACAGGTTCGTGAGCTTAAAGCTTGGTCCTCAGTATAGCTGGTAGAGTTCAAATGGTGGGTCAATGGAGACAGAGGCGTTCATTGGAAGTATCATCTCCAAAAGAACTAAGTGAGGTTCTTAAAAGACTCTGGCTAGCTGTAGTGACAGTAGATGGTCACAATGTGAAACCACTAGTTACTCTATATCCTTTCTGCACATGGCCAGTTCTCTTTCCATGTGCCGGACTACACCCAGCGGACACCCTTAAGGGCACCAGCACTATTTGGATTTCTTAGCCACTAGAATTATGAACCAAATAAACGAGTCACCTTTATAAAGTAACCATTGTTATTCTGTTTAGGAAACATGGAGTACACTAAGGAACAAGTTAAGAATCAAAGTTTAAGAGGGCATAACTGCACAAGTAAATGGAAGGGGGCCGTTCCTACCACATAACTGTGTGCAAATGGAGCCTGGCATCGTTGCACACACTTGTTTGTATTTATATTTCTCTGCCTGGAGAGGCAGAGGCAGAAGATTTCCAGATGCCTAAAAGCCAGCCTATCATGACAATCAGGGAAGCTGGGCATGAATGGGAAGAGGGGAGGGAGAGGAAACAGTGGTGATGCCCGTCTAGCCAGCCAGTGCTACACAGCAAAACTCAGACTCAATGAACCTGAAGCTAAGAAGAAAAGCATGCAACGGGATAGTGTCACATGTGTCTAGAACATCATTCCTTCGAGGAACTCCGAATATCTTAGTTTAGTGTATTGGCAGCAACAGATATGCTTTCCCTTGGGCGAGAAAAAGACACTGAAACTCTAATATTACACTTCTGCTTGATGATATTATAAATAATATAATTATTTCTGCCCTACAGATAATGGGGCTGAGGTGGAGGCTAAAAGAGGAGAATACAGAGGAGCTATTCACATGAGGGTGACTGCTCTTAGGCAGAAGCAAAAGACTGGAGAAAAGAGGTCAGTAACCGGAACTTGGTGATGAATCAGACATTGGAGATGAGGGAAGATAATGCACATGTTTCTGGTTTGGGCAACAGGGTGACTCCCGGTGTCTGTCACTAACACTGAGAACATGGGTGGGGAGCGGTTTGTGGGGGAAGATAATTACTGTGATGGTTTCTGGGATAGCCAGTAATGTAGAAAGACTGTTTCAATTCCTTCAAGCCCACCTGTATGATTCAACTACGTTAAGCAAGAAAAGAAGCCCATTCGCTGGATACAAGGGCAAGAAGGGCTAACACAGAAATGACACCAGTCACTTCTTCCCTTAATTATCTACCTCGGTTCCCAGAGTGCAAGACTCATCATCTGGAATTTCCTCCTCTGTGTACATGGCAGAGAATGATGGTAATGACAGTCTGACAGCTGGGCTCTTCTTCTTGCCTCCCTCCTTCGTATCATCCCCATTTGAACGTCATCTGATTAGGGAATTTACTCATTTACTCTTTATAAGGAGCAAAACCTTCCTCCCATATCCCAGAACTCTCCTCACCTGCTTGACTTTTCTCCACAGCACTTCTCAGCAACTGGGAAGCCTGGAGAGAGGGCAGGAGAAAAGGCTATAGGTTCTGTAGTTTGCTTTGGTAGAAATTTTACAAATGCAAAGACTTTGCTTCCGCTTTCATCTCCATCTCTAAGATAGTATTTACCACCTAGTGGGAACCAGCAATTATTTCCTGAATAGATGAAAAGAAGGCATGAATACAGTCTGATGATCAAAAGGTACATCTCATATCATGCAGGAAAATCATGCAGGTATCATCAGGTTATGGGAATCATAACAGGTAAGTTTCCTCGGGAAGGAAAGACAGCATTGAAAGAGGTTCCAGAGAAATTTCAATATTTATCAATCTTTAAATTGTGAGCTGTGAAGAATTACAGATAGCCAGAAAGAGATACCTCCAAAGCAAACGGAAAGCCTGGGAAAAGGGGGGGGGGGTCAAGAAATCAGAATAGGAGATGGTCATGAAGGAGACATCCACAGTGGTGAATGCAGCAAAGCAGGCAAATAAGAAAGGGGCTCTCAGGCTGGGGAGATAGATCGATTGGTAAAGTGTTTGAATGAGGATGGAGTTCAATCCTTTATAGCAATGTAATAGCCATGGTGCTATACACTTTTGGTCCCAGAATTGGGAAAGCAGATTCAGGAGGCTCCCAGAGGATGGTTGGCCAGCCAGCCCAGCCTAAATGATAAGATTCCAGCCACAGTGAGAGAATCTTTCCCCCCAAAACTGGGGAGGATGGCTCAGAAGGTAGAAGCCTTTGTTTGGCAAGCATAAGGACCTGTGTTCAAATCCCCACACTGATAGAAAAAGCTGGGAATAGCTGTGCCTGTAACCCCAATGTAGGAGGGGAAGAAGTAGGTAGATCCAGAGTTCAGTGGCTAGCCAACCTAACAAAAACAGTAAGTTTCCTGGTTCACTGAGAGACTCTGTCTCAAGCAAATAAGGTAGAAAGTAACAGAGAGAAAGAGCCAATGTCCTGCTCTGGACTCTGTGTGTATATTAGTACAGACACAGGCACATACACAGTCTCAGACATACATACAACTTGTACACAGCCTCAGACACACAAAGGCAGCCTCAGACACATACACATAACCTCACAAACCCACATACACTTAGCTTCACACACATACACACAGCCTCACACACACAAAGCCTCAGACACATAAACATAGCTCCACACACACACAAAGCCTCAGACACGTATACATACACACATACATACATACACATACACACATAGGGGGCCTCAGGCACACACACACAGCCTCACACTATACAGACACACACATAGGGCCTCATATACACACAGCCTGACACTGCACAAACAGACACACATACACATACAGGGCCTCACATACACACAGCCTCACACTATACAAACAGCCTCACACACACAGAGGGCCTCATATACACACAGCCTCACATTACACAAACAGCCTCACACACACACAGAGCCTCAGACACATACAACAGCCTCACATACACACACAAACACACACAGCCTCAGACACATACACACACCCTCTCTCTCTCACACACACAGCCTCACACATAACCTCTCTCTCACACACACACATACACACACACACACACACACATACACAAAACCTCAGATGCATACACACACACACAAAAGATGGGCCACTCCGCAAGCTGCTTGTGTTCATCAGCTGAAATGTCATTATTAGCCCCTACAATAAACAATTTGGGAGCAAGATCAAGATGTGGACCAGATTTCAGTTGGCTTGTGAGTCAAGAAATAAGTGATAAGGGAAGAAAAAGGACAGTAACTAGGAGGATCCGGGGCTAAGAGAAATTGTTTTTTTAAGCTGGTGGAGGCTTGAACAAATTTAAAAGTTGGTGGGAAAGACACAGTAGACAGGAAGCGGTTTCAGATAAGAGACGTAAAAAAGATAATCAATACCGGGAGATCTCTAAAGAACAGGAAGAGAGGTTTTCTTCTTCCGGAAGCCTCCTGTGACCTCCCCTGACACATCTCCATCCTTCCAACAACAGCCTGTATCTGGTGTGAGCATGCACAGATCTATTATTGTGGTTATACAGAGGAAGTGGGATCCTGCTTAGGCTATGCCTTTACCACCAGGTTGGAGCTTTACTAGGGAAAAGACAACTTCTGGTTTGTTTTCCATCCCTAAGAAACAGCACAGAATCCAGTACATGAAAATCTATATTAAATAAGTATTTTATAAGATAATGCATGAGGTGATGAGTGTTTGAAATGTGTGGAGAGGTGGATAGAGGGACACACAGACTCAGCAGACAACTGTTGTAAGCTGTGTACCAGCAAGCAAGATGAAATCCCCGGATAAGTGAATCAAGGGAAAACTGATGACCAGGTTGGTGGCCAAACTAAAGGCAAATTTCAGCCATATAAAGCATCATGAAGTTGCACTTTACAAGAAAGTCAGTGTGTTAGCACAGATCCCTGCCTCTTCCCAGAAGACTATTTTATATGGCAAAGGAAGGTGGACTTACCATTTATAAAGATTGATTATAGGCTTGCTCCCTCACTTCCTGTCTTTCATAATTGTAATCGATGAATCACTTGCCTGAATTTGCCTTTCTCCATAACCACTCCAAATGTTCCCCTGGCTCCCCTGTTCTTAACTAAAAGAGACCACACCCAAGCTCCCTTATTCCAATATGACTTTCCACTCAGCAACCCACATCATTACATTCTGCTTCCAGCACTAGGGATTTAAAAGAGAAAGAGATGAAGTAGAGAAAAACCCCAAGTGAACATTCCCTCAGAGAGAACCACTTAAGTCAAAGCATGCAGAAATACTGCTCGAACATTCCCAAACCGAGTGCCAATGTTTGAATCACCAGCACACAGCCAGGAACATCCCAGGCCTCATGCACCAGAATGACTGAAGTCCAACATGCCGAAGAATGCTGGGAAGTCATGTAGGTCACTTATGCAAGTGGCAAAAAGTTATCCAAACAAACATACAAGGACATATGGCAGTCTCTTTGGAGTATTGCAGAATCTACATCAAAAGTCTCCTTGTTTTTGTTTTTGTTTTTTACTGACTTTCCATATTGTAGTCACACTTAAAACATTAAACAAGAATGGAATCCTTTGTTGGCTCCTCTTACTTGAAAACCAAGTCTCTAATCTTGGGTTAGCCTTTTACTCTTGTCCAAATGTGACACAGTTGAGAGATGGCTTCTACATGAATTGCTTCCAATTATTTGGCCATGAGCTCAGACCTACATTGTAATCTTCCAGCTGGATATCCGGATGTCCCTTCAATACCGCAAACCAAATATGTTCAAAGCCAAACTCATCTTCTTCCTCCACAAAACCTGTTCATCCACTTAACTCTCCAAATTTTATGAATGATGCTACTGTTGTGTTGGGTCAAAAACCTCAACCCCGTCCTCTTGTGAATGAAGCTTTTGCTCTCATTCATTCTTACAATCTTACATTGCATAACCCTATTTCCCACACATCATTGCCACGGAGCCTTGATCTTCCATCCCTTATTCAAGTTCAATTCCCTCGTCCACTGGCTTCTCCTCTCTCACATGCTGCATTGAGAATCTTGTTCATAGGAGAAAATTGCCAGTACAGACTATATTCAAATCCTGCTTTTATCTCTTTTGAGAGGTATGATCTTGAGCAATTTCCCAAGCCCTCTAAACCTCATTTTTTTCTCATAAAATGGCCATTCATTACAGGAATATAATGATGCAATTCAAAGAGCCTACTGTATAATTGCTCAAATAATCAGTTACTCTTGCCCTAGAGAAGTACTCTGATTATGTGTTTCCACACCCCTAATCGATTTCTCTTTCTCCACAGAAACAAGATATGGCAATGATGCTCTTCACAAGTTCCCTTAAACTATTTTCCTAGCCTTCATCTCCCGGGCTAGTCGCAGTCTTCCCTAAACACCCATGGCTTCACCATGCTGATGTTTCCACATGAGAGGATTCTTCCCATTCATCTTTATCACGCAAAACCCTCTCCCCCCCCAAAAAAAAACCACAAACAAACAAACAAAAACTTGAATGCTGTACCCTGGGTCCTAATTCTGATAACTCCATACAGTTTCAGCTTTTGACACATGAAATTGGGTATGGCCATAAACTTCAGCTTTTAAATCCTTGATTTGCTTTCTTAAACTATGTATTATAAAATCTGATGTATTTATTATTGATAATAGGCTCCTATATATCTTTGTTTTCTAAGCACAGAGCTGTAAGCTAACTTGGTGTTCATCCCTAAAGCCTGATACATGTCTACCATACTCAAGAGAATCAGCTCATTCAGTTTTAAAAAAACAAATCCCTGGAAGAATAGCAAGTGTACGGTAGGCATACAAAATTGATGGAGGCAATCAATTTTGTTTATTTTAATCAATGATTTGTCCTGATTACTCAGAACAGTGCTTAAAATAGAGATGCTGTTCACAAATGAACCATTGAGTGACTTTATGGCCCAAAATTATGCTCTAAGCCAAGAAAAAAACGACCCCATCTAATCCAATTTTTTTTAACGTTATGCCAATTAGTAACACGGAAACTCTGTATGGTTTCATCAGCTCCTATCAGGACCATCATATCATGCATCATTGACAGGAAATGAGCACCAGCTGTCCACTAAGGGAGTGCAGCTGAAGAAGTGGGGCCCTGTTCAATGTGCCCTTGAGTGCTCTTACCTAAACAGTTCATATACAGCTGCCTGATACCTTCAATGACTCAATACCCACCTTAGCTTACTTATACACAGGACATGCAACTTAGCCTGAGCATAAGTTAAAACTCAAGAGAACAGGAAAAGGCATTTTAGCCTGGGAAGCACAGGTTAGCTAGCATCCTAACTTAGGCACCAAATGTTACCTCCCTCCCACTAGCCCTTTAAGGTTCTACAAAATACTCTTAAAACTGTTGGCCAAGATCTCTAAGCCAGCGACAGACACCATTTTTCCAATTCTGATACAGCTTTGATCTCTGTCTGTGGTTCTATTAATACCCTGTTCCAGGCTGTGTAGGCTGGAAGAAACAGGAAGAGGAGAGACCAATATCTTAAAGGCAGTGAGACCTAGGTCTGAGTCTGCACTCCACTGTCCAGCTATAGACAATGTATTGGCCTCCTAGGCTTAGGTTTGCTATCTAATTAATCCATGTCTTACAACATTGCTGTCATGGTTAACACTAGGGCATGAAAAACATCAGAAACAGCTGTTGGCATTATTGCTATCATGAGATTACAGATCAGGGCCAGCATGCTTAGCACCATCCTAAGAATTCATTTTGGCCAGTTCTCTTAAATATGCTTCATTTTGTTCCTTTGAAAAATATTGACAAGTTTCTAAGAAAGATAACCAAATGTCCATATCATGCTTTCTAAAACCCACTTAGCACCAAAGCTTTCAGATTAAGTTTCACAATTTAATCACTTGTAGGAAGTTCACTGTTATAAATTAATTTTTTCCCTCATCCGTTGAACCTCAAGATTCACCATCTCCTCTGCATTTCCCTTTTGGCAGCAGTTTATCCCCTGGCTCCACACTGGTCCATTCCCCTTCTGTCTCCATCTCCCCTAGCATACACTGAGAACTCTCTCTCTGCCACCCTTCCCCACTTTTTGATACTATTCAAAGCCACTCCCACCCACCTTCTGTGGCTACCAGGACCTGGGGAAAGGTAAGAAGTTCAAGTCTCCAAAGAACCACAACTCACCAAATGAATTTGGCAGTCACAGCAGCTACACATTTACTCAACTGCTACCCATTGTTTTTGCTTTAGTGAGTGAAAAACAGAGTCCTCAATTTGATTGATTCTAAAATACACACTTTTTTTTTCAGTTCTGAGAATCATACGTAACGCCTTGAACAGGTTAAGCAAACCCTCAACCATTAAGATAAGCACAGCCCTTTGGGGTTTTCTAGACAGGTCTTATTATATAACCCAGGCTGTCCTCCATAGAGACGTTCCTACCTCGGCCTCCAAGTGCTAAGACCACAGGCTGTGCACCACCATGCCTGATTCTGAAGTATATACTACTCAAGACGTGTTTTGTATCCTGTATCATAGATATCTAGACCCTATATGCTTAAATCCCAAAGACTATTAAATGGCGTACTGACCCAATGATGTAGTCATTTGCTGAATTGTGGATTTCCTTTTGACTTCCATCCCTGAGTCTCATGTTTGAAGTTTAATACTGATTCTGGAACACTCTCCTCATTGGTTTTACCAGGAGGCATTGTAGCCTTTCAACTCTGGGACCTGAAGTCTGGTGGAGGTTATCTGGCCTCTGAAACCTGAAAGTAAAATCAGGAGTTATTTGAGAATTGTAACTATCTCTGTGTGTCCACAAGTTCTGTATCCACAAATTCAAAATCTTCAGAATGAACATGGCCAGGTTTTTTCTTGTCATTATTTTCCAAGAACATCTAAGAACAATTTGAAGAATCTACATTAAATTAGGTATTATGTATAATCTCATTGTGGCGATTTGGTATGCTAAATAACAGGAGTCCTAGAATTTGAAAACCAGCCCAGTTTACATAGAAAGATCCAGGCCAGCCAGGGATACAAATTCATGTCTTCTCCTCCAGAACTCACCAGACCCATATCATTTCTCATTTATTGATCATAACCACATTTTAACTACCATATCTAGGCCAACCTTACTTCAAACCCTCTCCTGTCTAATAAATTAATCTCTTAATTTATTCCAGACAGCTTGTCTTTCTAAACTACTATTCAAAAATACATCATGTTCTCAATTGCTATAAAAATGTAAATCCTTCGGAGCATCCCATAGGATTCTCTGAGGTCTTCTCCCCACTAGCCTTGCCTCTTACCACATGCCAAATCCTAAGTCTTGCCAAAGGAAATAAAGCACTTCCTTACCTACTTTTCAACCATGAAAATCTCATAGCTCTCTGTCAAGAATCTGTTCAACTGAACAGTCCAACACAGCTGCAGCATCTAGAATATGACAACTGTCAGCATGACAAGATATGTATAAAGGTCCAATAGCTGGTACTCACTTGTAGTGGCAACCATCTAACAGCTGTCTAATTGAACCTAAGCACACAGGAACCCCCCTCACCGTGTGTGTGTGTGTGTGTGTGTGTGTGTGTGTGTGTGTGTGTGTGTGCACCTGGGCACATGAGAAGGATTCAAAGATGGAGATCTGAGAGGTACTGGAAGGAAGGAAAACAGAAAACAAAGTGATGTAACTCTATTTCAACTTAAAAAAAAAAAAAAAAATACTAGAAGGAGAAGAGGAGGAGGAAGCAGCTGCCTAAGCCAGCTTTACCAGAAAGACTCATCAACTCCTCCATTCTCTACCATTCTCAGTTTCTTGTTCATTCTACTGTAGAGCACACTGAATGTCTTTTATTACTTTCTGCCTAAACCACTAGACTGTGAGGTCTTTGACAAGAGGAATAGCATGGCACATAGTGACCTCTGTGAACATTAGCTTCGGGCATCTCTCCCAATTTCTTTAGGAAGTATGTTGAAGACACCTGACTTTAAAACTACCTCTACTGAAATGACTACTATTGATATAATTTCATTGGCTAGGGTGCCATTTCAAATTCCAGGAACTCCTAAAATACCTTTTCTAAAATGGGTTTTTCTTAGAAAGTTATCTGACTTTTGCCCATTTGAGTAAGCCTAGAAACTATGGGTGTTCATTTTAAAACAGAAACAAACTTTTTTTTGTGGACTTGGACATGGTTAAGAAGAGACCCACAGAGATGATTAAAGGCTGAAAAATAGACTAGAAGAACTAGAAGGAGAAGCCAAGGGCAATTTGATAATCAATGTCAACCATGTGACAGGTTGTTATTTACAAGAAAGATGACTAACTCGTGATGCCCATACCCTCCAAGGAGAGAAACAGGAAATGAGATGAGTTGCAGCACAGAAGATGTGGCTAAGTAGCGAGGTACTTACTTAGCAGAAAACATCATGAAATATTCAAAGATTGAACAGGGATGATGTCTTCTAATCCACTCCTCTTCACATGGATATCAAACATGCAAGATCCCCAACTATCTGCAATGTTCTTTATACTGTACTGTCCAAAATCAGTAATTATATAATTCTCGGATCAAATATAGATTTCTGCCACTCAGGGGTCCTTCCCATTCTGAAACTTTGGAAAAGGTATCTAAGCAGAACTGAATTTAAATCATTTTTTCACTAAATATTTATTAAGCCATGTTTCTAGGTCAGGCTACCAGGTGCCATCATAATAATGAAGGCATAGTTTATGTTAACAGAGGAAAGAGTCTTGTCATACATCACTCACAGGAAAACTGTTGGGCCTCAGCTCTCAGAAGTCTGTCTGCTCTAGTGCACATCCACATTACAAAGCAAACACCAAAGCCGCATGCATTTCCTCTGGGTGACACTAAGCCCTGCCTGTTCTAACCTTCATGCATATACATGCCATGCCTTTCTTCAACTTCTTGACTTATGAAATTATTCTTCTCCTGGAAGCCATGGATCAAGCATTGCACTATTTAACTTTCTGTCTCGTCTCAGCTATAGTTCCCGATCTGGACTGTGACACTGTTTCATAATCCCTGGTTATAAGCATTAGAAAGTGACTCAAAGTCAGTGTAATATAAGAGAACTTACTGGAAAGCTGTCAAGAACTCAGCAGTAGCTTATGGTCCTAGAAATGGCTAAAGTCCAAGGAGGCTGATGCAAAATGGCAGAGGGCACAACAGTCCCATGCCCAAGAGTACCAGCACTATGTGCTTTAACCTCACTGGAGTCACAAATGCCTCAGAAATAATCCTTCTCCCCATCTTCAGAACCTAGAAGTAGATTTGATTAGCCCATTTTAGGTCTTACAACTAGCCTACAGCTACACTAAGATGAAAGAAGAATCATCTCTTTCAGTTTCTCAAGTGGAATTAGTCAGTAGAAATCACTTTCCCACTTATACACTCAGTGTGTAGGGTAGTGGGGTCACATTTTGGTGAGTACCAATCCAAGAAAGTACAAACAGAAATTTAGGAGTGAAGAAAGATTTGTTACCTGTCTCGGGCAAGGAAATCACTGGGATTACTCCCTAGGCAAAATTCCTCCTAAAGAAACAAAGCATGGGGATTTTAACTGGGAAGAAAACATGTTCATATAGGAAAGTATAGTAAGAGGTTTCTGGCTTAGACTTTCAGGCCTAGCCTCAAGGTTTAGACCCGCAGACCCACAGACCTTTTCTCAGAGCAGCATAGTTGTCTCTGCTTCTTCTGGCTTCTCTCTGGCATTCTGTCTTTCTATGCCTGCCTTAAATACTCTCTTTGCTCAGTTAAGGTGTGGCCCCACCACTGCCTGCCTGGGAGCCTGGAACTCCTTCTGTAAACTAAAATGACCTCAACTCAGTTTGGATCAAGGGTGTAGGTCACCACTTCCAGGATACTTCCTGTGCTGGGATTAAAGGTATGAATCACCACTCTCTGATCCTCCTAGACTGACTGTGGTCAGACCCCTCTGATATCTCTGAAATGTTTTTATTATATTACAAAATATCCCCACATAACTCCTTGCTTTAGAGGTAGCTAAATTACTTAACATATTCGATTTAAGGTGTACATTTCTGAGCTTGCTCAAGTGAAAGTCATAGTTCAAGAAAGAAAAATGTGTGGGGGTGGGGAGAATTGTTCTGGCCACACTCATTTCAGAACTATAAAACATTTACTTTAAGTCACTTACAAGAGTACATAAGATACTCCATGACTTCAGTTGGCTCTCTGCAAATTTCTCCAGAGTTTTAACTGCAGTAAGAAGAAAAACTTCATATTAATGCTGACATGTGTCTCCAAAGGTGTATTTCTTACTTAGCTGCTAACAAGTACAGGAGAGATTATTTCCCCATAAAAGAAATTAGAGGCACTGGAGAGATGGCTCAGTGGTTAAGAGCACCCGCTGTTCTCCCAGAGGACCCAGGTTCAGTTCCCAGCATCCATCCACATGGCAGCTCACAACTGTCTGTAACTCCAGTCCCAGGCATTCAGTGCCCTCTTCTGACATTCTTAGACATCAGGCAAGCACATGGTGTATATATATACATGCAAGCAAAACAGTCATACACATAGATAGAAGTAAATTATCTTCAAAGAAGAAATTACCAGAGAAAGAGGAAACACATGGCAGCTCTCACTTAAAGTCATTTATCGCATAGCGGGGCAGGAACTCTATCTCTTCCTCTTATAATGATGCCTGCAGAATCAGGAATCAATAACCTTCTATAGACTGGATTAGTAATTGAATTGTTGACAGACTCATGAAAGGCAAAACTGGTCATCTTTATGCTTAGCAGCCAAAACTTCTACGTAGTTAGTGGGAACATGTGCTAAATTTTAACCTTGTTGACAGTTTGGGTGGTGTTTGGGATTAATTCCAGGGCTTTCTTCATGCTAGGCAAGCACTCTACCATTGACCTACATCCTCAGCCCTTTAAAATGTCTTAATAAATTCAAATAGATATAATAAATCTTGATTACTCAAAATATTCCCAGAATTGATGACTATGATGTACAAATGTAATGCTTAAACATTGAGTCAAACTAATACACCCATCCAGCTTCTCGAATGATGCTACTCAACTCTTTCTTTTAACTTAATGGCAAGTACAGAAAAAAGAAGAAAAGCAACACCAGAAGGTTGGAAATAGCCTCTAAACACAATGGCTTAATTAAATATAGGAAAAGTACACGAGTGTCTCCATGGTTATACTCAAAATTAGAAACGCAAGCGGCGTGGTAAGGCCATTTCACTACCAGCAATGGTCACTGACGCCTATGACTGTTCAAGCCTGACATGTGACATTGTTTGCTTAGTCCAATTTCCAGTTTATTCTAAATCATGTTTGGCCCTACAGTGAAGATAACATCACTGGGATGAACAAATGTACACACTATTCAAAGGTGGGTGGAAAGGTCTTTGGGATTCATTAGTAGAATCTCAATCATGATAGATGATTAAGAGGTACACTGATATTTCTTTGAGTGTACTGTCATGGAGACTAGGGATTATAGTTCTTGGCAAGGAACTGACTATGTTTAGGCCTTCTGTGATATCACATAGAGATTAAACATCAAAGTTGAGCCAATTTAAAAAAAGATAATGAGCTTTAGACTATTAATTTACTTATTTACCTAGAACTCGACCAGGAATTTGTCCTGGGTCCTTCAATAAACATTCCACAT
The DNA here is from genome assembly GCA_033318265.1 of Phyllotis vaccarum. NCBI lineage: Eukaryota > Metazoa > Chordata > Mammalia > Rodentia > Cricetidae > Phyllotis > Phyllotis vaccarum. The sequence goes on from JARWLC010000014.1 coordinate 26,201,971, forward strand.
GAAACTTGCATATCTGCCATTATGTCTTATATTAACAAGATATATAAGTCACATAAAGATTTTTTACATATTCAATTGACTAGATTGTATTCTAAAGTGCCTGAGGAGGCAATGTTTGCCATCAGGATCTTCAGAGTGATGCTACATATATGATTTGCTCCTATTTTGAAGGACTTTACAATATAAGATAGATTTTAAATTCAAATCAAAGTTACAACTAGTATATTGTACTAATTTTTGCACATGTGCATCAAAATTATTCCTTTTCCATGACAGAGAACTTCATTTTAAAAATCATTTTTAAAGCAAACCAGCTAGAGGGTTCAGTGTGTAAGAGCATTTGCTGCCAAGCCAGATAACCTGAGTTTAATCCTTGGATCCTAGAATGTATGTACACAACCCCCCCCCCCACACACACACACACACAAATACTTTCACATTTTTAAAAGAAAGTTATTTGGATTTATAGGTTGGCTACGGTCTGGGTAAAGAGTCTTGACAGAAACTATTAAGCACCCTGAGAATATATCAACATTTCTTCTGTGATATGCATCTTTTTTGGTGGACCTGTTTGGAAATGTGGAACTGTTTTCAGTGCGGCTGTAGATTACCTGTGGTTTCAAATGAACTACTGTGTGTGTGTGCGTTGTTTATTTGACCCTCTCTTCCTGTTAGAAAAACAGCTGGAGAACAGACATCCTGCTATTCAGAGCCTCGGGCTTTGGCGTATTAGCAGGAAGCCGCAGAAAGCACCCTCATTACTTCACCTGTGGCATAAATGCAGAAGAAACGGAACTCATCAGAAGGAACTGATTTAAAACATAAGCAAGCAGTTTGTAGACCATATGTCCTAAAATCCCAGTAATTGCCATTTGCCTAATAAATTGGCGTCTTCACATAGAATTCATCTGCGGAAGGAAAACAGTCAGCTTCCAGTCAGAAGACGCAAAGGCGGGCTTCAATAGCCTGAGGCAGTTAGTAGAGTGAAATATTTGTGCAGGAAAACAAGGAGTAGTATCACATAATTTGTATCAGTTGCTTCGGTTTTAGCAAAAGATGTAGGAGTGGGTGGTTAAGGGTATATGTAGGAGAGGAGGAAGCTAATAACCACACAAGGTACTTCCATATGTTTTCCATCATGGATAATAACTCATCCTTAAGCAAATAGAGCTATTGCATAAGCATCATTCCAAACATTTTTCCCTCTTCCTGGAGGAGGGAGAGTGGATAGGGAGAGGAGATGTAATTACAAAGAATCAATGCTTTCATATGCCTGATAAGGAGATGGGGTAGAGAGGTTATATGATCTCTCTAAGGCTCTTTATGTAACATCTCAGTACAATAGAGCCAAAGAATTCCTGGAAATGGAACTACCCCGTGATTCTCTAGCTCCCATTCTGTAAAGGGAGGCTATGAGAAAAATATTCTGGAGAAAGAATTTCTCCTTAATTGTAAATTGGAGCTACTGAGCAGAAGAAGAAAAGAAGAAGAAACAGTATTTTTACTGTTATTACACTTGAACTTTAATTGTGCTGTGCCTAAGGAACTCTTATCTACCTGTAAGTACTTGGTTTCTCAGAGCTGTGCATGTGCTCAGTCTGTCAGCTTTTGCCAAACATCTTTAAGAAGGAGGAGGCAACCTGAGAATGCTGTTCAGCCTAGCATGTGAAAGACCCAGGGTCCAACCCCCTGAACCAAATGATGGGCAGATAGACAGGCTTACAGAAGGCAAAAGCACAAATAAAGACAATTTCTTTAAGATAGTCGTCAGAGATAGGATTCTAGAAATCCATCATTCTCTGTAACATGACGAACCCATGAGTCAGACAGATCTGGGCTCGATTCCCAGCTATCTCACTTTCAGTTACACACAGAAGTTACAAGTTCCTAGGGATTAGAAAGTTGTCCATTTTCCCAGAAAAAAAAAAAAAAAAGACTGAAAACTTCTCCTAGTCATTGGAATTGTATAAACTTTACAAATGTGGATAAAATAATAGCATGCTCATTTATAATTTCACAGTCATCTACAGGTTTAAAATCATGTAAATAATTCTGTTTTACATGCTCATTTAATAAAATGGTTCTCTTCGGATTCTTATTGACATCGGCACCGCTGTGGAGTCTGCACAGTTCATCTTCTCCATTTCCATATGGGCTTTCGGATGCTATCCTGAGAAATGTTATCACCAACCACGAGTACCAATTCACAGAATGAGACAACTGAGCGTATACGTGTGCTTGTGTGTTCACTTAATGCAATACAACTTATACATCCTCTTTAAGGGCTTATCGTTATAATATACACCTTTATAATTATGAAGTCACCATCTCATCTCTCATCCAGGAACAACTCTATCAGATACAGGTGACTTCTACAAGGTTTTGAGATTATATCGGGGCATGGGCCTTAAGAGGTTGAAAATGTGCCCAAATTTTATGGGCTTTATACATTTTAAGGTACAAAATGATCCGCTCCTAAGGAGTAGGTTTAGAAACCGCATCTTATTCTTTAGCACAGTGCTTCATCTCCCCCAAGTGTCTGTGTCCTCTATTGTAGGATGGAGCTGATAATAGCACTTTGCTCAAAGAATGCTCACAAGAATCAAATAAGATGATACACTACACACAAAGCCAGGTCCCCAGGAGGTAATGGCTATCATCCATTGATGTTACCAAGGACCTCTTCCACTGATTTAAAACTGCACAACCCGAAGACCTAAGCTCAAGGATATTCAAAAGATGGAAGGGCAAGCAGTTCAAAAAAAAACAAGGTATAGAAATGTGGATTCTATCCAGGTACAGTGGCACATACCTTTAACCCTAGCACTCAGGAGGCAGTGCCGGGCAGATCTCTGTGAGCTTCTAGAATAGACTGGTTTACAAAGTGAGTTCCAGGACAGCTAGGGCTGTTACACAAAGAAACACTGTCTTAAAAAAAGAAAAAGAAAAAGAAAGAAAGAAAGAGAGAGAGAGAGAGAGAGAAAGAAAAGGAAAGAAAAAGGAAGAAAGAAAGACAGGTGAAAGAAAGGAAGGAAGGAAGAATGAAGGAGAGAGAGAATGTATATTATTAGTCCAAAAGACTAAAACTGAGTGATAGGGCACATCTGCTCCCAAAACATAAAAGGCCATTAAATAAAGAACAAGTATATTCTGCTTGTGAGACACCCATGCAATATATGTGAATGGCAGCACAAAGGACCTATACCTACAGAAGGAAGAATATCTATGCAGAGTTGTGGGAAAAAAGAATCACATTCAGACAAAGGAAGAACTTAAAAATGAAGACTGTTTGGGCATTGTATCTTCTTATTTTTTATTTTTGAAATCATAATGTAATTATGACTCTCCTTTCCTCCCTCCAAACCCTTCCATAGACCCCTCCTTGCTCTGTTTCAAGTTCGTGGCCTCTTCTTTCATTAATTGTTATTGCATGCATCTCTCTCTCTCTCTCTCTCTCTCTCTCTCTCTCTCTCTCTCTCTCTCTCTCTCTCTCTCTCTCTCTCTCTCTCTCTCTCTCTCTCTCCCTCCCTTTTCTCTCCCCCCTGGTGTGTTTGTGAGATATCCCTAAATATATTTCTCCTGAACAGTGTCTGTGAAGGAAATCTCTTTCAAGACCCCAGATTATTCCTATTTTTCTGCACATCAATATGAGCTAATATACCAGAGAAAAGCATGAAAATTTAACACCAGTACTTTAAACCAGAGCAGAGTTGGAAACTAAGAAGCTAGGCTCTTTTGCTGACTATCTTGCTTATCAATAAAATATGTGTTTTTATTATTCTTTCATAGACTTGTTACTCCTGCTAGGGGCGAAAAACACAAACTTTGTAAACTTTGGAACCACAATGAAGAACTCACGTCCTAGCATTTTTTGCCCATGAACATGACAATCTTGTCAGCCCCTCTGACAGCATGTTTTGTCATTGGCACCCAGTGGATAGAAACATCAACAAAATTCTCTGGAATGCCATAGATTCTCTGAATATGAAATCTATCCTCCAGACTGTACTCTGAACCCCATGCCAGTTTCCAGAAGCCTAAATGACAGTGACACAGTGCTTTGTCGGCAGAGTCCCTCAAAGAAGTTTATTCCAAGGTCCCTAACAAAACTGCAACACAGTTTGATTTATCCTCAGGTAAGGAATTCTCTGATGATGGAAGGAGACACATGAACAGTTGTGTGCTGAGCGCATATGGCTATTATAAAGCACTCTATTTGGCAGCCGTGCTAAAAATGGCTATACTGTTGGGCATACTCTTGAAGAGAACCTCAGTTTTGGTTATAAGGCTTCCTTACAACTAGTCCCAGAATTCAGGAGGCAGAGGCAGGCTGACCTTTGAGTTCAGGGCCAGCCTGGTCTATGGAACAAGTTCCAGGACATTCAGGGATACATGGGGAAACTCTGACTTGAAAATAAAAAGTAGACAGACAGACAGGTACGTAGGTAGGTAGGTAGATAGACAGATCCTTACAACTTCTACAAATGTCTCCTCTTTGTCCAGTTACAAACAATTTGGAATGGTTTCAAACATTCTAGCAAAGTATATTAATTAGGGTAAGGCTCAACAACATAACAAAAAAGACTCCACCCCAAAAAAATAAGAGTCTAAAATCAAACAGAAATGATTTTTTTCTTTTCAGAATATGAAGAGTTGGCAGGGCAGTGATATGATCCTCAACATTAGGTTTTGCATCCATCCAGGAAGCAGGGCGGAAAGTAGGGAAGGACAGGTGTACACCTCATAATAATCACGCATACTTAAAGCCCATTAGACAAATTTAGTCATGCTGCCATAGTAGTTACAAGGGAGACTAGGAGATGGACTGTTGTCCTGGAAAGCCAGCCATCTAGCAAGAGTCCAGAAAGTGATGGAAGTAGAGACTCTGGGGGACACTGTGTCCCAAAACTGATGGGAGAGCGATCTCAATACATATAGACAGGATGATGCAGAATCTGAAGCACAGGGTGGCCTTTATACATATTAAAGACCCCAGCAACGTAAGTCAAGACAGTGGTACAAATCTTCTTGTTTATGCAACAAAAACCCAAGTCACTGAATGGTACTGAAGCCAAGCTACATCTGGGAAGACCTCATTATGCTGACCCAGAAAAGCTGGAACAGAGCTATGTTGGAACCCAGACAGCACCGAGCATCAATCTTTTAAAAATTCAAAAGTCATGGGGAGGGCACCCTGAACAAGCCTGAACCAGTCTGAAGAACACCAAAAGAAGAAAGAGCCCCACTCTGACTCAGAGTTCATGGTTTATGAAACACCAGGTCAGATGAAGTGACGACGCCTGCTCTTTGACTGTGAGAAACTATCTCTAGGGTCAAAGAATAGCAATTCCTATTTACCATCAAGTTTACCAGATGCCATTTTGTAAGGTCTTGTAGAAATCTTTACCGAACTATTTGAGAGAATGTATGTTTCTTTGTTTCCTTATCTCAACTTCAGATTCTCTCCATTCCTTCAGGAAACCCAGAATGTGTTTTTCATGAAGCACTCACTCATTCATTAACTTGGAAAAGTCTGTTCTAATCTCATTGTTTTCAATAATAGTTGGTTCTCTGTTATATCTGTGTGTATGCCTGAAGGGAACCCTACTAAGCAAAGAAAGTTTCACATAGGTCCCCCGAAACAAGAGACTACATGATGATTTCTAGTTTCTACATGAACAAGGTGGGAGTTGGGGACCAAAACACAGACTCACCAAAGATGTGTCTCAATCACTTGTTTAAAACCTATATAAATGAAAGTATCCCCCTTGAACAACTCCACAGGCTAACTGGGGAAATCTACTATGACATTAAGTAAGGCACTGCCAATAGTGAAAATTCTTGGGAAAGAGAAAAACCTTTATTTTCTGATGTGACACATGGCACACACACACACACACACACACACACACACACACACACACACACACATACTCAGAGCCAAAAATTTCAACCCTGTTTTCAGATACTCCTGTTCCATGCTCCATAGATGTGGGTAAACCTGGCATCTTTGAATTTCATTTTTTCATTTGTAAAAGACAATAATTGAAATTAAAGTGTATAGTATATTGAAAGATCGTATATGTATTAATGAAGTGTTTGTCCTTTTAAGCATCTCTGAGTTTTTACAACAGATGCTTAAAAAAATTTTAATTGCAATACCAAGAATAGCACAGAATCATATTTGAAAGATTTCCTACTTCATACCCAAATTTAGCAAATGATGTTTCCCTCAACGCTTCAAGAGAATTTCAGATCCTGGTGATCCTTTGCAAAATTGAATTGTATAAAGCGTATGATTGAGACCTTAGGCCTAGGCTCTATCCCATGGGAGTAGAAAGTAGAGGAGAAATAAAGATTTTTTATCTTCACCTTCTTTCCACATGTATATGTCACGTTATTGGTGCTGTTCTCTCCAAAATGGTTTTATTTATGATTCATATCCTGCTGGCAATAAAATGTTTATAGCAGATGATCTCCCCATTAATGCTAGCTTCAAAAGATTAAAGCTAATTATGGCACTGGTTTTGATTACACTTATACTAACTTAGATTTACTCTAGGATGATATTTCCATGAACCAGAAGGCCATCCATACTCTTCCATATGGACATCAAGGATCTTGCTAAAGCTCAGCTTCAGCAACTCCGCAAGCTCCATGAAGGTGCACAAGCTCTGCTGTTTAAATTCACTCCACCAAGGCTTTGCATGTCCTGGATCCGTTTCCTAGCCTGTCAGTCCTGAGCCTCTAAGCAGAAGAAGGAAATATCAGATCCCAACATTCCCAAGAGATCTCCTTTGTCTAGAGGGAGGGTATCATCTAGGGTATAGTTTCTGAGGCTAGACAAAAACATGAGAAGTTTTGTGAGGAAAAAAATAGTGCCATGTCTATTGAGGGAGAGCCAACTGGTCTAGCCAACATGCTAGATTTCAGGCATCTGTGTAGTTAGTTGTACAAAGAAGCCTGAGGTTCCTCCCCCACCTGCCCTTGACCCCTACTTATTCCCTCCTCATCTCTATACTGCCAGCCTTATCAACCTTAATCATTTTTGTGTCTTGATTCTAATTGTACCTTCACCCTCTTCTCCATCTCTTGTAGTCACAGACATTCTCTCTCTGCCTGAGCACATGGTGCCCACACCCACCTCTACAGCATCCCGTTCTATGATAGATGAACCCCCTTATACCCCCTTGTTATGAGGGTGGTGGGTTTTTCATAGACTTTTATAACCCTCTTTGTGGGTGAATAAGTCATGCTTATCTCTACTCCGGTTGCCTAGACAAGGCTCCCTCTCCTGAAGTACTTCACCCTGCTCAAAGGAAAGTTGGTTGTGTTAGTCTTGAAATGGATAAAACCTTTCAAATCTATGACACCAAAAGCCTAAAACCAGTATCAAATGCTGTTTCATATCCAACTGTATCTGTTATATAACACCATTTACATCTCACAAAATAAATATAATCATTTACCTCATTTCTTTTTTAAATTAAAGCTTTGTTCTCTGTTTTAAAAGTACAACATGTGATATATTTGGCTTTGCAAACATTGTGATATATTTCTCTCCTTGAAAATTTCTCTAGTCCTATACTCAAATGCCTCAGTTTTTCTACAGATTATTATAAATGAAGAACTGATCCCAACTGATGAAGAGAAAGTCATGTCTGCAGTGGGGGATGAAGAATCTAGTCCTTTAGGGAAAGTCTTTTGTTTGTACAGAAAGAAAAGTCCTCTGTTCCCAGAGACTATCGATCTAAATGGACACAATCCACCCCTATCATCTATTGAGGACCAAGAATCATTTAAGGACAGCCTGGCTACGTAGTGAATCATCGGGTAGCCTGGGCTAGGTATGGTGCTCAGCTTTATTCCAGCACTTGAAGCAGAGGCAGGTGTGTCTCTTTAAGTTTGAGGTCATTCTGGTTTTCACAGTGAGTTCCAGGCCAACCAGAGCTCCACAGTGATATTCTTTCTCAAAAGGAGGAGGAGGAAGAGGAGATGAAGGAAGGAAGGAGAAAGGGAGGGAAGAAGGGAGAGAGGGAGGAAGGGAGAGAGGGAGGGAGGGGAGAGAGGGAGGGAGGGAGGGAGGGAGGGAGGGAGGGAGGGAGGGAGGGAGGGAGGACTGAATGACGTTTAAACAAGTCACTTCATCTCTGCTGTCTTCAGATTCCTCTCTGCAGTGGCATTATTATAAATCCCATTTTCACAATTCTTGTGAAGGTTAATGGGAAAATGTTCATGAAGGTCTTACTCAGCACAGCCCATTCTGTACTTTAAACAATTAACTGTCAGTACTTGCCTCTTAGTTATTACCACACATATGTATTGATTTCGCTATAACTAAAAAAAAAAAATAATCACAAATATCACCTCTTATCCAGCGCTGAGAGAAGCTTGAGATTTAAGGAGTTCAAGCCTGTTCCAGACTCCTCATGTCTGTACCATGTGTATGCTAGAGTTCTCTAGAGGAAACAGAACTAGCAGAATGTGTATGTGATTAAGAGTCTTATTAGACTGGCTTATAGGATCAGAAGCTACATAGTCCCATAATGCCTTGTGGTGTCTGCTTTTGGTCGTCACCTTGATTGGAGTGAATGATGTCTTAAAATGGTGAGACACGTCTGTGTATATTTTCAGAGTGGACTGACAGGTGAGACAGCACCTGAGGATGGGGAACACCCATTCCTGAGGTGAGTAGCCCTTCCCCACAAGCAGCCACTATGCAAAATAAATGTGTAAAAACAACACCATGAGGATGCCAGTGCGTGTCACCCTTCAACAATTACCTAATACCAGCAACCCTCCAGACTGTCTGAGAAAACTGAGGTGCCCGGAGTGGGCAATTCCTGGTTTCTTTGCTGCTCCAAATACAGACATTGTGGATTACCCTGGCCCTATCATACAAGCAAACTAAATCTCCTTTAATAATACACACACACACACACATGCATATGCACACACACATACACATGCATGTGTACACACATACACGCATGGGCACACACACACATACATGTGTACACCCATACACACACATACCCACATGCATGGGCACACACACATACACACATACACATGTGAACACACACAAACACACATACACACATGCATGTGCACATGCACACGCACACGCATGCACACACACACTATTTGTTCTGTTCCTCTATAATAGGGTTTCTTAAACTTTTTCCGCTCACATTCCATTTTGTCTTAAAAAAATTTTACATGCCCTTTGTCCAGAATGAGTTCATAGGTACATCAAGCCCAGGGAAGTCAACATGCCAGTGACCAGAAGTTGGGTTTGATGCAAAACCTATGTGACCCCACAGGAGACCCTTCAAGATAAATCGGGGTGCTTTATGTAGTTTCTGGCCTGTCCAGCCTATGGTCCAGACCTGCAAATCCAGAGTACAAATCATTTTATGCTATCAGCCTATCACTCAGACATATTGCTCTTGCTCTTAAACTAACCCATGATTTTTGTTCAGCCATGAGGCTCGATACCTTTTCTTAGAGCATGCATTTCAACTTCTTTCCTCTGTACCTCACTAGCGTGTCTCTGGCATCTCTGTTCTGCTCTTCCTGTTCCCAGAGTTTTCTTAGTCTGGTAGCCCCGCCCACACTTCCTGTCTGCCTTCTGGCCAATCAGCTTCTTATTAAACCAGTAGGCTGGATAAATATTCACAATGTACCAGACCCATAGTCTCACTACATTGGGTCTCAACAGGAACTGAGGCTAATCGGAGAGTATGGGCTCTGGAACAAAGGGGAGGGATGAGGGTCAACTTTACCCTGGCCAAGACCTTCAAGGCTGCCCAGGAGCTGCTAACACTGGACAAAAAAGGACCCACAGCATCTTTTTAAGGCAACGCTCTGCTGAGGCGATTTATTCCCATCTGGGTGCTAGATGACGGCACAAAGAAGCTGGATTACATCTTGAGCCTGAAGATTAAGGATTTCTTAGAGAGGTGGCGGTCTTTAAGATGAGCCTCTCTAAATCTATTCACCATGCCCATGTGTTCATCCACCAGGGTCATATCAGGGTACAGAAGCAGATGGTAAACATCCCATCCCTCTATTGTCTGCCTGGACTCCCACAAGCACAGTCTCCTTCTGGTCTTTTTTGGGTGGTGGCCGCCCAGGCCATGTGAAGAGGAAGAATCAAGCAATGCCAGGGTGGTGCTGAGCCAGTGATAATGGGGAAGAGGACCAAATTAAAACCTCTCTGGACAGAAAGATTGTCTAGCTTTCCAGATGACTAATAAAATAAAATTAACAAAATAATTGTTTTACACAAGTGCTGATATGTAGTTATATGAAATAGTCATAGAAATAAAATACATACTGATAAGGAATTATGTGTTTTAAAACACATATACATGGTTTTACCATGTATTAAAGATAAAAGCAAATTTGCATGCCAGTAAGGTGGCTAAACTTAATTTTGCATAAAGAATTAAATCTTGGATGGGTGCTTGTTGATTGAAATTTTGAGTTTATAATCAGCACGGCTGAGAAGGCTGCTTCATACACACACACACACACACACACACACACACACACATTACAAGATGGCAGAAATATTTTTAGAGCCATTTGAGAAATTGTTGAGATTTCCGTCCTAATCCTAAACTATAATGTAAATGATTTTTTAATTGAACTCAAGTCAGCAACTCAGACAGCATTTTTTTAAATTGAGCTTTCTAACACAATGCAAAGATATATAATTCAATACTTACATGCTCAGAAATGGTGGCAGAGAAATGTGAAGTCTTTGTTTTACGTAAATAAATGAGTACGTTTCTATAACAGCAGAGAACTTTGTATGCACAATAAAAACCCTGCCATTCGTAACACAATGGACTGGACTCTGAGCCAACATTTCTTGGGGAGCATTTATTGCACTGTATGGCATAATGACATATGCATGTTAATGTGCATATGTCACATGTTCAGAACTTGGACTGCAGTGAAGGAAAGTTACAAAGCCAAGCACTAAAGACTGAGTGTATAGTTGATCTTAAGTGAAGTTTTAGTTGTTGCTGTCCATTAAGAAAACTTTTACCATTGCCAATATTTCGTGACCCCTCCTGAGTTACATGAGCCCATATGGAATGCTACCCCACAGTTTAAGAAGCTAGGCTCTGGGGAACGCTGCATACTCCAATGGTCATCTACAAGAAGCTAGATGAACCACTACCTGTTCGGCTCAAGAAGTTGGAAGCCCCAGAACATTGATGCAAAGCATCTGAAGCTGTAGAGAGCTGTTGGTATTGAGTCCACACTCGATGCCTAGGGAAGTTGGGCCATGGTATCTACGAGTTAGAGATGAAACAGAAAACACATCTCCTCAAGAGGAATCAAGCCTTGACCTTCCCTCTTTTTTTACTTTTGTATCATCTTTGCCTCGGCCTTATTGGATATTGTTTTCCACATTTCCCCCTTTGGTGACTGATGCACACACAAACTCAAATCTCTGCAAACATTCTCACTGACACACCCAGAACTGCACTTTACCAGTTCTTTAGGCATCCCTGGGCACAGTCCAGCTGGCCATGATTGGTCATCTTGCTATTTCTAGGCACACCAGTAGCCATTTTTCTGCAGTTGAGGTAAGTGTGAAAGGTTTCCAACAGAATGCAAGAGCAGATTTTTCTCTTTGTAGGAGAGATTCCGGTTGTCTTCTTGTATTTAGTCTTCCTTCTTTCGTAATGCTAAAAGGCTCGAAACCTTTTCAGCCCCCAAAATACTCCTAGTTCCTAGAATCCTTCCCAATCAGGAGCAATCATGGAATGTAAGTAGAATTCTGTGAGGTATCTTTTTAAAGGAAAATGATCCCCTCCTTATTTTTTCCCCTTTATTCATCCAGATTCCTAGAATATGGAAGTGATGTCTGCAGCACAAATTGGAGACACAGCAATAAAAATCATATCCAAGAAAATGGTTCAGGAAAAAAAAAAATGCCTGGGTCCCAAATACATGGAGTGAGTGAGTACAGACCCGCCATATCGCTCTCACTTGCTGACAGCTGGGCTTTTCAGGAAGGCAGAAAAGAACACTCCTGTCTAATTTAAGAAACTGTGAGTCCTATCTCACACACATTGAAAGTTTAACACTGGCATATGAATTGGGTGTCAGGCAGCAAGCATACACACCCAGCAGGCCAGTACTCAGGAGACCTATAGTATATACTAGAACACATGATCAGACTCTCCTGCTATAACCTTCACAATCACCCAACCTTTGTACCTAGGTCACATGTTATAACAACCCAGAAGGTGCTTCCTGCCCTTTTTAGTAAAGAATAGTGCAAGAGCTTAGCAGCAGGGTCAGGTAACCACTTGGAGAAACGACAGTGGACACAATCTGCCCAGAGGCTTGCAGCCCACATTCTTGGAGCCGCACATTACATTGGGAGATATGTAAGGATGAGAAACTGCTCATTTTCCTCTGTTCTCACATTGAGCTCTTTTTAAAAAAAAGAAAAAAAAAGAATCTGTAGACTAAGCAAGAAGAAAAAGAAAATCCCCGCTTCTAGCTTCTATCTTATGAGACTTTCTGGCAGATGATCCTATCCAAGCCTATTTTTTGCATATCAGAAGGGTGGCTTTGTGGGTTGAATTGTGGGCCGCCCTCATTCACATCAGTGACATCACCATTAACACTGATCTAGAACTCTAGGAGTCACAGCTCAGGGCTTATGTGTATGAGGGAGTTTCTAGATTGGGTCAGCTCAATTATGAAGACCCACCCTGAATATAAGTTTCACAGGCCTGGGTCCAGTGCCGAATAAAAAGGAGTTAGTGAGCTGAGCACCACATTCTTTTCTTTCTGCTTCTTAAACGCAGATGCTGCAGGACCAGCTATGCCCCTCTCCTACCACCATGGCACCCCCATAATAACGTATCATGTACTCAAATTATAAGCTCTCCTTCCTAAAATAAATCCTTTCATGTTTAATTGGCTTGTGAGAGGCATTTTGTCTCAGTAAGTCACTAATACAATACTATAACATCTATATCTCAAAATGGCACTGTACTTGGAATTAGTTTTTAAACATATAATTAAGTTAAAATGAGACCAATGGGGTGGACCCTGATCCAATATGACTGGTATTGAGGAGAAGGAGTTAAGTCACAGACAAACATAGAGTGGAGACCATTTGAACCCACAGGGAGAAATCAGGTTCTACAGGAAAAAAAAAAAGACCTCTGGAGAAACCCTGCAGGTACCTTGATCTTAAACATCTAGCAAATCTGGAACTGAAAGGAAAAATATTTCCATTGTGTAAGGAGCTCATTGTGCTGTTCTTAATAAGAAAACTAGCTGTTGGGCAGAATGGCCAGTCCAGCTGGAGGATCAGGGTTAGGAAGGGTAAAACACAGCCTTAATACAGAGAGAGAGAGAGAGAGAGAGAGAGAGAGAGAGAGAGAGAGAGAGAGAGAGAGAGAGAGAGAGAGAGAGAGAGAGAGAGAGAAAGGAAAGGGAGGGAGGGAGGAAGGAAAGGAGGAGGGAGGGAGGGAGGGAGGGAGGGAGGGAGGGAGGGAGGGAGGGAGGGAGGGAGGGAGGGAGGGAGGGAGGGAGGGAGGGAGAGGCTATCCTTGGCTTTGCTTGCTTACTCAGAGGTTCTAACCAGAAACAACTAGAACAGACACTTACTAATTTGGGGAGGGAATTGAAACCACAAGCCTGGCCATTCAAAGCTTGTGATCATTCAAGCCCTAAAGCAACTCCTGGACCTCAAATCCTCCACCTGCACAAAAGAGGCTGGGAAAGAGGGCAGTTGCCCAGAACCTGCTTTCGATGTGACCAGAAAGGCTAATGTAAAAAGACAGCTCTTCTCAGAGGCTAGCATCAACAGCGTCCAGATGCACTGAGCAATGAGTCCCGCCTCTCCTGGGACAAGGCTTCTTCCTAATTCTGCTCCAACAGGATTTGGCGACTGCTAGAGTCTAGTGACTGGACAGTCTTTGCCTTGTCTCTTTTTCCAAAATGACTTTCCCAGACAGTTATCCTGTTATTGCAGCCCTGAAGCATGTTGGGTAACATGTGGCCAGAAAACCTCTAATCTGACTGAATACCAGAGACAGATACAGATGGACATTTCTCACCTGAATGGAATACAGTAGAGACTGGTGGGTGTTTCTAAATGTGTTTTCCATCACTAGAACTCAAAATTTTAACTGACTACCTGGTTTCCCAAATTACAGTTCTGCCTCTACTTTTTCTGGAAGCCAGGAAGGCCAGCATCACATGAGTAGACAAGATATGGTCTTCAAAAGGTACTTACCATACCTTCACATCATTCTTTTGTTTTCCCTATCCTAAGGCTAGAGCTCTACCTATCAGGATAAAGGTTCACCAGTCATGATAAGATAGAAACTTAGAGCTGAGTGTCAAGGCACACACTGTAATACTAGCACTTGGGAAGTAGAGGCAGGAGAACCAGCTTTAATACAGAGTGAGTTTCAGGCAATCCTGGGCTACAAGAGACCCTGTCTTTAAAAATTATTATTTTTTTAAAAGATGGATAAAAAAAGTTAGAAGCAACCATGTTCCAAATGACTGAGAGGTCATCATATAGGTATATTTTATATGCCAAAGAAACAAATACATATCATGTGTAAACAAGGAATATTTTGGATACCTATTTTTCACAGCAGACTTTTCTTCTAAATGAAGACAGCTCTAAAAGGAAAGGTATTGGCTCAGAACCCCCAAGGTCAAGATCTCAGTACAAAGATTTATTTGCCCCAGAGGGATAGAAGGCAGGAAATAAGAGATAAGACAGGAGATAGAGGATGAGAGAGAAGGGGGAGGAGTCAAGGGGCTAGGGATACTTGTCTCATAGAAGCACAAAGGACTGCCTCTGGATGGAGAAGAGACAGATGTGGTACACAGGAAAATGGCGGTTTATAAAAGGTAAGAGGGGAACCCCGTGTTAGGATCAGGTGTTTTCATTTTAGTTGGGCATGTTAGTTAGGTAAGGCAAAGGGAGCTTTTGATTGCTGGACTTCAACACTGTGATAGCTGGACCTTGGTGGTCAGCCTCAAAGCGGGGGGGGGGGGGGGGGGGGGGGGGGGGGGGGGGGGCAAATAAGGGAATAGACCTTGGTGCCTAGCTTTAGGAAGATAATCTAATGGTTTTTAGCAAGGCAGAGGGAATGGGGAAGAAGGACAAGGCCTGCCAGAGCTGTGTTTGTTATTTGTGGGCTGGCTGGAGTCCCCTGAAGATCTATGTTTCCATTTGTCTGCAGATGTTAAAAAAAAAAAAAAAAAAACCTAAGAATATAGACAGAAAGTTGGGTGTGGTGGCGTAGGTCTTTAGTCCCAGCACTTGCGAGGCAGAGGCAGGTGAACCTTCGTGGGTTCGAGGCCATCCTGGTCTACAGAGTGAGTTCTAGGACAGCCAAGGCTACATAGAGAGACCTTGTTATGAAAAATCAAAAATAGAGGCAGAGAATTATCATATGATTCTCAATTCCATTCTCCTGATCTCACTGGGAAATGTGTCACTTTGCATCTTACCCTACATGTGTAATAAATGAGTCTCCAAAAGTAAAAGAGGCAGAGCAGGAAGCTGAAGTCAGAAAGGGAAGAGATGTCCAAATGGGTCAACATTGAGGAGCAGACAATGGTGACTCACCTCTCTGAGGGGTGCCCTGACAGTGAGTCAAGAGAAGAGATGACAAAGGAAGTTAGATCTGTAGCCTGACATGGGCTGTGTCATCTTCTCCATCATCCAGGCCCATCTTTACCCATAAACACTCTCAGAGTGCAATGATGAATCACATCAATACTCAACTTGGCTCTCAGTAAAGGAGAGAAGAGCGGTGTTTGGTGCAGATACGCTCTCACCAAGAGAGCAAATATTCTCATAAGCACTGTTCACTTTTCCACTAATAAGAATTATTCTGCATATTTTGTATGTCTGTTTGTGTATGTATGTGTGGCACATAATCATGTTTAGGTACACACGTGTGTAGATGTGTATGTGTGGCCGTGTATTATGTACATGCATGCATATGGAGACCAGAGGACAACCAGAGGTGCTGTGCCTCAGGCACTGTCCACCATAAGATTTTGTTTTAATTTTTTTGTTTTTTAAGACAGGGCCTATCGTTGGCCTGCAGTTTATGATCTAAACTAGGCTGGTTTCTCAGCAATCCGCAAGGATCTGCCTGTCTCTGCCTCCCCAGAGCTGGGATTCCAGGTGTTCACTCCCACACCTGGCATTTTTTGGCATATGTTCTAGGGACTGAACTCAGGTCCTTGAGCTTAGGTAAGCACTTGAGCTCTCCTCATCCACTATAAACGGTTTTCTTGAGGGTAATAGAGAAGCAGCTGATAGGTCTATATTTTACAGGCAGTAGGAGTAACTTGGGAGTCTCACTGGATGATCACAGGAGAACCCAAAGCTCACCCCCACAGTGACACACTTCCTCCAACAAAGCCACACCTACTCCAACAAAGCCACACCTCCTAATAGTGCCACTCCCTTTGGAGGAAATTTTCTTTCAAACCACCACAGCTTCATTGCACTAACCTTAGAAATCAGTCTTAGGGACATATAGTGATTGTTGCATCAAAAAATGTATGTCTGCATCCAAATTAAACTATATAATTCATAAACCCAACTAGCCAAAGCCTTTACAGACACATATTCTTTGGTCTAGCCATTTGTTACTAGTAACTGAATAAATCAATGTATGTTTGGTTGTGAATTTAGGGAGTTACAGGAATAGAGGAAAGTACACATTATTTAAAGAAACTACTTAAATTCAACCACAAGTCACTTCATTGGCCCAAATGAATATAGTTCTTATTCTACCCTGATGGATTAACCGCAATACCCTTTGCCCCTAGCTATAAGGGTGCTTACAGCCAGCTTTAAATCCCTTACACATAATTCTCTAGTAACTTCACTAAAGAGCAAATGGTTTCAGTCACCTGCTAGACATAGGCACGAAGTATAAATTCATTCATTTGAACCTTAATATTAAAAGATTTTCTTGATTTTTTTCAATCCTTCAATACCGGGTTAGAACTTCAATCCAAAACAGACATGCCCTGGAAAGCTAAAAGACCTTTTCAAAGACAAAGAGGGCTTCTAACCTGCTCACAATTAGCCATTACATGCTTCTCAGAGCTATTTAATTGGGACGGCCACTCTCAATTAACCACCAACAAGTGAATGAGGCGCACATGTTACCAATTATCCCCATTAAGATTGTAATGAAATTGCATTCTGCTTTTGGGTTTTCTTTCTCTTCTGGCTCCAAGAACTAACATAAATTAAACTAGAGGGGGAAGCAGATGCTAAGCAGAAGGTTTTCTTTCCACAGGATGGAGGGGACTCGGTGCACCCAAACTCCTGCCGTGATAGCAAAGGGATGACCACTTGTCACGTTAGCATTTGCTCTGTGGGGGACCTGATCCAAATTCCGACCGAGGTGCTCCTCGGAGGGAGAGATCCAGTTGGAGCTTGGGTGATGCAGCCTGGGCTAGCTCCTCTTTTTCTTCCCTGAACGATAACAGACCTTTCAGCCGGCGAGACCATTTCTCCCAGCTGTTTGCTTGAAAGCAAGGGTGTCGGGGTTCATTGTTGTGACTTGCTAGATTTCTGATTGGCACTCTTTAAAGGTTACTTGTGGGCGTGATGAAGAAAAAGGAAGGGAAGCATCGTGTACTAGGGGGAGGCTTCGAGCCAGTGGTTCTCAACCTGGGGGTCGCGACCTCCCGCCTAAATTTTTTTTTTCTTTATACAATATATCTCAACCACATTTTCCCCTTCCTCCACCCCACCCCCAGTTCTCTCCCCACCTCCGCTCTCACCATCCACTGCTCCTGTTTCACAAAAGAGCAAGGCTCCTCCTAGGGACATCAACCAAACATGACATACAAGTTACAGTGTAACCAGACACAAACCCCTATCAAGGCTGGACAAAGCAAGCCAGGAGAGAAAGGGGTCCCAAGAGCAGACAGAAGAATCAGAGACAGTCCCTGTTCCCGCTGTTTGGAGTGTCACAAAAATACTAAGTTAACACCGATAACATCTGTGCAGAGGGCCTAAGCACACCCGTGCAGGCTCGGGACTGCCAACTGAGTCCCTGTGAGCCTTTATGAGCCCGGTTAGTTGATTCTGTGGGCTGTGCTCTCCAGGTGTCCTTGACCCCTCTGACTCATACAATCCCCTCGTCCACTGGGTTCCCAGAGCTCACAGGGTGTCTCCTAAGACCATCTGAAAACTCAGATGTTTATAATTCACAACAGTAGCAAAATCACAATTGTGATGTAGCAATGAAATTAATTTTACGACTTGGGATCATCACACTATGAGGAGCTGTATTAAAGGGTCACAGCATTAGGAAGGCTGAGAACCTCTGCTTTAAGCAAAAGGTTCACTTATCTCTGCTTTTGAAGCCAATCTTAACAGCCATCTCCCAGAACTCTACACTTGAATTTCCTGGATTTGACAGTTTTAAAGTTTATCTAAATATGTTGAAATATACATATTTAGATGTGCATATATTTAAATATAGATTATTTTTAGGTGGCACCAAGCTTGTGATATAAGTTGAATGGAATCCAAAATGGACTCAAAGGAAACTGTGGCCTTGATAGTGACTCGGTGACACTATTAACGTCTGTAGTTTTTTTCTTGAAATGAAAGAACTTCAGAAATGCAGACATATCTGGAAATTATAATCTCTATTCTTGAGAACATCTCTAGCTCTTTCTAGACATCACTGAGACAGCAGTGCTGCTGGGGCCGTGTGTCTGCTGGCTTGACAACCTCAAAGAAAAATCGAGAACCTGTCGGACTTTGTTTGCAGAACACCGGGTACTGTTAGATGCAGCTGACCTGAAATTCAGTAACTTCCAGAACTCATCCATATCAAGAGGACTGTGATTTTGAGTCTACTGCTGCGGAGCAGAGTAGAGCCCAGCACTGGGACCTTTCTCCTGAAGGGAGGATGAGAAAATCATGAGTCTAAACGCTTTCTCCTAAGAGCCAGATGGTGAATATATTATTAGGCTTTGTGACATTGAGGTCACTGGCTGCAGCTACACTGCTCTGCCTTTGTGATAAAAGAGATGTTAGGCAATAAGTAAGCAAACGTCTGGCCATGTTTCAATAAAAGAAATTACAAGCTCAGATTTAGCCCACAGGGTCATAGTTTGCCTTTACACCACCCCCCTGTCATTCTAAAACCTCCAATTCCTTTTGATCTTCCATTTCATCATCTCAGAAAAAAAAAAAAAAATGATCCATGTGTCCTTTTCCCTAAATTTTAATTTAGTACGTCTTAGTTTCCAGAAATCGGACTTTTTCTCCTCTACATCTCCCCCAATGGATTTTAATTCAAAGTTAGATATGGGACTTCCTGTTCTAGGTAATGAACCCAATTTCTCCAATAATTTCATAACATTTGAATATAATGCCTACTACTTACGTTCAGAATAATTAATGCTAGCTGCCACAGTACCAAACCCCAAATTTCAGTGGCTTAAGTTGATTAGAAGTGAGCTTTTGTTTCATACTACACACCCTCTTCAATTTTATACCTACACCTTCTAGACTCTTGAAAAACAAATGAGGGAGGCTCACCATCTCCTCTTACATGTCCTGGCAAAAAGTGACGAGAGGTACTTTTCGTGTCTTTCATTGGCCAAAGAAGGATGACAGTGTCTCCAACCTAACAGGAAGGGAGACTGGGAAAGAAAAAGACACATCATCTGGCATACTTTTATTAGAATTATTTGTCAGTTAAGACCACAGCCCACCTCCTCTAGATCCCTTAACAAAGCATGTGTTCCAAAATTTTTCGTCATCTGTTAAAGTCAGAAGAACAACTTGGAAATAGCCTAATTCCAAATTGATTACTTACAGCTTGCTGTTTAAAAAGATAATATCCTTCAAATTCTAGAATGTGTCAGATTTTCTAAATTAAATTAAATTAGATCTTTAAAAAGAAATTAACCAGAAATTCACAGCCTGGTGTGGTGGTGTATTTCTTCCATCCCAGCACTCAGGAGGCAGAGCCAGGCAGATCTTGATGAGTTTGAGGCCAGTCTGGTCTTCAAAGTGACAGCCAAGGCCACACTGAGAAACACTGTCTCAGGGGAAAAAACAATAACCAGAAATGTATTGTGTAAAATGGAGCCTGTCGTTACCTGTGGCTTCTAAATTGAATACACACAGATGGGGATCAAGGCGATGTGACTAGCACAGAGGGGACTCGATCTGTCCTCATGACTACAGCTACCAAGGCTGACTGTGAGGTTGTTTAACAAATACCATGTGTCATCATGATGTGCCATTTTAGAAGGGAGATTAGAAACAGAAGTTACCAGCTCCAATACAGCATGGCAAAAATCATTCCCGAACCTCACTGAATGTGAGATGTCTACTTGAATATTTACAGACACAGACAGCATTTCAAATATGCAAGGTACTGTTGCGTTTCTTTCACTGGCCAAATGGAAAGTATGACAATGGTTTCAACCTAATGGTTTAAATTTTAATTTAAAATTAATAAAAATTTCTAAAAGAAGAGGCTAAAGACACCCATGTTGGGGTACTTTATATCTTAAAGTACATATAAGAGAATATAAGTATACATGAAGAATAAACTCTAGATTCATAACAGCAGGATAGGATCATTTTAACATAACGCATTACCTATTTAAAAATAATTGAAAGATAAGATTTAGATGTATTTACCATAAAGAAATGATACATTTAAGATAATAGATATATTTAATAGTCTAAATTCAAATTCTCCTATGTGTGTGTGTGTGTGTGTGTGTGTGTGTGTGTGTGTGTGTGTGTGTGTGTGTGTGTCAAAACACCATACTCTACCATGAAACTATATGTTCAGGTCTTATATCAATTTTGAAAAAATAGAAAGAAGAGACCTCTACTAAAGGAGAGCAGATATTAGGTAGATGTTTAGGAAGGCACATCTTATATGGGATCCAGATACCATATAAAGCTATTGATTTAGAAAGATTTAGGATTCTGGGAGGCGCAAAAGGAGGTATTCGTGAAATTTGTAATTTCATTTAGTCTTGAAAGGAATGAGCTAAAAGAACAACCTACAGACTGTAATTATCCATATATATTATTTTATTTTTCAAAGTAAAAATAATTAGAAAGCTGATTGAAGTGTTGTTCTTCCATGTGTGAGCCTTCCTTGTGATGGGTTATGACAGTTAAGCATTGCATAAGAATAGTTTCTTTAACAGACCTTTGTGTGCTTGCCACATCAAGTTGCTGTTTGCACCATGCCTCTCCACCTTTCCTCTCAGGGCCTGTATCCAAGTCCCTTGTTTGTTAACCTGATAAAACTGTCAACCGCACTTTATCTTTCCGGGTACTCAGCCACAAAACATTTGCTTAGCCACTATGCTAGTATTTGCTTGTTTCGCCATCTCCAGGGATCTGATTTATGGATAACTATTGCTATGACAAAGCTTGTCTATTATCATTTCAATGTTGGCCTTATGGTCTAAGTCTGAAACGTCTCCATAATTCTGCAAACTCCAGAAGCCTATCAAATAAACCACCTTTTTAAATACAATGGCGTTACTTCTAATCCATTTATCAAAGAACTATGTTACAAGTAACTGTTATGATCTATAGTATATAGCCAGTGATTTCCTCAGAATTTCCAGTGCCTTCAAAGAAAATATAAGTAGATGTCCAGAGTTTTAAACACAGAAGACTTTTTATTTGTTCTGTTGGTGGTGGTGATGATGTTGAAAATGATGAGGATAATGATGTTCCTTAATTACAGATGTCCATCACCTGACCCAGAAAATATTTTCATTTGTATAATAACAGTGACATTTGGAGAAGAAAGGGGCTTTCGTTGGAGTATTTTTATATTTAAAAACTTTGTATTTCATAGTTACAGAAAGTTTTTATGTAAGGTTTATTTCTTAAAAAAAAAAAAAGTCAATACTTTTCCATACATAAATAAGTTGTTGAAAATGTTAGCAATCATCTATGAGAAGTTCATCAAATGGCTGCTTATTAATAGTGCAAGCTTATCATTGTTAGTTTAGTGCAATTGTTTGTTGATTAAAGCATATTACAAAACGTGCCCTTTCACCTGATCATTAGAAAAACACTGAGATTCTACCACTTTAAGACCACTGGGGTTTACCAGTCACAAACATGGAGAACAGATGTTATCTGATCTTGAGGGGCTTTGTTTTACAACTGGAAGAAAACCATGCCAAGGGAAAACTAAAGACTTATGGAAAATGGCAAATTTTTTTTCTCAGGGTCTCTTTCTACACTCTCTGTTTCTAATGGCAAAGCTTGCTGATCCTTGTGCACTTGGGAAAACTATAAAGGTATTTGGATGACAGACTTAACACTGCTAAAGAATGCAAGAGTTGTTGGTTTTCAAATAGTATACTTGTTCTTCACAAGCACTGAGTGACACCTCTCTGATCATCAACGAAATTTAGTTGCCATAAAAATAACCTGTTTTCTCCGCGTCCTTAACTTTTTCTTGTTGACAATAACGGATGACTCATTGAGAAATGAATTTTGACAGCTCCCAATTGCCTGGTGGATTTTTATGATGGCCTTTTACAGGGTCAAAGATCAGCCATGAATAACCCTTTGGGGCCGTTATTGGGTATAAACTCTGTGGCAATTGCACTTACTACATCATCCATTTAATTTGTGCAAGGAAAAGGCCAAGGAAACCAAAGTTTACAACTTCATTCTCAGTGTGCCTCATCTCAGGCAGTAAAAACAAAGGCTCCAATGAGAGCCAGGAGAAAAAGCATGTAGGTAGATAGGGAAAGGATTACCAATACTACACCGCAGTCCCCAGAACACAGGGCCTTCTCACACACTGTCATAACTACATGGCAAAGCTTGCCTGTGTACTTAAACCGAAAGGTATAAAATAGAATTATTTGCAACATAATATTGTAGAAGCCAAATATGTTTTTTTCCTGGGAATGGGAGACATACAGGAAATCTTGGGCAGTTACTCTAAGTCACATGACCAGATCTCAAAGGAGAACCACTTCCTTAGATATTTATCCTAATATTCACTGAACTTGTTCAGCGAAGACCTGAAACTCTAAATGGGTTTGTGTTTTCAAAAGATCTTGCATGATGGCAACATTAAATTCCCGCTGTATTCTACTCTATTCCTCAACATTCTCCTGGGAACCCACTACTGAGACATCTTTTTCTCTTCACAAAAAAAAAAGTCATAAAGCAGAGTGACAAGAGACTGCCATGCTCAATTATGTCAACAATACCTGATTAAGAACGAAACATATTTTGCTTCTTTTTATGTTTTAAAGTTGATCCCATGATGATTACTTTTTACGTTTCTTCTTATGCTCCCACTTCGGGAACTATTATAGGGTCTTTCAAAAGAAAAAGTGATGATTTGAGTTTAAGATTATCTTTGAGTTTAAAAGAGAAAAGCAAGATAAGATCAAAGGCAAAATCAGCCCTGAGGGCTTCAGGTTCTCTGTAGAAATTTGTTCTCATTCCCAAACATCAGGTGGAATAAATCAGCTGTCCAGTTCCTTACTTAGCTTGGTGCAGTCAAAACGATGCATGCCATCACAGATGGATAAAGATGGTCTCTTTGAACAGATAGTCAAAGGAATCCTTTTTAAAGGCCTTTAGAACTTCTGTAAGCAAAGTTTCACTTTCTCAATTAAACACAGCATGAAGTTAAATCTACAGCATTAAGACAAATATCTACAAAGTCACAAGACAGGAACATCTACAATCACTCCACTGACAGAAGAAATTTTGTTTTGCTTGGTAGGTTGGTTTGGGTTGGGCTGGGTTTGTTTGCTTGCTTGTTTTGAGATTTATGCATGTGCTGATTCCAAACCCTGCACTCATTGAATAGATGAGGAGAAAGAAATGTTCTCTTCAAGACCACTACAATATGTATAAAACCAATGTGGAGGAAAAAGAAATCCCTTTTTTTAAAAAATCAATTTAAAAATGTAAGAACAGTAGGACTTTATGCATTTATGGAATTTAAGATGCTTTCCAAACAGGGAGAAGGGAACTAAAATATATGTCATCTAGAATGTGTATCATCTAATATGTAAACATGAGTTAGTTGATGAAGGTTACCCAAAGTTGGGAGACTAAAATAACCTATACATTGAAAACTATAGCAACAAATTTAATGTGCCCTAAGACATCAAGACAAAAAAAGCATCAAAGACTCATTCAGCTCCCGGGATAGAACATCAGGGATTATTGATTATTCATAACCAGTTGTTAGGAATCTAAATCTTTGTGTAAACATCCAACATTCTGCACAGTCTGTTACAACCACTAGCAAATGTAAAGAATAGTTTACATTTGAATTTGCAAAGCTTCAATAGAACTAAAGCTTCAGTTCTTCCAGCCACAGTGGCTATATGTTAAGTATTCCATGGCCAAATCTAGTATGTGATAACTGTGGCGAACAGCTAAGACACTGAGTGTCCCATCTTTGCAGATAATTCTATTGAATAGCACTGCTGGATTCGCAACAACCTAAATTTAGAAGAGAATTTAACAAACACATTATTTAAGGGATTTTGCAAATTAGTATTTTACATTCATACAGCCTTTCCTGAGTTTTCCAAAGATTCATAAATGTTATTTATTAGCAGAGTGGGATGGCCAGAGGCAACCAGCCCCACCCTGCCCTGCCCCTGTACCCTCTCCACTTGGCACACAGACACCACTAAGATAATCAAATATGTAATGGAGAGGTGGAAAGAGAAAAATGGAGCACAGGGTGGTATGCAGCAGCCTGTAGCTTATGCAGACAGACTCTGCCCCTGGACCTGCTGCCTGGCCACAGAATCACCCTGACTTTGGGCAACAACAGAGGCCAGAAATGAGGAGCAGTTCAGTTCCTGGACTAAATCTCCTGGACTGACCATCATGGTCTGTGATGCCACCAGAGGCCATGTGGGTTTCTATGGTTCATGCTGCTGCCCTGGGCCATGATGATGCCGGAGATTCACATGTATGCGAGTGACTGACTGATGACTGATGACTTGGTGATGTCCTTTGCTGCCTAGTGAAGGGGGGCTTGCTGATACGAGCTGTGCATGCAGTTACCTATGGGCATGATGAGGTCTGAGGTCAATGCAGCTGCTGAGGACCATGAGTGGGTCAGTGGTCCAGATACAACTGGAGTCTATGCTGATGTCTGTAGCCTATGTTAGCAACAAAGGCCATGCAAATGTTTGCAGTCTGGGCTGCTGCCTGAAGCCATGTTGCAGAGTTAGCTCCACCTCTCATCAGAGGTAGTTTCAGTGTGGAGAGCTGGCCCCTGTGGCATGAACACAGGAGAGGTGACCCTGCCCCTTGCTGGCTGCCACCTGGCAGTATGGGGGCCCAGCAGAGGCAAGGACTGACAAATTCAGCTACCGCACAGGCTCAGATCCAGGGTTTTGAGTCAGCCCACCCCAATATCTACACAGTCTATGAGCAGCTGGAGCATGTGAAGGGGCTAGTCCTGCAGAAGCATAGCCACAAGATCTCCATGACTCCAGGCAAAAGCAGGATATGCATGAGGAGTCTTGGCGAGGGTCCAACATTGATGGAACAGCAGAAACCAGAAGCCTTGAGCCAGCCCAATGACTCATTATAATGAGCTTTTTCAAGTAAAGTGAACATTTGGGAAAAAGATTATATTTGTGACACACTATAGCTTCTAATGTCAGAACCACGAATATATGATGCAGAGGAGGGGAGGAGAGAGAGGAACAGAGTGGTACTTGCAAGGTGAACTTGGAGACCTGACAGCTTTGTTGGGTGTTTGAGAAGGCTGCGGTTGAAAGACAAGCAGGTCATGTTGCCCAGAGGAGTCAACAAAATTGTTTTTTGATGTGTTTTGTTCTGTTTCATTGTTGTTGGTTTTTATTATTGTTTTATTTGGTGGAGCACTTACAAGGGTAAGAGTGGACATGGAAGGTCTGAGAGATGAATGGGATTTGGGGTGCATGATGTGAATTCCCAAAGAATCAATTTTTTAAAAATTAAGTTTAAAATGTTATTTATCCTCAAGCTAAACCTATCCCTAAACCTAGTTCAAGAGAAGAAGCTGAAATCTAGGAATTAAAGTTCTGAAAGTACCCAAAGGCAGCAAGGACTACCCCATTTTCAGGGCACAGAGCAAATGTACACTTCAAAGCTTAAGACCAACTCTGATATGTATCATTTAGGATGTGAAACACATATTTCAGTTTCCTGGTCTTTAGTTTCATTGTTTGAAAATAAAATTAACTAGAATGTTAATGGCAATTCTTCAGAAGCAGCGTGAACCACCTGACAGTACTCAGGTGTGATTGGGGCCCTCCTTAACACCAACCAGGATTTCCCTCTATCCCTTTTCATCTTAATTTTAAAAACAAATTTTTCCCAATGTTATTTTCTACAAATAGAATCAACAGACGTGGTTCATAATTTAGGAAACTGACTTTGAATACGTTGGCATTTTAACTGTTATATACACTCCAGTCCCAGATACTATATTTATGCTACCTCAGAATTGTCAGAATTACATGAAAATTTAAATAGCATATAAAATCTGACTTGTAGATGCACAATAAATACCAACCCCCTCTGTCTTTCCTTCCATAACCTAATGCCTTCTTAGCCTTCAAGTCCAGCTGATGAGTGACTTGGCAATATTTAGAATTCAATGATGATATACGGTTTCTATAAGACACTGGCTTATATATTTCCATGGAGAGCAGTACAAAAATAAAATTAAATATTCAGAAATTCATTTTACAGGAAGCACCAACTATAGTCATCCCAATTATTGATTATTTAGCTAATGGAAATGTACATTCTATAATGCTTCTTTATTATTTAAAAGATCGTTTAAAGAAGATCTTGAAACACACTAACATTTATGGTTATGTTAGATGCAAGATTCTAAACTTAATCTACATAATCTCAGAATATGATTTACAAAATTGGGAAAGATCTGAATTTTGGGAGTTATACTATTTTGACTTACTATTGTGATTTAAAAGTATATTTGCATTGTCTTGGTCCTCAGAAGATTCCAGAAATATTGGAATAATGGAATAATCACCTCAAAACAGTGTTTTCAGCATTCTTTTCTTGATAATGGACCTGACTAGCCTAAAATAAGCTGAAAATGTGAACCTGAAAGTCCCAGCACTTTTACCTAAGTAGAGTTTTATCTATAGGACATCATCCAACTTGGTTCAGTAAAATATGATATTAATAACCCTGTAAGGCCTGAAGCATGACAGGTATCAGCTCACTTTTTTCCTAAGTGAAGAATGTGAACTTCCAAACAATTACATAACACAAATAATTACAAAAATAGAGCAATTTAAGCAGCTTGATTCCTCTCCCAGTGACTTTTCTATTATCCAAGCTACCAAATTAAGCGAATCTCTTATTAGAATAGCACTAAAGGGCCATTCGTTCCAAATAGAATGTCCTAAATTATAAATACTAAAGGGCTGACTAATACACTCCACCTGTTAAATCAAAACCAATGTATAAAGTAATGGCAACCAGAAAGCCAGCCACAATGCCCAGAGAATATCACAAGGGTTTGGAGGCAACAAGACAATTAGATGGCATTATCTAGTTCCACACTTCGAGCTCTTGGATCACTTGTTACCTTCTGCAGTTTCATCAGCCAATGGGCATCAAGACAGAAGTCATACTGAGTTTGCAGATGGTACAAATTAGGGAAATGGCAGGAACACTAGGGAACAAAATGAGAATTCAAAAACACTCTTATTAAGTCCTCAGCCACATCTAACAAAAGGAGAGAATTAATGACATAAATACAACACCCTTTTATTATGGGCCGAATTTATATAGATTTATATTTTTATGTATTAATATAAGCATAATAGAATACATGCTTAGCATTTATGAAACTCACCTCAAAAAAGTCTATATGTCAAAGAATTAATTTAACTCTTGGCTCCTGTAGTAGTGCAGCTTCTTGGTCCCGGGCAGCCAGAGGCCCAGACCCGCAGACCTGCCGCATCAGACCCCTTAGCAGCCCGCTGCTGCTGTTCAAGCCCCCAGAAATGACTCAGATGCTTATATTAACTTTATGCTGTTTGGCCTATGGCTCAGGCACATTGCTAGATAACTCTGACATCTTAAATCAACCCATTTCTATTAATCTGTCGGCCACGTGGCCCGTGGCTCATCTGTGTTCCTTACATGTCGTTCCTGTGGGCTTCAGCTCGGTCTGCCTGACTCCGCCCTGTTTCTCCTACCTATGCTCTGATTTCTCCTCCTACTTTTTCTATGGTGCCTGTCATGGCCCAAAACAGCTCCTTTATTTAAAGATGCTATTCACAGCATACAGAAAGATATTCCCACATCAGGCTCCTTCTAATGTGACTGCGTCTAGTGGTTGGGCACTTGTTCTGGCTTCATTTCAGTGGCTGTATAAAACACCTGAGAACAGTAACATGGTGGGGGAAAAACTCTTTCGGCTTACAATTCCAAGTTGTGACCAATCATTCTGGGAAGTCAAGGCCTTAACCGTAGCAGTTAGTCACATCACATTCACAACAACAGCAAAGAGACAATAAGCACATCTTGCCTGGTCTCAGTTACCTTTCTCATCTTTTAAACTGCCCGGGAACCCCTGCATAGGAAATGGTGCCACTCACGGGGGACTGAGCCTTCATTGATTAGCAATCAAGTTAGCCACAAGCCAACCTGACTTAGCTAATTCTTCCTTGAGACTCGACTCTCAATAATAAACGTAAGAGCAGAAATCGATGAAATGGGAACAAAAGGAAATAATACAAGAAAATTAACAAGTCTAAGAGTTGTTTTTTGAAAATATAAACAACAACAATAGAACCTGGATCTGTTGACCAAAAGAAAGAAAGAAGTCCAAATTAACAAAATCAGAGATGGACTGGGAAACATCACAACAGACACCCACCCAAAAAATTCAGACTATTGTAAGGGAATGCTTCAAGTTAGAATTTAAAACTTCTAGATTCATCCAAACCACTAAATTCACCTAAACCAATAAAGGTAAACCTAGAAGAAAGAACTCAAACAGATGTAGAACAAATAAGAAGGAAGGAACAGTAACAAAAAGCCCTCTGACTAAAAAAGCCCAGGTCCAGATGAATTTAAAGTAGAATACTGCCAGATGTTCAAATAAGATCTACAGCCACTACTTCTTAAATTATTCAAAAAGTAGAAACAAAAGCAACACTTCCAAACTCCTTCTATAATGTCAGCATAACTCTAATACTGAAACAAAACCAGATAAAGGTGTACACACACATACACACACATCTCACACACACATCACATATACATACACATATACACACATCTCTCTCACACACACATGTACACACACACATAGACACACATATACACACATCGCACACACATGCACATATACACACACATACACACACATCACACATGCATACACATACACACATCACACACACATATACACACATCACACACATACACATATACACACACACATATACACACATACACACTCACAGAGAAAGGAAAAAAAACAAAGAAGGAAGACAGGAAGGAAGGAAAAAACTATAGGACAACATCCCTGGTGAACACAGATGCCAAAATTCTCGGTAAAACCTTTCTAATTCAGAAATATGTTAAAAAAAAGCTCATCCACCATGATCAAGATGGCTTCATTCTGGACACGCAAGGAGGGTTCAGTATACATTAAATTAATAAGTGTAATAAATCATATAAATGAAAGTAAGACAGAAATCTCATGATCATCTTAATAGATACAGAACGATCCTTTCACAAAATTCAGAATACCTTCATTAAAAAAAAGTTCTGGGGAGCGAAGGAGTAGAAGAAATGTGTGTCAACATACTAAGGACTGTATAAAACAAAACCACAGTCGGCATCATTCCAAATGGAGAAAAACTCAAGTGAATCCCAGTCCGATCAAGAACAGGCTATCCCTATTGCCAGTCATTTTCAATATAGTACTTGAAGCACTAATTAGATCAATAAGATAAGAGAAGGAAATGAAGGAAATACATGTAGTAGGAGGTTTCTGGCTGGACTTTTAGGCCTAACCTCAAGGTTTAGGCCCACAGACCCGCAGACCCACAGTCCCACAGAGACACGCAGATGCTTTCAATAGTTTTTGGCTGATCAGCCTCAGGCCCAGGCATATCACTTGCTAGCTCTCTACCCTTCATCTAACCCATGATTTTTCCTGTTCAGCCATGGGGCTCAGTACCTTTCTTTAGAGCAGCATAGTTGTCCTCTGCTTCTTCTGGCTTCTCTCTGGCATTCTGCTCTGTGCTTCCTGTTCTCAGAGTTTTCTTAGTCTGGTAGCCCCGTCCACACTTCCTGCCTGCCTTTGGCCAATCAGCACTTTTTTACTAAACCAGTGGGTGGGACAATTATTTAACATGAAACAACACAATCCCCTACAAATACAAATAGAAAAGAAGAAATCAAATTTTTCCTATTTGTAGATGATGTGATAGCATACATAAGAAATTCCAAATACTCTACCAGAAAACTTTTGAAAATAGTTAATGCCTTCAGCACAGTAGCAGAATACAAAGCCGAATTAAAGAAATTAGTAGACTTATTACATACCAATTGCAGGCACATTGAGAGAGGTCATGATCTACTCCCATCCACAACCTGAAAGAAAATTAAATATCTTGGAATAAACCCCAGCAAGGATATGAACAATCTCTATAGTTAAAACTTTAAATCTCTGAAGAAAGTGCTTGATTTGTGTGGTAGTTTTAATGTATGTGGCGACAATCTCACAGTAAGTGGCCCTATTAAGAGGAATGGCTTTGTTGGAGTGGGTGTGGCCTTGTTGGAGGAAGTGTGTCACTGTGGGGGTGGGCTTTGAGGTTTCTTACACTCAGGATACCACCGGAGTGTTTCGGTTTATTTCTTACTCCCTTCTGATGAAGATGTAGCCAGAACCACGTCTGCCTGCACACTGCCACAATGTCCACCAGCTTGATAACGGACTGAACCTCTAACACTGTAAGCCAGCACCTCAATTAAATGTTTTCCTTTATATGTGTTCCTGTGGTCATGGTGTCTCTTCGCAGCAATAGAAATCCTGAGACAGTGAGGAAGACATTAGAAGACAGAAAAACCTTCTATATTCATAGATTGGTTGAACTAATATTATGAAAGTGACCATCCTACCAAAACCAATTACAGACTCAATACATTCCCAATCAACATTTCTATGACCTTCTTCACCAAAAAAAAAAAAAGAAAGAAAGAAAGAAAATCCTAAAATGTGTATGAAACCACAAAAGACCCTGTGTTGCACGAATAAAGGAAACTCAGAGCCAGATCTCTGGGAAAGGCTGAGATATCAAAGAGAGGAAACACCACAGTCAGATCTCACCCAGCTGTCTTCCAGCTTCCTCAGCCTTGCTCCTCCTGGCTTCTTCTGCCTGCTCTGTCTTTCTATGCCTGCCTTAAATACCCTCTTCACCCAGTTGTTTCACATCCAGGTTAAGACTAAAGGTGTGGCACCACCACTGCCTGCCTGGGAGCCTGGATCTCCCTCTGTGAACTAAACTGACCTCAAACTCAGATTTGCTGGGATTAAGGGCGTAGGTCACCACTCTGGATATTCCCTGTGCTGGGATTAAAGGTGTGAGTTACCACTGTCTGATCCTCCTAGACTGACTATGGGTAGATCCCTCTGATATCTCAGACTGTTTTATTAAATTTGAAACATATCCCCACAACCCTGGATAGCCAAAGGGATCCTGAATGGTTACCTTTCAAGGTATAGCACAGAGTGATGGGAATAAAAATAGCACAGTACTGTCACAAGAACAGGCATGTAGATCAGCTGAACAAAACTGAAAGACAAAGCTGAGTGAATTCAATTACAGTAATCTGATATTTGATAAAGATGTCAAAAGTATACACTGGAGAAAGGAATATCTTCAAAAAAAAGTGGGAAAATAGGTGTCCACATGCAGTAGCATAGAATTAGACCCATATCTATTACCCTGCACAAGAATCAACTCAAAATGGACCAAAGACTATAATGTGAAATCCAAACTACTGAACTTTCCAGAAGGAAACACAGGTAATGCCATACAAGATGTGTGAGTACAAGAGGACATTCTTAATAGACTGCCATTCGTTCAGAAAATAAGGCCAATATTTGACAAGTTGGGCCTCATAAAATTGAACACCTTCTGTGAAACAAAAATAACCAATCCATTGAGTAGAGAAGATACCCACAGAATATATATATATTCTTTCTATATATTTATATATATATAATAGAGAATTAATAGTCAGGTTATACAAAGAACTCAGAAAATAAATGGTTCAATCAAAAATAGGCTAGAAATCTTAGCAGAGAGTTCTCAAAAGAAGAAATAAAAATGGCTAAGAAATACCTTTAAAAGTGGCCCTCAGCCTTACTAATTAGGGAAATGCTAATTAAACTTCTTTAAGATTTCAAGACACCTCAGTCAGAATGGCTTAGATCAAGAAAACAACCAATAACAAGTACTGGTAAGGATGCAGGGTAAGAGGAAACCTCATTTACTGTTAAAAGTACATATATCTCAATTATACTGCTTCTTGGCATATGCCCAAAAAACTGAACATCTTACTCCACAGATGCTTGTAGGTGGAGCTTTCCTGTCCCTACTGCTTAGCCAATAGCTCAGGCTTGTTACTAACTTTTACATTTATAGCAACTCATATATCTTTTCTATGCTTCGCCTCATGGCTCATGGTTTGCTATCTCATTTTCTACAAGTCCTGCTTCCTTGGTGGCTGCCTGGTGTCTCTTCTAACTCAGCCCTTTTCCTTCCCATCATTCTCCTAGTTTGTTTGTCCCACCGACAATTCCTACCTGGCTAGTGGTCAATCAACTTATTAAACAAATCCCAATGACAAATCTTCCGTGTACAGAGGGAGTATACCACAGCACACAGCTGCTTGCCATGTTTCCTCATACTCTATTCACAATAGCTAAGAAATGGAAGCAACCCAAATGCCCTTTAGCTGACAAAGAGGTTGATGTGGTATATTATTTTAACTGGGCAAAGATGGGTTAGATTTGGTTATGCTGCAGAACGTTGCTTTAATCATGTAAAGATATGTCACATTGGTTTGTGCTGCATTTGTTGAATTATGAAAAGCAGTTTTACCTTGCCTGCCTAAGACACCTGACTGGTCTAAAAAGAGCTGAACTGCCAGTAGGTAGGCTGGAAAGCAGAGAGAATAAAGAGGAAAAAAAAAGTCTAAGGTAGAGAGAAAGAGGAGCGAGAGAAGGAGGAGAGAGATGAGGGACATGCGCCGAGCAAGAAGCCAGCCAGATGGCAGCCAGCCAGACCTAGAGAAGCTGTGACAGTAAGATGTTCAGAAGAGAGGTAATAAGTAATAAACCCTGAGGCAAAAGGTAGATAAAGAGAAACAGGATAATCTAAGTCAAAGGAGCTAGTCAGAAAACATGCCTAAGCTGGGCAGAGCATTCAAAACTAATAATAAGTCTCTTTGTCATGATTTGGGAGCTGCTTGGTGGCCCCAAAAGAAAAAGGGAAAAGTTTAGCACAAGAGAGAGTAAAAATGTGGTAAATGTACACCATGAAATGCTATCCAGCTGTAAAGAAAACTGAAATAATGACCTTTGCAAGTAAGTGAGCGAAACTAGAAAAGATCATATTGAGTGAAGTGATCTAGACCCGGAAAGGCAAAGGTCACATGTTCTCTCTTAACTGGAAGCTCCTGGCTCCAAATCTTCAGATGTGAATGCATAGCCTGCAGTAAGTGCAGAAAATAGGAAAGAGAAACGTGAGTGAGCACTGACAGCATGGGGGTGAGGGGAGCAAGAGAGAGGAGATTAGCAGAGGACAAATGATCTGATGGGGAGCTGGGGGAAAGACAAGGCTCTAATTAGGGCGAAGGTGGGATAAATACAGAAGGAGGAAGAAAGGTAAATAACGTTTAAGGTTGTCTGCAAAAGTCATAAGAAATAGTAGTGTTAACTACCTAAAATTTAAATTAAAACCCTCTAACACACACAAGTCTGCCTTTACGTACATATATAATTTAAATAATTTTTTTAATCTGAGATTCACTGCTCCCTCTAAGAGTCAAAGACTATCTAACAGAACCCCTGACACCAAGCATGAGAAGCCCTGTTTCGAGTAGTTGGTCAGGCTAGTCCAGAAGATTTCCCAAACAGGACAGAACAATGCTATTGTCCTTGGTAGGAGGGCAAGTTACAGGGAGTAAGAATACACTTCAATATGAAATGATCTACTACAGTAATGAAAAGACAGAGGAGTCCTTTCAAGAGCATCTACCAAACCGATGTGGTGGCACATGCCTACAATTTTATCATTTGGGAAGTGGAAGCAGAAGAATGAGGCTAAGAAGTCATCCCTGGCTACCTAGCAAATTTGAGGCCACCCTATGCTGCATAATAGCTTATCTCAATAAATAAATGAATGAATGAATGAATGAATGAATGGATGGATGGATGGATGGATGGATGGATGGATGGATGGATAGATAGATAGATAGATAGATAGATAGATAGATAGATAGATAGATAGATAGATAGATAGAACACACATAAATTCACATGACTATTTGCTGGAAAAGTTATATTCAAATACGCACTGTGTAGTTATAACAGACAGCATTTGGGTTGTTTCAGTCTTGAGACAATGTATGGATCACTGTCTAGGCATCAGAGGTGCCCAGGCAGGAACACTATTAGAAGTAGAAGATAATACACTTGCCATTATCAATAGTATAGCAAAATCGATAACCAGGAAGAGAGTGTAGCAGACATCCTATTCCAGAGACTAAGATAAAGATCTCCAGTCCCAGAAGAAATGGAATTCCAGATGGAGGAAGAAAGAGGCGTTAATAAGAGGACCCACAATCCAGAATGCCTCAAGTCTTGGGCAGAGAAAGGTATTATTCAAAATGAGATGGCCCAGGGACTCACAGTAGAAAATAATATACGTCCAAATTTTTGATGCAGTACTTACCAGCTGTGTGTGTTCGGCCATATTAGTTGCTCTTTAAATGTTGATTCACACAAATGTCATTCTTAACTATATATTTTATTCCAAGATATAGAAAGGTCCAGGTTAAATGTGTTACCCTTTCTCAAGAAGACCTTAGCAGTACATAAATGGCTTCTGTAAACCATGGAAATTTCTTTAAAACAGAAAATCTGAAAAATCTTTGCTTCTGAGAACAGAAGCCTACCTATCCAACTTCTTAAATTGTGACTAAAATGTCATGTTATAAAAAATGTACATGTGTTGATTAATCAAAAATGCATTTTGGGGGTAGCAAAGATTAATGACATGGATTCCACAGTGTATTGCTCATATTCCAATTCCATTTGGATCATTATTGATAGGCCATTTTGTCCACTTAATGTCTCTGTACCTATGTCCAGGTTTCGAAGAACAGGAAATGATCATAGTACATACTTCAATAGGTAAATATAAGGTTTCACAAAACACAACAGTGCTTTCTTGGTAGCAAGTGTTGCTTATTATAAGTCTAACTAAATACCCGTGAAGGAGACTCAGTGATAATTAAGGAATGAGTCCTGGTCCCTCAGGAGCCTCTGAGATCCTAAGTAAACAGAATAAAAAGCAGACTTCCATGACAGGTAAGGTGAGATATGTCTTTTATCCCGGCATTCTCAAAACAGAGGCAGGTAGAAATCTATGAGTTCAAGGCCACCTTGGTTTAAATAGTGAGTTCCAGGCCAGACCAAGGCTGTATGATGGGACCCTGTCTCACATGAAACAAAACAGAAAAGCAGAATTCCAGTAAATAGTAAATCCTGTGGGTGGGCATAGTGGAGTTAGAGAAGAGAGTTAGCTGGCTGAACTTGTCAAGCCTTCTTGGAGGAAGCATTATCTAAGCTAAATCTTCAAGGAAAGTCAATAGATGTCAAGGGTCTTACAGTATGCTTAACATCTTTTAGTTAATTCTTTTTTTTTTTTTTTTTTTTTTTTGCTTAGAAGAAAAATCCTTTCTGAATGTCTTATCCTATAAAATAACAATAATCAACTAGAAAATTAAAATAATTTCCTCAGAGCAGTTCAAGTCAACATTTTCTGACAAACAAAGCTAGCAGTTACCCACAATTCACATGAATATGTTTTGGCTGAGAATTTTTGCTCAGATAATTGAAGAAGCAAAAAAATCATTTGAAAACAGGTGCTAAGCCATGCTGGGTGTTTCAGACAGGGAAAAAGTATACACATGGACTAGCTTACATGTCAAAAACAACATAATACTAGCTAAGAAAGTATCACCAGGACTTCACCAGTGGAATTGGAACCTCTTTAAGAACAAAGGATATTTCTTGTCTCCTAACCCCATTGCTTAATGCAGTACTTAGCAATAAACATTGGATGAATTAGCACCTAAAAAATAGAATTGAAGTAATGGCTTTTAGGAAATAGAACAATAAATTGTCTGATCACTGGAATCAGTAAAAACCAACTGTCCTAAGCATGTAAGTGTGTGAAGCATGGCAGTTAGAACTGTATGTCAAGGATCACAATTTCATGTTAGGAACTTCTCTTCATTCTACATAGCATGACTGTTCACCACTTTAACAAATCCTTATGTGCGCACTTGACCTTCCAAGCACTATTCAAGAAGCCGTGGACAGTCTTGGGAACCACAACAACAATAACAAAGGAAAGCCCTTGATTTCACAGAGCGTGTATTCTAACGAGAAGGGCAAATAATAGTCACTTGGCATCTACCAGGACTGGTTCCAAGACACACTTGGATACCAACATCCTCAGATGCTCAAATAACCTACACATTTGTCTTCCCAAGTACTTCATGTCATCTATAGATTATCTATAGTGCCTAATACAATAAGATTCTATATACTTAGTTATCTTGTATAGGGTATTGTGGCAAGGGGGAAAAAGATGTATATATGTTGAATATAGCTGCAAATTTTTAAGAAGTATTTCCCAGTTTGATGAGTGGAATCTGTATATGCAGAATCCACAGATATGGAAGGTCAACTGTAGTAAAATGTGATGTTATAATATGACATAAAGTGACATAATGTAGCATAAGTACTGTTTATAATAGCATTATTTAATATCATGTGCCTCAGCAAACAGACTGTGGAGGATGTTTGAGTTGACATTCAATCTAAACAAAGTCATTAGCCACCACCCACCACCACCCCTAGAGTGCTCTTAAGTCTGGATGGTCCTTCAGAGCCCCACAAGTTGGATCTAGATTTTTGGGCCCTTTCAGCTCCATAGTGAACAGACCCCACATGAAGACTGTACTGGCAGGAATGGGTGCGTGACCTTGAGTGGCTCTCTTGGCAAAAACAATTCCCAAGAGGGCTGTCAGATGAGCAAGGGAGAGGTCCTTTAACCTCAATGTTCACACACATGATTTATTATCAGCCTCTTTGCCCTCTAGAATACCAGCTCCACAAGGACAAATGTCTTGTTTTGTTTTGTTTTTTTCTAAACGCCTTAAAAAAAAAAAACAAAAAAACAAAACAAAACAAAAAAAAAAAAAAAAAACTCCTGGAAGGCGCTTAATGGTGGTTAATTTAATAAATTAATGGCAATACCTAATTATGCCACAAAACGTATTCCCAAATGAAAAGTTTCTAATAGATGAGTCAAGTTACAAAACAAGGTATTTTTAAATAATTTGTAATAGAATGGGTACAGAACTTTCATAAACATGCTTCTAAAAATTTAGGTTAAATTAAGGAGTAACTTAAGTCTGTCCACAATCATAATTTCAATGGTCATTATTATTGGCAGGATTGTGTCTGTCCCCACCTTCTATTCACATCAGAGTCCTCTGTAACTCCAAGTGTGGTTTTGGAGATAAGACAGTGAGGGTGGCCATCTATGCACCAGGAAGTCTCTTTGGAAAGAAGCAACCAGGAGTGTTGACACCTTCATCCCAGTCAGCCTCAGAGCAGAGGGGGACTGACTTTGGTTTATTCTAATGTGGCTTCCTTTGTTCTAGTATTTTTAGCAAATGGCATATCTGTCACGTCTGAAAAGGGTAAGTAGCAAAATCAGAATCTACCAATTAAATATAAACCTGGGCACTCTCCTCATTAGGGCTACTATTGATGTGAAGAAACCTCATAACCAAAAGCAACCTGGGGAAGAAAGAGTTTATTTGGCTTTCATTTCCATGTCATCGTTCTCGAAGGAAGCTGAGACCAGAACTACACCGGGCAGGAACCTGAAGGCAGGAGCTGATGCAGAGGCCACGGAGGACGCAGGTCTATCAGTTCAGGGGTGGCCCCACCCACAGTGGGCGGGACCCTCTTCCAGCATTCACTAATGAAGAAAATGCACAGCAGGCTTGCCTGCAGTCAGATCTCATGAAGGTTTTTTTTTTTCTTTTTCTTTTTCTTTTTTTTTTTCCTCTCAGTTTAGATTCCCTCCTCTCAGATAACTGACACCAGCTTGTGTCATACCAACATAAAACTAGACAGCCCAGGTATGATTTATCCAAGACGGATTTAAGTCTGTATTTCAAACGGTATTTCTGATGACTTGGCTGATAGCTGAGCTGACTCAATCATTGCCTGTCTCTGTCATGAAGACAAGCAAGCAAACACTCACCCTTGCCACTGTTCACCAACTCAGTCTTTTCTCAAGCTACTTAACTATGGAGTGGGTATTCATTCATTCGCTTAAAACAGGTATAAACTGCAAATCTACTTACTGGGCTCTGTTCCACACTGCAAAAGTCTGAAAGCAAACAAAGAAACAGGAACAGTAGCCCATTCCTGCTGCTCTCTCCTGCGGGACTCCACTCCCTCTCTCTGGAAAACTCCCACACTGTTCAGGACAGAAATCAGCCTGACATGCAGGTCAAGGAAGGGTGCCAATCGTTCCACACATCCTGAAAACTTCACTTCCTTCTTTCGTTATTAGGCAAAAATAAATCATAGTTTCAGTGTTTTCTCTCCAGACCCCAGCTGATTGTAACCAATCTTCGGGTGTATGTGCACCCGCCTTGGAAACCATTCTACTTCATAAACAAAGAGAACAGCTGTTTTTTGAATTACTCCTTAGACAAAAGCCATCTCTGCCCTTGGCTCTATTATGTGTAGAATTATGCAGGCCATAGGTGACCGGTCACTCTGAAATACTTTTGGAGCATTAAATGCGAGCCCTCAGATTCCTTATTCAAGGATGACCACTGCCCTGGGGTTGTATCATTCTGAAATGCCAATGCATGCCTCTCTCTAGCAGAGACAACAGCGGGAAATCATTTAGTATCGCACCAAGAAACCCATTACTTGATATTTGAATATCTCAGTTAAACCCAGAACATCTAATTATATAATTTAGAACCAAGGCAGTTGCTATTTACAAAGCCAATGTCTTTGTGAAGGCTTTGGGGAGACACTTCTTAGTGTTTCTGAGTAGTAAGGTCCTATGTTAACTATTGCAAGATTTTTTTGTTTTGTTTTTTGCTTTTTGTCTTTGTTAGAGCATAAGAGAATGGTGATAATGGTGGCTTTGAATGTTCCAGCTGTCCTGCTTGTTTCTTTTATATTCTGGGGTTCTAGGCATGCATCTTTGAGGTGACCATGTTTTGTTCTATTTTAATCAAACAACAAATTCCCCTTGCCTCAGAGAGTTTTTGTTGTTAACATAATCTGCAGTTCCATAGTTCGAACCCATTTGTATTTCTTTAGACAGTCTTCTGGCCACTGTCAAGGCCCTCTTGTGCCTTTGTGTAGACGATCAAAATGTGGAAGTGCCCCCCTGTTTTCAATTGCTCCATGTAAGCATACTTTCCTGTAATGACAACTGATAAAAATGAAGTTGGAGAGTTTTTAGTTCACCATCTTTAAAACAGGGAGAAGAAGCTGGGGGGGGTGGTCCAATCCGGAGGCAGAGGCAGACAGATCTCTGTGAGTTCAAGGCCAACATGGACTACATAATTATAATGATTAATTAATTAGCCGGTCTTGCTATTTTAAGACAGCTCATTTATCGAGTTCATTGTCAATACAAATGAAATTGCTAAACGCCATTACACTTATTGATATAAATTATGTCCCACACGCTTCTGAAAAAAAAAAATGGTCCCCTCTCTTTTATTGATCAGTTAACAAAAATGGAGAAAAGCTTACCTCTGTGCATTATCTTCACTTCTGCAAGTCTTTCCCACTTATTTGGACCTACTATAAACTTTCTAAGGTTAACAAATACTATTACATATCATTTAAAGATTACGGAGAAAATCTAAATTTCAAAAAGATAAAACCTTGCCCAGTGTTTGCTCAGCTAGATTTCAACCCCCATACCTTAAATATTTAAATAAATAAGCATTCTTCCTAAGGTAGTACACAGTCTGAATATATTGCTTAACAGACGGCTATACAACTCCCTCCAAGTCTCAGAGAACACCCCAGAAGAGAGGGTATAAAGAATGTAAGGACCAAAGGAAAAGGAAGAACATTGTGGAAATCTGTCTTCGGGACAAGGAACAACCACTGAGCTGATGAACACACAGCAACTGTGATTATCTTCATAAATCCTGTAGAAGATCAGACCCATCAACATTCAGTCATGAGGGGTAAAGACCACACAGGCCTCCTTTGGAGCAAGTTAATGTTTTACTGTGGGAGGGGGAGATATTGTCTCTAGTGGTGTAGTCACCTGTAAGTTTCCTATGTTCCTATAAGCAACCCTTCACCAAGGCTGATGTAAAGGTGTGGTAGTTTGAAAAAGAATGGCCCCCACAGGAAGTAGCACCTCTAGGAGGTGTGGCTTTTTAAGAGTGGGTGTGGCCTTGTTGGAGGAATTGTGTCACTGTGAGGGTAGGCTTACGAGGTCTCCTATGTCCAAGCTACACCAGTGACACAGCTCACTTCCTGTTGCTTGCAGGTCAAGATGTATGACTTTCTGCTACTTCTCCAGCACCATGTCTGCCTGCATGTCACCATGTCGCACCATGGTGATGATGGACTAAACCTCTGAAAATATAAGCCACTCCATTGAACTGTTTTTCCTTTATAAGACTTGTCATGGTCATGGTGTCTCTTCACAGCAATAGAGACCCTAACTAGCACAGTAAGCAACCAATTTAATTCTTCGAACCAGAGGAGAAAGGAGGAAGGAGGAGGAGGTTAAGATGCCATGGCTCTTCTAGTAGATAATTTTTCTGTAACTTACCATGTGTGAGCCTACTGCATTTTCTATTCCATTAACTGTCTACTTCAATCAACAGGAAGTGGAATTTTGTGTTACATTCTCGACCGCTTGGTCCTTCCCCCTTAGAACAAGCAAAAAATTCTTTCATATTTGTTGTCATGTTCGGTTAAATTATGATCATTCTCCGATGGAGTAAACATGTTGGAAAAGTCCTTTATTGAAAAGCTAAGGGATGCAGCAAAGATCATGAGAAGCACAGTAAATAGTACTGTTCTTTTGCTCTGAATTCTATAGCTTGGCAAGCTCGAGGTTCAACTCCTTCCTTGGAGAGCTGACTGCATCTCTTTGTACAGACCCAGCAGAAGCCTTGATGTCAGTCGTGCTTCTAAGCACTTCAGCCCTGCTCTGGGAACCTGGACAGGTTTCTCACGTGGTCTTCAGAAAGGGAATTTCTAGAACCGCAGCTCAGTGCTACTATCCCAGACTGCCTGTGCTCCCAGGATTCATCTGAGCCATCTAGCCTTTGAGTTTGGAGAGGAGATGGGCTAGTCAGCTCCTGGGAGCACTTCCCCTTATGGCTGCCCCAGAGAAACTGTTCATTGTTTATTCCCAACCTCAAAACCCTGCCAGCTCCATCCAGCATGAACATTGTGCACAATGATGTTTGCCAAAGGGAAAGAAGCAAGCCCTGTACCAAGAAAATCTCTCTGTTTTTAAACTTCCAACCTTATTAAATATTAGAGAGAAGAAAAACTGTCAACAGTTTAATCATGTTGAACACAAGCAACAAGCCAAAATTAGCTCTAGGCACCAAGTCTTGGCTATATAACTCAAATGATTTTCTAGTTACTTTTTTGAAAAGGCCAAAACGAACAACAACATATTCAGTAATTCATCAAGACCTAGAGAGACACAAAGAATTGCTTAGGCAGGAGCAGCTAGCAACAAATATCTTCACATCTATGACTGTACATTTCCAACATAAAACTAATAGCAGTGTTAACATACTTCTTAATTGATATGATTAGTTAAATTATTTTTAAAGAGTAATTTATCTTGGTCTTATTTATTTTATGTATAGGACTATCTTCAGGCACGTGTATATATGGGCATCATGTGTGTAGCTGGTCAGAGTTACAGATGTTTGTGAGACAGCGTAGGATGTTAGGAATTAAATCAAGGCCCTCTACAAGAGGAGAACCCGGTATAAACCACTGAGCTATCTCTCTACCCTATTATTTAACGTCTTACCACATACTTTGATGCATCAGCTAATCTTACTCCCCTAGAAGGTTGTCAGGGAGAATTTGATAATTTCTTCTTTTATAAAAAATAATAAACAGAAAAATGAAAAAAAATGTTAGGATGTTTTGCCCATAGTCACAGGCTACTAGCAAATAGAAAACTAGAAATTAATTAATTATATCACTCCTGTGTGGATAGCCTATCTTATCTTCTACACACCAAAGGACATAATGGTGCCTCTGTGTGTGTGTATGTTCCCTTACATCCATCTATACAGCCTCCAGATGTTAATTCTGTGTGGGAGGTTTTGCTAATGCTTTGTTTTTGCCAACCTGTTAGGAGCTTTTAAAACGATATTTTTGTTTCTTTCTTCAGCTCTATTAACTCTCTTTGAAACCCTAATGGCATCCAATGAAAAGTCCTCTTATTAATTAGATAAACAAATTGATTCTAAACCTCAAAGTACAGTCATAATTGATGGTTCCATGGGTGCCTCTGGTGGGTGGTTAATGAACACTAAGCAAAGCATATCCATCACTGCTAATTGAATTCAGCATGAATTATGAAGTATAAATTTGCAGCCATCTTTCCTAACTTTCAGATTTGATAGCTCTATTTTGAAAGTTTTCCCTTTACTTTAAATATAGTCTTTTTAGTTGTGCCTCCCCACTACACACATCAGTTCTACAGGAAAACATCAAGCCGCCTGAGTATTTCCACCTGAGAAATTAGAACAATTTTGTTCCATCTCTAGCATTCAGATGTTGTTCCTTCCTGTTTAAGTTGGATGATTTTCCCCTTTCAGGAACTGGATGGAATCCTCTGAGGTCTTCCCTTGCATTCTCCACCCTGTGTGGTCAATTAAAACCCAGCAGAATAGAGGCGTTTTCATCTAAACGACCGCACTTCCTGGGAAACCTAGGGACTTGCATCTAGCTTCCAAACATTGTTGTAGTTTGGTGGGTATGATTTCTTTTCAACGGCCTCAGCCAGCACAGAACACCTCGAGGTAGACAGCACCCCACCTCTAGCGGACTTGGCAGTGAATCACTCTTTTAAGAAACCACACTGTTTTCATTAAAGATCCCAGTCACTCATACTCATCACAGGATTGTCTGTATTTCCTGAAAATGCTTTCATGCAAATGTGCACCTGGATTGTAAAATGAATGCAACATCCAGCAAAGCCTATATAAAATTGTCTATAGCAAAATAACACTGAAACACAAAGCAGATGCCATCGAGACAATCGTGGGGGGAAAAATGAGAGTCAATGGATGAAAAGATATATTGTAGTTATTGTAATGAGAATTAATATTGTTATTAATAGAGATTTTCAAGTATAAATCAATTTTTAAATAATGTAATGCAATACTTTGTGGCTTTTTAGAAAATGTTCCTCAAAGGAGTCAGAAATGCACAGTGGGGGGTGGCAGGGTAACAGGAGACAGCATCTTTAACAAACAGTGCTGGTCAAACTGGATGCCTGCATGTAGAAGAATGCAAAATGATATATATTTATCATCCAATCATCCAGATAGATCAAGGCCTCAACATAAGGCCAGATACCCTAAATCTAATTTAAAAAAAAATGTAGAGCACAGTTTTGAACTCATTTGGCACAGGAAAACC
Source organism: Phyllotis vaccarum (assembly GCA_033318265.1). Taxonomy (NCBI): domain Eukaryota; kingdom Metazoa; phylum Chordata; class Mammalia; order Rodentia; family Cricetidae; genus Phyllotis; species Phyllotis vaccarum. The sequence continues at coordinate 26,246,094 of JARWLC010000014.1, forward strand.
CTCTCTGAACAGAGCACAATAAGCATAGGCCACTAAGGTCAACAATTAATAAATGGGACTTCATGAAACTGAAAAGCTTCTGCATGGCAAAGGACACCATAATATAAACAAAGAGACAGAATACAGACTGGGAAAAGGTCTTTTTTTTTACCAACTATACATCTGATAAAAAGCTAATATCCAAAATATATGAAGAACTAAAACAAACCAAAAAAAAAACCTGGATATCAAGTTTAACATAAATAACACAATTTAAAAAATGGAGTACAGAGATAAACAGAGAATTCTCCAAAGAGAAAACTCAAATGGCTGGGAAACAAAGAAATGTTCCACATCCTTAGTAGTTAGGGAAATGCAAATCAAAGCTTCATAAGATTTCATTTTACACCAGTCAGAATGGCCAAGATCAATAAAACAAATCCAGTTCACAGTGTCGAGAATGTGGGGTAAGGGGATCATTCATTTATTTCTGGTGGGAGTGAAGACTGGTACAGCCACTACGGAAATCAGTGTGGCAGTTTCTCAGGAAGCTGAAAATAATCAACCTCAGGATCCAGCTCCACCACTCCTGGGTATACACCCAGAGGGCTCTACGGCCCACTACAGAGACATTTGCTTGCCTATGTTCATTGTTGCTCTATTCAAAATAGCTGAAAGTTGGAAACAATCTAGATGTCCACCATAGATGGTGAATGGATAAGAAAAATGGGGTACACTCAATAAAATACAGAGAAGATTACAGGCAAATAGGTGGAGCTGGAACAAAGTCATCCTGAGTGATGTAACACAGACCCTAAAAGTCAAATATGATATATACTCTGTTATATGTGGACAGTGGCCTTTAAGCCCTCAATAGTCATGCTACAATCCATATAACCACAAAGATTACGCATAGGTTAAGGGTTAAGATAATTATGGAGAGATGGAGAGACTGGAGAAGTGGATTAAATGGAGAGAGAAATAAAAGAGGGAGACCATGGAGTGTTATCAAAGCATCCAAGGAATAAACCACAATACCAGTTACCCATGCTAGACTATATTTGGGAAGCTTACAAGAAGGATGGAGGCAGAAGAAAAAGAAAAAGAGCAATGTGGAGTCTTGGCTTATAAGGGTCCAGGTAGCATGTGGAGCTTTACATGGCCATTCCTGGTTATGAATATGGATGAAAGGGGCGTGTGTGCCCCGCCCTCCCAAATGGCATGCTCTGGAGGCCGCCATGTTGGAATAACGCATTTACCAGGCAGCTTCCATGGGCTAGACATCCTAACAGGGAGGACATATGGGGAGGGACAACTAACACAATAGGCTACTTGAAGGGTCACATGGAAACATACCACAGAACAGCTTTTTAAAATATACGCGTATATGGAAGAAAACAAAATGAAATCACAAAATAACAGGGGAGATAAAGCCCCAACCGCCCATAACTCAGACTGTTGCCAAGTGTATTAGCCAGGGTTCTCTAGAAGAACAGAACTGAGAACTGAGTGAGAGAGAGAGAAAGAGAGAGAGAGAGAGAGAGAGAGAGAGAGAGAGAGAGAGAGAGAGAGAGGAATTTGTTAAAATATTTTTACAGGCTGTGGACTAGCTAGTCCAATGGCTGTCTAACAATGGAAAGTACAAGAATCCAGTAGTTGTTCAGTCCCTGAGGCTGGATGTCTCGGTTGGTCTTCAATATGTGCCAGAATCCAGAAGAAGTAGGTTCTAACGCCAATGAAAGAATGAACTGGCTAGTGAGAGCTAAAGCAAGTGAGGAGCAAGCACTGTCTTTGGCCACATCCTTTATACATGCTGCCATCAGAAGGTATGGCACAGATTTAGGTAGCTCTCCACACCCTAAAAGATCCAGATTAAAGGCCGGTCATCCTATGGCAAAGGATTTAATTAAGAAAAAAATTCCTCACATGTATACCCAGCCACTTGGACTTTAGCTAATTTTAGATGTAGTCATATTGACAACCAAGAATTCAATCACTAAGTCGTTCCTAACACTGTTATTTCTTCTTGGTTTGATGACTTTAGGGCAACAGAAACCCAAAGTGGCCCAGGGAAGTCTGAGCTTCCAGTTCAGAGGCATGTTCGTTGTAGTTCTTGGCGGGAGCAGCTCTTCTCTGGAGCCAGAACTTAAGGTCGTGGGAACAGAAAGCAAAATGACACCAAGGCATTGGTTGCTGTCCACAGACTGAGGGTAAGGCTTTATTAAGAGGGAGAGGTAGACACCGTGAGTTCCCATCTCTATTCAAGAAGAGGCTAATTCAACTGACAACCACTTGCAAAGGAAAAATTAGTTTTCTTTTATGGAATCTCACTGGATATATAAGCCACACCCATGGGCAGACACTGTGCCCAGCAGCAGAAGTCCAATACAAAACCAACTCAATGGTATTAAGGGAAAATTTTTAAATCTTATATCAATTTATTTGGGCTTCTTATTTTTTTTTCTTTACTGGTCTTTTGCTGGTATAGTATGATTTCTAATTTTGTGCTTTTATGGTATGTGTGCATGTATATATGTTGATTTAAATGTGCCTAAGATAACTATTGACTTATACATAGAGGAAAAATGGATAATGTATGTTGCAGAAGAATAAAAATGATGAATCTCTATTAATATAGATATCTTTTTCAACTGTATGCGACCATTCATTCTGAAAGTATTAATATATGGCAAATGCTGATAAAGTATAAGACACAAAGTCAATGCCTGTAAACCCATCATCTCTGGAGATATGGAAACAGGAGGGTCTCATGAGCTCTTGCTGGCTGGCCATATTCAAGGAGAGGTCTTGTCTCAAAAATTAAGGTGTACCAGGCAATGGTGATGTAAACCTTTAGCCTCAGCACTTGGGAGGCAAAGGCAGTCCGATCTCTGTGAGTTCAAGGTCAGCCTGGTCTACAAAGTGAGTTTCAGAACATCCAGAACTACACACAGAGAAACCCTGTCTCGAAAAATAAAACAAAACAAAAACTAAGGTGGGGATTGCCAAACTCTGGCTTCAATATCCACATATGTGTGTACGCATATGCACAGACACACACACAAATGTGAACTGTCAGCTCTAGACTATATGTTTATGTTTACATACATTTAACTTCATTTGTATGTTTTGGTTACTGGGTTTTGTTTGTTTCTCTGTTTAGTTTATTTGCTTTTGTAAAACGTCTCCCTGCATAGCTCAAACTGGCCTTGAACTTTGTGGATGTCCTTTTGACCAAGTATGGGGTTACAAGCGTGCACCACTTTTTTAACTTTGTAAAAAGCATTTCTATCATAAGCAAGCTGCTGGAACACACCCACCTGTGCCTTACCAATGCTTCCCAGAGGAATGTACTTTCCTACGAAATTAGGTTCCTATTAGAATCACAAAATCCTGCCGCCCCCCCCCTCAAAAATAAATCTTTACTCTAAAGAGTTTTAAGGTGGCCTATTGTTCTTGGTTAAGTGACTAGATATCACAGAAGGCTCGAATAGGAGGCAATGTTACCTTTTTATACAATTCAAAGAAAAAAAAAAAAAAAAAAGATGGCAGGGCATGGGCATGGTGTGTACACTTTTAATCCCAGCACTGAAGAGGCAGAGACAGGCAGATCTCTCTGAGTTTGAAACCAGCCTGGTCTACATAGTGAGTAAGCCATACAGAGAGAACCCTGTCCAAAAAAAAAAAAAAAAAAAAAAAAAAAAAAAAAAAGCCTAATAGCTTATCCAAAATACAACCACTTAGATTAGATTTAAAATTATTCTAGGACTGGAGAGATGGCTCAACCATTAAAGGCTAGGCTCTCAACAAAAAACCATAAAACTATTCTAATAAAATCAAGTCAAATCAAAACTTAACCGATAGCTGTCTGATTGAACTTACAGCTTGATCAATAGAAGAGAATTCATGGCCAGTAATGAAAACCTAGCCAAGTACCCATGGCTGCTGAGGTCATGGACATAGGAGAATCTATTACGGCCACTTTCCTAAACCAGCATTATATCTAACTGCATCCTAAATATCCTTATATCCATATGTAAATGGAGCTCTCACATACCGTCAAATCAGCTGAGACCATTCCAAAAATCCACAATTGGTCAAAAAGTTGTAGCAAACAACTGACCATGAGGTGTCCAACATAAATTAATACATCTACAAGACAACCTCAACACCCAAGGCTCAAAAACAGCAGGGAAACGCAGCAGAAAGATTTTCAGAACCGGAGAAGCAGAACATCTGCTGTGAGCTAGTGTCTTCTATATATTACCATGAAATCTCAACAATATGGTCACTTAAACAAGTCCTGCATAATGACAACATCTGTCGACATGCCAACATGGATGGAAATATCACAGTGTCCCTAGATGAGAGCCTGTAAGCAATTAGTAGATGCAGAGAAAGAGACAAGCAGTCTTCTCTAGGGACCAGCTCCCTCACAGGTTACCCAATCCCAGTGGTCTGCCCTAAACACTAAATGTCATCAGATTATATATTTGTACATGTAAACTAGTAATGAAAAAAGAGTTTAAGTATTTGAGAGGGTGTCATAGAGACCTGGGAAGAGTTGGGGGAGTAATGTTCATGATGCAAATACAGTACTCATGGATGAAATTCTTTAAAAATGTTTTTTTTTTTAATTTAAAAAAGAGAATGTCAAGCTGTGACATTCTTTCAGTCTTAGCACGACTCTTGATATAAAAAAGATTAAGCTGAAGAGAGACCTGTAGGTCTTAGAACTGGTGGAACATTATAAAATAAGGCTATGCTCTTCTGTAGGAAAATAATGTCACACATGAGGGCAAAACCATGCCCACAGGCTCATTACTCAGCATATTGTCTTTTCCATGGTATGTTTTCATTAAACTCATAAATAAATAGATGGCCAGCTATGCATGTTGCTATTTCGTGATTAAGTTACATCTTATATTAAAAAGTATGATTCTCATGAACAAAACACCATTTTCTCTTACATTTCTCAATATTTGTTGTTGTATAGTTAAGTTTACCCCATAAACTTATACAATTTCAATATGGGGAAAAGCCATGGCAGCCATGTGGTTTAGCTCCAATTAATTCCTATAAACATGCACTGCCTCATCTGACCAAAGAAGACTAAGGTAGGCAAATCCCAACCTCCCTTCCCACTGTCCAGTTCTGATTGGTTGGTAATGATTACTCTTTTGTAGAGTTTGTGTTTATCATTGTTCTGTGTTGTCTACACTGGGCCATCGATAGTCAGTACAGAGCACTTGACTTTCAGATACAATGCTCTATGGCTTTCATGCTCAGTGCTTTAGCTTCAACCCCTAGTACCACCAAGAAGAGGGGAGAGGAAGAAGAGGAGGAAGAGAAGGTTAGGAAGAGCATGAAATTGTTTTTGAATCCATTTTTATAAGTTACATGCATTTTCCTAATTACTTAGGTATGTTTTACCTGGAAAGCTCCTGTTGAGTAATACCACAGCCCCCACAGAATTCACCATGGAAACCATGGAGTAGAAATTCCTTCAGCACATAACATTATAACTTCTGGAAGGCAAATATTCTCTGGATGCAAACCCAGCTCTTACTGAAGTCCTCATTAATGTGTACTTTCTTTAACCATGTAGGTATGAATTGCAGTTGACAGGTGATGACGTCAGTCAGGGTAGCAACAGAAGTTGTGTGTTTTGGCACCTTTTGCAATGGTGCATCAAATGCTTCATGGCTATTGCTGTCTTTCCTCTTATTTTAATTCTATATACTATGGCTTTAGCTGCTCTAAAGCTGTAATAGAAGCAGTGTCTTCTTGACAAAATGAGCAGAGAAGATTGCCTGGTAAGGCTCCAGGATACTGGACTGTCATTCTACTTCCGGTAACTTAGGCACAGAGCCATGTTTAAAGTTCTTCAGTGCACTTCACTTCAAGGAAAGATGACAGGTATAACAATGTACATGTTGTTGCTCTATTACCTCCTGCTAGGTGTGAGACAGCACTTTGCCCTGTGAAATCAGAGCAAATAATGGTATAGAGTCGGTTCCAGATTGACAGCTCCATCCAGAAGGTCGATGCTAACTGAGAAGTCTTCAGAATTGGACCAAATTTTCAATTCAAATGACTAGAGCAACTACGCATCTCATGCCTCATAGATCTCCAAATTTAGCTCGAAGCCTGCTCCCTCCTTCCAGATGGCTTATGAAGTGGGAGTGGGGGACAGAATTAGCAAGCAAACCCAGAGAGACACAGTTCCCTGCGTCCAATGCTGTCTGCCTCACAGGCAGCTTTCACTGAAGCTGGCGTTACCAAGGAGGACAGCACAGGTGAACACCAGTTTAAGTAAGCAGAAGTCTTTAAGCCCTTGGTTTAAAAGTTACCAGATTATATTTTCCCCTCATATACCAAAACATTAGGTATGCAGATAAAGGAAAGGGGAAAAAATGAGAAGACATTTCCCAGAAAATATCTAGACTCCCTCCCTCTCCACCATGTCAGGATCTGTCTTCTCTGGGATAGGGATGAGGTACAGCTCAGTGGCAGAGCACTTGCAGAGCAGAGCAACTGGAAGGCTCTCAGTTGGATCCCTGGTACTACAATCAGTCGCCATTTATGTCAGTTCTTATGAAAGCATGAACTCAAGCCCTTGGGCTTTTACAGATGGCAAATTGTTTGTCCTTCACCCTCAGCATCCCTGGGGACAAAGTGTGTTAAATCAGATTAAAAAAAAAAAAAAAAAAAAAAAGGTATAAAAGAAAAGTGGCAGAAAGGACTGGGAAGCTAAAACTGAGTTTTTTCTCTTCAAATCTCCAGACATTTTTTTTTCTTTTAAGAATTTTCTTATTCATTTTACAGACCCCCTCTTCCCGAAAGCCATCGCCACCCACCCACCCCTCACCACCTCCTCCCAAAAAGTAAGGCCTCCTATGGGGAGTCAGCAAAGCCTGGTACATTCAATTGAGGCAAGTCCAAGCCCCTCACCCCCTGCTTCAAGGCTGTGCAAGGTGTCCCTCCATAGAAAATGGACTCCAAAATGCCAGCTCATGCACCAGGGGTAGATCCTGCTCCCACTGCCAGGGGCCCCTTAAACAAACCAAGCTACACAACTGTCTTCCTTATGCACAGGGCCTAGTCCAGTCCCATGCAGGCTCCACAGCAGTCAGTCTGAAGTTCGTGAGTTTAGTAGCTGTCTCTGTAGATTTCCCCATCACAAATTTCCAAACGTTTTAAGATCAGAAACATTTTCAATATTTTGGATCATTCAATATGATTTCTGAGCCTTGAGTGCAAGAGTCGTTTGTAAGACCCAGAACAGAAAGTTTTCTATGAGATTTCTTTTAGAAATGTCAATAGAAGCAAAACCCACAAAGTCTCATCAGCACGGTTCCTAAACAAGTCTTGAACAAAGACCATTCCAATAGACATTTACACATGAAATAGGGAAATCTAATGGGACCTCAAACGTAAACAAAGAACAACAGACAATCAATATATATATTTAGGTTCCTCAGGTCCTGAAGAGATGGCTTTGTGCTTCTCTTGCAGGCAACATGGGTTCAGTTCTCAGCATACATAATGAGAAGGCTCACGACTGCCTGGAACTCAGGTTCCAAGGACTCCGACACTCCCTTTTTGCCTCTTCAGGCTCTTGCTCACACATGGTGTACATACAGGTATGCAGGCAAACACATATAAATAAGTAAAACAGTATCTAAATCTTTCAAAAAACCCTATCAGGAAAATTTTTTAGCTATGTTCAATAGATGAAACAGGCCGTGTAGGCAGTGAAGATAAATAAATAGGAGCATAGGTAAGATTCTTAATGCTGGCTTGGTACCTGCTTCATGGACTCTTCGATACTTTTCCCCTATATTTTACATAGCGTTTTCATTTCATTTACCTTTACCCAACCAATATATACTTAGAATGTAACAAATCAGAGCATCAAAGCATTGGAAATTGTCCTCCAAAAGAATACAATCTGTTTCTTCATTGGTGACCAAAATGGATTTAGATCCTCCTTTCCATGGCTCCAACAGTCTGCCCCCCCCCCTTTTCTGCTTCACTCCTGAGCCAGGCTGGTCCCCAAATCAAGATCTTCCTTCTTCAGCCTCCAGAGTGCTGAACTTGCATATGGCTCTTTTTCCAACTTCATGTTTTCCTTTGACCTTGGAACACTGTGCCTTGTGACTAATGTGGATAAGAAGAAGGTATGTTGAAGCTGACTCTCCCAAGGCTAAAAAGAACACACATTCACAAGTGTGTGTTCCATTTGAAGAATCCATACACATCCGGTTGTGTGCAAGTCAGTACAACTACTGTGGAAATTTGTCTCACTGAAACAGTAATGCTGAATGTACGCACACTCCATGACCCAAAATTCTACACACAGATATACACTCAACAGAAGAAAAATAGGAGAATGCTCATAATGGTATAATGCATAATAGACAAAACTTGGAAACAGTCCAAATATCTACCAAGAGTAGAATGGACAAAGTACTCACATAATGGAATGCCATTGAAAATTTGAAATAAAGGAAATTATGGCTGCATGGAATGTGAATGACTTCATAATTATAACATTGAACAAAAGAAGCAATTACAAAACAGAGTTAGATGCCTCAAACACTGAGTGTTTGCTGAAAGAAGGAAGAAAAGAACCGCCAATGGCAATGTGCAGAAATTCATAACTAAACATGAAGGAAGTTTCTAGGATGTTGATAATGGAGAGCGTTCTTCTTTCTGGATTTCAAGACAGGGTTTCTTTGTGTAGCACTGACTGCCCTAGAGCTCACTTTGTATGCCAGGCTGGCTCCAAACCTAGGTATATGCCTGCCTCTGCCTCCTGAGAGCTAGGACTAAAAGCATGCACCACCACTGCCAGGCTAAGTATGGAGCATATTCTTAAATGAGGGGCTGCTTATCTCAGTGTGTTCAAACTCCACAATTTACAGAACATAAATTCAGTACATATTGATATACTTGAGAGACTATGGACGCCCCAAAGGCTCATAAACTACCATCAGAAGAGGAGAGAATCAGGACAGCCACAAAGGGGTTGGAGGAGGAGCAGAAGATGCTGGTGAAGCCCCAGGGTCCAGTGGTCCCAATGGGTCAAAGCAGAAGAATATAAACTCTCCAGGTTGGAAGCAGTGTATTTGCCTCCCTTCTCCCTTTTATTTATTTAAGCCCCCAGCAGGATGGACAGGACCTACCCGCGTTGATGAAAACTGTTTCATTCAGCCCAATGATTCAAATGATTGTTTTCCGCAGAAACACCCTTAGAGACATACACCATAATACCGCTTTACCAATTATTTGGATCTCCTTTAATCCATTCAAGTTGATACACAAATTAACCAAATGTAAATCATGATTTTATAAAACCATGTTAGCCCTTTAGTAAACGTTGCTTCTCTTGGAATTACTCCTGAATTCTCTTGAATTATACTTCTTACAATTCAACTTACCCTCAAAATGATCAAACTAGTATTGAATATAATACAAATTGTTCCATAATATCAGTATTTCACAACACAGGCTTCTAGCAGTGTTGGGTGTTAAAAAGCAAAGATTGCATATGATGCCTGAGAGTGATGGTTCAGTCTGTAAACTGGTTGGTGCACACTCAGCTCAATCCCCTGAACTCACCGTTCAAAATTCAAGTGTAGGTATATAACCTTATAAATCCCAGCTCTGGCGATTTGGATCCCTGGGACTCACTAGCCAGCTAGGCTAGACTAGTCAGCTAGTTCCCAGTCAATGAAAGACCTTGCTTCCAAAACAAGATAGATGGTGCCCAAGGAACAAAACTTGAAACTGAAAAACTTCCCTTATACACACAAGCATCTTGTACACAGACACACACACACACACAGGCATCTTGTACACACAGAGAGAGAAGTATCTTGTATATACACATATACTCCAAAATGCATATACACACAAAAAATAAGTAAACAAATAGTTTTAAAACCAATTTTAAAAGACGAGACATGGCAATGAACTAATAGTTTTAAGCGGAGATCTCGAATTCTCAGCATCTGGAACAGTAGAAAACAAGGTTCTGTCTGTAAAACCCATCCAGGCTGTAGCATACTCTATTAACACAGCAGGATCCAATATAAGTATTCACCAATCATGGCATTTTCACTGTTTCAGAGCTGTCATGGTGATTCCATTCAAGCAAATATTTATTAAAACTGAACATCTTAATGCTCCCAAGTTATAACAGATTAGAATCTCATACTGAGATTTACAATGACTGAGCCATGTCTCCTATAATCTAAAATATTAGATAAACATTCATAGGTTATAGGGCTGAGCCTTTCTGACACCTGCAATATTGGATTTGCTGCAGCCTGTAATTGTGTTATTACAGCCATGGTTGTTTTCTATCATGTCAAACAGAAAAATAAAAGGAAGAGAATCTCAGAGTTTGCTTTTCCTTCTGTTTCCATGGACACAGGTTTATAATTTTATACGAAAGTCAAAATCTGTCATTCTCATTAAATCTGTTCTTGGAGCTACTTTGCCAACAGCCTAGACTAATGCAATAAAATAATTAGGAAGCAAAAAAAAAAAAAAAAAAAAAACATGAAATGAAGGGAAGGAAATGAATTCCTTCCTAAAAGATGCAAACAGCTTAGGACAACTTAAGAAGTGGCAATGGACTACACCAATATCTGGATATAACTAGTAGCTGGAGATAGAGATGAATGGAAGGCACCAAAGCACTTGCTGAGTGGACAATAGAGGAGAATCCGACAGGTGCTCACCATGCAGCATGGATATAGTCTGCTTTTAAAATCAGAAACAGTCGGTGGTTTAATCCCAGCACTTGGGAGGCAAAGGTAGGTGGATCTCTGAGTTTGAGGCCAGCCTGGTCTACAGAATGAGTTCCAGGACAGCAAAGGCTACACAGAGAAACCCTGTCTCAATGGGGGAAAAAATCAGAAGCAATATAATTAATGTTCCTTTAAACATAGTTTCCTAATAGCTGGCACTACATGCCTCTTGCTACCTAACATACAAATAATTGAATAAGCTTGATATTTCACATATCTTACCTTCAAAGCATTTGCCACTCCATAAACATTCATAATTATCTTTGCCATAATTGATTTTACTCTACTCTGCTATTCTGGGTAAACCATGTCATATTGTTTGTTAAGGTTGCTTAAGACCATCCTGGGTGTGAAAAACCCTGTCAGAGTATAGTTGGAGGAAAAAAATGACTCAAGTGAACCACTTTCAAATAATATATTCAAAAATATAAATAAGTTTCTAAAATCAAAGTAAGAGAAAACTATTGAATGAATTTTCTTCACTAATACTATATGCCTGTAGTACAATTAAGATGATTTATATGTCTTGTAATCATCATCCCCAAAATATTTGCTGTGGAATCAGCCATATATGAGCTTCTGCATGAGGAACTGGCTGCCTAATTGTGTTTTATTAGAGCATATTAATTTATTAATTATAGAGAACTATAGGATACGTTATGTCATTTTAAACACACATTTTGTATACTTTGGTCATACCCCTGCTAACCATTATTGTCCTCACGTTCACCCCCTCTTCTCTCCCGATCCTCCCCCACCTCAATCATCCCCTTCTACTTTCTTGACCTTCCTCATGTCTGATTCAATGTGTGAGAGAAGGCGTATGATGGATGTCTTTCCAAATCTGACTGATTTCACTTAACGTGATATTCTCCTTTCCCTGCAAACAAAATGACTTCATTCATTATGGGAAAATACCCCACTGCGTATACATATTATGTTCTCTTTATCCTTCATCCACTAATTGACACCTACACTGATTCCCAGACTTGGTTACTGTGACTAGTCCACACTAAACAGGACTGTGAGGCCAAATCATGATCTTCTTTTAATATCACAAAGTCAACTAATACAGTTTGTGTCGTCCATTTCTAAAATCTCTTTGTCTTTATTATATAGCATAACCTAATCAAAGAAGTAAAATGCATCATATTTGCAACTTACCCAAAGGCTAGAAATTATGTGGCTATGTACACCAAAAAGTGGAAACCTTATTGCCAAATCATACATAAAGAGTTATACCTTCATTTGACAGATACCAATAAATTCATATTGTAATACTGAAGTCACGATTGTATTTAATTAGCAGCCCAAATAATCTGACACAAAAGCATAGTTACACATTTTTAGCTAGATTTAATAGCTCCCATACATATAGACTTTAATTAAAGGTAGCCATGGTAACTAGAAATTTCATTACAGTCTTACTAACAGTGTTTTTTCCCCTCTAAGTATCATCCCAGTCTTGAGAAATAGTGCTTGTATATGTGTGAGATGTAAGGGTTGAAGGTGTAAGGGATACATTTTTGCATATTTAAATAAAAGGGTTTCCATTTAAAATTAACAACAACAAAAATATATTCACCAAAAGTTTAATAAAGATGAAATACTGTTCAGGTGTTTTGTATAAGAATCACTCCAACATTTCTTATTCAGAAACTGTGAATGACCTTTTTCTCTACCTATGTGTTTACATATGTCTATAGACAAGTCAGATGTGATTACTGACCCAAACCAAGGCCTGATCTTTATTGTAAGTTGCACTGTTGACCTGGTAGGCCAGAATTACCTCTCCACAGGGGCTCTCTGACAAAATTTCTCTCATATAAATCTGCTAGGCTGGGATGCAGCACAGTTGTCTGGAGTTCCTGCCTGACATTCACAAAGCCCTCGGTACTCTTCAAGTACCATATAAACCAAGTATGGCCGCTATAACCTTTAGCACTGAAAAGAGAATGCAAGAAAAGCACATATTCAAAGTCATCATTGGCCACACAGTCAATTTGTGACCAACCTGAAATACATTTGATCCTGTCTTTTAAAAAAGAAAATGCTGACCAAGTTTTTAAAATTCTCTATTAAAATAGCCTATCAATTTTGCCACACAGCGTCCTAAACATCACGTATATAGTTCATGAGGCATTATCTTGAGAGAACTTCTATAGGATAAACATTCTATAGACTCTGGAAAATAGATGAAACTCCATTTCCTAAACGGATGAGGGTATAAGCAAGCAAACAAATGTACAGGATAAAGACTCACACTATGAAGAAATTCAAAGCGCTGATTTGGCAGCATCAGACTAAAATCCATAGAGATGACATGAAGCAGCCAAGGAACAGTGGACAGCAAGGCATTGCAGGCAACAAGACCGAGTAACAAAGGCAAAACACAAACTTTGAAGGGACAGTCTTGCTGTGTCAGGAATACAAAGAAAGTGCCAGAGCCTAGGAAAGAGAGTCATGAAGTAAAGCAAAGCCAGTTTGCTGAATTTATAGAGGTTTGTCAAGTCATTCCATGACTGGGGATTTCTTGCTGTCTGCAACCAAGACCCATCATATGGCTGATTTGAGCTGCACTGCTTCCAATGGACTCTGACTGTATACTGTCAGTGAAATTGGCACAGCCTCTTCCATATCCGTTGACTAACTCTGAAAACAGAAGCACGTTATTATTCCTAGGGAAGCACTCTGTGAAATGGATTCATTATTTACTTACATTTACCACACATGCACCAGAGTTGGCAAGCATTCACTTGCCTGCATCAGGCCCTGAGAAGAGTACGGAGAAGTAAGTGTTTCAGAGCCAGGCTTGAGCCTTCCTCTACTAACCGCAAGTGACCAAGGTACTTTCCTTATGCAAAATTGGGATAATAGCAGAATTGCTTTCTGACACTTTGCTAAAAACTAAGCGAATTCTTCCTAATGTGATTGATCCCGTGCCTGGCCTAAGATAAATATTATATAATTAAACTATATAATTAAATAAGCTATAGCAATAATAATAGATGCAATTATTTATTTTATATACACTGTTACTATAAAGAGTGGTTCATATGTTTTTAAAGTTTCTTCCCTGAAAGATTTCATAATTTACTTAGGGCACGAGGATGGAAGGTATCAGTACTCTGGTATATGATGAAAAATAATAACTGTAGTCAGAAGTTTCTGTCCTGCCAGAAACTCTCAAATACTCAGCAGCTGTTTCCCAAATAACTGACTCAGAGGTTTAATATTATAGTAAATGCTGGGCAAGTAGCTCAAGCATATTGAGAACTAGCTCTTACACTTAAATTAACCCGTAATTCTTATCTATGGTTAGCCACATGGCTTAGTACCTTTGCTCACTCCAGCATTCTCATCTAGCTTCCTTTGCATATCACTAGTGACTGCTTCTCTGTCGTTTTGCTTCCCAGAATTCGCCTACTCTGGGTCACCTTGCCTATATTTCCTGCCTGGCTACTGGCCAGGCAGTATTTTATTAAACCAATATGAATGACCAATCCTTACGGTGTACAAGAGCGTTTTCCCACCGTGAATAATAATGTGAATAAAGTTCAAATATACTGCTAGGATAGAAAAGAAATTATAATACAAAACAAATCATATCATCTGGAAGATATTCCTTAAGGTATGATTGCTAACATTTTAGAAAATATCAGCAACTATTTCCATGGTAGAATCACAAGTTATTGTAATAGATGTTACTGGAGTATAAACTCATAAGAGAGGAAGTTAGCACTGTGGTGGTCCTGGGTTTTGGAGTGATACACAAGTGGAGAACTGTACCAGCTAAATCATAATCTTGAAACACACTCTCTCTCTCTCTCTCTCTCTCTCTCTCTCTCTCTCTCTCTCTCTCTCTCTCTCTCTCTCTCTCTCCCCCCCCCCCCATCTATGAAACGTGACAGTATTTGGCAGTAGTAGGTTGTCTACGCAGTGTGGTTGCTTTGAGAAGGTAAACACATTCCCTGGAAGTACTCATGCATTGCCAGCTACAAATAAGTCACTTTCTGCCCTGGTCGCTGGATGCTCAGGAAAAACAAAACATGATCTTGATCTCAGATACTTTCATGCTCAGTGGTGGTCAAGGTGGTAGAAAGTGTATCTTTTATATAAATCTTCATGCTGAATAATTTATACTTGGCGCTATGTGATAGACATAGTAGCTTGCTCATCACAGTATGAGATTAATATTCCATTTTCATTAATAAATGTATTTACTCATTGAACAACTCTTCACAAAATGTGTTCACTGTGAAATTAGTTTGTTCCCAATCCATTTCTTCCTGTACAGAAACGAAACTCAGTTTTGCTTGTGGTTTCAAAAGGAGACCTAAAATTACATTTGCCTTGACTATAAATAACACAGGCATAAGCTCAGATCAAATAAATTCCCACTGATCAAATCCGGGAAGCTTCTCCATGACATTTCAATCTCTCTCTGCTCTTTCTAAGCTATTTGAGTTGAGGTGTTTGGAGTTTGCTTATTTTAAAGGCCCGGGTCAGATACTGTCTCTTATTGTGTGACAATACCAGATGCTGTCAGAAAGGAAAGAAGAACTTTATTTCACAAGGCTTTTCCTTATTACCGGGTCAGATGCCAGATAACTTGGATGAAATAAGAAAAGCCTAGTCTCTCTCTTTCACATTGGTTTTTTCAGATGATTTTTTTTTTCCTGAAATTCATACAAAAATTGAGTAAAGAAATGTACCTTTTGGGCATTGATGGCACACACCTTTAATCATAGTACTTGAGAGACAAAGGCAGGAGATCATCTGTGAGTTCAAAGCCAGCTTGGTCTACAGAGCAAGTTCCAAGACAGGCAGGACTACACAGACAAACCCTGTCTCAAAAAACAGAAAGAGAAAAATGAACCTTTTATGAGAATTTTATTACCTTCCCACAAAGGTGCCCTTCATTAAGTTGTAATAACAAAATATCTTAATATCATCTAACTGAATAGTAAAACAGGGCTATTTGGAACTAGGATTGTATATTCATACAGGAGAACATCAAAAGGCACTTAAAATAGTATAGATCCCTATTGGATGATATAGGAAGTTGCTTAAGGTAAATTTTCAACAGCAACAAAAAAATCGATTTGCAAAGTAAAAACTACAGGACATTTCAAACCTATACATTGACCCTGCTATTTTTGTTTCTAACATTTCAAACCTATACATTGACCCTGCTATTTTTGTTTCTAAGGATGTTGTAAGCCTAAAGATATTTACAAATGAACTCTTTTTTGTTTCAAGCTTCTTCTTTCATTGAAATTATTTTGCAATAATAGCTATTTTCCATTTAAACAATAAAACTTCAATTCTAATACTAAAAATTATAAATCAATACTAAAATTTCTTTCATCAATAAAATTTTGTTGTGTTAACTTTCATTATTTCCTTTTAGTCTTTCTGAGTTTTCTTTCCTGTCCATTATTCCCACGAAGCACAGTATCTTTGAATAAGACTTTAAAAATCTAGACATTGTGAAGACCGTATTCTTCAATTAATTTTTAGTCAATGACCTTCTCAGCAACCCTTGGAAGTCAATAGTATAATCTGGTATTTAAAGATGAAGAAATGGAAACACACAGGGCTGAAAAAAATTACCCAAGTTCATATACTTTATAAATGAAGGAAGATATTAGAATCATAATCCCATGCATATTCTGTTTGCAAGAAAAAGAAATTATACTTCAATAAAGTTACAGAAAAGATCCCCTAGGTATTCCAAACCATACTGGATTTTCTTAGAAGTTCCTCCCAAGAAATTTCCATAGCATGAAATGAATTCTCCACAGGTAAGTTATAGAAGGTTGTGGCATTTTTATTAATTTATTAGAATGTCTGCAGAGTCTTTGAATACTGGTAGAAATTCATTCAGATCTAAATTATTTATGGCCACAGTATTTGCCCCAATGAGACTTTTTTTTTTCTTTTGTCAAACCTGGTCATACTAGTCTCTTTCTATGAGTACAACAAAATATCTGAGATCAGCTTTACAATGGAGAAGGCTTATTTTGCATCACAGTTTGGACCCTACTGCTTCTAGGTGTGTGGTAAAGAAGTATATTTTAGCATGAGTTCAATGGTGAATGATGTTTACCTTGTGGCTAGAGACACAAAAGAGAGAGACAGAAAGAAAGATCCTAGAATCCCAATAGTCCCTTCAAGAAGCTCCCAATGACCTAACTTCCTCCCGCTACGCCCACTTCTTTACATTACACTGTCTTCTCATAGTGCCTAGGACTAGGGACCAAGTCTTTTATAGCTGGGTGTTTAGGAAATACTTAAAATCAAGACTATAATATCACTGACAGAAGTAGATCTACCCCAAAAACACAGTTGTCAGGACTTTGTTATGTGTCAGAGGAGAAGTTAAAAAAAATAGATATTGTAAGGAGGTTACAAAATAATAAGAACTGCTATGAAAGATGTATATAGAAGATAAAATTTTACCTGAGTTGGAAAGAACTTCCAGAATTTCATTAATATTGGCAAATACTTCTTGAGTGTTTCCACAATAAGAGCTTTAAGCTGAATTTTGAAGAACTGAAATAGTTCTATGAATTTATTCAAAATATAAAAGCTATTTATATGGAGTAGGTGACACTAATAATAACCAAGCTTATCCTTGGTGCGGATAAACGGGAGATAGGCAGACTCCAATGACTCTTCTCAGGAAGTTTATATCCTTGTGAAGAGAAGAGATAAAAAGAAAGGGGAAAAAATTAGGCAGCGAGTTGTATAGATAATGAGGTCTGTAGTCAGAAGGAATCTCTGAGAGAGTGATTTTTTTTTTTAAACAGTAATGAGTATTGAATTTAGGGCTAGGCTACACTATACACCCAGACCTCTTCTGACACCCCCAGACTTCTTCTGACTCTTTAAGTTAAGCGGGGAATCCCATTAAGGTCTGCAGGCAAGCCTTGAACTTGAACTCCTGCCTCTACCTCCAAAGCAGTTACAAGGATAGCCTGCAACACCAGGCCCAGCTAGACGTGCTATTTAAACCTGGACAAGAATGACACACACAAAAAGCTCCATTTCGAAAATGAGAGAAAAGAATTCCAGGCAGCAGATATGGTCAATGAAGAGGGTGTGATCCAGCTAGGCTTAGTCACCAAACAGCTGTAGGTCAAGTGTGATGGCAACATCCTGGTCAAAAGAGCAGAAAGGTAAGAAATGAAGCTGGAATCACGGAGCAATGAAAGTTTTTGAGCAATGAGGAATTAGATGTAAGAAACCAATAAACAAATATTCCTCAGGATAACTTAGATCAAGATCAAGGAAAGTTGCTAGTAGAACTCATAGGCAACTGACCAAGGCTAAGAAGGGTGACACTGACGTTGAGCAGTAAAAGGAATGTCTACAATAGTTAATTAATTGCTGCCAGAGATTAGAGTTTGAGGAAGGAAAGGGGAAAGAGATGAGCCTACCTACATAAACAAGATAGCAAAATGCCTAAAAATCTCAGCCAAATAGATCAAGCAATAAATAGAGACATCACACAAAAATGGGAATGCACACACCTTAGAAAGATACTCAAGAGTGTTCTAAACAGTGAGACCTTCTAAGGTCTCCATCCCAGGCTCCTAGAAAAAGAAGACACTGACTCTTTGAGTGCTCAGTGAAGATTCAGTTCCTCTCTGGTAATATCTTACTTTCTGTATGTCCCCTAATGAAGTCAATGAATTCACATCACTATGGCCCATTTATCAAACACTCTGAGGCTTCCCCTAATTTGTCTTAGATTATACGACGTACCACTGGTTCTGTTCAATATCCAAATGATTTGCTATTGCCAATGAAAAGTGGACAGAAACTGGGTGTCCCTTCCACAAAGGAGCCTTTGGAGGCAGCAAGTGGTTTAATGTGTCTCTTTCCTTCTACTATAACTGTGTTCGAAACAGAGCTGCTCCATTAGACAGCAGGGAGCAGATAAATAGCGAAGCTGGAAAGGACATCATATGGGAGATAGATCATTCTGTATGTAACTGAGATTAGGGGTCCGTGTGTGTGTGTGTGTGTGTGTGTGTGTGTGTGTGTGTGTGTGTGTGTGTGTGTGTGCATAGATGAACCTAACTGGTCCTAAATGACATGTTTACACAAATGGTATTTCAAAAGCAGAGAGGGTGAGCTGCCAAGGATATCTCATCCACCTGCAGCCTTTCATCACTTGAACTCACCTCCCTCAAGAGCTTCCCCCACATATTTTCCATCAGGGCTGTGGAAACTAAGCAGACTGAATTTTACATGTTCACTCCCTTCTTGCTCGTGACCAAATAAGTTGGTACTAATGACTAACTATTCCATCCAAAAGAAAAAGGGAAAAAAATTATATAGAGAGAGGGAGGGAGAGAAAGCGTGACATGGGATGTAGGCATTGTGCCTGTGCTCCATTTTCACAGCCCACAGCTATAAATAATACCATTAGGGAAGCACACATTGCCTTAGAAGGAAAGCATAAAGAAAAGTACTCTCTCTGATAGTTTAGCAACACATTCAGATTTCATGTCTCGGGGTAAAAATAGGCCTAACAAATGAATTAAATTTGGGAGCTGAACTGAAGCGAGGAACATTGCCATCATGAAGCATGCCGTAGGAGGAAGAGAGACTTACAAGGCTCGTTTCTCTCTACTGAGGAACACAGCAGAAGGGGGGGGGGGAGGGATTTTCCTGAGAGAGAAGCAATCTCCAAGAGTCACAAATATAAAATGCCATGCTTTTGAAATGGTAACAAACTCTGAAGTCCTCTCAGGCTTCAGGGAAGGATGAAGCCAATCTCACCACCTAGGATTTTGTTTTCACTCAATACCAAAGGGAGGAAAGACACCAAGAAAATAAATATTGAACAACGCTTAAAAGTATTCACACTTCTGATTGCTCCTGTTTCTGATTATTCAGGTTATTTTGTTGTTGTTGTTAAGTTTCTTAAAAACTCATTTGTTTCTACTATGCTCTCCACAATACTTTAAATGATTCACACACATGAGAGTAAATACAAGACATGCTATAACTTTCAAAAGATTAAAAAGTCCATCAACACATACTTTTCTTTATGTTGCAGTCTAAGACATGGTACATCTCTCTACCCACATGCTATATGTGGGAAGAAAAAGAAAAGAAATGTCTTATGTCAAAATATACATGTTTTAAATTAGACATGGTAACACATGCCTATAATCCTAGCACTCACAAGCTGAGTCAGAGGACTATACATTTGAGGCCATCCCAGATACATAACAAACTCTGGAGAAAACAAAAAGAAAAAAAAAATCATTTTTGCATATCATTTCTTACAAAGTATAAGTTTATGGCTAACATTAGTGTTCAGCTTTTTGAAGATAGTGATCATATCTTGCCTTCCTTCATATTACTCAGAACCTGCCTAGTGTGTAGAACCTAACACCTAGTAGGTATTTAATTTAATATGCATTCTTTATTTAATATGCCATTCTTGCTGGAAGTGGCCTACTATCAATAAAGTATAAACAGTTTCAATAGAAAATTTGTATAAATTTTGCTCAAGGTAAACATCAGTAGACGATAGCAATCCTAAGCCTAACTGCATCTAAAGCCACAATCTTCCCAAACTGCACTGCTGGCACATCCATGCAGAAGAGTAACTCAGTTCAATCACTTCCTCAGGCAGCTGGAGAACTGCCTGGAAATGCCATAGTGATGCACCCAGAACTCAATTCCCTGAGCTTAGCTCCCAAACACAGGTGAGGCTGTTTCAATCGATTCAGATGGTTTAGGCACAAAAATCAGAGATGACTCACAGCTATAACCGTGAGGAAGCAGAGAGCTCTTGCACTCACTGCAGACACAGACCTGGAACAATTTATTCATGGATGTCTCAACAATTCCTGTGGTCAGTCTCCGTGCATAAAACTTGCCAACCCACAGAGTCAACAAAAGTTGTGTAAGTCTTCATCCACCATGACAAAACACAAACTCCACGATTAAATTATGCACAGTTCTGTTCTGCTGCTTAAGGCCAGATAGGATGTTGGGGCCTGGAGAGGCATAGTTTCAATATCACAAACTGAAAGTTCAATGATAAGAAATTTTGTATTTTTTATTTCCATAGTTACTGGCAGAGATTCCCAAGAGCCTGGAAACACTGATTCCAGCAATGCCTTTTCCAGACTGGCTATGAAGATGCTTAAAAACAACACATAAATTAAGAGAGGACAAAGCAGACTTAGTTTGATACTCTTGTTTCCTTCTTTAAAATAAACAGTATGACCTGTATGGTTTTACATGGAAATCAGTGGCTTCAGGATCATTGATACAAAGTCTACCAAAAAAACTAAGTTTCAAACTGACCTTATGTTAAACTAATTCGAAAAACACTAATGTTGTCCATTATATCTCAAGTACTAAGTTGAGCACTAAGTTATAATAGTGAACAAAAGCCTTGACTATTTGTAAACTAGCAGAGGAACTGTGGTGTGATTCAGTAGATAAAGCATTTATCTGGTTCTGCATTTAGAGCTCCAACCCTCATAAAGTTACATGCCATGCACATCTGGAACCCCAGCACTGCTCTGGTGCAATGGGAGGCAGGGTCCAAAGAATCACTGGAAATTCAGGGGCCAGCCAGTTCACAATAGTGAACAAGAGACCCTCTCTCAAACAAGGTAGAAGATGGAAAACAACACCTGAGATTCTCCTCTCACCTCCATGGGTACACTCACACTATTGTACACACACAATTGCTTAGGTCTCTACAGTAACATTGTTGCTGGCAATCGGCTGTTGTCGCTAAGTCTACTCTTAAGATCTAATTCTGCAAAAACCTGGAACTAACAGGAAAAGCTAAACTGTACTGCAGACTAAACAGGAAAGAGCCAATTGACTGTAGGCTGTGGGCATGAATGCATTCTTTTATTTAGGAGTTTATTTAGTCAACAGATTGAATCCCTGTTTCAAGTGTATCCTGTTCTGAGCATTGCAATGTGATGAAGGAGAAAACAGACTGAATTTTCCTATCTTTATACTCAACATTTTCTGAACAGAAGCAGAATGCAGACAAGCAAACAAATGAAAAGTTATACTTTCAATGGCACTAAACACCATGAGGACAGATAAGGATAAGGTAATGATGAAATTGGCATCAAAACAGATAGTACGCATACTGAGTCAGCTATACTTCATCAGACACGGGAAACATGGAGGCACTATAAAGTAGCATGTAATTTCCTTTTTAATGAACAGAGTACCAAAAATTGATCTCAGACCAGCAAATCAAAAGAGGGGAAACACACACACTCACACACACACACACACACACACACTCACTCACACACACCACCGCCACCATCATCATCATTATCATCAAAAAGAATAGCAGGAATTATTGATAAAAATAGCTACTCATTGATAACTCTCGACATCGGTGGTCTCAATTCCCTAATAAAAAGACAAAGACTAATAATCCATCCTGCTGCATCCAAGAAATACACTCTAACATCAAGGATGGACATCATCTCAGGGTAAAAGGATGGATAAGAGATTCCAGGCAAATGGTGTAGCCATTTTAACATCTGACAAAACAGACGTCAAACCAAAGCTAATCAAAAGAGAGGAGGAAGGACATTGCAATCCCATCAAAGGAAAAGAGCACGAAGAAAACATCGCAGTTCTTAACATTAATGCACCAAACACAAAGCCATCCTCATTCATAAAAGAAACACTTCCTCAGCTTAAGACACATACTGACCCTCACACACTAGTAGTGAGAGTTCACTATCCCACTCTGACCAATAGACGGGTGATCCAGACAAAAGTGAAACAAGGAAATTCTGGGGCAACAGACATTATAAGTCAAGGGACCTAATATTTATGAAACATATCGCCCAGACATGAAAGAATATGCCCTCTCCTAAGCAAGTCTCAACCGATAAAAGAAAATTGAAGTAACACCCTGCATCCTATCTGACCGCCAGGGATTAAAACTGGATATTAATAGCAACAGAATCAGTGAAAGCTTACAAAACTCACGGAAATTGAACAAGTCACTACTGAATGAAAAATAGGTTAAGACAGAAATTATTAGAGAAATCAAAGACTTTCTAGAATTGAATGAAAATAAATACATGTACATACCAGAACTAAACTTACGGGGCACAATGAAGGTGGTTCTAAGAAGTAAGTTAACAGCACTAAGTGCCTGCATTTAAAAAAAAAAAATACATCTACTGATAATTTCCCACAGCTGACAGCTCTAGAACTAAAAGAAAACTTATACTCAAAATGAATAGACAGCAAGAAAAATCACATTCAGGACTGAAATCAATCAAATTGAAACACACAAACAAACAAAAACACAGAGAATCAGTAAAACAAAGAGTTGTCTTTTTAAAAAGAAATCAGTAAGATGGACAAACTTTTACCCAAATTAACTGAAAGACTGAGAGAGAAGATCCAGATTAACAAGTGAAAAGGTAAACATAATAAAAGGCTCCAAGGAAACCCGGAATTATAAGAATGTACTTTAAAAAGCTGTAGCCCACCATATTGGAAAAATCTTCAAAAATGGATACTTTCCTCAACGCATTCCACTTACCAAAATTAAATCAAGATCAAATAAGCAATGTAAACAAACCTATAACCCCCTAGGGAACTAGAGGCAGAAATTAAAAGTCTCCCAAACCAAAAAAGCTCAGGATCAAATGGTTTTAGAGCAGAATTCTACCAGACTTTCAAAAAAGAATTAATGGAATACTCCTCAAATTATTCAACAAAATAGAAACAGAAGGAACACTGTCTTAATTATTTTTTACCAGGCCACAGTTACTCTTATACCTAAACCACTCACAAAGACCCAAATCCTTTATAAACCTAGATGCAAAACTCTCAGTGAAATTCTTCCAATCCAAATCCAAGAACACATCAAAAAAGTCATCCACCATGATAAAGTTGACTTCATCCCAGAGACCAGGGATGGTTTAATATATGTAAATCTATAAATGTAACCCACCATATAAACAAACAAAAAGGCAAAAAAAAAAATTACATGTCCATGTATTTTTACATTAGATGCAGAAAAGGCCTTTGATAGAATCTAACACCCGTGTTACAAGTACTGGAGAGTTCAGGGATACAAAGGACATACCTCATCATAATAAAGGCAGTTTATAAAGCAAGATCATGGGCAACATCAACTTAAATGGAGAGAAATTCAAAGGAATTCTACTAAAAACAGGAATGAGATAAGGTTGTCTACTTTCTCCATACCTATTCAATTTAATACTTGGAGTCTTAGCCAGAGCAATAAGACAAATGAAGGAGATCAAGGTGTACAAATAGGAAAGAGAGAAGTCAAAGTATCCTTATTTGTAGATGATATGATAGCATACATACATAAGCCTAAAATACCCACAGGAAAACTCTTACAGCTGATAAATATTTTCAACAATGTAGCTGGACATCAAATTAGCCACAAAAATCAGTAGCCTTCCTATATGAAATGAGAAGGAAATCAGGAAACAATACCTTTCAAGATAATCTTAAATAATATAAAATATCTTGTGGGTAACTCTAACCAAGAAAGTGAAAGCTTTATTTGGTAAAAACTTTAAGTCATTAAATACAGAAATTGAAGAAAATATCAGAAGATAGAAAAATCACCCAACAGTAGGATTAAGATAGTAAAAATGGCCACCCTACCTAAAGCTGTATATTCAACGCAACCCTCACCAAATTTCAACACAATTCTTCACAGACATTGAAAGGACAATCTTCATCTTCATACAGAAACACAGTAAACCCAGAATAACTACAAACAATACTAAACAATAAAAGTAATGGTAAAGGTATAACTCTCCTGAATTTAAAGTTGTACCACAAAGCTGTAGTAATAAAAATAGTGTAGTATTGGCATAAAACTGACATGTCTGAAGACCCAGACATAAACTCATAAACCTATGGACTTCTGGGTTTTGGGTTTGTTTGTTTGTTTGTATAACTACACACTGAAAAAAATCAAAAGCAGCACCTTCAACAAATGGTCAAACTGGACAGCTGCATGTAGAAGACAGACCCTGTCTTAGGTGGGGTCACTATTGCTGGGATGAAACACCATGACTGAACGACTTGGGGAGGAAGGGTTTGTTTGGCTTAGACTTCCAGATCACCTCTCATCATCAAAGGAAGTCAGGGCAGAAACTCAAGCAGGGCAGAAACCTCAAAACAGGAGCTTATGAGGAAATCAAAGAAGAATGCTGTTCACTGACTTGCTCCTTACAGCCATCTCAGCTTGCTTTCTTACAGAACCCAGGACCAACAGCCTTGGGATGGCACCATATATAATTGGCTGGGTCCTCCCCTATCAATCAATAATTAAGTAAATGCTTTACAGGCTTGCCTACAACCTGGTCTTGTGTAGGTATTTCCTCAGTTGAGGCTCCCTCCTCTGATGACACTAGCTTGTGTCAAGTTGCCAAAAAACTAGCCAGCACAGGTCCATGCTTATCACCCTGCACAAAGCTCAACTCCAAACGAATCAAAGACTTCAATATAAAACCAGATACATTGAGCCTGATAGAAGAGAAAGTTGGGAATAGTCTTGAATTCATTTGTACAGGAAAAGACTTTCTGAACAGAGCATCATTAGCACAGGCACTAAAATAACAACTGATTAATGGGACCCCATAAAACTGAAAAGGTAAGGCAAAGGGCATCACCATTCAGACAAAACAGAATATGAAAAGATTTTTTTAACCATCTATATATCTGATAAAGAGTTAATATCCAAACGATATAAATAACTAAAAAAAAAAAAATCTAGATATCAAGAAAACTAACAATCCATTTTAAAATGGTCTACATATCTAAAGAGAGAATTTTCAAAAGAGAAAAATCAAATGACTAAGACATTAAGAAATGTTCAACATCCTTAGCCATCACGGAAATGCAAATCAAAACTGCTTTGAGATTTCATCTTACACCTGTCAAAATGGCTAAGAAAAACTGAACAGTGTTATCTCATGCTGGAGAGGATGTAGAGTAAGGGAAACACTCATCCATTGCTCATGGGAGTGCACTTGTACAGCCACTTTGGAAATCAGTGTGGTTCTTCCTCGGGAAGATGATATTCAATCTACCTCAAGATCCAACTGTATCACGCTTTGATACGTACCCAAAAGATCATTTCATCCTACCACAGAGACACTTGCTCAATCATGTTTATTGCTGCTCTATTCATAATAGCCAGAAATTGGAAACTACTAGATGCCCTTTGACAGAAGACTGGATGAAGAAAATGTGGAACACTTACACAATGAAGAATTACTCAACTATTTAAAAAAAACGAAATCATGAAATTCTCAGGTAACTGGATGGGACTAGGAAAATTATAACCCAGATTCAAATAGACAAATATTATGTTATTGGCTTATTTGTGAATATTAGCTATTGGGTGGTAAGTCAATGATAAACAGACTATTAGCTATGCAAGGGACTTGGGGTGGGGGACGCATAGATCTCTTCAGGAAAGGGAACAGAAATGGGATTATGAATGAGAGGGAGATTGGAATGTGAGTTTCAAATGCAGAGAAAGAGGAAAGAAAGGATGAAGAAAGGAGAATGGGAGTAATAACATAAATTAAGAGCTATTTGAGGGGTACTGTGGAAACCTAACACAGTAGAAGCCCATAAAATATATGCATACATGAAGGTGATTATGAAATTCCCAAATAATGGGGAAGGCAAAGCTCCACTTGGCCATCTCTTATTCAATAGAGCTTCCACTACTGGGATCAGATTACATATAATTGAGTTTTTTGGGCAAAGGGGTTCCATGGAAACCCCAAACAATCCAAGCTGTTGCTAAGACTATATGGATTGCCCTCCATAAACCTACAGCAAGTTTCCATTGCTGAAGACAATACCTTACACAGTTTATTGAACATGGAGAAGTCAACCTGGTGTCTACATAGACCTTTCACCCCTACATGCTAGCACCTTGGTATTGGAAGGTACTCTGCATGCCACCAAAGGAGAAATGTAATCACCAACCCAGTCACAAACCCTTTGTTCTAAGATGGTGTTTTGCCTGCAAGATATGTTGGTGCAATGGTGGCACAAAATATATGGGAGTAACCAACCAATAACTGATTTGAATGAAGGACCACTCGACAAGATGGAACCAAGTCCTGCTGATCTAAAAGAGAAAACAAAACAAAAGCCACAGCAGTAAAATGACTCCTAAGGACAATCAGCTACACTCATGGACCGATGCCTTGATCAGCCATCATGGGAGAAACTTGTTCCTACAGCAGATGGGGACAAATGCAGACCCTAAGGCAGACAATAGGCAGAGAAGGAGAGATCTTGCTACACTCAGTCCTAAAAGAGACATCTCCATCAAATCCTTCCCCTCAGGGCTTACAGAACCCTACAGAGGAGGAAGTGGAAAGAAGAGCCAGAGGTCATGGAAGACACCAAGGAAACAAGACCCTCTGAATCAACAAGATGGAGGAACACGCGAACTCACAGGGACTGAGACAGAAGGCACAGTCGCCTGTACAGGGTCTGCACCAGTTGGGGTCCTAGAGCTGAAAGAAATGGACAGATGTCCCATCCCTAACGCAGGAGCTATTGTCAACTGATAACTCTTTACAAATGAAAATTTCGTTTCCTCCAAGGGAGTCTTCCTAGAAGACACCCTGCTCTTGAAGACAGTCTGCATTTCCTGCACTAGGTGGCCAAGAAAAAACAAACTCACCAGCATCACTGGATGGTCCTTGTCTCATAATGTGTCACGGCTCTTCCTTCCTTCTTTATCTTATTTGGGGGGGGGGGGGATTTTTATTTTATTTATATATTGCTCTCTTCCTCTCTTTCCCCTACAGATCCTTTGTGTATATACTATGGTTTCCAGCTTAGTATTTTTATGGGACTCCTGAGTGTTTGACAAGTGGGTCTGTTTCCTGTGCCTTCTCTTGGGCTCTTTCCCTTGTTTGTTTGTTTTGTCCAATTCCAATGTGCTAGTTTTTGTTTTATTACATTAAACTATGTTAATTTTATTATTATCCCATAGGCATCTATTTGCTTCCTAAAGAGAGGCAGAGAAGGGATGGACCCAGCTTGGGGGGGGGGGGATGGGAAGGAGCTAGAAAGAGTTAAGGGAGGAAAACTATAATCATATATATATGAGTACATACATGGGTATATTAAAATGAATTTTCAAAAATCCATTTTCAAGAAAAGGTAGCAAAAATACATAGACATAAGCACAAAGCAGGGAAGCAAATGGAATAAAATGCTGGTATAGTAGTGTGCATTGAGTTCTTTACGGTACTCTTGCAGTATCTT
The DNA here is from genome assembly GCA_033318265.1 of Phyllotis vaccarum. NCBI lineage: Eukaryota > Metazoa > Chordata > Mammalia > Rodentia > Cricetidae > Phyllotis > Phyllotis vaccarum. Next base: position 26,274,230 of record JARWLC010000014.1, read on the forward strand.
ATAATGCTTGGGTTATTTTATATATATTCCACAAAGAGGTCAAAGAAAGAACCTCAGCTGCCCAGGACTCCCTCAAACTCCAGAGATATGTCACAGCTGATATCGTGACACTATCCATCAATTTTTTTGTAGAGAAAATTCAGGGTGTTTTAAGAAATAATTTCCTTCTAAAAAGAAAGATTATGTACCAGACAGTAGCTTTGCACATTTCATTACAGCACTGAGATATTTCCTGACCACGTTCTTCTCCCTGTATCATATAAAGCGTCTAAAAGATTCAGATCACATGGTGCTGTGATGATGTGAGACAGGACCCTATTCCATCATTATGGCATCTCTTCTGTGGACAAAAATGAGCCATAAAGGAGGTGAACAAGAATCTGGTTTTTTTTTTCTTAGACACAAAATTGAGGAGAAGGGAGGAGAGGGGAGGGGAGGGAAGGAGAGGGGAGGGGAGAGATCACTCTCCAAATTTACCTTTGTTTCCACCATGTAAATGAGGAAAAGGGTTCATAGATGAAATCTGCACAAGATCAGATATCCCAGGTTAGAGTATCTGTTAAAGAATACGAGCTGAAACTCAGCTATTCTAAGCGACTTAGTTCCATGAGGATTGGCAAAGAAGTCTTAAGGTTTAGGGTTTCTAAGGCGCCTGCATTTTTCAGTTGTCTGAATTCAGAGAAAAAAATGTAGTATGCCTACTGAGGGCCCAACCACCAGGACAAATCTTGAGGATTCTACAGTTGAAGCTGAGGGAAAGACCAGAGCTCAATGGCAGATTAGGAGAACTGTCAGAAACAGCAAAACCACCACACTGGAAACATTGCCTAAACCAAAGAACAATTGTAAGTTCATATACTTTGAAAGCCAGGGATAGACAGCAGTGAGAGACCTTATGGCCAGAACCATGGAGCCCAGAAGACACCACATCTGAAGACTCTCAGACTGTGCCCTCTGCCTCTACACAAGTGACACTCACCTCCGAGCTCCTTAACTTGATGTTATGTCTGGGGATAAAAGACAATCAAAACAAAAGACGTGTAGTTTGTCAAGTTGGAATGATTTTAAGACATACTGAAATTGTATTTTCCATTTTCCAACAAATAAGTAGAAGCCGCCTGAAAACACAAGCTATAGGCTAAATGTGATGTCTCTTTGCACATTTCATTAGCCAATGATGTGAGCCACAAGGTTACTCAACCTCTCACTCTGCAGCGCTCTGAAAGGCTGATTCTCTGGGGTTGAAGAAAGAACAGCTCCGAACCTGGAGTTCAAAATATGCAAAGCCTACATAACTCTTTGTAGGGTAATCAGTTGTTTTGGTCAGGATTAAACTGGGAAGTCTCAGTTAAATAAATGAGGTAGTGACTACTTTTGAGAACCAAGTTGTTTGATGGAGTCTTAAATTTCTACCCCCAGAGATTAAAAAAAGGAAAAGAAAAAAGTAAAAGGGCTGCTATTATAAGTTTGTTATTATAATTATAATTATTATTGAACAGAGAATCACCTGGAAAATACAATGGATTCAGAATGTTTGTTCCTGAGGGGGGAAAAAACATAATTAAAACTACCACAAGTATCCATTTTCATACATTTAGAACTAAAAGCTATTTTAGTTGTTTAGCTCTGTTGTGTTTGAAAGGGCTTTACTGACAGGTCTGGCTGGCCTGGACCTCTCTTGAGTAGACCAGGCTAACCTGGAACTCATAGAGATATGTCTGCCTCTGTCTCCCGAGTGTTGGGATTAAAGGTGCCCAGCAACATGTCCAGTCCTAGTTACTTAGCTTAAACAAATAAGTAGAAGAAAAATGAAATAAAATAAAAAATCAGGCAGTGGTGGTGCACACTTTTAATCTCAGCGCCTGGGAGGAAGAGGCAGGTGTATCACTTTGAGTTCAAGGCCAGCCTGATCTACAAAGTGAGTTCCAGGACAGCCAGGGCTGTTACACTGAGAAATCCTGTTTTAAAAAAGCAAAAACAAACAACAAAAATTTTGTATCTACAATTTCTTCAAAATGGTTGAAATAAGTCCTAAAATAATTGGAAATTTGCTTGCTAACATACACACACACATACAAATACATCTTAGAAGGAAAAATATAGTAGCGGTAATTCCATAAATCCGTCCTGCTAAAAAACATATTTATATATATATATTTTTTTAAGTCTGTGTCTATTCTTCTTTAAACTGCATCCTCTCTTAAACAGCATTCATACGCTGTTATATTACATCTTGACATATTTGTACTTTATTCCACTGATCAATCATGTAGAGCACATTGTTCATGTTTTTCAACTAATCCTCCCTTTGAAGATACCCAGTAAGTGCATAAGGACCCTGCAGAGTGCTGGGAAATATGATTTGTTGTGAAGTCAGTCATTTGACAGCGTTTCCAGCTTCATTTTAAAAAATGCCCTCTCTCCCAGCAAAACTTTCCACACTCATTAAACCTTATATAACCTCCAGGAACCCTTCAGCCTTGCAGGTGAGAATGGAAACCAGCACGCCCGCTTTCCCAGAAGAGCCCCCTGCTCTTACTTGCCTGTAATAATGTTTTAATATTGAGCTCAATCTTGCTCACAAATTATGAGCCTTTAACCATCACCTCCAGAGGGATACCAGGAAACAAAAGTGTATTACTATTGCATCATCATCCCTTCAGATTTCTCACCTGCTTCTTTCATGCAGGGTCTTTGCAAGAAGCCTCCTTTCTTCCTGAATTCCAGGAACCTGGGAGCTAAGAAATGCTTTGTTGTATGGCAGGCAGCTTCAGATCTGGCATTCATGAAGTAGGGAAAATCAAATGGGACCATCCATTAACAGGTTAGTCGGGGTCATTATGAAACCCCCCTGCCTTTTCAAATGGCCAAGGGGCCTCCATCCTTTCTGGGACTTGGGCCTCTCAGGCTGCACGCTGTTTGCATTCAGTCAACACTTCCATTTTATAGGCCTGTGGAGCCAAAGATTATAAGACTTTTGAACTCCTCTGGGCTGCCTTCCGTCTGGCTACACCCTGTGTTTCTGGAGCCCAAATCCTTCTTAACAACTCTACAAAAACAAGCAATTAAGGCCAGGTCTGCTAATCCATTTCTTTCCTCCTAGAAGTAATTACATATTCAGAACCAGCCAATGGCAGAAGCAGAGAGAACAAACCTAAAGTTTGGAGCTCTGAGCTTTATAAAGAAAACTACAAACACTTGTCAAGGGAGTGACAAGGACCAACACAGGGTCTTTAAGTGAAAAGTGGCCTAGAGTCTTATCGGGGAGGGGGTAATACTCAAATTCAAAATGCAAACGTATTTTTCCAGAGAGTCTTTTTGGGGGGAGTAGGGGTTGAAACAAGGTTTTCCTGTGTAGCCCTGGCTGTCCTGAAACTCAATCTGTATACCAGACTGGCCTGGAACTCAAAAATCCACCTGCCTCTGCCTCTGCCTCTGGAATGCTGGGACTGATGGTATGCTCGAGCCCACCCAGCAGGGAAGCTATTTAATATTTAATATTTAACTCTGGTAACTACTGTCAACTGGCCACCACCATGTGTTTCTACCATATGCATCTGTTCCTCCTCTCTCTCTCTCCCCTCCCTCCTGCTTCTCTGCCTACTTCTTCCTTGAATACACACGATTAATGAACGTTATTTATAATGATGAGATTTTTATTAGCTTAAGAACATGAAGTGAGGCAGTAGCGGCACACACTTTTGATCCCCAGTATCTGGGAGGCAGAAGCAGATGTCCCCTAGTTCAAGGCCAGCCTGGTGTACAGAGAGAGTTCCAGGACAATGCCAGGGTTACACAAAAAAAAATCCTTGTTCAAAACAAACAAAAAGAATGTGATAATCTTTCTGAGTTATTCAATAAAGTGATGAGCCTCACAGGAAGACTTAACTCTGTAAAACTGTGTTTATCTCTAATCTAAATAAGATTAATAATATATAATCTGGAATAAATCCGCAGAGAAAGGAAAGAACTGGGTTTTTTTGTTTGTTTGTTTGTTTTTGTGTTTTGTGGGGGGGGTTTTCCCTTCTGTCAACAATATTTTGCTCTAAAATGTGTCACTGGTGAGCCCTCTAATGCTGTATTTTTTCACTCAGGCCTGTCATTTTTCTCTAATGAGTCTTCATGGACTTATGAATTGTACTCCTCTTGGAACACAAACATTATAAATGGTAATAGGGCTCCCACCATCTCCAGGAGAACAGGGTGTTCACTAATTTACTAATGGGTTACGTTTTCAAAACCTCATTTTTTAGGTATTTGCAATGAGGAATGCATTTTACCATAGAAACTTTGTTATGATTACTCTGTCCAAATAGGTCTGTTTGCTTAAGAGCTCTTCATTCACTCTTGGTCGTGTTTTGCATCTTGACTCATGCTGAGGCCTCCCCCTTGGAATGCCTTTTTCTCTTCCTCTTGCTCATATCCAAGGCCAATGTTCTTCATGACCAGCTCGAAGGCTACCCCCTAAAATTTCCAACAAATGGAGCCTATTAACTGGATCCACTGAGCTCAACACATTCTTTATGGGCCTCTGTAGCAGACTTTTTAAGTTATTTCCCTACAACATTGTCTTACCCTCTCTAACATATGGTAGCAAGCAAAGATTACAACAATACTGAGCCTGTATCAGGATCTATTCCATAAGGATGATTTCACCTATCTGAGTCCAAGTAAGCCGAGCCGAACCAATAGATATTTGAACCTTCTCCCTTTCATAGGCTGGTTCAAGCAAGCTTTCATCATCCAAATCTTAGAACTATGACTGTGCAAAAGCATGTTCTCTTGCCACATTTGAAAACTAGGAACCACGTGGCTTCTGTTGTCATGGCATTTATTTTGTTCTAGGGAAGGAAGTTGACTCAAGGCTGATGTTGACATCCAGAGAAGAAAGTAACCAAAAGATTGATATGGAAACGGAACCAGAGCCCAGTTAGAACTATCAAGCCTTCCCTAACCTTAAACCAGACATCTCCTCACCACTTAAACCAGTTGGAGCTGGTTTTTTCTAACCTTCAATGAAAGCTCTTATTGGTTTCTCTTTACTTTCTCCTATTTTATATAATACATTTTTGTTGTAATGAGGTTTCTTTGGTCCCAAGCGGCCAGAGGTCCAGACCCACAAACCTACAGCCCCAGACCCTTTAGCTGCCTGCCGCTCCTCAGGCCCCCAAAATGACTCAGACGCTTATATTAACTTTATGCTGTTTGGCCTATGGCTCAGGCACATTGCGAGCTAGCTCTTATATCTTAACTCAACCCATTTCTACTGATCTGTCTGCCACGTGGCCCGTGGCTCACCTGTGTTCCTTACATGTTGTTCCTTTGGCTTCTGGCCTGGTCTGTCTGACTCTGCCCTGCTTCTCCTACCTATGCTCTGATTTCTCCTCCTACTTTTTCTATGGTGCCTGTCATGGGCCAAAACAGCTCTTTTAAAAGATTGATACTCACAGCATACAGAAAGGCATTCCCACATCACATTTTGTATAAGTTTTATATTTTCTATTCTATCATATCTAGTGGGATGTATATACTCAAGATGCTTAGCACCCATATCTACACACACATGGGTGTTGTGAGCATGTCTAGTCAACCAAATATTACTGGTTGACTTGAGCTAGCCAATTCAGTATTTCTCAAGCTGTTAAATCATTTCCTGAAGGTTACTATATCTAAAAATGGTTAGCAAGCATCATATTCTTAAAAGAGATAATTATTTCTCTGCTGTGGCAATTCTTAAAGTCTTCAAAATATTGTGCTAATGCTCACTGTAATACAAAGTGAGGTTTAATGTATAAATATTTCTCTAACTGGTTTAATTAGTTATCTCTTTCATGCTGAGCATTTTAAGAAACAGGTGTTAGAACATATTTTAGAAAGTATTTAGGTATGTCAGAATCCCCCTAAACTGTCTCAGAACTCCAACTTGCTGGGATTTGAGAAACAGACCATAGAAAGGGGGTCAAGAACGAAGAGAAACAGGAAAGCAATGGCATCAGTGGTGACAATTTATCTTCAACTTCTGAAGTCAAGAATAGCCCATAGGGCTGGGGATATTGCCAAGCATGCATAGGCAGGCCCTCAACTCAATCCCCAACTCTACCTACTCATAAAAGAAGAAAAAAGAAAGGAAAGTAGAGGGAGGAGAGAATGAAGGGTGGGGGTAAGAAGGGAGGGAGGGAGAGAGGGAGGGAAGGAAAGAAAGAAAGGAAGAAGGAAGGGAAGGAAGGAAGGAAGGAAGGAAGGAAGGAAGGAAGGAAGGAAGGAAGGAAGGAAGGAAGGAAAAAAGGAAGGGAAAAGATCAAGGACTTGTGGTTTATAGACCGCATGCCATTTCAAAGTTTTTCTTCCCGCCCCAGGAACATACATCCTGCCTTACATTCGCTATTTTCTGATGTTTTTCTGTCTCTTACCCCCACCTGTAGGAACAGCCTTTGCCCCCTCGCCAGCTGGAATGTCTGCAGGAAAGCGATTTCACTGGCTCGTTGCTTTATCTGAAAACTGGCCGATCCTTTCAATCTCCAATTCTTGGATATACTGTGCCTGCTTATATCTTGTACACAACTAAACCTTTAAAATGCCACTAGCATTGTGGCGTTGTAGATGAAGAAGAAGGCCAGCACTTGTTAATAGGGCTCAATGATGGGGTGGTCAGGGGACTTTGTGGTTGTAAAAATCCTCACTGAAATGCTCCAGCAGGCCAGCTCCAAGTTCACTGGAGCTCTGACAAGATGCATCCAGAGAGAGGCTGCTCTGTGCAATGAGTGTGGAGTCCATAGAGGAACCTAGGAGAAATGAATGTTTTCTGACTGATCACCAGCCACCAGAAATGCTATAAAGACAAGGTGTCTTGTATTTTTATGGGCTCACATCTATTGAAAGTATAAGAGAAATTTGTTTTGTTTTGTTTTGTTTTTTCTGAAGACACTGACTTAATTACCCCTAACATAGCATTGTTAACCACTAGTCATCCGAGGAAGGAAAAGCAAAGTGAGTTTTCTAGCTTCAGTTCACAAAGACCTATCTCAAGAGAGAAATAGAAAATGCTGTCTCTGATTCTTGACCCCCATTACTTTTACTTATCAGCTTGGCCTTCCTCCCCTTGGGGATGTTACAGCTGCCATTGGAATTTTTAACATCTTGCAGTTGGAGGAACAGGAGAGCTCGCTGAGCCCTCCTCTAAGAATCCATGGCACCAGATCTAAGAATCCAGGGCACCAGTGATAGGTTTCCTTGCCAGCTTCCTCATGGGCAAGAACAGTTTCAGAAACTATGAACCATATACCAAGAACACCATTTAATCCCAGCATTCCAGAGGGAGAGGCAGGCAAATCTTTGGGAGTTCAAGGTCAACCTGGTCTACAGAGCAAGTTCCAGAACAGTCAGGGCTATACAGAGAAAACATTTCACAACCAAAACAAACCGACCAGCAAACAACCCCACCATTTTGTAGCACAAAAGATCTTCCAAATTCCTAAAGCACACACATACGAAATAACTGTTGAAGTGCTTGTACTATGTAACTTAACAAGCAGACCATAAATGTAATGGTTTAAGTAAGCTAGCAAATGTAAACACGAAGTGGCTTGTGGCACCTATGATGCTTAGTTCTTTGGGTCTGGATCAAGTTGACACAGCCATCGAGTTAAGAGGCCTCATTCACATATCCAGTCTCAGCCAGAACAGAACAGTCTCTCTAAACTAACTGAAACAACTTCTGAACCCATAAGCAAGGCAAATACTCCCTCCCCCTTTTCAGTTTCCTGTTATAAATCCTTCTTTACAAGAACATGGACATCGTTTAAAGTAAACTAGATCATGTGACATTTCCTCTAAATTTAGTCTTGTGCTTTATTGTTGTTGATTCGTTGGGGTTCTTGAGTTTTTTGTTCTGTTTTGTTTTGCAATGAGGTCTCACTGTGTAACCTATACTGACCTAAAGTCACCATCTATCTGCCTCAGTCTCCACACCGTTAGGATTACATGCATGAGCCATCACTCGTACCCAGCTCCCTATAGCTTCAGTTAGGCAGAATAATCAACCAAGTGTTCCAACAGAAAAGCCAGTTCTAGATCAGCAACTTGAATACTGGGGCATTTTCTCCTGCCCTCGATACCTTAGAGAAGGAGGGGACTTTTTTGATAACAAAGACAAAACACAAAGGACCTGGGTTCAATTCCCAGCTTCAACTGAAAAACAGTGTATCTGCTGTTAGGGTTTTGAGCATATTTTGGCAAGGTTCACATATACCTAGTTATCTGGTGGAAGGTTTCTATAAGCAGCAGGGGATAGCAGGAGACTCAGAACAGCTGTTTCTGTGTAGAAAAGAGCTTTATTGCCTAAGATTACCAATAACAGAGGATTTATGGTTATAGTGGCAGAGAAAGCAAGAAGAAGGAGAAATGGAAGGGAAGAAAGAAGGAGGAAGCAGAGGAAGAGTAAAAGGGAGCTCCCAAGACAAGATAAAAGAGGTAGAGAAAGAGACGGGCACGTGGAGACCTTGCTTTAAAAGAAGCCTGCATGATGTCAGAGCCTAGGAGAGGGCGTAGCTCAACGTCAGAGTTCAGAGGGCTTGGCTCTTAGAGACCAATATCTGTTGAGTGTATGCTGTGAGTAATTCCAGCATTGGGGAGAGGGGGAGGCAGAGACAAGTAGATACTTCAGGCTTGCGGACCAGCCAGTCAAGAAAAATAAAATAAAATAAAAAGAACAAAGATATTAAGGCGTGTTTGTTTTATTGTTATAAAGGAAGACACTCAACGTCCTGCTTTGGCCTCTGAACACCTGCACAAAGGCACACTCATATGTACACAACACACACACACACACAAAGACAAAGCACACACTTGGTATAAACGTGTCTCAAAACAAACCACCATATTCATTCATTCCTAGTACCTCATGGTGAGGTCAGAGCACAAGCAATGTGTTTCCTTATGAGTTTGTTTAGAATCCACAGAACGGATTGCAGGGCAATGAGAGGCCAGCAATCCCACTCCAAGCCTGAAGATTAAAAGAAAACATTTCTACTTCTTCGCTAAAGCATTATTCAAAGTGCATTTCTAGACTAGTCCTTGAGAATAGAGCAGTGGAAATGGCCGTGGACCACTCACATGCCTACATCCTGTTTTTGCCGTTAAGCAGCTATGTAAGATGAGATGAATCATGTGACTCCTCTGGTTATATGCTTTCGTAACTAAGGTGTCAGACCAAATAACCTCTCTAAAGGTTGGTCTTCTAGAAACTGAAAGACCCCCGGGGGTTAGGGACCCCCGAAACGGACCTTTCTTCGGAAGGAGACCCCATGACCCAAGGAGGACCGAGCCACAGATCAGCTGCAAACAGCACGAGGTTTTATTGAATAACGCAGGACCTGCGGGCTACCGAGCCATTTGGGATGGTTGGCGCGCCCAGCCCTTTGTTTAGGGCCTTTTTATAGGGTTAGGGAAGCAAAATCATGCGTACAGAGGCAAAGGCGAAGTTACAAAGTTTCCATTGGCTGGTTTGAATGAAACCGCCCGTTGAGGGGTGAGGGGTGAGGGCCCCCAGGTTGCCATCCGGCCTGACCAAACAACCTGGTTATCACCCGCCCCCAGGCCTGCTGTTTCTTTTGTTCTTTATCTTCTTTTTGGAATTCTTTCCCTGATCAGGCTGGGCCTGATCCCATAGCTAAGTAACTGCTTCTCCTCCCTTCCCCCCCTCTGCCCTGTTGACATATATTGTGAAAGTTACCTGACTACATTCCCTTGTCTTTATCTCAAGCATCTTACGGAGTTAATCTTTACTGTCTTGTTAATATGTCTTAGGGAGGTTTACTTGCAACGCGCTGCTGTTAACTCTACTTCTTGGGGAGGGGGCCTTACAAAACTAAAGGAAATACCTTCCTCCAGTTTGTGGTAGAGTACATGCCTAGTGAGTTCAAAGCCCTATGTTCAGACCCCAGTATCAAAATCCACAAACATATGCTTCCCGATATCATGCCAAGGACTACTGGGAAGCTGGTCGTAAGAACACTGTGATCAAAAGCATAAACTGTGTTATCAAAAGGGACTATTTTTAGTAACTGACTATGCATACAACCTCAGGTGTCTTAGATGCCCAGAATCTATAAAATGAGAATAGTAGGTACATTAAAATAATAAGATAACCAACAGCTCACGCTTGAAGAGCGCTTCAAAAACAAGTGTCCATACGTTTAAGTAGAATTTAAGCCATGTTCACTAACCCTGTCAACACTTATTGAGTCTTGCTGATAACATCCTGAAATTGCCTGCCTCATAATCACCTAGACCCTGACTCAGTTTGCACACTTATGGGACAAAGAAGAACTTGGACTCCACTTCCCGGAACATTCTAGGTCCTCTCAGTCCTGCTTGAGTCTTTTCCCTTCCATGTCATTAAGACTCCCAACTTCAAGCTTAAAGGAAAGTATAAAGGTTCTGGGTCTCAGCTCAAAGCTAAGTTGGAAAAAAGGGGGGGAGGGTTGTTTGTGTTTTAGACCAACATTGTCTTCCTCCCCAGTTCAAGGAAGAACTCCAGTCCCAGCTCCCCAGGAAAAGAATGCCTTCCAGACATCTGACAGAAAGAAGACACTCAGTTTAAGCAATAATTCTGGTCTTTCCATCTTCATTTACACAGGAACAAATAATGCCAAAAACATCAAGGTATTTTTATTCTTCTGCTAAAACAAACTACGCCTCTTCACAAATGAGACGTAATTGAGATAGCATTGAGGCAAAAAAAGAAGAGATGACTCTACTAGTCTTTAAGGGTCTCCTACATAATCACTAAAGATAATAGCAGGAATAACATAAGCAGTAAAAGTTACTTCTATCTGGGACTCTCATCACCCATTGCCTAAGACTTTCAACTCAAGAAGGAATCACACACACACACACACACACACACACACACACACACACACACAGCCTCCCCCAGGCAGGTCCCAGGCCAAAAGAATAGATGCAGGCCCACATAGCAAAGGAGTAAGTAAGCAGACGTTATGTACGAACTGATGAGCTCTATCAACTATTCCTTCAAGGTAACAAGGCCAGCCAAGTTCAAGCTTGGACTACTCTGAGTTTTGTGTTGAATGATGAGGGCATGGGATAGCCTTCCTCTTCTCCCCTCCCTCATCCCATTCCCTCTCCATCCCCCAGGCCCATCCCACACAACAGACAGCCTCAAGGGTTGAATGCATTTCAGTCTGTGGGGATATGTTTCAACTTTCATAAAAACCAGTCTGAAATATCAGAGGGATCTACCCACAGTCAGTCTAGGAAGATCAGACGGGGGTAACTCACACCTTTAATCCCAGCACAGGGAATATCCCAAGAGTGGTGACCTAAACCCTTAATCCCAGCAAATCTGAGTTTGAGACCAGTTTAATTTACTGAAGGAGATCCAGGCTCCCAGGCAGGTAGTGGTGGTGTGTGCCTTTAATCTTAACCTGAATGTGAAACAATTGGGTGAAGAGGGTATTTAAAGTAGGCATAGAAAGACAGAGGAGGCAGTAGAAGCCAGGAGGAGCAAGGGTGAGGAAGCTGGAAGACAGCTGGGTGAGATTTGACTGTGTTGTTTCCTCTCTTTGATATCTCAGACTGGTTTTTATTAAATTTGAAACATATCCCCACACCAGTCTGATTATCCAATTCTTAACAGTTAGTTGGCCCTTAGCAATTCCACAAGTTTAGCATTATAATCTGTTTGCAGGAAGGGGTTTGGGAGGCTGGAATCAGGCCTGCTGAGTTTAGGCTAGAGTATCTGCATCACTGTCTCTAGACTTCCTGGTGGGGGGAGGGTATGGCCTTACTGAAGACCCCTCTCAAGCTCTCAAGTATTGGGCTGAAGGCAGGAATGCATCTATCTGTTCCTTAGTCTCAGGTCATTAAATAAACAAAATCTTTCTCTTCTGATTTGCTCTAGGGGCAAAGAGGTTCTCCTCCCAGAGACATGTGACCTCCGTGGAAGTTCTCTATACTTTAACTACTTTTGGGTGACACCTCCATTCCCATAACCTTAGCCACAAATCACAAACAAATGTCAGACACTGAGTTTCTTTCTAATGTCTCATTTCTGACATTACTCTTCAGTCTGAAAAAGCAGCTCAAATTTCTCATTTTCTCCAAATTCAGGAAGCTTGTCTTTTCTTGACATTTTATCCCTCACCAAAATAAACCTACTTGTTCTTCTTACTTCATGGAAAAGTATGGATATGTAGATGGAGGCAGGGATTTTTGTCCCAACTGCCCTGTCCCAAACAAACACAAAAAGCTTATATTAATTACAAAATGCATGGCCAATAGCTCAGGCTTGTTACTAATTACCTATTACATTTTTATTAACTTATCTTTATTAATCTATACATTGTCACCTGGCTCATGGCTTTACCTGTTCTCTAGTATCTTATTTGTTGGGTGGCTCCTTGGCATCTCTCTTGATTCTGCCCTTCATCCCAGTCCTTAGTTTGATTTTCCCACCTAACTTTATCCTGCCTTGACATAGGCCAATCAACTTTATTATTAACCAATGAGAGTGATACATATTCACATCATACAGCAGAATTACTATGTAGTGATGATATATATTTAGTAAAACCAGGCTGGAATATCAGAGAACAGATCTACCCACAGTCAAGCCAGGAAGGTGAGAGAGTGGTAACTCATGCCTTTAATCCCATAACTCCAGAGACAGAGATCTTTCTGTATTTCTGTGAGTTCAAGGCCTAACAACCTAACAGCAGTAGGTCATACCTTTAACCCTAACTCTAGGATTATGACGCAGAGTTGAAACTAGAAGTGAAACAACTGGGTGACGAAGATATTTAAGGCAGGCGTAGAATGACAGAATTCTATAGAAATGACGAGGAGCAAGGCTGAGGAAGCTGGAGGATAGCTTTGACCTTGAGAAGACAGCTGGGTGAGAAGTGACTGTGGTGTCTCTTCCCTCTAATATTCCAGCTTTTCCCCAATATCTGGCTCTGAGTTTCCTTTAATAACATCTAGAATTCGTGATACATTACCCCAGCAGATAGTGTGTACATAACACACACACACACACACACACACCTGTATACACACATATATGTAACATCATCTTTAAAACATCACTCTTCTCTCATTTTGCGTAAGAAATTAGTAAATTTTTAAAGCTCATACCCAATGATGCCTCTATTATTGGGCCCTAATTATTTCCTAATTAGAGCTATTAATATGCTCTCTTCTTTAATGATATCCTTGCAAATAGTGCTGACACTGACATGGGCTCCAGTCAACTCTTCCATGATATTATTTTGACACTCATTTTTGGGAGCCCAGTAGTATTGCTCAGCCCTGGACACAAAACAGCTTTCAACATTGCATGCTCTCTTCCCCACCTTCTCCTCCCCTGCTATCTCCCTCTAACACATTGTTGTTTCTTCTTCATCCTCTAGGATCTGGGTTCTGAAACAGCACAGCAGGTCCTGTGATCTATCACACAGCGATCCTCATGCATCTCTGCTTAAAAAAATAAACAAATCCCCACTCAAAACAAGTCCCATTTTCTCAATCAGAATTTCCAAACCTTGTTTGCTGGCAGAGTAAATTGTAACCAAGGTTTCAGGATGTGCCTCAGGCAGTAGGTTTATTTACCTCATTCATTCAGCCCGTTAACATCTGCCACAAAGGCCAGACAAGTTCTCTAAAGAACAGGGTTGACCAGGGTCAGCTGTGTGGGTGTGTAGCTTGTGCTGAGCAGGCTACAGGCATGGCAGACATGGCTCCTCAGTCTGATGTCATCAACCTAAAATTTTTTGCAACTTGGTCTTTTGTTTGGTAAATCCATGGGAATAAGGAGCAAAGGAAGCCCTCACACTCATGCTGTGCATACCTGTTTGGTGTAACCCATGCCTTCCGGTGGGCATTGCTATGTTCTCAGAGCACTGAATTCCTGTATATCTATGTAATTTGGTGTCTAGAGACAGTACTCTTGGAGAAGGCAGACACTTTGCATCTGTGACTAAGTGGGAGTATAGGCTACACCCAGGGACTACCTCTTCCATTCCAAAGAAAAATTGCAGCCGATATAGAACAAAGACAATGGCATGCTTGCTGTTTGCCCTATCACATCCTTTGTTACTCCAAATGCTTCCTTGCTGTAATCAACTGACCCCAAAAATAATGACCTGGGGAAAAAAAATAGATTAAGCTAGTACAAGCAATATCCTCTTCCTTTTAGGTCCCCCTACTTCTTGTCACATAAAAGGTCCAATGTTGGTAGAAGGTTGCATTTCCAGGTGGGGGATAGGGTGCCTTTATGTATTATTTATTTTAATATAGTATTTCCATTGTCCTGGTACAAACAAAATACACACAGGAAATGTATCTACTAATATGTCCTCACTTATATTTGCCTTAAAAACTGGAACTGAACAGTGCAAAAAGGAACAGAAAAATTCACGCTAAGAGTTTTAAATGTGAATGCTTCTTTCCTTAGATATATATACGTGAAAGGACAAATTGAAGCAGGTTGAAGGTTGAGACTGAGAGAGAAAGAAATGTTGAGTAGCTTTTAACTATGCCTTTTCCCCCCTGCTTTTTAAGCAGAAGGCACTGCATTCTATTTTCAAAGTGGGCCATGCAAGTTATGGATCCACCCCTGGTGAGAAATGAAAGAGGTCAGAACTGGGCCATAGCTCAGCAGGATGTAGACATTTGTCTAACTATTCTTTTTGACACCAGCGTCCCACACTCTAACCCCTCCAAAGGAAACTTATCTCACTCTGCCTTAAAGCCAACGTTCTCACTAGGATTGGTCTCTCCAACACCTCCCCAGCTCACCTGCCTTCCCTCCTTCGTGCCTGTGGTCAAGCAACCCTAAAGCACCTAAAGCATTTCCTCTAATCTGGCAGGTACTCTCCCTGCCTGGGGCGGTGCCATTCCTGAGAGCTTTGACCCACCTTCCCACTCACCTTCTCCTCACCCTGTGGGTAGTAAGTAAAGTACTGTATCGCATCAAAGGGCACTGCTCCCCCCACCCCCCACCCCCGCCTCTTAATCTAGAGTACCACCTCTTTGAGAGCTTTATTCACTTACAGACCCATCATAAGTGGTGGGTTTTTGTTTTGTTGGGTGTGGGGGGGGGTGTTTTTTGCTTCCCCGCTTATTCTAGGTCTCCTCCCCTGGATGAAGCTCCATCAAAATATTGTTCTATTTTGTTCACTTCTCTGTACTCAAACTAGGTCAGTACAGATGTTCACAAATGAAGCCAATATATTTTATAAAGTACGAAGTCGTTTAGATTGAGATAAGGAAAGCCTATTTAATATGAGACATAAATCTGAATGAGCTTTCATATGACAAAATTATCTGTAACTGGGATCCACAAATGGTGCCTGATCTCCAAAGTCAGGAAGTACTTTGTTTAAGGAAATCCACCCAAACAGGGCGCCAAGGAACCTGCGGCTGGGAGAGCGGAAGTGGACTCTGCCTTTAATGAGCATGCCATCATGGGCAATAGCCAGGAGCAGCTAAGGCCTCCAGTTTGGCTGCAAAGTGCCCTTCTATCTCACAGGCTTCTTTTGTGTGCGATAAATGAGATCATGAATGTAAACATCTTTTCGCAGTGCTGAAATGTTAAAGAAATCTTTGCACCCGATAATTAAGGAACCAGTGGGCTGAGGTGGAGGTGGGGGAGGGGTGGCAGGGCTCTGGGACCATTAGCTAAGACTGGTATTTACAGAGAAAGCAGTGAAAGACATCACATCACAGCAGATCTCTCACAGGGTGACCCCCATACATCTCCCCTGCGACTTGAATGTCACTGAGCCCAATTAGCATTTAGCCTTTCACATAACATTCAAATTCCTCAACTTCCGAGGGCAGCCGTGGCCATATAAGGGAAGACGGGGCCAGCACAGATGAGAGAAGAAGAATGGAGAGGCAAAAGGTTACAGAGGGAGATGGAAGTCTTTACATTCTTTCACACAAAGGACACAATGCTGTCACAAATTCTGTGATCTGGGGACAGAAGCACCAAAAGAGCATTTGCCAGAAGGCAGGCCATTCCATCCTCCGTTCCAGCACACTTATGTGTGGCGTGTTCCTATTACTACTATTATGGCTAATTTGATTTTACTTGCAGAGAATATTTTTATGTGTTCTGCCTTCTGTTCATTTGTTCAATCTTTTGTGTTCTCTGTCCTTCTCACTATGCACTGTTATAAATACCCAAACCTGCTTTGTGCTCCTAAATGTATCCTGCCCTGACATCCTGCGTATCAGGACTCTTGCCCTCACCAGAATATATTTTTTCAATTCATTTTCATACTAACAATGTGCCTGCAAGGACAGTAAGGCATAGGAAATCAAATTGTTCATGATTTTAAGTCAGGAAACAGAATCATTTTTAAAGGCCCCCTGAGACATTTCTGGTAAGTTTAAGGCTCTGGAAAATTTAAGCAGAACACTTTTAAAATTAAAAAGTAAAATAAAATAATGCTTTGACGTGTACCAACCGAGAGAGGTAGAAAATGCTGTCAAAAGTGGGCAGGCTGACAGCTCCTGACAAGGGAACCCCTGCACTCTATTTTTAAACCAATCTGAGTAATTTAGAAGAGAAGTTACCATGTCTCCCGATAAAGCCTTTGGGGGCGGCTGGAGGATAAGTTTTCAGTGCTGGAAATGGCAGTGCCGCCCACACTGAGAAGGCAGAGCTACAAGGTTCTGTGTTTTAGCAGAACCAAAAAGAAAGAAAGAAAAAGTGTGCATTTCCTGAGAGAAAATGCACAGGAAAATGGAAGCTGCTAAAAAAAGAAAACACACAAGTCCCCTGATCTGAAAACTGTCCTTATCAGTGTCGATTACCAGCAAGAGATGAGCATGACCCGGGGATTCGGTGACTAGCATGGAGAGAAACTGCTCATGACTTAAGGAAGTACTCCTGTTTCAAGTAACTCCCTTGAGAGAGATGGTATAGATGTGAGGGCTGCTATTCGGTGGAATTGAGAAGATAGGCAGGCCAAGAAGGCAGAATGTCTTAGTACAGGGATGGGGGAGCCTCTCACCTTCTGGCTAGATGAAATGGAGTTGATGACCCTTTATCTTGAAAGTTGCCATTAGGATTAAACAAAGTAGGCATCTCTTAACATCGCCATAATGGAAGGCTTGTCCTGGGGGCCATAACACCTGGAAAGGTTATTTAGCATAAGCCACCAAAAAGTGTCTTTTGGAGGGTTGGGATGGGGACAAAGAAATAAATGGGCTCTCTGCCTCTTCCCCCCTTCTGATTAAACTAATAGCTCGTCTTTTCTTGTCACCTGACTTTGACCAATCCACACTCCCTACCCCCAACACCCTCCACAGGCATGAGCTTGAGCACACACACACACACACACACACACACACACACACACACACACACACACACACATGCCCCAGGCTATAGCAAAGCGCACATATAGTACCAGTGACCAGCTCTGGATGACTGACCCTGACACAGGCCCCAAAGGGCAATTATTTGACTGAATAGAGTCTCTTATTAAAAATTAATTTCTGTCAAACCAAATTACATGTGAACACAGCCTCTTTGTGATCACTACTGTGATTTCTGGAAACAAACATAGACCCTACTGTTGCCAAGAGCAAGGCCAGTTTAGGACAGTCTTGAGGCTTGATTGGCAAACAGAGCAACAGGTTCCCTGAGGCTCACAAAGGCATTTGTCCTGTGGAGGACAGACAACTGCCTCTTCTTCAAACTCTTCTTCCTGCCTGCCCTGTACCCACTGCCCAGGGTATGTTCTTAGAGGCTTAAAAGCAAACTTTATAGTGGAGACTGTGTCTTGTCTTCTGAGTGTCTTGTCTCCTGAGAGCTATGCTTGCTCCTATGAAGACAGAAGGACAATGATACCATCGCTTTACTTTCAGGGCAAATAAGAAGATGTATGTGAAGCCCCTGAAATGCAGAGGGTAGACCTTCCAAAGACAAGTATCCTGTCTCCTGCCATCCCCCTGCCTGGGCATCTGTCTTAGCTGAGGTTTCTATTGCTGTGAAGAGACACCATGACCATGACAATTCTTATAAAGGAAAATATTTAACTGGGGCTGCCTTACAGTTCAGAGGTTTAGCCCATTGTTAGCATGGTGGTGTGCAGGCAGGCACAGTACTGAAAAAGTAGCTGAGAGATCTACATCCAAACAGGCATGAAGAGACTGCCACACTGGCCATGGCTGAGCATCTGAGACCTCAAAGCCCACCTTCAAGGACACATATCCTCCAACAAAGCCACCCACTCCAACAAGGCCATAATCCTAATAGTGCCATTCCCAATGTGACAATTATTCAAATGCAAAATTCTATGGGGCTATTACTATTCAAACCATGACAGCATTCTACACTGAAATAGTATCTTCTGAAAAATTGCTCCTCAGTTTAGGTCACTATACTCAGAGTGGCAGGACAATTTAAGGTATTGTTTTCTTGTTCCAAAATATTGAAAGAAACAGCGAACTGAGGTTAAAATACTGCAGATCAAATGTACTGGAGAACAGAAACTATCACATGACCTAGAGGTGTAGCCTCTTGACTATCATAGATCTGGGAACCACCTATGGTCATGGGGCACCAGTATTAGATGTGGTCAAAGGATCACTTTAAGATTGCAAAGCTTCTCTCTCTCTCTCCTTTTCTTGAATGGAGGATAGAAGACTGATCTGATGAATAAAGCCTTGTAGAACCAGTGCAGCCTTCCCAGGAGCTACATGACTCCTTAAACCCTCATGTATCAGTGAGTCTCCCCTCTGGACCCTTTAATAAATGGTAGTCTTTATCAGTTGCCCATTATTATTATCATCATAATCAAATGTACATATCTCACACACATATAATACAATTTTTTTATTTTCCCCTCTCTATTCTATCTTTGACATCTATATCATGAAGATAAAAAGGAAGAGTTACAGGTGGAAAGTCTATTGTGTGCTCCTTCTTCACGTTCTTGATATATCATGAGTATTATTGGCAAGTTTGATCTGGCATTACGTGATCTTTTCAGGGATGGAAAAGACCCTCAGCAGTGTGTGCTATTCTCCTGCCTGAGAAGGCGTGCAAGGCCCAGTGGGAGGCTAACTTAGAGAAGATAACCAGGGGGACTTGTGAACATAATCATATTTATGGAGAAATGTAAACATACCATTGTTAGTGTTGTAAGTGAGGATAGAACTGGATATAGTTGCTCACATCTCTCACCTTAGCACTCAGAAAACTGAGGCAGAAGGATTATTATAAATTTGAGAACATCTTGAACTATATAATGAATTCTCAGCCAGTCTGGGCTACAGAATGACAAGTGTCTCAGAAAAAAAAAAAATACCAAAAAACCTCCATAAAAATTAAAGGGAAAAAAATAGACAATTTAATATTAAACTCATAAATTTAAATATTCCTTTCTCAGCAGTTAATAGACAGACTAATAAAATGTAGTTTAAAAAAATAGGGACAGTTTGTCCCCTCCAAGACTCAGGGATCATAATGGAAGAGATATTTAAAGATCGCAAAGACCAATACTGTCAAAGTGTTTTCCAGACATAGCAGGGTTATTTTGCACATGGACTCACGGTGGCATTGATAAGACTTTCATAACAGCAAGCCAGCCAAAATTCCAGCATGGATGGTAGAGAAGGCTTATAAAGTGCTACCCCTCTCTGAGGATCCATTGACAATTGATGACTGCCAGGGCAGGGTGTCTTGGGGATTCTATTGCGATGAAGTGACATCATGACCACATGGCAACTTTTATAAAGGAAAAATATTTAATTAGGGTGACTTACATTTTCAGAGGTTTAGTCCATTATCATCATGGTGCAACAGGGTCACATGCCAGCAGACATGGAGCTGGAGAAGTGTTGACTTCCAGGCAACAGGAAGTAGTATGAGATATTGGGCAGTATCTTGAGCATCTATGAGATCTCAAAACCTGCCTCTACACTGACACATTTCTTCCAACAAGACCATACCTCCTAATGTGCCACTCTCTTTGGGGGCTACTTTCTTTCAAACCATCATAGAGAGTCCGTTTTCTTCAGATGCAGCCCCGTTGATAGGTCACTCGGTTTCTGGGGATGGTTTTACTCCAGTGTCCATACTGAGAGTACTAAGTGGACTGGGTGGGTTTCAAAGCATACACAAAGTTAGAAAGAAAATTAATGGTGGGGGGGGTATGGCAGGGATTGGAGGAAACGGAGCATGGAATGGATTTGATCAAATACATATTTGTGTATAAAATTCTCAAATAATAAATGTATGGTGTAAATTCCAACAACCACCAAGAATTCATTGATATTTATTTATAGACCATTGTATCCATCTATTACAGAACATATACTTTTTCCATATTCAAAGATCTGGTCATCAAATTATAGCTAAGCCTTCTATTTTAAAGAGTTGAAATTACACAGTGTATATTCATAAACCATTATAAAGACAAATTGGAAATCAATAATTAAATGTATGAAATTTACTTCCAAATATCGGAAATACTACATAGGATCAAGAAAAAAAATCCAAAGAAAATTAGAAGATACATTAAGCTGAATACTAGTGCCAATAGAGGGCTGGAGAGATGGCTCAGTGGTTAAGAGCATTGGTTGCTCTTCCAGAGACCAAGGTTCAATTCCCAACACCCACATGGCAGCTCACCTCAGTCTGTAACTTCAGTTTCAGAGGATCTGGCATGTTCACACAAACATATAGACAGGCAAAACATCAACAAATAAAATAAATTATAAAATAGTAGTCTCAGGTCGATCTCCTGGTCCAGCTGAAGGGAGAGAGAGGAGGATCTATATGAGCAAAGGGATAGGGATTATGAGGATGAGTGCCACAGAAATGACTGGCTAGAGCTCTGGGGAGCTCACTGACTCAAGGACAGCTACTGGAGAACCATCATTAAAGAGACTAAACCCTCCAAAGGTAGATGACTGTTGATTGGCATGGGCAGTATGTGGAGCCTCTTGGAGTAGGATCAGACTATGTTCCTGTGCATGAACTGGCATCTTGGAGCCCATTCCCTACAGAGGAACACCTAACCCAGCCTTATTACTGGGATGAGGGACTTAGACCTACCTCAATTGGATATGCCAGACTGAACTGACCCACCTTGGGACTCCTTACCCTCCTTGGGGAATGGATGGGGGGATGGGTGTGGAAGATGCTGAGGGAGAACTGGAAGGGACTGGGAGGAAGGAAGGGAGGGCAAGTAGGGGTATACATGAAAAAACTTTTATAAAAAAAAAAAATATAGTCTCAGAAGAGTCTATGTTTTGGGTTTCTATTGCTGCAAAGAGTGCCATGGCCTGTGGAGAATGATCCTACGCACTGTAAAACTTTGTCACTTGTACTGGTTTAATAATTGATTGGCCAGAAGGCAGGTAGGAGGTTTAGGCGGGGCTACCAGATGAAGAGAACTCTGGGAAGAGAAAGAACAGAAGCAGACACCATCAAGATGCAAAGATGAGAATGCTTCACTGAGAAAAAGGTACCAAGCCACATGGCTAAACATGGATAAGAATCCTGAGTTAGTTTAAGAGTTAGCAAGCAATAAGCCTGAGCCATAGACCAAACGGTTTACAGTTAATATAAGCCTTTCAGCAATTGTTACGGACTAAATGGCTGCAGGACCGACCAGGTGGGACAGAGAAACTTCTAACTACAATGACTAAAAGCAACTTGTGAAGAAGAGAGTTTATTTTGCTTCTACGCCACCATACAGTGTATCACTGAAGAAAGTGCGGGCAGCCACTTGAGACATGAATCAAAGCAGAAGCCTTAAAAGAGAGGCGTGTATTGGCTTGCTCAGCCTGACATATCCCAGGACCACCTGCCCAGGGCTGGAACCACACACCATGGCCTGGACTTTCCCACATCAATCATCAGTCAAGAAAATGCCCCAGAGACATGTTTACTACTCAACCCTATGGAGGCATTTTATTTTGATCTTACTTTTTTAGATTAGGATTCTGTCTTCCCAGATGACCCTACCTTGTGTCAAAGAAAAGCTAGCCAGCACAGCGTCTATCATACTTCACAGGACAGCGGCCAAGAAGGAAACCTAGAGCTTCGAATGTCAAATGCAGAAAGAGAAAATTTGAAAAGTAAGCACTCGAACGTTTCTACGTCGGAAATTAAAACAAACAAAAAAAACCTGAAATAATAGATAGAAGAATGCTCTAAAGGAGAGTAGAAATCAGAGGAACAGTAAGCAGACAGACTAAGTTAAAATTTAATGTGATAGAAGGGTAAAGGCTCTTAGGTTCTCTTTTCTCCAAATGCCCTGCAATGCTAAGTGCATACAGGATGTCAAATTCCCAAAAACTTTCTCTGGGCCCCTAGGTACCTCCTCAGTCTATTTCGCATTCATTCATTCATTCATTCATTCATTCATTCATTCATTCATTTGCATGTTTTTCCCAGGCCAAGACTTATCCAAGACTTACCTCTATCCCCAGAGCATGAACAGACGTCTATCCATCACCTACCTACTGACTTACAGTAGCAGGCCAGATCCTTTTTCAAAAATTCACTTTACAGTTATGTACTGGGTGTGAAAAGTACGCTGCACCATCTTACATTTGTAATTCATTGATACACACTCTGTTCTTATTTACCTTTGGTTCTACAAATACCTATCAAGCAACTGCTGTATACCGGGCATCCACTCTAAAGACAGGTTCCTTACAGTACTTATAACGTGTCTGTTATCATGCTCTGTTTTGCAGTTGAAAATTCTGAGGCTTAGATAAATGCATCAGAGAGAACCAGCTGAACACAGATTTTTCAACCCATTCCATAGATCAGGGGTTTGTTTATTGGTTGCTTTGGTTGAGATTGTTTCTTCCGAGACAAGCTCTCACCATGAAGCCCTGGCTTGCCTGGAACTCTCTTTGTAGACCAGCCAGGCCTCGAACTCACAGAGTTCTGCCTGCCTTGGTCACCAGAATGTGAAGATACCACTTGATTATTCATTTAATTCAAGGCACAGGCTCCACAAACTTAGAAGAAAATTTCTGCTTATGTCTCACTACTTTTCAGCTTCTCCTTCCCTGAGTTGACTAAACTCTATCAAATTACTAACCCAACCCCAGTTTCTCTTGGAAAACCTGGCTGAGGACTCCTGACCTCTGGATGACCTCTGTCCCACCCCCTTTGGTTAGGACATCTCTAGGCCTGAAATCTCCACATCAGTGAGATTTAGTTTTCCTTTTGCTCCAGGGCTCTTGACAACCTCTCTCTAACACCCACCCACTTGTTTCTCTGGCCTGGCGGTAGAAAGTCCACCTCCTTTCCTGCCAGTCAGGCTGCTGAGGTTGATAGTGATTGATTGACTGATAGTTTTTCTTGTGTTTTGGTCTGTTCACTTCTGTGTATTTGTGGGTTTTTTGTTTTCATTCACTGTGGGATAAGAAGCCGGGCTGCTCTCTCTCTTTCACTTAGACACCATGAGGAATCCCACGGCTTTGGGTCCCATTATGAGCTTTGTTTCTACGTGATTAGGTCTGGCCATTAGGCGAAATCCACTTTTCACCTGGCCTGTCCTTAGGCTCAAGGAAGTGTCGTGAAAAGTCAGAATAAATACAAAATCATCAGCATCACTAAAATCATCAGACGAAATGTTTCAAAGGAAGGAAAAGGAGAAAAAGAAATGTCTGGGCCAGCTAGGTGAAACACCCTCTTCCTCATAGCTCTGGGAGGAGAAGGAGCAAATTCCCTGGAGGAATGACCTGCAATAAAAACTCCCAACTTTGAAACCCAACTGTGAAGATTCAAAGATTATTTCAGGCTAGGGAGATGGCTCTGTAGGTAAGTCACTTGCCCTAAAGCACAGATAATAGAAAAAAAAAAAAAAAAAAGGAAGCATGGCCATGTAAAGATTCTCTAGATTTAATAAACCAAAGATATACTTAACAAATTCTGTGAAGCTTTCAACGTCTCTAATATCTCTCAATGGTCTCCAAATTAAATAAGTCTTCCACGGGGGTGGAGGGCAGCACCTATTCTGTGGATGTGCGATCTGCTCAGAAGTGATGAAATCACTGTCTAGGGGGTAGTTCTGGATGCTTTTCCAGTGACGGGAACTAGAACTGGGCTTCATTTCTTCCATGCCTCAGAGAACACACCATGTGGACCTGCACGTTGAGGGCTGTCAAGCAGGAAGTATTTAGTAAACAGAACTGGTCCTCCATTGATTCGAGTTTACTTTAAGAAGACACTTATCTCTTGTAAAAAGGACTGTTTCCCTTGCCCAGGCATCTCATCTGAAGGCCTGCAAGGGACACTCCCTGAGGACGTGCAGAAGCCTTGGTCAGCAACTCTTGCTTAGAAGCAAACAACAGTTATCTGCATCAGTGTATCATCCCCTTCCTTCAAGAGGATTGGTTCTCAACCATCCTAATTCTGTGACCCTCATGTTGTGGTGACCCCCAACCATAAAATTATTTTTGTTGCTACTTAATAACTGTAATTTTGCTACTATTAAGAATCATAATGCAAATATCTGATATGCAGGATATCAGAGGAGCAACCCACAGGTTGAAAACAGCTGTTCTAGAGCAACTCAAGACTTCATGAAGGTTTGCACAAATGGGTAAGGCCATGGGCCACACACACACAGGAAAGACTACAATGGCTTGTCTAGTCCATGTTTTAAAACATGACTATAATTTCTTCAGTGGCAACTTATGCTTAAAACTACCAAAGTAAGCAGTCTTAATAGAAAGACCTTTAAAAAGGTCATCTTCATGTACACTGGAAGACCAGCCTGGGTTATATGAGATACCGTTACAAGAAAAGAAAAGTGGGAAGGGAAATGGAGAAGAAAAAGAAGGGGGGGGGGGGAGAGAATGTATTTATATTCCTCAGAAATTTGAAGTAGGTTAGAATTTCTTCTTAAAGCAGAAAAATTAAGCAGGCTATTAAATTAGACACATCTGGGTTTAACCCTTAACTCTAACCTTGACCACTTTGGTGATGCTAGGTGAATTAATCCCTTTTCCACTGTGCCACTTGTAAAACAGAGACATGATGGGAGATGTTCTGGAATATTCCACTGGGATTCACAGTTTTTGTATGTCTCTGGAATCCTTCGGTGGACTTGAGTATAGAGTTTCCCAGAAATCTTCAAGTGTCATAAACCTCTTGGCCAAGAGAGCTGTCAGCAGGAAAAATAGTTCCTTATCATCAAGAATAGAAGGAAAAGAAATAACCTAAACAGATGTGGTCACAACATGCTATCTCTTCTCTAAGGGCCAAAGTATCTTTCCTAGAAGTCATTTATTTTTCCCAAACTGCCTTCCCTTCTACTCCACCCATTTTACCTTTCAGCTCCCAAATTCTCTGCTGTCCCTTGAATCGAGTTCATACATGAACATAACGCACATAAGTGAATAAAATCTATCTTTAATCCCAGTACTCAGGAGGCAGAGGCAAGAGGATCTATGTGAGTTCAGGGCTAGCCTGGTTACATACTGACTTCCAAGGTAGTCAGGGCTACATGATGAGATCCTGTCTTTAATAAAATCTTTTGATAATGTTCCTTTTGTCAATTTAATTAGTAGCTGGCCTCCCCAATTGAAACTCAAAGAGCTGTCCTTAGATGTAGAGATAATGTGCATTCATTCTTCAACAAGGTATTGCTCTAAGCACCCAGAGCACAGAAATTCACATAATTCCACATAATAGGTGTTTCTATTGTCTCTACATTGTGATATGGGGACCTGCACAGGGAAGGTTGACCAACTTGTTTGAAGTTAGGCAGCCAGTGATCAAGCTAGGCTTTAAACCTAGCAGTGTAGCTACAGAGTCCTTGCATTCAACACAACAGTAGAGGAATCTGTAAGTCACAAGACTCACAAGCTGGTCTGCTGACAGCATCTGGGTTGGCCACAAAGGAAGAATTCAATAAATGGTAATCCTATGTTTATTATCGGAAAATCATCTGTCTGTGGCTGTTGATGGTTTTTTTTTTTTTTTTTTTTTTTTTTCATCTCTCATCTGGGGTTTAACAGGAAACAAGAAATCCAACTGTTGAATAGTAAAACCAATTAGCGTTTTAATGAACTGGAGATTAAGGGTCAGTGTAAATGATACTGGGATTCCATGGGGGGAAAAAGACAAGGACATGAGAATCAGGGGATTTAAAAAAAACCAAACTGTGTGGAAATGACCCAGTACCACTCAGGGGACATCTCAGTAAAAGAAAAGCTGTTTTATTTCTTGACTTTAATACAACATACAACAGGGGTGACATATGCCACAAACCCCTGTGGACTCAGATTCCACGTTTATTAGCATCCTTCCAGGCACATACCACTCCCCACCAATCATTGTTCTGGAAAGATGAGCAATTGTCATGTCTCTGTGATGGGGAGGAGGCAGCAGCTGAGAACCTGGGCTTTGGAGTAGAGCCACAGTTTCAGAAAAGTTTCCTGGGAGAGGTGGGGGGGGGGGGGGAACGCGTGAACTTTGGCAAGTTATTTCAAGTTGCTGAATTTCTGCTTCCTAGTCTAAAAGATGAATAGGTAACATCGCTATAAAACCTACCACTGGGCTAGAGGGCTAGCTCAGGGTTGGGAGCTTGTACAGACCTGACCCATGTCAGCTGGTTCAGTCACCTGTAACCAGACATTACACATTTTACTATCTACTTTTCGGCCTTGCACTTCGTAGCACATTCTACCCACTACATAAGCACACACATAATTTTCAAAATAAAAAATAATCTCAAAAAGAAAAAAAAAAAAAACCAGTTCATAGCTGGGTGGTGGCAGCACACACCTTTAATCTCAGAGGCAGTGGGATTTCTGGGTTCAAGGCCAGCCTGGTCTACAGAGTGAGTTCCAGGACTACATAGAGAAATTTTGTCTCAAAAAACCTAAAGAAAGAAAAAAGAAAAAAACTACTTCAGAGAATAGTTGAGCCAGCTTAGTGGTAATGGCACAATGTGTATTCTTCAGTAAACAAAGACATTGAATGTAACTCAGTGACAGATAACTTGCCTGCCACACACAACACCATAGTCATGTCCCAAATCACAAAGGCAGCGGTGATGGCAACTGGTTTTGTGATTTATCATCTTGTCTCATGATTTTGCATTTCTCCACACAGTAGACAGAGATGTTATGCTTCTCTAAATTTCCACAATATTTTTCCTGGATCTCTTTTTGTGGAGAGAGCTAACATGATTCTCAGTGGGGTGGCCAGATCACTGAGCTCTTAGCATGGATTTTGTCAATTAATACTGTTAACAACACTATAAGTTCAATAATACTATTATCTTCAATCTTTTTTTATCTTCCCTGAGACAGGGTTTCTCTGTGTAAACCTAGCTATCCTGGAATACACTCTGTAGATCAGGCTGGCTCAAACTCACAGAGATACACTTGCCTCTGCCTTCCATGTGCTGGGAATAAAGGCATGAGCCATCATCTGATGTGAGAATGTCTTTCTGTGTGCTGTGAATATTAATCTTTAAATAAAGGGCTGTTTTGGCCATGGCAGACACCATAGAAGAAGTAAGTGGGGAAATCAGCATAGGTAGGAGGAAGGCAGAGTCAGAGACACAGACAGATCCAGACACCCCAAAAAGAAACATGTTAGAAACACAGGTGAGCCATGGGCCATGTGGCAGGACAGATTAATGAGAATGGGTTGAGTTAAGATGAAGGAGCTAGCTAGCAATGTGCCTAAGCCAAACAGCATGAAATTAATATAAGCGTCTGAGTCATTTTGGGGGGCCTAAGCAGCAGCGGGCGGCTAGGCACTCTGGGATGGCAGAGCTGTAACAATCACCTGGTCTTCTCATTCTTTTAAACATGTAAGAACAAAAACACTTAAGGAGTCTAAAAATAAAGTTACCCTAATGATGTAACTAGCGTTTGAATCTGTAAGACTTCAAAGGTTAGAGCCTGGGCTCTTAATCCTAGTACCACTTATTACTTTACATCTTTCAATACTTATATTTATTTTCCCATCAAGACTAAAGGCCAATATTTCTATAAATCTAGCTTTCTGTGCTTTCCAGAACTTCCCCAAGCACAAATGGGTTGTCTACCTGTCACTGAGTTACTGAAAGTCTATAGTGCAATTCCATTCGTTAGCACCCCATCGATCATTTCTCTGTACTGTTCTAAGTGATTGACATCAGCTGTCTCATTGACTTTCAAGAATCCAGTTATGTTTTCAACACCATATAGACAAGAAAGCCAAAGTTAAGAGAGACTGAGCTACTTGTCCGAGGTCACATGTCACACAAATAGAAACCTATTGCACCGCTATGAATGACCTCATCAGTCTACATAGCAAAGTCCAATCTAAAATAAACAAGGCAACTATATTTCACTGCTAAAATGAATAGAGACCAGTGACAATTCTGATGCTTCCTTACTAAAAAGGCTTGAAGTAACAATCTCATTGGAACTAGAAGAAAAGGATGAGTTTTAAGTGATCACAAAGCTGTATTTTCATAGGAAGCACATACATTTTTAAATCAAGCCCCAGTGCTAGTAGGTTATATAGGTGGATGTTATGAGGAAAATATAAAGGAAAGAATCATGCCTTGCTTGAAAATATGTGAAACTTACGAATTGTGTGAATGTATGTATGTATGCATGATTCGTGCTTACCATTTTCCCAAAGTGACAGAAATAATAATAACCTTCAAATCTATAGGGGCATCCAGAGTTTCTGGCCATTGTATCACTGATCTGAAGAAACTAATGGAGAAGAAAGCCTCACAGAGCTTGTGTGAGGGTGTTGACAGTCACCCACAGTGGCGTCAGCTACACAATAATGGGCTGTGGAAAAGGACCCACCTCATTCTCCAGAGACCAAGGCCTCCGGGTGGAGACGTGATCCAGGAAAAGGAAGATGGCATCATTGCAGGCCATTCCCTGAAGAGGTCCGTCCGATGTATTGTGGCGATCACAAAGGCAAAGCAGCATCAGGAAGGATGTAAAAAACAAAATAGAAAGCAGAGACTTGGAGCACTCACACACACTCACACACACACACACACTCACACACACACACACACACACACACACACACACACACACACAGACGCCAGCGTGCATCTGCTCCAGAAATACCACCAAACCTCAAAAACGTCCCTAATGAAACTGGAGGTTGTCCAGGAAAGGTTGCTTAAGATGATTAGGGAAAGAAAGCAAGGAGACCTCAAAGTGCACCAGCCTAGAAAGACAAAATGTGAGAACTGGCAGGCCTGAGCTCATAAAGTCACGGAGTACAGTGACAGACACACAAACCTGGTAGAATTAAAACCAAGTGCCGGGAGAATAATCTATGTCTCCATGTCCCATGCTAAAGAACAAGAATGAATTATGAGGAAGTCCAACTCTAAGACAGTCCATACATAGCTGTAATCTGTAACTGTGTGAGGTCATAGCTAAGCCATGTATGAGCTTTTCGAAGCTCATGTTCTAAATCATAGTTAGCAAACTCTCTTTCATATGTTTCTTGATATATGGCATACCTGGATAATTCCAAAACTTGAAACTCTTAAAAAAAAAAAAAATCACCCAGGAATCTTTTATAAGAAACAGGGTATAGGTTTTGTTCCCAGTGATTTTGACTCTATAGTTCTGGGACCTGGCAGTTGCTAAGAGAAAATCTTCCACAAATAAGAACTGAGTTTGTGATATGATTAGTTGGACTTTACTCATGCCTCATCCTGAAATCTACCACTGAAACCATAAGCAAGATTCTTTTAGGCCTAGACTAGGTCATTTACCCTGCCTAAGGTAGGGATGAGGTTTATTCCCAGGAAAGAAAGTTAGTGAATCAATTAAATTGGATGACTCACCCTCAGTCACGATGCTTTCTCCATCAAAATTAACATTTCTTTATTTAATATAAAGCAAAAAACAGGCAACAAAAACCTGTGCTTAAGCTGTTTTGATGGCATATACCTAAAATCCCAGCACTCAGAGGCTGTCTTACTGGGCTAGCAGGATCGCTTAGTGGGCAGAGACAGTTGCCTCCCAGTTGCTTCTTCTTCTTCTTTTTTTTTTTTTTTTAACTCTTTGGGAGGCCCACCACCCAATTCCCAAATAAATACACACAGAGGCTTATTCTTTCTCATAGATGTCCAGTCTTAACTTGACTTGTTTCTAGACAGCCTTTTTTTTTTTTTTTTTTTTAATGTATCTCACCTACCTTTTGCCTCTGGGCTTTTACCGTTCTCTATTTCTGCATATATTTTTTTTTCCTTCTTATTCCATATCTGGCTGTGTATCTGGATGGCTGACCCCTTCTTTTCTCTATCCTTGGCCTTCCTCCTCCCAGATTTCTCTTCCTATTTATTCTCTCTGCCTGTCAGCCCCGCCCATCCTTTCTCCTGCCTTGCTATAGGCCGTTCAGCTCTTTATTAGACCATCGGGTGTTTTAGACAGGGAAAGTAACACAGCTTCACAGAGTTAAACAAGTGCAACATAAAATAATGCAACACATCTTTGCATTATTAAACAAATGTTCCACAGCACAAACAAATGTAACACATCTTAAAATAATATTCTATTACAGCCTCCAAGCTTAAAGACTTAAGTACAACCCCCAGGACTCACCCACACAGTAAGAGAGAACCAGTTCCTGCCAGCTGTCCTCTGGCACACACATACACACACACATACACACACACAAAAGCTATGACAATAAGGCACATGTATATACATTTATGCACTGAAATACTTCTTTAATTTTGAAAAGCAATCTAAAAGATATTTGAATGGCGTTACTACTCCACTGTTAGCTGTAGAAAATGGGTGGACATAAAATTACAAGGACTCTGGCAGTAGCTGTTGAAAATGATTTATATTTCACTCAGTGGGTGGCCCATGATTACGTCTCACAGCCCTGCATTCAAATTTGTCCCATGTAAGACATGGCAGGTTGTGTTTGCCAGGAACGACAGCCACACACCCCCACCGCACCTGCTGTCACACAAACCTGATCCTCCGCTATCAAAAGGTGGGTTCTACCGTCCCCTTCTGAACTTGTCTTCAGAAGTGACTCTGGAGCCTAGGTGGTAAGACTTAACAAGGCTCCTGGCTGTGCTCTCAAGGGGATTTTATCCAGGGAACCTAGCCACCCCGACGGGGAAGAAATCTAGGTCATGTGGAAAAGAACCAAAGTTGCAACTTCAGCCCCTGATGAGCTTCTGGCATCAACTGTGAGATAACTGAGTGAGATGTCTTAGAATCGGGTTCTTGGGAACTGAAGGTGAACTTCAGAGAATGTCAGTGAACTTTCAGAGAACCAACCTGCCAGGAGCAAAGACCGTCATCCTTCCTTCCTGGGCCCCACCCAAATGCAGACTTATAAACAAAATAAGTTATTATTGGGGTGTTTTGACATGTAACAATAGCTAACAAAGATATACAGGTCATTCTTGCTATGATCATCTGGGGGGAAGGGAGGTTGTCTATTTTCAAAAGACAAAACAAAACAAAAAAACCTTTCCACACCTTCTTTCTTTGTTCCGTCTTCCTCTTCCCTTCCTTTTTTTCCTTTCTCCCTTTAGTGTGTGTACTAGGAACTGAAACAAACAAACAAAAAATATCAGTGTGGGGCTGGTGAAATAACTCACAAGCATCAGAGCCTGTCTGAGCTCGATCCCCAGAACTCACAAACCAGGAGAGATGGTATGAGTGTCCCATGCTGGAAAGGCAGAGGCAGGAGGATTCCTAATACTTGCTAGCCAGTCACCCTAGCCAAACTCACAAGACATTGAGAGACCTTGTCTCAAAAAAAAAAAAGGAACAGGGTGAACACCTGCATATACATACAAATATATATACACACAACAACTAATACACAAAGTTATACGGACATGGTGTGTGGCTACGCAGGAGTGCTTGTCCAATATGCCAAAGACCCTGGGTTCAACCCTCCAGTACAACTAAAAGTTTTAAACAATGCTTATTTTTTCAGGTGATGCACGCCTTTAATGCCAGCACTCGGGAGGCAGATCTTTAAGTTTGAGACCAGCCTGGTCTATGGAGCAAGTTCCAGGACAGTCAAGATGACATAGATAAACTCTTTCTCAGAAAACCTAGGAAAAAAATGTATTTCTTAATTTTTAAAAATTACTTTAAAAAATTGGATTTTCTCCAAAAGTCAGGAAGGGACAATTTAATTGAAAATGAACAGGAGAGTTTATTGCTGCTGTTGTTAAAATTTCTTGGTATCTTTCAGCATGTCATTATCAAAGAAAGTATGGTGCTTCATTTTCCCTGTGCCTTTGAGATTTCGTCATTTGAAAGCATAGTGATTTGAAGTTTTTCTGTCACATACCTTCTCTACTTTGTCCAGGTAAATTGCTGGGTCATACGTGTAGGCTATTCATCCTTCCCTTAGGTAAACATTAAGATACAGGCTATAAAATGTTCGCATGATTGAAACAAAGCAGGGCATACAAAGAATCTACTTTCGAGGGCCCTATGATTTGGGACATTCGGAGAAAGATACAGGGACACCGGAAGCACGGCCTTGCCTTCAGTCTTTGAGGACTCCAGTCAAAGTCTTTGGCTGCCCTTTATTTTCACCTTGCTTCATCAAAACCAACTCACATCAAGGGCTGAATAAATATTTGTGAATTGTTTGAACTTTGTTCTGTGCCCTTCAATTCTCTTGGGACCTGAAAAGAGGTTTTTAAAGATTCATCTCCCCAAACTGGCCCTACTGAGAGTCGATTGCCAAGTGAGCGTGAGAAGGCAGGGATTGAAAAAGAATGTTTGGAAGTCTTGAAGGATATTTGAGAAACTGCATGTGAGGAACTGCATGTAAATTTACTACCAAAGTAATCCTTGAGAAGCAGTTTAAGGTCTGTGGGCTGGTTTTCTAAGGACTTTTCAAGGATTTTGTCCTACAGCCAGCCACCAAGGGACCTGTTCTGTGTCCCTCCACTGTCCCCCCCTCCATTTCCCAAACTTGTTAATTCCCTGGCTGGTTGCCTCTTGTTCTGCAGACACCCCCCCCCCTTTCTTATATCCTTCCCTCACCCTGACTCCCTCTCACAAATTTCTTACAGAAGACTCAGAGCAAGGAGATGAGCTGCTTACAGAAGTCTCCCTCCCCCAACAGAAGAGTATGAGAAAGGGTCAGGGCTGATCCCTCAGTGCTTGGGAGAGATCCTTAGGAACATCAGTTTTGCAATTTATGTGCCAATCAGCCCAGGGTTGGGCAACTTCTCTCAGGAGAGGAAGGAAAGAAACTTCCAGATGAACTGACCCATCTCTGGCTGCACACAGCTTAGTCTTTCAGGATTTGGCTGTGGCATTCAGGCCATGTAACCTCCGATTCCTCCACTTCCTCCGCTGTAAAACGGAGGTGCCACTTCCTATCCAGCACCACAGGATGTTGTAAATAGGAGCAAATACTGATGACAAGTGCTTTAAAGTAGACAGAGCCTCAAAGGTCAGTGCTGGAAGGTAACAATAGGCAATGAACACAGAGAGAGGGAGAGAGGGGAGGAGAGAGTGAGGGAGGGAAAGGGACAGAGAGAGAACAGAAGATTCCCCCAATAGAGCACTAGATGTGGATTTAAATGTTACTGTATTCTCACTGCCTCAGTTTCCTCTTTGGAAGATAATAATAGTGCCTACCTCACAGAGCCATTCTGAGAAGTAACTGTGGTATTAGCTACAATGTACAGTATGTGGTACCTTGATATGTACAAGTTCACCCAACCTTCTCATTTTATCCTTTAGCAGATCTCACCAATCCAAAATCAGAAGGTTGGAAGTAGGAAAAGATCCTGGAATAAACATTCACTCATTTAGAGACGCGAAAAAACAAACACACACACAAACAAAAAAAAAAAAACCTCAGGGAGGCTGAAAGCCTTGGCCGGGGTCACTCCTTTAGTCAGTGAGAGAAAAGTTTTAAGGCCTTCCAGTTTTAAGGTCCATGCAAAGGTGCCTTTTCATTCCTGTGAAGATGGTTGGTATTTTTATCCCCTAATTCCACTTTTGACCTAAAATCTGCTCACACCATTGTCGGCTGCACGCCCTGAGCTTTCTGCAACCCTGCAGACGACCTGAACCTCCTTTCCCCCAAGAGCTCCCCCCGCCCCCCGCCCCCATCCCAACCCAAGGCCCAGTACTTTCTCCCAGACTGGAGGCTGCTACTAATGGGGACCGAAAGTGAGGTGGCCTGTAGAGCCACAGCTGCTGGCAAAGGTTGCCCTAGTAACGGTGAGGGCTCCATTCAGGAAACAGCCCAACTCTGAGAAGGAAAATGATAGCCTTCACTTGGCTCCTTAGAAGCACAAAGAAGCCGACAGGGTAGCAGGAAGAAAGAGGCACAGGGAGGGGAGGGAGCATGTTGTCAGTTACAACCTCCCACCTTTCAGGGGAGAAACCAGAAAAGCATACAGCCCTTTGGATCTTCTGGCCCATGTGAACCGTAAAAAACACCCTTTTAACATGAACCCTTTTGTGGGAATAGAGGAAGCAGGCACCCCTAGGTTCACCAGCCTTACGAAACAATATGCCAGGAGGGGTGAAACCCCAAACACTGCAACTTTATGGGGACCCTAAACTTCTTGCTGTCTCCTTCGCTCAGCAAAGACCATTTGCTCCTAATTTATTGGAAACTTTTTTTTTCCCTCTCACAGCTTGAGCTGCTTGCTGCAAGCTCCCTCTCCTGAAATCACTCTCAGACACTTGCTGAATGGGCCAGGCTCAATAATGCTCCCTCCACAGGTTCAGCTCACACTGTGACCCTGCATGGCTTCCTGCTATTCATATGTGTTACTTCCCCTTGGTGGTAATGGCTTGTGGCACTTGGCCAGAAAACATTATTAATTTCAGAAGTGGACGGACAAACAACAAACCCGCAGTGAAACAAGAGGAAGTGCCGGGGAGGCCAGCTGTAGGAAGTCAGTGTGCGCAAGTTCTGGGCGGAACGGAGATATCCACGAAGGGGAAATGCACTAAAATTACCCACAGCGCACCCCCCCCCACACACACACAGGGGGAAGAAAGAGAAAAGAAATCGGGGAAAAGGGATAAAAGCGCTCAACTACTTGAGCTGCAGCTAGACAGGAAGCGAGGCTTGCAAATCCCTACTTTGAACGTGCAGTTTAGCGAATGCCAGGAACAAAAACTCCTCAGAACTGGATTAACAGGAGCCAAGATGCACTGCCATCCACTTCTGCTTTCTGGGTTCCTGCTGACTTGGGACACCCAAATAGAAGCCTGACTTGGTTACTTTTCCGCACTTTACTTTCTGTACTTAGTCGCTTAAAAAAAAAAAAAAAAAAAAAAAAAATCACTCCCAGGCAGGTTGACACTACTGTTTATAGAATGAACACCGTTTGCCAGTGACATGTACAATGCTAAATAGCCTGACCGCTGTTTTCCGTCTTGCATGGGTTAAAAGCTCATTTTCCCATTTCAAAATGATAGAGCACAGGGGTGAGATCCCAAAATAGATGTCCTAGCACTTCTGATTCTAATGTGTATGCCTTTTACCTTTGGTGACGTACTTCCATGCTCAGAAAAAAGGTCTTCCCAAAAAGTGACAGAATGCCTAGCCTTTGGCTCTTAAACTTCAAAAGTGTCTGAGGTTCAGTGGGGGTTCTGGCCTACATTCTAAATCAGTTAAGCACATAAGAGACTTAAATTGGGAGAGCAAGATTTCATCCCAAGTGAACATTCAAACCCTTAAAACCATTTACAGGTCCACAAGAAAGCCAACAGACCATCAGAATCTGGAAGGGAACTCATTCTAGCTTATGCTTTCAGAACCAGACAGCCTGGAATAAAAAAATGACTATCTCTATTTCCTTCCTGGCATGCCAAAAGATTACAAAGTGTTGAGGATCCTGCAGGACAGAGGTTAACACGTGGCCGCCCATTATCCTGGCACAGGCTTCTCTTAGCAATCTGTGAACAGGCAAACCTCAAAACAAAAGATATAGTGCGGATTTCATTTTTCCAAGGCAGGATAATATTAAACCTGAACTACTCACAAAGCATTATATGAATGCATGACCCAGTATACCCTGAGGTCTTCTTGAGAAGCAAAATTTCATGAACTGTATTTGAAAAACATTAGTAATAATCTTGCCTGGCCTATCCCTACAAGCTTTATCAGTCCCCACGACTTAAATGTTACTTCGCTAAGCAAACATTTAATAAGAACACATTCAATAGCCAAAATAGTTATTTATTAATAACTTAAGGTTTTACATTCTTATAATAAATTCCAGCTCAAAACTTTACACCACGAACATCATGGAGCCACTTAATTCTCCCTTCTCCACAACCTGATGCATCCCACCTGTCAAATG
This sequence comes from Phyllotis vaccarum, assembly GCA_033318265.1. Taxonomy (NCBI): domain Eukaryota; kingdom Metazoa; phylum Chordata; class Mammalia; order Rodentia; family Cricetidae; genus Phyllotis; species Phyllotis vaccarum. The sequence goes on from JARWLC010000014.1 coordinate 26,310,571, forward strand.
GGGACCCATGCTCACACACACAGACACACTTCCAGTTTCATATAATTTTTTTTTAAAGGAAAGAAACCAACCGTAAGTATTGCATTTGAGGTGACGCTCCCTGAAGAATTTTGTACAGAGGTAATATACTGTTTAGCACAGCTGAAGTTTAAAAAAAAAAAAAAAAAAAAAAAAAGCGAACCCACAATTTTGGTGTCTTTCCAAGATACCCCCTTTGAGACAAGTAAGCCGAATATTTACAAAGGTAAGGCGGAGTCAAAGTATATTAAGGGGAAAAAAAAGTCACAAGGAAGATATAGGAGACTGAAGACTGCATGGTAACAGTCTTAATGTCCATGAAAATCAGAACTGGTACAATAAGGTCAAGCATGCTGCAAATATATCCTTTGGATTACGAAAGAGTTTAATTTTCCTTATGTTTTTAAGAAGTGGCACACCTGCTTTCTCCCCCTTTGGACTTCTTTAAAACCCATCAAAGATAAAAACAAACACAAGCCAAACAAACACTTATCAAGTGATTGAAGATCAAATATTTACAATAATCAAATGAGTATCAGTTTGTTTCTGTGTTCGAAACCCGATACCACAAAAACAGAGCTAAAATCTCTTTGGCTCCACTATACGCAAAGGTGAATCGGTCTTCACTGAAGACAATATGGTTAGTTCCAGATGCAACAGGAAACAGCCATAGGAGGCCCTAAAGAACACATAGCCCTATCCCACTTCTTGGTCCTACCCTCGTGTCTGGATGGATGTCCAGTCCCTGCTTGAGTAGGCTGGGGAGTATGAGAGCAAACCTATTGCCAGGATCTAGACAGCATGTCCTGTCCTTCCAAAAAGAATGAATGGAGCAAATCTCTCCTTCTGTAATAACCAATTTTGCACTTGGCAACCTCGTCTAATACAGACAGCTGGTGATATTTTGACACCTGAGGCCACACACAAAGAAAGCAGCCCGGTCGATGCTGCCCAAGAGAAACTGAAGGAAAGGGTCACTCCCAGCTAGGCAAGTTGGGTGCCTTTCACGTAGACTGCAGGGAATCCACCTGGTAGACATTCTGGTTGGCGGGAGTGGTGAAGTACAGCTGCTGTGCTGGAACACGGTTGTCACAGGGGCTGCTGAGTCCCAGGGTCCTTTCAAAGTCAAGCAGCTGGCCCATGAAGTTGAAGTTAGGAGAGATGTTGGATTTCTTCATCTTGACGATATCATAAGCATCGTTCATGGACAAGTTGAGTTTCTGCATAAGGTACGCAACAGTCACAGTGACGGAGCGGCTGATGCCTGCCAAGCAATGCACCAAGACACCACAGTTTTTGCCTCTGGCTTCATCTGTGAACACAAAACGAAAGGCAAGATCTCACTAGACTGGAAAAATACCAGAGAATGCTCAGCCTAAAATCTGAATTAAGAAGGAACGAGAAAAACAATTGTGTGTGGCAGTTGAGCCTCGAGGGCAACAGAAAATGTGTAACTGAGATAAACTGAACACAATGACATATTTTAGATATTTCCTGTAAAGAGAGCTTTTGTATTACGTTTCTACCAGGAAAAAAAAAAGCCTCCTTAATGTGTACATTCTTTGCCTCAGCATGTGAATACCAGAAACCCTGCAATATGGTTCTGAATGCCTCATATACAGACAAGCAGACTGCAAGGGTCTATTAAATTATTCTCCAACTGTTGTGCAGCTAACAATGGAGGTATTCAGGCATTTTAAAAAGAAAGGGAAGTCACAGGGGACAGCCATTAGGAGGAACAGGATGTCTACATGGCCTGAAAATGAGTTCCTTTGTAATAGGAAATGCACTACAATGCCTGGAGAGTCTCTTCTCTTAGGCTTCAAGTTCACAGTTCTTCCTGCTGAGATCAGGTTACCCAGTCTCGCTGTTAACAGCACACTGCAGTATCATTCAACTGGGTAACATTTAGCATTCAAATTGCTTTCCAACAACTAACTTGAGTGTCCTAATATAACTCCTGGGTCTTTTTAAAGTTATAAATATGTACATTCTTGTCTATAAGTATAAGTAAGCTTCTACTTAGCTCTCTTCTCTCACACTCTGTCTAGAGACACGGAAAAACACAATTGGGAACAGCCTTTAAAAAGTACTATCTAAATGGTTCAAGAAAATGTCTCAAGCAGTCCCCATGATCTGCTATGTCAAAGGGCCCTGTTCCCCTTTAGTAAGAAGGTAAATCAGAATTAAGAACACTCTAGGAACAGTAGAGACCTGCAGGGCAGCTAGATAGGTTGCAGGAAAACAGATTAACATCTTCAACTCTATGAATGACTATAAATTAGTCTCACCTATGAAAGAAATGGCCTCAGGGAAAAACTGGGACAGGTTTTGGCTCCAGTGATCCGAAATAGGGATCTGCTTGTATTTGAACTCCCCAGCATTCTCAAAGAGGTTGGGCAAATTGGGGGTGACATTCAAGATGTACTTGATGCCAAATTCCTCCAACACGTCCAAATTGGTAGAGTCCTTGGCACAGCCCAGGTAAAGGAAGGGCAAAATCTCCACCGGGAAGGAAGGCTGACTGTTGGACAGCGGGCTGCCATCCGAGTCCGTTGCACTATTGGGGTCTCGGTCAAGGTCAGATTCAATATCCGAGGAAGAGTCGGAGCTGATCCGCAGGCCTCCGAGCCCCAACACTGGCAAGGGTGGGGAGCTACTGCTGCACGAGCCGTCTAGATTGGTCTCACAGTGCAGGGAAAACTCGGCCTGGAACTTAGTGAAGCCACCTGCCAGAACAAGAAAAGCAATCCTGTAACCAGAGATGCCATAGTAATTTTCAGTTTGTGAAAACCGCAGCTGGGAGCAGGAAACACTACGGGCAGGCACCCAATGAACCCCCCGCAGTCCTAAGAAACACTTCAATATGCACCTTTAGGAACATAACCGGTTGCCTGCCCCAGGGAACCCTTAATTCACCTGAGCCCGGAAATGAATAAAACTTTTCTTAATATTTAGACCCCCCCAGCCACCTCTTCCGATTCTTAATTTGCAAAGAAAAAGGGGGAAGGTGGAAGTACCTGGTTATATAGAACTCTTGGAGGGGGGGTGTCGGTAGCCAGGGAAGAAAGGCTAGCAGGCCCAGCTCTCCAATGCGGAACGCACGCGGTGGTCCCTACCTCGCCGGAGACTTCCCCAGCCCGCAGCCCTGCACCCGGGATACACGACATACCTTCCAGGTAGAACGCCCGGCAGCCCTCGTCTTTGAGTTTCTTGAGCAGCAGCCCGAGGACCGACTCCCCACCCGTGTTCTCATTCCAATCGCTGCTGTTCTCGTCGTAGAGAACTACGGTGTCGGTGCCGCAGCGCCTGGTAAAGCGGTCCCGGTCCTCGCAGCGCGTGAACAGCGCGCGCACCGGCAGGTTGCCCTTCTGCAGACGCCGCAGCATGATGCCGGGGATGGCCACGTTGATGGCCGATTCGATGTGAGACGACTCGTACAGCTCCTGCGGTCGGCAGTCCATCAGCAGCAGCCGTTCGTTGCCCAGCTCCAGCTGCTCGTTGAGCCACGCCACTGTCTTGCTGATCGCCATTTCCGACGCGAAGGGCACGGGTCTGAGCGTATCTATCATGGGGGTCGAGCTGCAGGAGAAGGCGGGGTGCCTAGCAGACGCCCCTCGAGGCAGGCATAGGCCGAGCACGCTGCGCGAAGCTGCCGCTCCCGGAGCGGAGTTCGATTCTGCCTCGCCTTTTTCCCAAGCCGAGCCTAGCGGTTAGGGAAGGCAACACAGAAGCCAAGCCGGTGGTCCCTTTGCACGGGGCTGCAGGGATCACTCTTGGGAGTCGGCGAATCTTTCTGAATGGAGGTACCCAGTTTTGTTCCTCCTCAGTGAATGAAATCCAATTAATTCGGACTCCGTACCACTGAGAGGAGAAAAAAAGAGAGAAAAAGAAAAGAAAGTCTAGCGCCTGCTAATCCTTCCCTCTGAGGCTGCACCTCAGCACCAACCCGGTTGGATTTAAGGCTCGGTTTGCTCACAGTCCCTAAGACTCGACAAGAGCACACCCCCTGTGCGAGGGAGCTCCTCAATGGATACAAACAGCCAGCGTCTCAATGGATACATTCTCTCGGCCAGCCAATGAGCGCGCTGCGGAAGGGGCTGTTGCCGTGGGGACGGGCCGGCTGGAACAGGTTGTGTTGATGAATTGTTAATGAGTTTGTCATTCACAAAAACGGAAAGGAATTTCCGCTCCGGATAAGCCCCAGTGCAAACAAGCTGCAACTGCGGGCTCGGCGGGAGGAAGGAGAAAGGAGGAGGCGGCGGTGGAGGAGGAGCAGGGCACATAAACCAGGGCACTTCAGTTGTCTCGTGTTTCCTTCTGTTGAGAGTTCACACTTCGCGTCGAACTCTTGCGCACCAGTGGTACAATTAGCAAGCACAAAAGCCCTTTTTCGCGACGCTTTGCGCTCTCAAGCTAGCTTTAATAAAACTTGGCTTCCCCCCCCTCCCTTTTTAGTTCCCTCAAACTCTAGACCCGCCGTAGCCCCCCTCCTCCTTTAGGTCGTGTGTGGCATTTGTTTGGCTCTTTTAAAAGTCTAGTTCTGTTTTGTTCTGATGTTCTTTTAACCGAGGCTGTGTTGGGGCTGGTGAACAGCCTGGGCTTTAGTGACCCGACGAAGTGTTAAATGCTAATCCAACATCTTTCGAAACAAACTAGGGTTTTGTTGAGACATTTTAAAGCAACTAAGCAAACAAGGGTTTGGTTGTCCAGAAAACCAGAAGCTCCACGGCCCCAGGTTTTCTCAACTCCTGTTGGGAGGGGGAGGCAGGAAAAACCTGGTCGCCTAACCCTACACTTTTCTTTTGCTCTGGTGGCGTGGGGCATTCTAAGCCATTGTTCAGGATATTTTGCTCCCCACCACCGGTCACCCGCCGAGCCCGAGAGTCGAGTTCCTTTAATGATTTAGGGCCGGGAGCAGGAGTCAGCCTCCTAAGAGAAACCGGTCTGGCAAGGCTGCCTAGGTTAGGTGCCTGGGACACCTGGTCTCACGAACGACCCCCGCAACCCGGGAGCCACTGCAGAGTCCTCCCGCAAGACCTGCAGACTGCGGAAACGCAAGCGAAGGCGACGACTGGCTACTGTGGACACCGAGGCCGGTCCCCTATCCCACCTAGGCTCCTGAAATGCAAGCCCTAGACCCGCACAGAGCACTCTAGCAGCTCCAAACGCGCTTGCGCGCTGCGCTTCGGTCCACAGCCCCGCTGCACGGGGGGAGGGGGACAGCCCGACGACCCTGAGATCACCTACAGGACCAGCGCGGAACTGTCACCTCGGGAAGAGAAATAGTGCGGGTGGAGATCCTGAGGAGTCCGTTTCCCGAGCCCTTGGTTCCCAAGTTAGGGTGGGGACTTTCAAGGACAGCCTCCACTACCCGTACCACCCGCAGGCAACTTAGGACGGAGGCTGCGCGGCTCCGGAGCCGGATGGAGGCGTGGCCGGTGGGGGCCGCGACAGCGACCTGAGCGCATTCCCGGCGCGCACAGCTCTATTGTTATATAAAAGTGCCGTGGCGCCCCTCCCGGACGGAAAGCCACCTGTGTGCGGCGGCGGCGGCGGCGGCGGCGGGTCCTGCGGAAGGCGCGGGTCCCAATCCGGTCTGCCCTCCCGGCCCCAAGGAAAGGAACCGCTCATTGTCCGGCCGCGGTTGGGAGGCGGAAGCGCGGGCTGCGGCCCCTTCCCGAATCCGGGGCGCTGAGGGCGCCTAAGGTCAACGGGGTCTCCCCAGCCCGGCGCCGCGCATCTCCGTCCTACCTCCTGTCACCCGCAAAGCAATTTGCATTTTGAATCACCCTCCTCCTCCTCCGGGGTTTGGGAAATGTGGGCTAGACAGGGCGACTTCGAGGTCCAAGTTGCCAATTTTGGGGCTCTCCCGCATGCAGGCGCCCCAGGAGGAGCGTTTTGATGAAAATGAGGAGTTACCTCCATCCTCTCTCTGCGCCTTTTTTGGGCTGCACTGGGAACAAAACCCCCATAGTTTACTGGATAGCTTCCAGTTCCCGCTGGGGTAGGCCTGCGCAGCTGCTGACGCCCCCGGATCCTTACCCATCTGTTACAGGCTTCCCCACCCCGAGACGTTTCAGCCTGTGGGACCAAAGGCTAGGAAGAGGAGAGTAGGGTGCTCTGCCATGGAACATGAAGGGAGAGTCTCAACCCCTAAACAAAAGAAGGAAGGAGGTTGAGTTTCTTTTTACCGAATGTTAAAGTGAAGCCACCCGAGATTAGGGAGGGTGCTCATAACGTCTTGGCTCGCGTGGAGAGCGAAGCATTTTTATCTGTGTTCCTGAATTTAAATTATCTCCCACTTCCTCCAAAGAATTAGACCTTTTCAACCTAACTGCGTTCTTGTCATCCTTGTATTGTCGTAGGGTCGCTGTAATATTAAATGGACACAATGGAATGGGTGGTCGTGGTGCGCTGTTAGTTGATATGTTTATATGTTCTGAACTAACCTACAAATTGAGCTCTTTAGGGTTTTCGTTTTATTTTTTTTGGAAGGGGGTTATATTTCCTGACCCAAACACTCCCTTGGTAGCCTGCCGAATTTCACTTGCAACCAACCCCTCAAGAGGACTGACCAAACCAGTTTAATTCACTCCAGTTTAATAAAACAGGAGATGTCCTAGCCAAGGCTCAAATAACACCTTAGGGATGTTAGCTGGGTGGATCCAGATCATGTCTAACTTCCTGCAGATTCATTTTTAAAATTTGCTTCCTTACACCAAATCAAGACAGGTGAATTAGTGTCTATGGCACAGTACTTTAGGGCGGGCACAGCCTTATTTCTGTCCACCTGAGTAATTTGGGACGACAGTCTTCAGAAAACTTAGCGCAAATTACATAACGGAGATTAAAGAACTGGCCTGAAGCTATAGGATAACAAAGACTGTGCTCCAGACCTGAGGTCAGACCCAAGGTGACCAGGTCCAAAGATCATTAAGCTTTCAGTTCCTGCTAAAATGCACAAAATTTTAAGTTGCTTAGTTGTATATTTTGGATTTTGGCCAAACATCTTGTTGCACTCACTCCACATATGCCAAGGTAGGCCAAAGCTATCTCTTTGCCTTACACATGGGGTGGTTTTCTTCAATAATTAACCTACATTCTTCTTCTTTGGGGTATATATCATAGATTTTAACTGTCAGCATTACAGTTGCTTATCTAAATAGCATGGACCTGGGTTCAGATCTCACTTCTTTATCACACACCAAAATTGTGGGGGCACTACTTAGGGTCTGCTGAACTCTTATGGACCTCACTTCATTTCTTCACTCACTCCAGTGACTAGGTAAAGTGCTTTTCTTACAACTATGAGGTCCTGAGTTTAATCCTAGGACCCATGTTTGTTAGTTTGTTTTTCAAGATGGGGTTTCTCTATGTAGTCCTTGCTGTCTGGGCCTCTCTCTGTAAATCAGGCTGGCCTCAAACTCAGAGAGATCTGTCTGCCTATGCCTTCTGGGTGCTGAACTGAAAGAGTGTTCCGTCACCACCCAGGCAAGGACACATGTTTTAAAAAATTAAAATAAAAAAAATAAACCAACACTTGTAATACTAGCACTAGGGAGGTAGAAATAGGCAGATCAATGGAGCTCACTAGTCAGCCAGCCCAGCCTACTAGGCGAGTTCTAGGCCAATGAGAGATCATGTCTCCAAAGGCAAGGTGAGGAGTAGTCCTGAAGAATAAAATCGGAGGTTGTCATCTGGCTTACCTGCGCAGGTAACCTGCACCCCACATACACAAATATAAAATAAAAATATATAAATAAATATATTTAAAATTAGTAATAGCCTACTTTCCTTGAGCTTCCTTCTCGTAAGAACAGAAATAAAATAATTATGTACTACGTTGGAAAGTAGAGGTGCTATACAGAAAGCTAAGTAAGGAAGAAAGTGTAGAAATGTATGGATATACATGTATATTTGCTTAAAGGACCGTTGGAATGTGTGTATTTACTCAAAGGACTGTAGATATAGAGGGTTACTCTAAGTGTGACTTTTTTTTACCTTGTGTTACATGAGATTGCTTGGAAAGTACTCCCTGGTCCCTTTTAAATTATTTATTTTGTGAGAGTCTTGCTGAGTTATACAGGCAGGCCTTAAACTCATTCTATAGCTTATTCAGGCCTCGCTTGAACTTCTAAATCGCTTCCTCCGCCTTCAGAGATCGAAATTACAGACGTGCTACCCTAGGCCTAGTAAATATGATGTTTCTTTTAAATCACTCCTTTATTCCTGAATAAGAAACCTGCCACTGCATGTGACCCTTTGTGTGCCCAGGTCCTTTTGACCATTTAGGCTCCCAGGAAAAGCTCTCTCCCATGATAAGGAAGGACTCTAGCCAAGAGAAGGCTTCTTTGATAATGATGTCTTCCATCCCTTTCCAACATATCACTCATGTGTAGGAGGCTATATATCTATGTATTAGAGTGCTGAGCATTGAAACCAGGGCCTCAAATGTGTTATGTTAGTATTCTTTCACTGAATCACATCCCCCAACCACAGGAGACCATTTTAAAAAACAGAAAAAAAAAGGCAAAAAGTCATCTCAGACTCACTCTGCTAAGCACAGAGATGCACTGTGATAGTTAACATAAATTGTTAACACAACTGAAAATCCTCTGGGAAGAGTCTCAATGAGAGATTGTCTAAATTGGATTGATCTTTGAGGGGATCAGTGCAAGCAGAGGTTTCTGTCCTGACAGCAACTCCAAAATACCCAGCATCTGCTTTCCAAATTATCACACAGAGGCTTATATTAATTATAAATGTTTGGCCTGTAGCTCAGGCTAATTATTAACTAGCTCTTACTCTTAAATTAACCCATATCTATGTTCAGCCAGATAGCTTGGTACCTTTTCTCAGTGTGGCATTCTCATCTTGCTTCCTCTGTGTCTGGCTGGCGACTTCTTAGTCCTCCTTCCAATGCTTCTTAGCTTGGTCAAACCTCCTGGATTTCCTCCCTAGGCACTGGCCAATCGGGGTCCCATTAAAACCAATGAGAGTAACAAAAACGTTTACAGTATACAAGAGAATTATTCCATAGCAGATTGTCTTAATTAAGTTTAATTGATGTGGGAAGACCCAACCACCTGTGGGTAGCACCATTCTCTAGGCAGAGGGTCCTGAAGTCCATGCATGGAAAAACTGAGCTGAGTGTAAGTGAATATGTCTGCCCTTGTTCCTCTCTTCTGTTGCCTGTGAGTGGCATGAGGCTTGCTGTTTGAAATTTCTGTCATGCCAACCCCCAAAGTAATGCTCTGTATCTGGAGCTGTAAGCAGAAATAAGCCCCTCTCTCCCCTAATTTGCTTTTTGTCAGGATCTTTTTATCACAGCAACAGGAACAAAGCTAGGCCACCTCTGATCCTCGTTTGAGAGGGGACACACACTAAGCAACCGCTGCTGGATTTCTCTAGGTGCTTTACCGTGGAAAACTTAAAAAGTTGTTAGTGCAACATTTGTTACAAATTTTCTTTAGGCCTTTAGAGAAACAGTGTAGCTTTGCAGGAATTTTCCTGAGTTAAGGAGCCTTGAGCTGTCTAGGACCCAAATGAGTTAGTATGACCTTTACACATCATGTGAAAATAGCTAAGCCAATTTTCAACCAACAGGAAGAGGATGTTTTGGAAGCACTGACTTAAAATACAGGCAGGTAATATATTCACAATTTACTGTTAGATGTCCCAGGGGGAACAACAGCTTTTAGAACAGCTAAACCTCAAGATGTTTATTTTATTTTAACTCTTTGAAGAGCACAGTTTGAAATCATCTGATTTAAAATAAAGGTATATGAGAATGCATGAAATTCATCATGTGGTCTCTCCTGACAGGACCCTGAAAAGACAGCAAGCTATGCTTGAACAGCAGAAACAGGAACCCAAGAGGCCTAAAGGTTCGACAACAGGATGCACTGATCATATGCATGATTGGCTGTGCACAATATTAGAGCTCCAAGTTGCCCGTGTCCACTACTACTAGGGCAACCCATCTGAACTAATTATGGGTCTTGGTTTACAGTCAGTGCATGCCTCACAATGATCTTCATGGAACTGGACCCTATAGTGCAGTTTAATGACTTTCTGGAAGGAGGTGGCAAGGCCAGTTTCTTATCCATAGCATATAAAGAGAGGATGGGTGCCAGAAACCACCTATAAAGAGGATGGTGCCTTCTCACCTTGCCAAAAGGATGTTACTGGAGGAAAAAACAAACTACCATGTGGTGATGTGGTGAGCAGTAAGCAAAAAGCCAGCATCTGCTTTTCTACATTTCTGTTTCCCATCACCTGACACAACGCCAGTTGATTTACCTCCCAAATTCCTCAAAGACCTTATCTAGAAGATGTTTGTGAAGCTGGCAGTCTCTGGCAAGTGAATCCCTTTAAAGATAATGCTAATTTCAGAAGATAGTTTTGTTCTATTCCTTCCATTAGGAAAACACCCAAATCTTTCCTTTTACAATTTATTTCACCAGGTAGGGTACATAGAAGTATTTGGTTAAACAGTCACCAGGAAGCTGGCGTTTCTGCTAGCTCATTTGCCCTCTTTTTGCAAAGATGTGGCCACCCCCTCCAATTGTTTCCAAAAGCCCCTGCCATCTATAGATGTATTCCTCCTTCTAGACTTTCCCAGCATGCACCCCGTGTGCAGAATCCGGGGGATTAGGTTGAGTGTTTGCCCCTTCCTTCCTTTATAGGCCTTATGACTAACCTTCCACCTATGTTGCTTTAATGACAGGGTGTGAACTACATACATACTGTCACAGTGGCAGAGAATCTACCACGTACCATTTCACATACCACCCCCTCATTTCCCTTCAGCAATCAGTGGACATGACTGTATTCAAGCTTTAACTTGGCTTCTCACATTTAACTCAGAGCCATCCCACACACACAAATATGCAGGTAAGACCCCCAGATTTCAGTCTAAGCAGTGTTGCTTCCAGCCATCCGGTGGCTTCATTATAGCCAGAGTCTTGCTACATCATAGTGACAGTTTATTTGTACCCAGATTTGTACATATTAAATCTACTATAACAAGACCACTTGTTATGACTTAACAGGTAAGGGCAGTTAAGACTACCAGAGCTCGATCCCAGGGGTTACAAAGAAAGAACTGAGCCCAACAAGGTGTCCTCTGACCTCTACATGTGGGCTATGGCACATGCATCCCAACTCTCTGGTAAAATAGTAAACGTAAACAAACAAACAAAAAAATGATCTGTCATGATAACCCTGCAAAGCAGGTATACCATAACTTAAGTTTTACAGCTGCAAAGCTGGAGTTTAAATGTCAGGACCCAGTTCACTCCCCAGTCCCTTTGAAGCTTTGTCAGTTTGCACTCCACCCAGCTAAGTAACAGTGGTACTAGAGCGAGACATAAGCAGCATCTTGTGAATTATGCAGTACGATGGCAGTGCCTACGGAATTAGTTAAACATTATCTTTCTGGTCAAGACTGGGAGTTTGGAGTCAGACCAGCCTAGAGTTTAGTCCTGGTTCAGCTACTTTGTGGCATGTGACTCTGATGGAAATCACTACATCTCCTTATAGCTCCCATCCTCCACCTGTAAAATAAGAGTTCTGTTCTACTGTGGTCATTGAGTTATGTTTGCAAAGGGGTAGGAATCCTAAAATAAGAATAATTCATTGCTGCTACCTGTTTTCACTGATCTCTCTCTCTCTCTCTCTCTCTCTCTCTCTCTCTCTCTCTGTCTCTCTCTCTCTGTCTCTCTGTCTCTGTCTCTGTCTCTGTCTCTGTCTCTCTCTCTCTCTCTCTCTCTCTCTCTCACACACACACACACACACACACACACACACATACACACATATCTCTGAAATTGCTTTTTAGCCCTGCCCAAAGATTCATATGATAAAAAACAGGGTAGTTCCAGTTTAACTCTCAGGGGTAGGGAAAAACCTAATAATTTAAAATTTGAGAGGAAAATAAAACTTAAGAAGGACTGGCAAAAAACGGTGCAGCAGGTTAAAAAATAAAAAATAAAAAAAAATAAAAAGCCACTTGCCATGCAAGCCTGGTGACCTGAGTTGAACCTTGAGACCCCTGTAAAGATGAAAGAAGAGGACCACAGGGTCACCTTCTCATCTGTACCTGGGCTATAGCATGCACAACCTCTGTAATAATGGTAATGCTGATGGCTGGATTCCTCTTTCCCATTCCATTCTGTCACTGAAGCAAACAGTCCCAATGCAAATCTTTGGTTTTTCTTTTGAGATAGGATCTCAGTGGGAAGCTCTGGCTGGCCTGGAACTAGCTAGGTATATCAGGGTGGCCTACCCCCACAAAGATCCACCCTGACTCTGCATCTGGAGTACTGAGACGAAAGGTATGGCCTGCCAGGGATTTGTGTGACGTGACCTCTGAGTAAACCAGGAGGGTGCAAGTTCAGATTGCATCCAGAGGTATTCCAGAACATACCTGCTGAAGTAACAGGTTTTTTTCTGTCCTCCAGCACTGTTCACTTAGTTGTGCTTGCTGCTATGGACAGCACGTTCATTCTATCAGAGAGGGATTGAAAATCTACTGGGTGAGCCATGGTCCCATCATCTCTAGGTACAATGAGAGTTTGCATCCTTGATGGGAGCACACACCGATATTGAGTTGGGCATGGGAGGACTCTCATTCTCTGGGAGATTTCCGTTTTCCCTTAATTCCCTGAGGGGGGTTGTCAGATGAGAGGGGATGGCTGAGAGCTGGGTGTGAAAGGTTCCCACGTGTGACTGGATGAAAACTTCCATTTCTGGGTGAGAAGGACAGGGCTACAGTGGAGGTTCACAGCTAGCTCTGAGTGAACAATTCACCTGCTCACACAGTTGCTATGGCAACGTTTACATGCATGTGACTACAGGATTGTTTTTATTAAATGTCTGGCAAGCATCAAACTTTTTTTCTAACCTTTCAGGTTCTTTTAAACCCACCAAAAGCTTTAGGTTCTTACCCATACATCCAAAATTGAAAGTGCATGCTGGGTTGTACCTACTCAAGTTTTCCAAAGAATGGTGCTGTATGATGTCATTTCTCTATCCTTTTCTTATGATGTCTGTTTGAGAATTTACTCTTCGTTTGTTTGTTTGAGACAGGGTTTCTCTGTGTAGCCCTGCTTGTCCTGAAACTCATTATATAGACCTCGAACTCAGAGATCCACCTGATTCTGCCTCCCCAGTGCTGGGATTAAAGGCATGTGTCACCACTGCCCACTGAGAATTTATATTTTATGTAAATCAATATAACCACTGTAATATATATGGCTGTGACATTCTTCAACATGAATCATTTTAGTGACCAGAGAATTTCTTTTTATTTAGCATAAAAGATATCAGATGAACTCTCTCCTTCTCTGTGTGTGTTCCTGTGCATTTAACTTACTGCCTTCCACATGTCAAAGTAAGTGCTGGCCCAGCCATTTGTTTGGAGACCGGGTCTCACTCACTTGCCCTGGCAAACCTTTTAGTTGCAATCCTCCTGCCTCACCTCCCTGAGTATCTGGGACAAAGAGCTTCTGAGACCAGATCCAGCTGAAGTTGATGGGCTTACAATATTATTGTTAGAGGAGTTGTGACCGAAGGATTTTAAATGACCAAGATATAAGATTCAAGCAAGTTACCTGCAAGCATCACCACGTGGTCCCCAGTCGCGGTATCTAGGATCTGTATCCCTGAGGCCAAGATTCCTACTGCTTTTGCTTGAATGTGAGAGCTTTGGTGCCGCTGGTGTTGAGAGTATTAAGAAAAAGGGGAAAGAGTGTGGGGATATTTTCAAATATACAAACAACAAATCGGTGAGTAAATCAATTTTTTTAAAAAGAGGGAATTTATTTAAAGCGATGGAGAGTGCTTGGTCCTTCTGTGATCTTTTGCTAGATGATTTGGTATGGGAATTCAATAAAAGCTTGAGAAGTTTTGGAGATATCAGAGGGACTCTACCCACAGCCTATGTGGGGATTTAATAAAAGCTCCAGAAGTTCCAGAGCTCTAATGGCATCAGTCTAGGAGAATCAGAGAGTGGTGATTCAAACCTTTAATCCTGCACAGGGAGTATCCTGGGAGTGGTGACCCAGGCCCTTAATCCCAACTAAGTTTGAGTCAGGTCTTTTAGATTATAGAAGGAATTCCAGGCTCCCAAGCAGGCAGTGGTGGGGCCACGCCTTAATTTACCAAAAGGGTATTTAAGAGAGGATAGAAACACAGGAGGGGAAGCCAAGCCAAGGGAAGTGAGGCTGAGGTAGCTGGAAGACAGCTGGGTAAGATCTGACTGTGGTGTTTATTCTCTCTAATATCTCTGACTTCCTCAGAGTTCTATCCCGGAGTCTCATTTATTCGTGCAACAATTTGGTATTACAATCAGTGAAGAAAAAGATAAATAAGGTAGATGGGACTATCATAATGATTATCATACTGTTTATTATGAATATTTTTTGTTTGATTTCTATTTTATCACTTAAAAAGTTGATTAGTATAAATGCAAAGAAAAAGGTCTTTAAAAAGCCTGTTGAGAGAACACAAAGATGTTCAAATTTAAACAGAGGAATATGAAAAACCAGTTTCAGCAAGGTCATCTAAAATTAGATAAAAACAGGCAACATTAATATACCCAGTAACCTTTAAAAAAAACAAAGAATGATAAAGATGATTCGGAAACTAGTTGGGCTCCAGTAAAAATGATAGAATTACAGAAAGTAAAAGAAGCAATTGTAACATATGAGATGCACTCACCATTTGTAAAACAAGTGTTGAACAATTGGTCATGCTGTAACCGGGTCACTCCTAAAGATTGGTTACATATGGTTACAGCTGTTAGAGGCAGGACCGCTTATACAGTAGAAATGGTGGAGGGTGGAGGCTAAAACAATAGAACAAAGAAGCAGGGCCAGAGGCACAGAAGTCCGAAAGACCAACTTCTTGGGGTGGGAGATTATGCTGATATTGAAAGGCAGACTTTATACAATGAACATACTCTGGATTTATGTTGCATGGCAGCTTTAAATGCCTGGGACCTGATTGAAGAAATAGGAAAGAAAACTGAATCATTCACAAAAGTAATTCAAAGCCCAAAAGAAACTTTTACAGACTTTTTGCATAGATTAACTGCAGCAGTAAAAAGAATGGTACTCGACTCAGAAGCCAGGCAAATAATAATTGAATCACTGGCTTTTGAGAATGCTAATGCACAATGTAGAAAAATACTGAGATCATTAAAAGCAAGGTCAGCACCTTTGGAGGATTGGATTTGTGAGACAATTAATCTAGAGTCTTATGACAGTGATGATAACTGGGTAGGAGAGCATACTTCTAGAAGTATAAGAAAAAGTCAAAATGTTAAATGCTACAGTTGTGGAATACAAGGTCACATAAAAGAGATTATAAACAAGGTGTGCTCAAAAACAGTGCTTTTGTTAGGAATAATGCCAAGAGAACGCCCCTCCCCTTCTGGAGTATGCAGAAGGTGTAGAAAAGGAAGACATTGGACTAATGAGTGCAGATCAAAAAGGGACAGACAAGGTAACTTTCTGCCCTTTGGAACCGCTCCCAGGGGGCTTTCAAAAGCCCCCAGGTCAGGTAACTTTCTGCCCTTGGGAAATGCCCCAAGGGGGCTTTCAAAATCCCCCTTATAAAATCCAATCCAATCTTACCCTGCCATTGTGGAGGAAACACCTTCCCAGAACAATTTAAAAAATTAAAACCTATTTTAAAAAGACATACTACATGGAATGATAGAAAATCTACAGAAACAGGAAAAAATTCAGGAAAAATTATAAAGTGAATATTTTGGCAAGCTTCTATTGATGAACAAGGCCAAAATTAAAAGTACAAATAAATGATGTTATTATTGCAGGCTTATTGGACACAGGGGCAGATAAATCAATAATTTCAACAGAGTCATGGCATCCAAGTTTGTCCTTTCAGGAGGTAAATGTTCCGTTTTGGGGTATTAAGTCAATATCCCGTGTAAAACACAGTGCAAGATGGCTTTAGTGTATAGGACCAGAAGGGCAGAGAGGAATATTAAAGCCATATGTGACTAACATTGCTATAAATTTATGAGGATGAGATTTACTTCAACAATAATAAACACAGATTAATAATCATCCAAACACAGAAATAAGCCATAAACTAGCACATGGAAAAAACATAAGAAGATATTATGAGAAACAGTCACAGACCATTCAAGTTATAGAGAAACAAGGCAAAACAGCTGCTGATCTTTCAAAAATCACTACCACAGCACTATCTCTAAAATGGCTAACAGAGAAGCCTATGTGGGTTCATCAATGGCCTCTAACAAAAGAGAAACTACAGGCCTTAGAGCAGCTGGTACAGGAACAGTTAAATGCTCAGCATATCGAAGAAGTAACCAACCCTTGGAATTCTCCAGTATTTGTTATTAAAAATAATTCTGGAAAGTGGAGAATGGTAGCAGACCTAAGGGTGATAAATAAGGGTGATAAATATTGATAACCTAGAAAAAAAATTTTGAAGAAGTGAAAAGAATTTTGCCTGCTTGGGGCTTACAGATTGCCCCAGAAAAAAATAAGAAGAGGGGATTTCATTAATTTTTTAGGTTATAAAATAGGCCAACAAAAAATTAGACCCCAAAAGGTACAAATCAGGAGAGATAGATTGAAGACACTTAATGATTTTCAAAGACTACTAGAAGATATTGCCAACTTACAACTCACTATTGGAATTAAAAATGAACTAGATAATTTGTTCAGAACCTTAAATGGTGACAAGGACTTAAATAGTCTATGAGAATTGTCACCTGAAGCTGAGAAAGAATTGGCTTTGGTGGAAAAGAAATTACAGGATGCACATGTGGATCATGTGGATCAGACCTTAATTGCATTCTAGTTATCTTGCCCTCTAAGCATTCTCCTACAGGAATTTTAATGCAAAGGGAAAATGTTACATTGGAATGACTATTTCTTCCATATAAACTGAGTAAGAAGTTAAAGACATATGTGGAAAAGATTTCTGAACTTATTTTTAAAGGAAAATTAAGACTTCATCAATTGACAGGAATGGACCCAGAAGAAATTGTTGTACCTTAAACTAATGAAGAAATTGACCTATTATGGGTAGAAAGTGAATCTTGGCAGAGATCCTGTAGTAATTTTTGGGGAGATATTAACAACAAATATCCTCAAAGCAAAAGAATTGAATTTCTAAAGAAAACTAATTGGATTCCTGTTATGCAGAGACTGGACAACAAATGATACAGCTACTTATTTCAGGACCTGACAATTAACAAAACTTTTCTTTTCAGGGTCCCCTAAAGATACCATCACCCCCAGACAGCAGGAAGTAAATTTAATAACACAGCACCCACATTCCCAAGAGGTGGGGTGGGTTGATTTTGGTTGTTCAATGGGTTATGGATGATTGTCATTGTTTAGGTTAATTGGTTAAAAACTGTTAATGGTTATGGTTAGAAAAAACTTAAGCAAGAACCATTAGATTCAAGATTTATGTTTAAAAAAATAGAAAGAAAAAGGGGATACAGATACATAGGATATAAGGATAGATTATTGAATCTTCTTCTAAAAGGATTTATTAGCTTTAAATATTTTACATTGGACTGGATTTTTGTATATTGTATACAAATTGTGTATATTGAGATTAATTGTGTTACTGTACAAATATCTCTATATTTGTTCAAGGTATGATACTTAGTTCAGTTGCTAGTCCATGAAAGTTTTTATTACCAACTAATTAGAATTTAAAGTAATGCAAGTATGTAGTTAGACATTACATTCAAACATAGTCATATTAGATATGTTTTCAAGATCAAACAAATATATTTTAGATGAACAGGTCTTCTTCAACACTTCAAAGATCCATAGAATATGGCATTTAACATATTTTAAGAACTTAGACTTTTCTGGACAGTGAGACAGGTCTGCTCCTGGGCAGCACCAATCTACTTCAAGAGAAAAATGGACATCGAAGAAACTCCATATGGAGTCTACTTTCTTTGTGGCAACAGTTAGCCACTGGACAAGAACCTGTTCTTATATTGACTGCTTGACAGTATGCTGTTTAAACTGGACATGCAGGTTATCTAGGAAAGTGACCTCTGAACTTTGACAGAACAAGCTGAGATGGTCCTTCAGGTTCCTGCTTTTCAGAGAAAACTGTCAGATATTCTTCAGGACACAAGGAGAAGTGACTGATGACCTATACCAGAATGAGCAGAGCAGATTTCCCACTTCACTGAAATAAAAAGAGACTCTGGGCCTGTAGGCTGAAGATGGATACCCCAACTTTATAAAGGAACTTCGGGTGACTGTCCAGGCAGATAGATGTCATCTCTGTCATTTCTAGACTTTGGAAGTTGCTTGTATTTCCTGTTTACTTGGGTAAAATTATTTCCTTCTTCGGTCTCTGAAGTAGTTGAAGATGAAATAGTTATATTTATAGTTTTCTAGTGACAGTTTTAGAAAAGAAACTTTGAAGTTAAAGTGTATAAGTGTAAGAGACATCAAAATAATAGTTTCTAGTTAGTAATACAAGTTAGAAAGAAAGTGAATTAAGTATAATCCTTTGGACTCATCAAAATACAATAATTAATGAAATATTTTCTTTGAATTGTCAATTGTTAATGGACTGGACATTACTCATTTATTTTTTATAATATATTGTATATAATTATTGTACCTATTGTATAGGTTTTTCTTATGTTAGCTCTAACCTTTTTAAAAAAGGGGACACAAAGGGGGATATGTAGGGATATTTTCAGATATAATAAAAGAGTTTTGTCTAGATTGGTCATTTTCAGGGCTTATGGGAGTGAAATGCAGTTAAATGTGGTGGGCTCTATTTCCATTATGAAAAGTGCAATGAAGATGTTAACCCGGAAGTGGGACCTATGGCCACTAGAAAGACTCTAGATTTGACCATTTGATGATGGTGTAGATTATTTATTCTAGTACTCAGGAGGTAGAGGCAGGCAGATCTCTGTGATGTCAAGGCTGGCCTGGTGTAAAGAACAAGTTCCAGGACAGCCAGGTCTACACAGAGAAGTCCTATCTCAAAAAGAAAAAAAAATCCATATTTGACCTGAAAAATCTGCTATTTACCTTACAGTCACGCTAACTCTTTCATAATTTCCAGCATCCTTTTCTCTCCCCCCTTCCTCCTTCTGTCCCCTCTACTTTCTCCCTCCCTCTCTGAAGTGCTGGCGTTTAAACTGAAGGCTTTGGGTGTGGCAGATAAGTGTTCTTCCTCTGAGCTAGGTCCTCAGAACTCTTTGACTTTTGTATTTTGAGACAAGGTCTTACTAAGGTGCCCAAACTAGCCTCAAACTCATACTTTTATTCTGGCAGGCACTAAAATTACAATTCTCCAGCTTCAAGTTCATGTGCATCTAAGACTGTAGGTCTACGGCAGACCCAGTCGGAAGCAGAACTTTTGAAAGATAGAGATGCCCATGTCTCACCTCCACGACTCTGATTTAGCTGATCTGAAGGAGGTTTCAGACATTGGTATTGTTTCAAAGCACTTGGGGAAATGCTAATATATGTGACCTGAGCTGAGAACCAGTAGCTGAGGATTCATGGCACCCATTCAAGGAGCTTACCAGTTCCTTGCCTGGATAAGAGGTTTCAAGAGCATGAGATTAGTGGGTCTCACAATTACATGTTTGTGAAGACACCTGTAAGTACTCGATTCCATTCCATACCCAGAACTTTCCCAGAGACACTCTGGTTCTTTTTGTTTCTTTGCTGGGTTTTGTTTGTTTTGTGTTATTGGTTTTTCATGGATTTCTCTGTGCAGCCTTGGCTGTCCTGGAACTTACTATGTAGACCAGGCTGGCCTTGAACTCAGAGATCTGCCTGCCTCTGCCTCCTGAGTTCTAGAATTAAAGTTGTTTGCCACAACACCTTCCTTCCTTCCTTCCTTCCTTCCTTCCTTCCTTCCTTCCTTCCTTCCTTCCTTCCTTCCTTCCTTCCTTCCTTCCTTCTTCCCTCCCTCCCTCCCTCCCTCCCTCCCTCCGTCCATTTGTCTCTGTCTTTTTCTGTGTCTCCATTCTTCTGTGTGTGTGTATGAGCTGGGGGGGGGGGGGGCGTCTTACCATATTATGATGGATGGCCTAGAGTATATTAGACCAGGCTGGCCTCAAACTGATGGATATCTGTTTGCCTCTATTTCCCAAGTGCTGGAATTAAAGGCATGCACTGCCATACCTGGATCCCCAGAGGTTTTCTAATCCAATGTCTTGAGAGGGACCCATGGAACTAGCTGTAGCCTGGCAGCCAGGAGGGGCTTAGATGGGTGGAATGCAGAGGAAGAGAAATGTATTTGGAGTTACAGTTGAAGAGATCATAGGTGGAGGTCAGCTGGCTTTGTTGTTCTGAAGCCTGTGATAATGTCAAGCACCATGGGAAAACATGTATCAGGAGAGAACAATCACTCATGTTTGCAAAGAACGAAGAGAAGAGAATGGGTCGGTTCCCATGATCCCCTTCAAATGTACCTTGAGTAGTCTCACTTTCTTAAGCCAGCCTCACTTTCTATGGTTCCACCATTTCCCAGTATCTCCCCAGGTTAGAAATCAAACTGTGTCCACAGCCTTTGAGAGACATTCAAGATCCGAACCCTAACACCAAGGCATGATGACAGGAAGGTGCTCTAGGGCAGAGGTGGGGTGGGGTTTGGGTCGATGGGCATACATTACCATCAGAGAGCAGCGGTGTAGAGAGGTAAGAGACTGGCAAAGAAAATGGGCAAGGTAACTTTGAATCCCAAAATGGACATTAGATGTCATGCAAAAGAGTTTGAGCTGCAGTGAGGTGGGGGGTAGGGGGCTGGCTGGGGTGGGGGGGATGACAACGACACAACATGTGTCATCAGAGATATTTATATAATATATATAACATAAATATCAGGATACTTATATTACAAGGGGGTGTTACATGATTTCAGAATATAATTCTGGTAACAATGGGGTGAGTAAACTGTAGGGAATAGAGAAAGTGGGAGCAGGAAAACCAATTAGGAAGCCGTTGCAATTGTCCAGGAAAATGAGGCTACACCACCACAGTTGTCCTTTACCTAAAATAATGCACTCATCATCCTGCTTCGTTTCCATCCCTTTATTCTGAGGCTAGAAAACTCACTTAGCTCCTCTATGACTCAGAATCCCTCCCTAATAATAGACAATGACAAAATACTTATCTTACCTCATGCAGAGCGGTACCAAGAGATGCTTGCAACTGTAGCCAGGAAAGCAGAGAAATGCTATTTTTAATGTGAGTTGCAATAATTTTTCTTAGAGAAAAGAAACTGCCATTGCCCTCCCCTTTAATGGTTCATTATGAATTTTTTCAAGCCTACTGAAAAAGTGAACATTGATTCAAAAAAAAAAAAAAATCTGTAGAACTCATTGAAGGATTCTTTTGTAGAAATACTAAATTGTCCCTACCTAGGAAGTGACATCTCCAATAGAAGAGCCTGTTGCTTTCCAGATGAAAGTGCCTTTGCCACCTGTGTGGTTACAAATACTGTTCTACAGAAAGATTTTGTAAAGAAAGGCCTGGTTTCCCTATTAGGAACAAAAGTATCATAGATGCTGAGCCCTTATTACTCTTGCAGAACTGTGGGGCTGGGCATGCTAGGAGGGGGTTATACAATATCTAAGTTAAAGCTGGGCAAAATGTCAATTTAGACTTTGTCATTTGAAGCTTGCAGTCTGTTCTTACAGTGAAGGGCACTTAACCACACCCTTTCCTTCAGCTGCCAAGCCCTTTTCCCTGGACCATATGCTATTTTGATTGGAAATGGATCAGTTGAATCCATGAGAGAATGGACAATATACTGAGGCTGGTTTAAATCTTGTCAAAGGGAGTTTTTCTTAACACCTTAAAAATAATCCTATACTCGATATTAGTGCTGAGTTGGTGTAAGATATCCAGAGATAGAATGCTAAATCACATAGGGATGGATGCTCCACTCAAGAAAAGAGCAGTTAAGAGCTCAGGCTGGAGTCTCAAGGCTATAATCCAAGCTACTTGGGAGGCTGGGGTGGGAAAATTCCAAGTTCAAGAAGAGTCTGGGCAATTTAGTGAGACCCTGTCTCAAAAAATAAACAGGAGGGCTGGTGTTGTCGGTCAATGGTAGGACAATTGCCCAGAGTATTTTTGTCCTTATGAGTAAAAACCTTAAATATATCATTTACAACTTTTTGCTTATATTGAGGGTCCTGTGAGACTTCAGGAACAAGCCATTTTATATCTTAAGCTGCACTCCAAAAGCCCGCCATTGTAGTCCAAGCCCACATGCCTCAACAGGGTGTCTCTGTATCACAGCTCATGTGAGAGACACAACTCAGAAGCTGTTTTTGGTTTCAATTTTATGCTCTAGACTGTTTTTAAGCTTTCTCCAGCTCTATGTGGGTGTATATCACCCATGTTGGGCTGCCATTTATAGTAAGAGGTTTCTGGCCCAGAGTTTCGAGCCTAGCCTCAAGGTTTGGACCCACAGACCCGCAGTTCCACAGTCCCACAGAGACACACAGATGCTTACATTAATTTTAGGCTCATCAGCCTAAGGCCTAGGCATATAACTTGCTAACTCTTTACCCTTAAACTAACCCATGATTCTTATCCTGTTCAGCCATGGAGCTCAGTACCTTTTCTCAGAGCAGTATAGTTGTCTGGCAACTCTGGAGTCTCTGTGGCATTTCTGCTCTGTTCTTCCTATTGCCAGAGTTTTCTTAGTCTGGTAGGCCCACCCACACTTCTTGTCTGCCTTTGGCCAATTAGTGCTTTTTATTAAATTCATAGGAGAGACAATTATGTACAATGTAACATCATAAATCCAGTACAATCCCCTAAGAAGTGGGCTGAACACAGTTTCAGTCGGTTCCGGGAGGGCAGGCAGAAGGTACTTCTGAAAATGTTTTATTCTAAGTGATGTTTCAAGTTGAGTAGGCTGCTCAACAAGATTTCCTAAATAAACCTTGAATCATTATCCAAATCATCAGATATCTCAAGTGCAACATGGAAACACAAGAGATGTCAAAAATAAGGTGATGTGACTCTTCAACGGTAGGACTCAAAGATAAGATGGTAAAATGCTAGATGATTTAAAAAGTAAAAATGGTCAATGAACAGGAAGGTGGTATAAACACACAAGTTGATTCAGTGTACGCTGGGAGAGAAAAGACAGAAGCCTACAGGAAAATTTCAGCAAAGCAGATGGGGAAATTAGCAGCGCGGATTAAGAAGAAAAATAAGAACAACAAAGTAGAAACATCCAGCAAGGAAACTGAGATTTTGAAGAAAAATAAAAACTAATTTGAAATGTCAGAAGTGAAAAATTCAAGGAATCAAGACAAAGGCAGGTGTGCGTGAACGTATCGTCAGTAAATTTAACCAAGCAGGAGATGCACTAACTGGGACGGAGGAGAAGACACAGGAAATGCCGTATTCCAACGTCAATAAGAAAAGGAAAGTCGCCAAGCATGATCACAATGTCCCAGACCCTGTAATACGGTCAAGGGACTCGGGAACACATGGACAGAAGGAGCTGACAAAGGGGTAAGGAATCCGGTCAATGAAATTATAGCAAAAAGCCCCCAGATCGAGAGAAACACATAACATTCAAACACCATAGGCATTTATAATCTCAAATAGACACGAGGTGAGAACTTCTCCATGACGCATTACAGTCAGGATGTCAAAAGCATAAAGCAAAGAGGCAATATTGAAAGCTCTGTTGGGAAAACGCCAGGCTACTGACAGAGGCAGAGACATCAGAATAAATGAAATGCCAGCCAAGCACGGAATGATGCATTCCAAACCCTAAAAGTACCTGGCTCCTAACCCAAATTACTATACCCCCCAAAGCTACCTTTTAAAATTACTGCAGAAATAAGGACATTTCAAGATAAGGATTAACTGGAGCCAATCTTGATCATTAAGCCTGCACCGCAGAAAAGAGAATATGATAATAAGGGAGAATACAACAAAATAATAAAATAAAAAGATATGATAAACCAATGGTTCTCAGCCCGTGGGTCTCGACCCTTCTGGGAGGCAAATAACCCTCTCCTACATATTGCCTCAGACCATTGGAAAATACAGATATTTACACTGGGATTCATAACAGTAGCAAAATTACAGTTATGAAGTACAACAGAAATCTTACAGTTTAGGGTCTCCACAACCTGAAGAACTGTATCAAAGGGTTACAGCATTAGGAAGGGTGAGAAGCAGTGCTGTATACAGCTAAAGAAAAGAGTCTCACTCATAGGAAAGAATAAATTTCATAAGAGAGACAGATGGACAGTGAGAGCTTGAAAGGAAACCGTCGTGAAGCACACAGTATATCAGCAAACTCTAACTCTGACAGGGGAAAGTTAAGGGCGAATCATTCAAGCATCCAGGAAAACACAATCACAGGAGTAAGTGATCATTTCCCAGCAGCAACCTTAAAAGTAAATGTCCTCAGCTCACCAATAAAGAGATAAACCTGGCTGATTAAATTAAAAATCTAGATCCAAGCAGGGTTTGGTGATATGTGCTTTTAATTCCATCGGGAAAGGGAAAGCCAAGGCAGGTAGTTTTGAGGCCAGCCTGGTCTACATATCACATTCCAAGGCAGCCAGAGCTTTACAATGAGACTGTTATAAAATCAAACCTAGATGCAGCTACTGCCTACAAGAAACACATCACTCTGGTAAAGGCAGCTCCAGACTGAGAGTCAAAGAATAAAACATAAACTATCAAGTAAATAGCAGCGGAAAAACAAGCTGGTGAATTACTCTGTTATCTGAGAAAGCAGACTTCACTCCAAAATCAGCCATAGGAGATATATAAACAAACAAACAAAACAGAAAAAAAAAAAAACAAAACAGAGCATGTTAAAATAATGAAAAAGAAAAAAGAGGTCTCAGGGGGTGTGTGAGATAAGGGAGGTAGTTCTCGTGACTTGAAAGGAAAAGAAAGGGGTTCTCTGCATCAGGCACAGGGGACAGAGGGCATAGTTGAGAGAAGGGGACAAGAGGATGAGTAATGTTACAATATGGTTTCTGACCCAGTCCGGCTAGAGGTCCAGACCCACAGAACTGCCACCCCAGACCCCTTGGCTACTTGCTGCTACTCAGGCCCCAAAATGATTTGGACATTTATATTAACTTCATACTGTTTGGTCTATGGCTCAGGCACATTGCCAGCTAGCTCTTACATCTTAACTCAACCCATTTCTATTAATCTGTCTGCCACGTGGCCCGTGGCTCACCTGTGTTCCTTACATGTTTCTTCTTGGGTGGCTGGCTCGATCTGTCTGTGTCTCTGACTCTTCCCTTCCTTTCCTACCTATTCTGATTCCCCACCTACTTCTTCTATGGTGCCTGTCATGGGCCAAAACAGTCCTTTAAAGATTGATACGCACAGCATACAGAAAGACATTCCCACATCAGAGTAAGAACCAAGTATAATAATGTGCGTACATAAAAATGTCACAGTAAAACCACTTTGTGTGCTAACACAGTTAATTTAAAAAGAAGACAAGACAACTAAAAAGGTATAGCATGGTGCTATGAAGAGACAGACCATGAACAAGCAGGGAGAAAATAATAAGATAATACACTCCCGTCTGAAGGACATGTGCACAAGCAATAAACGATTTGTTTTTTTTTAAAGTGGAAATATTTGCACGACTGTAGCGAGTTACTCTGATTCATTTGTTTCCTGTTATCAGGCATTTCTTGGAAAACGAACGTACTGGTGAAATTTGTCAGAAAGCAATTAGACGATTATAAAGAACAGAGGAATAAGCCCCATTAATCCTTACACCACTTTGTTCTTATTTTAAGGGCGGTTTAAATGCACAGATCTCAGCCTGCTCTCGCACGCATTCTTCCGTGTGATGCTGAGATGCCTTCCCTGCAGAGAACTCAGAGAAAACTGCCCGAAGCAGGTTGTGCCGATGTGATAGGATCACACGTGCAGGAAAGAGTCATTTGCTCGAAAACACAGTACGGTGGGCAGCTACTTGATAGTACTTGTTCAGGTATAATCTTTAAAGATATTGTATTTGTGTTTAAACAAAAATGTATGCGGTTGCCATGGGATTTGGAACTGCAAAGTCTGGTTTCCCCACAAAGCCAACAAAAGCTCCTTTCAAAGGTCTGTGTAATTTTGTATAAATATGCACAGGTGTTTTGTGTTCTTTTTAAATCATTTAAAAACAAAGCTAAAGTAGAAAAAGATAAAACATTATTGATTTATTGGGGGGGGGGCACGTGATACTTGTGCATCAAATAAAATACATTAGAAAGAGAATGAAAGTGTGAAAATGTGTCTCTCCTGGCCATCCATTACCGCTTCTCAGGACAACCCCTATCAGCTGACTTCCAACGTGTCTATCCAGACAGTCTCTGTACAAGAATATGCAGTCATCTACATAAGAACTGTTATGACACAGGTCTAGCAGATAAAACTCTCAGGATATACAATTTTGAGTTTTTTTCTTCACATATTTCTCTTCACTCCATTTTGGAGACAGCTTCATTCTAGAAAATAAAGAGCTTCTTCATTTTTTTTTTCTTTCCCCAACATGTTGGGCACTGAACACGGGGTGATATACACACTAAGCAAGGGCTCTACCATTGAAATGTATCTCTAGCCTTCTTTTTTACTTTTACATTTTGAGATAGGTTCTCGCTAAGTTTCCCAGCCTGGCTTTGGAATTCACTCTGTGTAGCCCAGACTGGCAATCTTCTTGTCCCAGCTTTCAAGAAGCTGGGATCAGGGGTTTTTGTCACTAGACCCAGCTTCCTTTAGTCTTTATTACCTTTCTCTCATTTATGTATTTGTCTCTGTCTGGGGTGGTGTGTACGTGGGAAGGCAAAGAATTGCTTGCTGGAGTCAGTTTTCACTTTCTGCCCTGTAGATTCTGGGAATCAAACTCAGGTTGTCAGGCTTGTTGGCAGGTGCCTTTTCCGGCTAAGTCATATCATCCTTTTTAATGACACACAGCACTGTGTTTTGTGATCACCACATAATTTATTTAGCTAATCAGAATCAGCTTTGCTATAACTTGTATTTATACATCCATCTTTTATGTGAACATATCCACAATGAACTTAGAATTTTACGAAGATCATTCAAATGCCCTTTTTAAAAGATTGCTAGTTTGCTTTGCCACTAAAAACATATTCCTCTCAGAACGCACAACACTCCGCTGAGCTAATACATGAGTGCTGACAATCATATACTACCTTTTAATCTTGTATTTCTTTTGTTAAATGTCAAGTAACTAGATTATTTTAATTTATCAAATTATTACAATATTATCAAAGTTGAACATTTTCCAGATACTTAAAGGCTATTTGAATTTCATTTCCTCTGCTGAGAGTGTAACCCAGTGGTAGAGCATTTACCTAGCCTTGTCCCGGTTCAACCAACCAACAAGGAGAAAAGAAACCATTTTCTTTTTTCTATTCTTTACTCATTTCTAAGTGGATTTTCAATATTATTTTTATACTTTAATATTCAACCATAATGATATATTCATAATAGCCAGTAGATTTAAAAACATTAATCAAACAATAGTTGAACAGAGGGAAAAAATAAATGTACAGTTACTTATCTTCAAGGACACTTTGAGACATAATTCAATGTCTCGCTTTTCCTTACTAATCTCAAATTGCAGTAGGAACTGTCCCCACTCATTAGGTTCCCCGTGGGGTTTATTTGTCTTATTTCAACACCAGAAGAATCATTTGACATAAACTCTGTCTCAGCCATAGATGGTCCATGCAAGCTGAGTGATGCAAGTCTTTAGGTTAAGAGCTTTACTGCTCAGCCATTCAACACTACTCACAGTTCCTGCCTTAGTGTGAGCAGAAAAGAAAGTGATACTTCCTAAAAGGCCTTCATTCTTCCCCTCTACCCAAAAAAATAAGAAAGAGAGGGAGAGATGGAGAGAGGGAGGGAGGGAGAGAAAGAAGGGAGATGGGAAGGAAGGAAAGAAGGAAGAAAGGGAGGGGGAGGGAGGGAGGCAGGGAGGGGGGAGGGAGGGAGGGAGGAAGAAAGATACTGTCTCACCCGTTTAGAAGAAAGTAAGAATAATCCCTTTGCTTTTTTATTCATCTGGGAAGGTTTTAAAGTGTCTGTTTACAATCCCAAAATATCATATTTCCTTTGGCAGCTGAAATATACACAAAATAGAGTGAGAAATTTCCTGAATGAGAAAAATTTTAAACACTACTTTGACCGGCTTTGTCTTAGGCACAGAGGTGGGAGTGACCGCTAGTAAAGAAGGGGACAGCCACCAGGGAGGCTGGTTTTGTGGTGATAAAAAAGTGGGTTTGTCGGTGCTTCAGATGGGACTTCTAGCTACCAGCCAGGCTAATGCAGCCAGAAAGGACTGGCCCGATGAACTAACTGCTAGCATACAAACATACTTGATTTTCCATCTGATGATGAAGAAGATTTATCCCTGGGCTTCACATATGCCGAGCATGGGCTTGCACTGTGCTTAACCCAGGGCCAACATCTAACCTCAGGCTGATAAGACTAAAGTTCCAGGGAAATTTGATGAGAGTCATATCCTTGACACAGAGACAATTCACTGAACTATCCCTAGCTATCCTTTGTAGGCTCTAGATCCTCATCTCCCTCATCAGGAAGAAAATAGCTGTTGACAAGAAGCCAAATTGAGGGAAAATAAAACTCTAAGCTACGTTGGGAGGAGAAATCTCAAGGCTGTAAAGTGAAGTCAGGAGGCTGAAGCAGGAAAGGAAGAAATACATGAGCTAGGTGATGTGTTAAGGACCTGGCCATAACTCTGGAAGCAAACACAGCTTGACAATCTATTGTGTGGTGGGCAGTGGTAAGAAAGACAGAGGGCCTTTTCTCCTTGAAATCTAATCCTTTAATTTAAATGCTAACTTCCCTGTACTTTAGCGTTGTTACTCAGCTACTTAAGGGAGGGGATGGGGAAGCTAGATTACAGATCTCACTGAAGTGCCTGGAAGAGGTGGGAGAAAAGCAGCCAGAAATGTGAGGTGTGAGAGCCCATTCACACCACACCCGGGCCCTGAAGCCCCACAGGTCCTTCCTGATGGGACTGGATGCCAAGTCCCACCCTCTCCCCAGATCACTTGAAAAGAGCTAAGACACTGAGTCAGGGGAAGCTAAAAAATCTCAAGGAGGAGGAAGAGGAGGCGGAGAGAAGAAGGAGAGCAGAAAAGCCTGTTTAATTGTGTATTTACATTATGAAAAATATTCAAGATCTAAGAACTGGTATCTTTGTGCAGTCAGTCTAAAAGATTTCCAGATAAAAGGCCACTTAATGAATGTGAAGAGTGGAAATTCTATTATTAACAAGATTTGTGATTCTTGATTTATGATTTATAAAATATATTCTGTGATTCTAGACTGAGTTTACTCATGCTTAACTAATGCCAGATGTTGCTTATTATTTATTATTAAAAGTGATTGCAATTTGTTGTGTGTGTATGAGGAGACCGATGGTAGCTCTCAGATATCTCTTTTATTAGTCTACCTTATTTTTGTGACAGGATTTCTCACTGTACCTGGACCTCACCTATTGGCAAGACCAACCAGCCAGCAAACCTCAGGGATTCCTCGTCTCGGCTTTCCCAGTTCTGGGACACAGATGCATGCTGCTGTGCCTGGCTTATTATGTAGGTGCCTATGCTTGTACAGCAAGCAGTTATCACATCAGCCACCTTCTCTGCCCCTTAAAGGTGTCTTTCAAGGTGTTCATTCATCAGATATGTTCTAAACCACAGTGCTTTGCTTTCAAGTCATATGTAGTAGTTAAGATGTAGCCCAAATTCTAGAAACATGTTTTAGCAAAACACCTACTGACTTAAGGGAAACAGGACAGACACTCCTCTGCATACGCATGTGCTGTGGTATGGGATTGGAGGGCAAATGGTCACTATGGAAGTAGAAAGCTGGCTTGTGGTGGCATATGCCTTCAATTCCAGCACTCAGGAGGCAGAGGCAAGTGGATCTCTGTGAGTTCCAAGCCAGCCAGGACTGTTTCACAGAGAACCCCTGTTCAAAACAAACAAACAAACAAAAGTCAAAAGAACAGCCAAAGAAAATTGATTAAATGAGCATATACATATATACATGTAAAAATAAAATAGCAAATACCTTTTCCCTAAGTATGTACATGGATAACATCTGGCAACTTAAATAGAAGAAAAAGAGAGGCTAAATGAAGCCTTCTGAGAAAGCTAGACTCTCTCCAACTTCATGCTGCTTTGAATACTACAAATCCAGATCTAGTTTAGCTAGTTCAGCAAAATGACCACAATTGCTTGGATGCATACATCAGACAACTAAATTCAGTTGCTCAGTCCTTGTCCCCAAGCATGCAGAATATTACTCCTTTCCATACAAGCTCCAATAGGAACAACCTGGCATAGTCTGCTTAACCTACATTTTTCTCTGAAAACACAGTCCAGCTTCTTTCTATAGAAGCATTTGCCAGCTCCTTATAAGGTCAGGGAGCTGGCACCACAACACAAGAGGAATACCCACACACTTACTTCATATCCTGCAGGAGGAAAAAAAAAAAAAAAAAAAAAAGCATGGGAAATTCTGTTTCCATTAGTTCAAGTGGTTTATTACTTTATGTGTAGAAGACCTAATGTCAAAAACCTTCAGGGACAGGAGACTATAGCAACCTCGGTGTGAGCCTAGGGTTTGGATGTCTACAATGAATCCCAGCAAATGTGGATTTACATGTTAGTACCTGAAAGCGGATGCAGCCTCCACCCTGGAATGAATATATGCTTCCAAGGGACTTGTTTCCAGAGCCTGGCGGGAGGAACAACAGAGACAGCTATGTGCCCACACACTCAGCCATCTGCTGTTCCAACCACACTCCTTCCCCCCCATTTCCTGCACATGATTCATCTATGCTTTTTTGCCTTCTTCAAAGATAGCTGTGTGGGCATTTAAGGAGGGGAAAGTCATTAAGAAAAGTGGAATCTGGAGTTATTAGGGATGAGGTAGAGCAGATTAAACAGTCTGGAATTTCACAAAGCAAACAGTGTGGGGTGCAGACAGGATTCTTGTCTCGCTTTGCGGGTGAATCCTTTCAACAGGTTCCCATCTGTCACAAACAGGTCACACACGATGGCACACAAGTTGCTAAAGGACCAAAGAGGGAAGAAAACAGCAGAAGTCACGACAGGGATTCTGAAGACTCCAACTAGAACCCGTTATACATTCCAAACCTCCCCACACCCCATAGTGACATCGACTGAGAGCCACTGACCCCTCTGTACTTGTCTATAGGATCTTTACAGCCTTTCCCAGCAGGTAAAAAAAAAACAAAAAACAAAAAAAACCAAAAAAACAAAAAAACAAAAAAAAAAAAACAAAACAAAAACCTGTCATGAAAATCGTGCTTTTAAAGGAAATGCTGAACAAAAACCAGAAAAGGTTGATTATGACTCTGTTCCTGATACCAGAGAACATTGAGAGCAATATGTGATGTGTCTGTGTGTTTGGAAGGTACTGAACAACATCAAATTGGAGCCAAATGGGCCTCATTTCAAACCCTGACTGCTTCTGGCCTCTAGGACATCAAATTGCCAAGTCTCTGGGGACCTCGGGAATCCAGTGAAGTGACTATGGGATAGAAAATGCACTCTTTTAGTGGCATGAGGACACAAGGAATAATGTAATATATTATGAGGCCTTGAGACAAGGTAGAGAGGTAATGAGTGGGTGGATATGAAATCCCTCTGTTTTGGGTGTTTGCTAGAAATATATTCCCCCTCTGACTCTGTCTCTATCATTTCTTGTCATTTCGTTCAAGTTTTACTAAGTTCTACACCCTAAGGCTACCACAGTAAATGACTTAAAGGAGAATTAAATCCTCCTTAAAACAATGCAGTTGTTTCTCAACTTTCCTAATGTTACCATCCTTTAATAGAGTTCTTCATGTTTTCTCAACCACAAAATTAATTTTGCTGCTATTTTATAACTGTCATTATGCTACTGTTATGAATTGTGATATAAATATTTGATATACCGGGTGTTTGATATGCATCCCCTGTACGCCAAAGGTTCGCAACCCACAGATTGAGAAACACTGCCATAGTGCCTTCTGGGGCAAACAAGGGAAAGGTATATGTATGGGACCTTTCACTAGGACCACACAGGTCATGCTGCCCTTATTAATTCACGATGGGGAAGAAAGGAGCAGACCTTTAAGTCCTGTAACCCCTGTCTCCCCACCGCAGACAGCAGCCCTGTCCTGTGTGGAAAGTGAAGTGTCCAAGTAAGTAAGTATGACTCCTCTCCACTCATGCTGGGATGCCTCACTTGTCCTTCAGCTCGATATGCCATGCTTTCTTAACTCCCATGGGAATGGGGGGGCGGGTTGTGGATAGGAGGTGGGAAAGGGAACTGGAAGAGTGGAGGGAGGAGAAATTGTGGTTGGTATGTAAAATAAATGAAACATTTTAGCAATAAAACCAGAATGGCTCCTCTCACTTAGTAGAAGAGGTAGATATCATATCAGACCAAATTCTTCGAGATTCTAGCTCTATTTTCTCATCTGAACAATGGATGTTAGACCAGCACTTTTCATCTTGGGTTGCTGTGAAGTGAAATCCATTCAAAGGACCATACTTGAGGCTCAGGACAGTCAGTGATATATGTTATCATGTTACTTTTTAAATTTCTCCTCAATAAGCACTACCAATGACTCTTAAGTGATTACTAATTTTCATTTAATAAGCAGCTTTTTAACAATGATGATCTTATCTGATAAACATCTAGCCACTCGACTAACCCACTCATGTATTTATCATTGCCCATTTATCAGTACTAAATTCTGTCTTTGCTGATGTTGCCCTGAACTGTCCAGATGCTGAGGGCACTTGGGCAAGAAGCAGGGAGAAAGACATGGGAAGCAAAGCCAGTCAAGACAAGGCATAGCCAGTGTCCCTAAAGAGTTCTGTATACAGCGTTGCACAACCATCGAACCTGAAAAGACTTTCCAGACAATTCCATCCCATAGGAGAAGCAGCTCTCAAAATTTGAGCTGCAGAATTTCAGGCAAGAAAATCAGCTTGCAAAACAAACAAACCAAAAAAACCCCAAAAACCCCAACAGGGCTGACAACCTAAATTTTACTTTTGAAAACTTTTAAAAATTTTATTTAAGAAAGTTATTTTTCCTTTTACATACCATCCGTTGTCCCCCCTCCCCTTCTCCCACTCTCCCCCCCTCTTCTCTACTCCACCCCCATCTACTCCTCAAAGGCAGTGAAGCCTCCTTAGTGTAGTCAACATAGGCTAGCACAGCAAGTTGAGGCAAGACCCAGTTCCTCCTCTCTGTGTTAAGGCTGAGCAAGGCCTCCCACCATAGGGAGTGGGCTCTAAAAAGCCATTTCATAATTCCTGGTCCCATAGCCAGGGGCCCACTAACAGACCAATCTCCGCATCTCTCACTCTCATACAGAGGGTCTAGTTTGGTCCCATGCAGACCCACCAGCTGTTAGCCTAGAGTCCGTGAGAACCTGAATTTTCATGTGATAGGATTTGGTTCTATCTGGAACCTTCTGAATTCCAAAGATGAGGACCAATCTCTGACTGGGGCTGTAGAGACTTTGCCTGTCGGGTGATTCTACTCCAAATGGTAGCCCGTGGGGATTCAATAAAAGCTTCAGAAGTTTCAGAGATATCAGAGGGAATCTACCCACAGTCTATGTGGGGATTTAATAAAAGCTCCAGAAGTTCTGGAGATCTAACCACAGTCAGTCTAGGAGAATCAGAGAGTGGTGATTCAAACCTTTAATCCAGCACAGGGAGTATCCTGGGAGTGGTGACCTACGCCCTTAATCCCAACTGAGTTCAAGTCATTTTAGATTACAGAAGGAATTCCAGGCTCCCAAGCAGGCAGGGGTGGGGCCATGCCTTAATTTACCAAGAGAGTATTTAAGGCAGGCATAGAAAGAGAGGAGAGGAAGCCAAGGGAAGCCAGGCTGAGGAAGCTCAAAAAAAGCTGGGTAAGATCTGACTGTGGTGTTTATTCTCTCTAATATCTCTGACTTCCTCAGAGATCCATCCCTGAGTCTCATTACAACAGTAGCCTGTCTGTTCTCAAGCCCACGGAAATGTAAACATCCGGTGTTGTTCAGCATGAGCTGTTTCCAGGTACATTCATAGCTCCTGTTCAGTTGACAGCAAGACCCCTTTTAGTCTTTATCCCAGGCTTTATTTGTGTGGTTGTCGTCATCATCATGGTCTCCCTCCCCCTCCCCAATGTGCATGAGTTAAGTTTGGGGTTGTTGCATACATGTATGAAGGCCAAATAAAAGCAGAGATTCATCTTTGGGAGCATCACCCAACCAACCCCTTTGAGACAGTGTCTCACTGGCCAGAAGTTCACCAATTAGACTAGTGTTTCTTGCCTCCCGGGATTACAAGTGTGTGTTGCTACACCCAGTATTCCTATGTTGGTTCTAAGGACTGAATTTAAGGCTTCATGCTTGCAAGGCCAGGACTTTACCCACTGGGCTGTTCCCAGCTCCTGCTCCATTCTATAGTGACATTTTTGCCTTGCTTCTTCCTCTAATTCTACCTTTTAGTTTCTCTAAAATAGGGATTCTCTCTTTCCTAATCAGTCCTTCCTAGAGCATGGATTCCCTCCTGGAACTCTGTTCTGGTCTCCTAGACCCCAATCAGGGCTGTTTGATGGTTACTGATCACCTCATCTTTGCCCCTTTGCAGGTGGAGGACAGATTGATGACTTATTGTTGCAAGGCCTTAATGATAACCAAATGGTTGAGCACCATTACTGCCCAGACATCAATTCCCATCAAAACCTGTTTCAGCTGCCTCTTGGAATTGCCTTGCCAAGTCTGATTAGCTCAGAGCCAATAGGATTCTTAGGCTGGATTTTGTGTATTACTGATGAAATATACACTGTCTTAGCCCTAGAGGTTACAGCTAGCCTACCCTCTGGGGAATACAGGATATCAGGATGCCACATGCTCTTCTCCACCCTCTCTCCCCCATGTTTGGCTTCATAAAAGTGATTATAGAGTAGAGCTTTCAATGAGCCTTCATGATTGAGGTCCCGCTGTGCATACCATGACCATTGCTTTGAGCAGATTAGGGCAATAGTCATATTGCTGCCAGACACAACTAAAACCAGAAAGAAAACAAAAGCAAACTCTTTGGATATAAAGTCACAAGACAAAATAAAAAATGAAGACTATTTGGAAATTTGAGAATCCACATGGATTTTTTTTTTTTCTTTCAAAAATTTCAAAGTTTCAACCTGTTTTAATGCCAGCCCATCTGGTTGCTTTATGAAGGAAAACAGTGGCATCTTCCTATGATCTTTGCAAAACAACAGAACTTTGAAAAGAAGAAAAGAAAGACATTCACAGGGAAAACTTTTCCATTTGATGTGCCATGTTTTGTCTTTTATTTTTTCTAAGAAAAAATAATTTCCAACTGAAGGGTTCTTTAGAGTGAGTATGTGCATAGAAATATTCAGTGAGTCATGCCTGGCATTGTAGGTCTATTCCGGCGCGTGGGGTTTCCAGAACAATTACATAAGTGTTAACAGATCCAGGAACTTTTGACATTTGTGGCAGGTTAATGGAGTTCTCCTCATCATTGAAAATATTCTAATTGTTCTTTCCTTACTGAAAATCCATGAAGCTGGTGAAGCCACATGAATTGACTTTAAGGCATTTCTGTCTAGTATGTTCTGTTGGCAAAGAAAGTGGAGAAAATTTGTTTGAAATAAAGCCTGGTTGACCAAGCTGCAGCAAATACAATGATCTAAATTGAATTATTAAGTGAAAGTTATCTGAGGGCATAAACTGTGGTGGTATATTTTGGTTCTTTCCCAGCTACCACCTATGAAAATGTCCCTTACGACTTGGGTGCCTACAGAATATGTTTTCATTGGACAGCCTACTAGCATGGTTTTGAAAATGTTGGGTTCCAGCTGGGTGGTGGTACAGGCACCTGGGAGGCAGAAGCAGATGGATCTCCGTGAGTTTGAGACCAGCCTGGTCTACAGAGCTAGTCCCAGGAAAGCCAGAGCTACACAGAGAGAATGCTGGGTTCCAAAAGTTATTAGTGTATTCTAAAACCTTGTTTTATTTTTTTCAAAATATCACTTAAGGGCTTAGGGATGTAGTTCAGTTGGTAGAGTGCATGCCATTGTAGTACAAAACTCTGGATTTGATTCCTGGCACCGTATAAACCCAGCATGATGTCAACTATCTGATGTCTCAGCACTTGGTATGCAGAGGAGAGAGATCATAAATTCAAGATCATTCTCGGCCACAGAGTGAGTTTAAGTCAGTGTGGGGTACAAAAGATCCTGCCTCAAAAATAATTTTTAAAATGAAATAAATCACTCAAGAAATAATGTGCTATTTTAAATACCACTCACATGCTTATTAAAAATATCAGTTATTTTCTTCTAGGTACCCATTTTCCAAGATAGATAGAATAAGAAACTAAAGAAACCCCAAGAAGATTATCAACTTGTTTTTTTCCATCTCAAAAATTGATCCTTCAAATCCAGGGTTCTAGGACACTCTCGTAGAGGCTGGCTCAGAGTTTGATGCATAGCTTTGCTACTGACTTATTTTTCAACAGATGAGATATTATAGGTCTGGGTGTTACTGTTATTGACTCAAAAGACAAAGTACAAAGGACAAGCAGGTAGTGGATTGTGACTCATAAAGGCTGCTGCGTGCTGGTGCCCTATGAGCTTTTGAGGGGATGTTACAGTCCATCAAGTATATCTCTGCATGCCCCAGCACTTCTGAATTCTTTCCACATGACTACAGGTACTCAAACACCTTTCCTAAGCAGCTAATCTGATAGCACAGAGCACTCCATAAAGATGTGGCAAGGCTGTGTGAACTGTGTGGGTTGTGGCCACATAGGTGAGCATGTAAATAGGGGTATTGACTTAGTAAGGATCTTTGTGACACACAGTATTCTTAGAGTGTGCTTGTTGATGCTGGAATGTTAACACACTCTTCAGGACTGTTTCCAAGAACCTATTTGAACACATATCCCTCGGCCTTTGAAGAGAGGATGGAAAGAGTAATTTGGTGTCCCTGCCAAGTTTCCTAGGTAATATTATAGGAGGAAGTGATGTATATGTCACAAGGTTCAGAGAATGCTGAAGGCAGAAGACATTCTTAGCAAATAAGAATTTGCTATCCATGCCATTTTTATTATAATGGTTCTATAATGTATCTTGAAATCTGTTGTGGTAATCCCTCAAGCATTGCTCTTTTAATTAGATTAATTTGGCAATCCAGGGTATTTTGACGTTTCATGTGAATTTTAGGATGCTTTTCTTTCTATTTATGTATAGATTATCATGAAGATTTTGGTTGGAACTGCATTGAATCTGTAAATTGATTTTTGTAGGATGGCTATTTTCACAATATTAATTCTACCGATCCAATAGCTAACAGCTGTCTAATTGGTAACCAACAGCTGTTTGATTGGATCTAAGGCCATTTAATTAGAAGAAATTCATCCTTAGTACTGTAAAACTACTGGTGAGTTCATGTGCTCTAAAAGAGAAACCTTATACTACTATTTTCCTGAACCAATATAATTTCAAACTTCCTTCTAAATACTGACCTTCATATCCACAGATAAGTGAAACTCTCATCAAAGAAGCTTTGTTTTGCAGCATAGATCATTACAGAAAGCTCCAATTGGCAGAGGACTACTGATACCCAGTTGATGCATCTACAATACAACCCCTACAGCTAAAGCTCAAGGCAGAGGGATGGAAAAGATTATGTTAGAGGCCCGGAGGTTTGCTGTGAGATAATGTCTTTCTATATAGGACCAGGAAGTTACACTCATGCAATCTTAATAAAAGGTCACCTATAGAGAAGCCTCACAGTGACGATACAAGTTGACATGCCAACATGGTTGGGGAAAATCTCACAAGGTCTCTAGGTGAAGAGCTACAGGCAATTGATGGCTGCTGGAAAAAAAAAAGAGAGGGAATAATTTTCATCTAGACATAAGCTCCTTGGTAAGTTATCTAATCGCATGTGGCTGTCCCTAAACATGTATACATACAAGCAACACTAAATGGACACAGCAGGCAAGATACCAACACACCCACATATGCATATATGTATATATGTAACAATAATTTAAAAGTGGTCATGAATTTGAGACAGTGATAGAGAGGAGTTGAAGGGTGTGCTAATGATACAAATACAGTACTAATGTATCAAACTCTAAAAAAAATTAATTAAAAATCCTTTTTATAAAGAAAATGCTGCTAGACAACCAATGCTCAATGAGAAGACATGTCCCGTGCCAACTTCTCGCCCGCAAGAAAAGGCACGACACACGTAGGATCCTTCTGCAGCAAAGCTTTAATGCGTCTTGAGGGAGAGCATCAGCTTACAGAAAATGGAGAGACCGAGATAGGAAAAGCCCAACCCTTATATAGACCAAAGACCTCCGCCTTGGACGTGTCACCTCTCTATAGGCTGCAGCTCATCACCCCACATGACGCCACGGGAGAGGTGGAGAGACCAGTCTCGGAAAATTACCAAAGGCATGCGCCCTTGCCTTGATTACTGACTCAGGCGGGTTGGCCAGCACCGGATATCGGCGCCATCTTGAGGGGCTGGGGCCAGCGGCTCCCAACAAAGACACTGTCTAGATGAGAAGAAAGGAAGTAAAGAGATGCCCTATTTTACTTACCTAAAAAATTCTTCACCTTACATCTTATTCTGTGTCCAGAAGTCATTAAGACCATCTGAGCCTATAAGTTCTGACTCTGGCATTCGGCTGCAGTGTTCCATCTCTCCAGCTAAAGCATTCAGTGTCTTACCAGTATTTCCCTGGATTTATTCTACTAACCTAATTTCTATCTTACTTCAATAATCACACATCACCAAGTAGACCTTTCCCATCTTCCCATTGTTTAACACCAGAAATTGACTGGTAGTATGGGTGTGGGGTCCAATATGAACTCATCAATTACTAGCTCCATGACCCTGGGTACTTTGAAAAACCTCTGGGAGTCTTGGATGACTCATATGTTTGTGGAGAGTCCTACAAATGTGAATGAGATAATATAAGCAAAGACACTTGTGATGTCTGGCATATGATGGGTGTCCAGTGAATGTCACCTCTGTTCTGCTTTGGTGCCTCATAGCTGTTGTGATGGGAGGAGCATAAGGGGAACTCTTGCTAGCTAGTGTAGGCAATAAAACTGAAAGAGAGAATTGAGAAATCCAAGAGAACATAATGGATTTCTCTAACAAAAATCAAAGTCAGTTATTAGCTTTTTATATGCTACATAGGAAAAAGTTAAAATAACAAAAGTTTTAAAGAATATAGTAAGCAGAATTAAGAGAGAAATAAGCCCATATATTTACTAAAAGAACACCAGATTTAGCTGTTTCTCAAGCTAAAATGTGCTTTAACAACATTTCATTTTGTTGTTTTAACTCTCCTCATGTGTGCGCAAACACACACACACACACACACACACACACACACACACACACACACACACACGCCAGAGGTCACACAGGGCATGCTTGTGGAGGTCAAAGATCAACTTGCAAGAGTGGCTTTTCTCTTTCTGTCATGGGTCCCAAAGATCAAAATCAAGTCATCTCCTAGTAGTGAGTACCTTTGTTATGGTACCTCACTGGATCTGTTTTCATTTTCTTTAAACAGACCTTGAACATATATCCTAGACTAGCCAGAAACCTACTACACAGTCCAGGCAGACTTTCTGATCCTCCTGCCTCAGCCATCTCAGTGTTGGGGTCAGAGGCTTAAGCTACCATTTCAGGCAAGCGTAATATTTAATTGAAAACATTTCTTTCCCAGTATGGTTATTTTGTTCCATTTGGGAGACACTTGGGTGGAATCGTGGGTACATTATGGCTTAATTATGTATCACCCAAGAGGTCACCTGTATGGAAACCGAGGAACATAGCCAATCCTGAATCTCAGAGTTGGGCAGCTGCCTCCTTGAGAAAGGCTGACCCCGCAGCTCTCCCGTTCATTCAGCATCCTCCATTATGAGTTTTTACAGTCAGATCTAGAAAAATGAGTGCGAGAAAACATGACTGACACAGTCTGTGTACTTTCCCTTAGGTCACAACAGCACAAGCTAAATCCAAGGTGCTGTGATAGACACAGATTTCATGTTCTCTCAAATTAAGTCAAAACTGCTGCTTTGGGGAAAATTGTAAAGAGTTTAGTTCTTCAAAAAGTCACCGTACTTAGGCAGAGCTTGGGGAATCCTATGGGGAAGAAGGATTGTAGGATCCAGTGATGTGAAGGGCACCTCAAGAAAACCGACAGACCCAACTAACCTGAGTTTATAGAGCGTGAACTAGGTAGGGAGCCTGCACGGGTCAGGCCGGGGTCCTCTGCATATACATTGCAGTTGTGTAGCTTGGTTTTCCTGTGTGAAACTTCTAACAGTGAGAGCAGGGATGTCTCTCACTCTGTTGCCTGCTTTTGAGACCCTTTCCTCTTACTGGGTTGCCTCATCCAGCCTTAATAGATAAGGAGGTGCCTAGTCTCGCTGCAGTTTGATATATGATGGCTGTTTCATATACGTGGGAGGCCCGCGTGTATCTAAGAGAAACAGTGAAGGAGATGGGGTGGGGGTAGGGGAGCAGTGGGGAAGAGGAATGGGAGGGGAAACTTTGGCTGGGATTTAAAACCAAACCAAACAAAGAGTCAAGGTATCTACTCCGTTGGCAGCCAACGTCTTTCCCTTATTCATGCCCCCTTCCCTAACTTTTCTAATATTTTAAGCTATATACACAATCCTGCTTGCTTCTGGGAAGAGGAAGCTTATACAAGCCTGATGTGGAGATGTCTTGCACACTGATTTGGAGTTTGGAAGAAAAGGAAGGGATGAGGCTGAGCTGGAGGTGTTGAGCTGACCACCGCTAGGGATACTTCTGCATGCGTACCTTCCTAGCACAGCAGCACAACTCTGCCTGGTAAAGAAGCGCCTGTATCACAGGATATGTAAAGAGATTTGACTTTCTTCCAGGGATTTATATTTTCCTTTATCCTTTAATGATTGCAGTCATTCCCCTATGCTGAACAGAGTGATGCTGGGCACCCGACTGAAGCCAGGCCTGTCAAAACGCTCTTGACCTGAAATTTCAATGTCCAGAGAAGCGACACAAAAAACAGAATGGATCCAATAATTTCACCCTAGTAGCCTCGGAACACAGAAGACTGCATGATTCTCCAAAGCTGCATTCCTAGCTTTTCTTAGATTTTTGTTGTTGTTTTGTTAAGAAACCAGATTCTTTAACTTCTCCTTCTGTGAGCTATTCTAGATTCTTCCAATAATGTGTTTGTTTGCTTAACATATTCTATGTCAGCTTCTGTTGCTCATGTCCTAGGGTTCTGACCAAAATAGCTCCTCACATGCTTCCGGCTCCAACATGCAAGGCTAAAGGTTAAAAACTCTGGGGGTGGGAGGCAGAGTCATTGGGTCAAATATTTACCAAGCCATCAAGGTCAGCCTTTTTTTTCTAAGCCATTCATTTGTTGACTTTATAGTGTCCCTGACAAAATAAGAGCTGCGCAAGCCTGAGGATGCAAAAAGCCTATGGAGCCAATTTTCCTAGAGTGAACTTGATCACAACCACCAGACTCCCTGGTTTTGCCAATCGTAAGTCCTAGAAGTTCTGTGGTGATGCCAGTGGTGCCCATTTAGGGAACAAGCTTCATTCAGTCGTAGACAATGACAATGTCACACAGTAATGGCATGACAGGTTTTGATGGAGAAGCAGCCTCTTGACTTAGACCAATATGCATTTTGAAAAATCACTGTGTGAGAATGCTTTCAAACTCAGCTCTCCACTAGGAGCCTACACTTTGCAGATCTTTACCCCTCCGTTGGCACAGGAAATTGGTGGCTGGATCGCTTTTCTCTGTCTCACCTGGTCCCAAGGTCCCACAGCCACTTATAAAATAATCACAGAGGCTTAATATTAATTACAAACTGTTTGGTCTATAAATAAGGCTTCTTGCTAGCTATCTCTTACATCTTAAAATAGCCCATAATTATTAATCTATGTACCACCACATGTCTCATGGCTTTATATCTTGTTCTTCTGGTGACTCTCGGCATCTCCTTATCTTGCTTTTCTTTTCCCTGCCTCTCTTTTGGATTTCCTGCCTTGCCATAGGCCCAAACAGTTCTTTATTAACCAATAGTAGCAACACATATTCACAGTGTACAGAAAGGCCATCCCACAGACGAAATCCACTGCTACTATGTAGGATCAGATTGGTAGTAACTTTAAGGAGCATTTCAAGGTCAACGTTTTTTATATTCCTATAACTTTTGCTATGTTTGTAAGTTATTTTAAGCTTTGGTATAAGAAAAAAAAAATGATCAGTAATAACCATCCTTTTCTTTCTTGAGTTTAGAAAGTAGGAGAAAAGGAAGTGTTTAGAGGGTACATCTGGAACATTTGCCAATGTTCTTTCTAATGTGTCCAAATGTTTTCTTCTCTCTCTCCCTCCCCCCTACTCTCTCTCTCTCTCTCTCTCTCTCTCTCTCTCTCTCTCTCTCTCTCACACACACACACACACACACACACACACACATACACATTTTTCTCCTCCTCTCCCCCTCCATCTTCCCTCCCTCCCTTTCCTACTTCATCTTTGCTCTGGGTGCCAGCTGGCATTCTGCTAGGGAAGTGACATCTCCATGTTCTTTCATTCAATAAACATTTACTAAGGACCCACTAAAGGCCTATGCCATATCCTGAATGAGCACTAGTAAATTAAGCAGATTATGTCCTTGTCTGTGTGAGTTTCTATTCCAGAGGAGAAAAGCAGAGGCAAACAGGATGGTTATATATCTT
Source organism: Phyllotis vaccarum (assembly GCA_033318265.1). Taxonomy (NCBI): domain Eukaryota; kingdom Metazoa; phylum Chordata; class Mammalia; order Rodentia; family Cricetidae; genus Phyllotis; species Phyllotis vaccarum. The sequence continues at coordinate 26,353,507 of JARWLC010000014.1, forward strand.
CTGCTCTCAGGGAGAAAATGAGTCTAGAATGGTTGGGGTTTTGGATGTCTTTCCAAGTGGAAATGGGTATTTGTGTAAATTAGCAGTTAGTATGTGATGTAATCTTAAGCCAAGGAAATTTTAAGAATGGAAATTGCTGACTTCAAAGGAATTGCAAAGAGGTCAAACTCTACCAAGAGACATTTATTTCCATGGACTTATTTCAGTGTTTCCTTGTCCTTTGAGTTGAAGACTTTGTCATCAAACCTTATATTTGTGGAATGTTCTGTGGTAAAATGGAGGCCCTCTTTGCAGTCATATTACTTGGTTTTGTGAGAAGTGCTGACCCAGAATTTTCCTGATATTCCAGATCAGGGAACTAAGGCTCAAATGGCCTCCTTAAGTGTAGTCAGTTACTTCAGATGCAACTAGAAGCCAACTCTTCCCTTTTACTGGTCAACACCATGGCCATACCTTTCTATCTTGTCTCCATCTTTTTCCTGTATCACAAAGTACTTTGAGGCTGTGGGTTCAGTTCATGTAAGATTAGCCATTATATTCTAATTGGGACACCCCTTCCCAATATCGTACATCCCTATTGAACATACATTTCTATACTTTGCTGCTATAGCTATTAAAAAAATTATTTGTTGATCAAATATATTTTTGGGTTGGTGTGGCTACAGACTTTTATTTTTAGAAAGAACCAGATTTTCAGTGTATTTGTTCATTCATCAGTTGCCACAGGAAGTAAGCCAAAAAGGACATGTATTCTAATTATTTTACCTAAAGACATTAGAAGAGATATTGATGAAATACTCATTACATTAGCCTATAGAATTTAAAGAAATTGCCCATTTCCATACACATTTTCTTAATTCATTTTTATAAAACTGATCAACTTTGTGAGAAAAGGATGGAAATTGCATAAAAAAATTATAAAAAATGTTTTCTTGGCAAACAGAAGCTAATGTTTTTCTCACACACATTATAAAGCCAGGCAATATGATGCAAGTTTCATGGGGTGGTCTCATCTAATTATGCATCCTGCCTTTTCATATACATACAGCTATAACTATTTTATAGATGAGAAAACCAAAGATCCAAATGGTCCACAAGTTTGTGTCAACATAGCTAGCCAACACAGTGGTAGAACCAGGGCCATTCTAGAATTCTTTTTGATAGAGAATTATTATTATTATAATACCATTGTTGTTATTTTATTGGAGGCACAGGCAGAGCTTAATCCTAGTTCAGCCCCCTATTTAGATGACAAAGATCCAGCAGGTTAGAGAATCTGGTTAAAGCATCAGGCTCCATAGAAATAGCCGTGGCATGTTGAGTGGAGTCCTGACAACCTTGTACTAAAACCTCAGCTATGAGGTTATCTACTCAATCATGAGACTTCTTGAAGTTGTTCGTTTGTTTTTTTTTTTCTTTTCTTTTCTTTTTTTTTTCAAGACAGGGCCTGTTTGCATAGCCTTACCTGGGCTGTCCTGGAACTCACTCTGTCAACCAGGCTTGTCTTGAACTCTGTCTCCTGAATGGTAGGATTAAAGGTATGGTCCACCACCACCTAGCTCATAAGAGACCTTTTTAAGGGATCCAAAACAGGTCATTTTCTAGGAGTCTTCAATCCCACGTGGGTCCTTTGGTAAGAGTAGCCACGGACAAGGATTGCTTTGTAGTTACCATATTTGTCTCAAGCTTTCATGGGAGTCATCTTTGAAAAACTCATAAGCAGGAAGTTAATTGTTTTGATATGCTAATCATAATAGTTCAGATTTTGATTGTTTTTTTTTTCAAATGGGTCAAGAAGGAGCAGGAGGAGGAGAAGAATCCACACAGAATATCAGCAATCTATTAGCTCTAAAGGAAACATTTTTAGCTCCAAAAAACTTGCAGTTTTTTCCTGAATCTGAACCTGTATGCACAAAAGCTCTCTGTCTGAGGAAAAGGCTAAGTTGATTGTTTCCACAAGATTAGCCCCATTGATCTGAAGCACCTGTGCTTCTAGAAACAGGACATTATCAAGATTTTTTTTCTTTTTATCATTTGTTCAGGAAGTTGTGCTTGGACTAATATTATTTATACAGCTGGGTATACTAACCAGGAAGGAGGAGATCAAAGTGGCTGGTGATTGTATAACATCTGAGATGGGCCCCGATAATCAATCAAGCCTAGAGCATATGGACCTGATTACAAAACATCTTATACTCTGTCAGGATGTTTTCTGCAGTGGCTGGAGCTGTCAGTTACAGCAGTAATCTACCTCAGGCATTCGGAGGACCGCTTTTTAGATGGCTGGCTCTTTTCACTTCATTGTCTGGATTGTGAGCACTCAGAAAGCTTGAGATGAGAACACCAGTATTGAATTTGCATCTGTGAGGATCCTAGAGTTATTGAGAGAACACCCCCCCCCCCTCACACACACACTGCTTAGGCATCTCTAAGGAAAGATGCAGGGCAACTGTCTCCTCTCCACAGGAAAGCAACAGGAAGTGCATAAAAAGACCCTCATTAAGGGAAACAGCTGTTCCTGCCCGTCTATCTAACCTTGATTGTTCAGTTAAAATACTGGGGGGGGGGGGGGCAACACACTAAAACAGGAAGAGTTTAGGCAGAAAGCTAAATAAATAAATAATAATAATTAAAAAAAAAAAAAAAGAGTTCCACTTGCCAGATTTCAACACAAAAATAAAATACCAAACAAACCCCCAAGAACGCAGAGAAGCAGTTTTAAGTAAAAGAAGCCAGTGCAGTCAGGGAGCCCCCAACACCTTCTCCAGCAGGGCTCCAAGTGTGGGAAGAGCCATTCCAAGCAGGCCCCTGGAGCTTGGCAAAGGTCTATTCTCTGAATGATGCCTGGCCAGGTGTTTGAAAAAGAGTTTGCACAAAGGTAGGAGGAACAGGGTGCTAGCAAGTATCTTCCCTGGCTAGGTTGGAATGCGTCTGTGTCTGAGAACTTTAAAGGCCGACAGCTAAGTTTAATCAGGGTTAAATCACCGAAACAGAGCCGGCTTCTTATGCAACAAATGAACAGCCGCTCTGGCCGTGTTTTTCTTTCCCTACAAGGAAATGAATGGCGCAGGCTCTTAGGAGCGCTCCAGCCATTTGGAAACGTTATGAATTCAAGGGAGGCAGGAAATGTGGAAGTCTAGTTCATTGCTAATGTTGTCTTCCGGGGATTGTAGGCCTGTAGGTTGAACAGCAGGGTTCCACAGCTGCTGTTGTGTAATTAACTGAGCATGCGCTGGATCTCGGTGCAGCAAAAGGCTCCATATACAGCACCCTAGCAGCATTCTATATTTTAAGACCATCATTTCTGCTAAGGAGCTCCAAATGTTTTCTGTAAGTGAGTTTGCATAAATCTTCTAACTGGATCTGGACTAAACAGCATCTTATGATGTGTTTACTTCAGGACAGCTGGCAACGCAGTCAGTTTAGAGACTGTGCAGGTCTACTTGTAGCCTGGGGTGGCTTTCTACGTGATCTGTTTTCTTTAAAAAATAAATGGTAAATCAACCACAATCAGTCATGAGTGCTTGGTATGGAGTGATGAGGAGGGCATTTCACCTTTGGAGTTTCTGCCCAAAGACCCATGACCCTTGTCTAACCCTAAGAAAAATATCCAACGATGCCATACAAAACAACGTCCTACAAACGTCACCAGTTCTGTAAGTCACCCAGAATAAGGGGAACCTGAAAAACTGTCACAAGCCAGAGAACCCTGAAGGGGCCTTACAAGTCCGTGCAACAAGAAATCTGGAAGGGATCCTGAAGGTCATTAGGAAAACAAATCATGGAAGTCTGAGTCAAGGGTACTCTGTCAATTTTGTTTCTTTAAGTGGTAGGGACTGTATGCACTCAGGTAAAATATTAATGATAGAGGAGAGCGTGCCCTCTATGAAAACCTTCCCAGCTCCACAGTTTCTCTAGAAGTAAAAACTACTCTAAACATTGTTTATCGAACAGCAAATGAGCAATGTTATTTTGGCTTGTGCTTCTGAAAAACCAATCACGTGAGTCCACTTCAATTTCAGCTTAGGTCAGGTTAACTTCTAATTCCCAGGGTCTGCCAACTATTGGAATTTTCCAAGAGGAAAATGGGAACATAAAGACAGACTTAGTTGAAGGAAAGGAGAGGCAACCCAACAAGGAAAATTCTCTTCTGGGTCTTAGCCATCCAGCCATATGTGCTACAGTTTGGGGCCTGTGTCCTGGTGTCCAGCTCTGCTCACAGGATACTGGGTGGTAAAGAAATTACAAGTATGATTTCGTTCAGAGTTCACACTGTTTGATAGAATGCTCAATGGGATTTCCAGCAAAGAAGCACAGATAAGAGCTTTGTTTGTATCCAAGCCTACAGTGACACCCTGGCCAGCTGCTTTTCATGTGACACAAGGACAGATAATATTAGGGCAGTGGCCATAAGTTCTGATTCTTAAGATTATAACTTCCTGAAGTGAATCAGGGATAGTGGACCTTCTCTTCTCAAAGGTATGAAATATAGTTAGTGTAGGAATGGCCCATAACAGCAGAGCAAGTCCCTGAGAGGTGATTTGCTCTTGCTATCTCAGAAAGCTCTTCAGGTGTTGCCCTGAATCACCACAGCAAACTTTGAACTCATAAAGTCCTGAGTTCAAGTTGTCACTTCCAAGTCTGTTATTTCCTGATTGTGTGACTTAGGTAGAGCTAATCAATTTTTTTTTTTTTTTTTTTTTTCTGATCTTCAGGTTTTCCAGCAGGGACAAGAAAGTTCATCATAGGCTTGCCTCATCAAGTCATCAAGAGAAGTGACCACTGGAGATATCTAGAATACAAAAGGTCAATGCTCTTCCATGCTTCCCCTCCCTTCCTTTCTCACACAGGCTAGGCAGTAAGATCAGGCCCAGTCAGGGCAGCTCAGCCGCTTTCAGGAATGTCCTCATGAGGTTAGAATTTCTAGCCAGGTTAGGATTTCTTCTAGTTCATTGATTATTAATCCTGACGTTTGCAAATAATCTTCTCCAATGTGTATAAAATTAAGAGCTTAATACTCTTCTAGGATATACCCTTGGTCTGTTGTTTTCAGTAGGACTGCCTCTAACTCTTCCCTTCTGAGGATTGTCTGGTCTGAGCCCAGAAGCCAGGCAAAGCAGACACTATGAAAGAAGGTGGATTAAAACAAGAAAGGAAAAAAAGCTGCCCACAGCGGGTGGGCAGTGAAAAGTGCCGCATATCTCAGTATCACTGTGAGAACAGCCAAATCGAGCAAGAAGCAAGACACCACCAAGCGTGCCTGAGAGGCAGTAAGACAAACAGACAGAGGAGGCAAAGGCAAGACAGGAAGAAGCAGGAAGAGAAGAGCCCCTTGCCATAGAGAGAGCCTGGACACAAAAAGGCTGGGGCAGTTCCAGTCTGGACCCCTGATGGTAGCTTTTGAGAGGATACTTTCTCAGCTCCTGTCTTTTGTATCTGGGAGAGACCTGATTTTATAGGAAGAGTGCTTCTGTCACAAGAAGGCCAAGAGTCTCTTCAACTAAGCCTTACAGTATGGCCTGCCCAGTTCTACCAACACTCAGCTGACAGAAGTGAGCTTCTCAGGTATCTTTCAGTGTTGGAGGCAGAGGGATCTTCTCAACCATGGCAGGTGTGGAGTGGGAGGGTGGGGAGAGGGGGGGACAGTGAGTGGTCGTCTCTGTGCTGTTCTGGGGAACTTTTTCATCTTTAAATACAACATGCAGCTAGCTACCTGCAAAAGCCAGAAGAGTGTCAGATTCCCAGGAGGTGCTGCTGTTACAGGCAGTTATGAGCTGCCTCCCATGGGTGTTGGGAACTGAACTGTACTTCTCTGAACTGCTGAGCACCTCTCCAGGCCCTTATTTGATTTTTTTTTTTTTTTTTTAGGAAATTAAGGAGGACTGGTGGGTGGGGAATATGACTCATTGGTAGAGCCTTACCCTGCATGTACAAGGCTCTCACTCAATCTCCAAAACAGAGAAAAAAAAAAGTTTAACAGAAAATGTCCAAAATAGGAAATATTATTCATAAATTATTCCTTTTTCATTACTACCAGAATTTTGGTATATTTCCCCTCAATTTAGTTCTCTATCTCTATAAATAATAGTCCTTTGATGGCATAGCTATAAATACCGTACATGAAATTTAATATTAGGACACTTTCACATGGCAAAATCACAAAATATTTCAAGGTCACAAGTTTTCTCTTTATAATTTTTCATTTTGAGTCAGATACTGATTATCACAAAGAATAGTTACATTCTTCCTATAGTCCTCCGCAACTGGGATTTGGTTTATTTCTAGACTTTTTAATTTGAAATTACAGCATGTCCATAATGGTACTGTGACACTTTTGAAAATTATTCTTAGGCAATGTAGGATATTGTTTAGCAACCTGGCACGCTACTTGGTTGGGGCTATACACACGGTCCTACACTTGACCGCCTAGAATTCTTATATTGACACCTCTCTCTAAACAACGTGCCTAGCAACCAATTTGTAGGTCAGGACCACCATCTGCACTGAGCTATAGCCATACCCTTCTCTGAACACTGGAACAGGCTTCTCTTCCCTTTAATGGCTACCAAACCTAGATTCTCTTCATTCTCACTCTGGTTGGGTAAGAAGGCCAGTCCAGCCTGAACTGGCTTTCAGTACATGTACAATAAGACAAAACTGGAACTTTTAGGCAGAATCTCTCACTTGCTGTCTTATCTCTATACATAATTAGTTATGTATATGATGGAAGTCAGATGCATGATGGGAATGGACATGTGCACTAGATGAAATAGATATGTAACATACTCTGTCAATCAAAATAGAGAACCATTTGAACTAAACCCCTAGTAATCGAACTTCTTTTTCTGTTGAATCTTGTAAAAGACCCAAACAGTAATTAGGACCCTTGAGTACTCTTACCTGACACTCTGGATACTGTGTCTGACTTGCCTTATTGTTTTATGAATAAAGTTTCCTTGGTATTTTTAAAAATTTACATAGACCTTTATTTCAGTTCTTTGCAACTGGAAACACCAGGCTCAGGCCTCAGTCACTGATAAGAATCCTGGAAAAAGCATGATTTTATTTTTGTCAAATGGTGTCTATGTATATAATAGACACTTATTGAGTACTTCATATATGTAGCAGACAGAGATACTCAATGAATTAGATACCAGCCCTGACATCAGGAGACGGTGGCAATTCAGTGAGACTAGTGTTCATACATAGCATGATTGGCTTTCTTGAAGAAGATCCCAGGCCCTGTAAGCCAATGTACAAAAATCATTTTCACCATGCTTGGTACATCCTAAGAGCCCAATTAACAAAATGATGGTTGCAGCCAGCTCACTTCTGGTAGAACCACCTCGCCTGAATGCCTGCTTTTTGATTCATGTTCACAGGAAGGTAAAATCAAGAGAACAGTAAAAAGTCCCCCACCAACTAAAAAAGTCACTATTGCCAACATACAGCAAAGACTGTAGGAGTCTGTCTAGTCCATAAGAACAGAAGCTCCCGGGTCAGTTCTAATGACACAGAGTCATTCCAGGCTAAATGCTGTCAGGCAGAATGCGTTTGCTCTTCCATATAGCTTGGGTCAGTAAAGCCATTTTTAGGTAAGTGATATGTCAGGGTAGCTATACGCCTATTTCTGAAAATAACCAAACAGCTATATACAAATTTTGATCTGATACGATATATTTTTAAGAGTCATTGCTTGAAAAAAAAGGGGGGGTGGACTTTAAAATTTTCCGTAGGTAAGAGTTCTGACCTAGAATTCCTGATTTCCTTCACTGCCTTCAGCAGCCAGGCCCTCACACCTGAACAATGGTTAATGTTTAAAAAGGTACAATGTGTTCTGTTAAATAACCTGTTTTTTTCCCCACCTCCTGCTGGTATAGGCCTCAAGTAAGAGTTCTTGATAGGACACAAAAACACACGAGCCATGATGCTCAAGCCACAGGAAAGTAGCTTGAAGATAAGGGAGCTGCATCTTTAGGGAAACACTGAGTTGAGTTGGCGTGGACTTCCGTGGGCATATGTTTACTATAGTCTGTGGAAATAACCCACAGCTACCATCGAGATGTGTGTCTGGGTTGCAGACAGGCAATACCACACTAAACTGAATTGGTGGGATTTAAAAATGCCAAAGAGAGACTCTCAGGGAGATTTTGGTCAGAGCATCACTGGCCATTGGCTTGCCCCCTCACCTGCAGTTGTGAAAAGAATTACATGGTCTGTTTGTCAAACAAAGAGTACAAAGTGTGTTCAGCCCTTCAGCTGTCTACCTTCCTGTAATTAGCCCCATTTCTCACTAAGCCGTCATACTACATTCTGTGAGGATTGGCCAGTGCAGACGCTAACATCTCCTGTGATATACTCAATCTTATTCCCACCGATCCTGCTGCTTCATCATTCAGTCTTCACAACTCCCAGCTCATTTTTTTTTCCTGTGACCTCAGCAGCTGTTCCTTGTCACAGCAAATCTTCAGCAGTTATCTGTCATCTACTGGCTCACTATGACTATGTATTTACGCGTGCCTGGCATTGGGTTTGGTTTTAAGGCCATAGGTAAATCCCAGTCACTGCCCTCATGGAGGTCACAGTTCACATGGAAAAGAATCTTAATAAAATATGGCAAGGGTAAAGGTCAAGACAGGCATGTGGAAGACAGTCATCCTCTGGTGTGTCAGAAGGCTTCCTGGAAAGAGTGATGTGAGATTGAGTTTTCTGGGAAGAGGGTACATCAAATAAGTGAGGAGAAATGCACAAATGAATGTGTCCCTAGCCGTGGGGGTGAGCAACAAGTGAGGTGACCTGGAGCACCATGTCATGCCATTACATAGAGAACTCTTATTTTATAAGAATGTCTGAACATGGAGGTCTTTACCTACAGTTGAATTAAATAAACTCTCCCAGGGCCTTTGCTTTGGACTTTTTCTGTCTTTTTCTCTGTGGATTTGCTCTAGTCCCCAGTGATTTTCAAGGAACATGTTCTATTATTCTGAGAAGTGTTTTTCTAGTTCACTGACCACCTCCTACCACACTGCCCACCATTGCCCTCAAGATTCTAAATGGCCATGGAAAGATGTATTATGCTTTCTGCTGCAAGCTTACAGTCAGCTGTCAGGTGGACCCAAGACCTCATGTGGGTCTGACTCAACACAGGCATGAATGCCTGAGTGGAAAAAACTTCCACATCTCACAGAGAAATTCCACGAGTCCCCACAATCTTTCTACTATTTTTGACTTTCAGCCTTTGTTATGATAATTTATATTTTGAATTTTAGACCCCACTTACTGATATGATATTTCTATTAATATTTCATTGAACAACAAAAAGTATACGGAAGTAAGTATAGAGTAGGAGTGTAGTCATTTTACAGACAGGAGGTAATACTTTTTTTAAAAAATTAAGATTTGAAGAGTGATGTGGTAGATACTTTTTATTGATATGGTTCTTAACTCCAGCATTGGGTGAGTCCCTGTCTTTCTTAATTTATATCACTGTAATGATGAGGAGGCTTTGTGGGCAACAGACAGTGTGGACCGAGCCTTTGAGAGCCCTGCTGAGTTCTTCTCCTTCCAGAGAGAAGGCTGGGTTCCCAAGATGAAGGCTCGGACATGTGGGCATCTTCCCTGGCCTCATATTTTTGGCACCTAAGTAAACAGACTCCATATATCCCACAGCTGCCCAGTGCCATTGTTTATGCTCAGTTAAGTCCCAAATGTCTTCCGCCAGTGCCTAGGGTCAGAGGTGAATTGAGGAAGAGGAGGTAGAAAGACAGGGTAGATTCAAACAAAACAGAAAGACAGAAATAGCACTGGGAAATCTTCATGGACTCTGTTGTCCCCAAACAGTCACTTCAACGTTATGGCTTTAAATTTACACACACACACACACACACACACACACACACACACACACACACACACACACACACACACACACACGAAAAGAGTCACTTTCTGCTTTGTCTGTTTCTTGGAGACAGCAGGGCTCTAACCTGTCTTTGGAAAGAAGGAAGCCATAGAGCCAAGGAGGGCATCTTGGGCACTGAGTCCAATGTTTTTAGAAATTCCCAAATAGCAAACATGGGCATTTCATTTCTCATAAGCCTAGGAAAGACCTAAATAATACTGTACTGTGAGAAGGGAACTGTTGACCTGCTTTAAATGCCCTAATTTCAGTTTCCAAATCTTGGTGGCTCTTAATGAGCAAATACCCCATGATGACATGGTTGGAAAAAAAGAGCCACTTAAGCCCAAGGCTACATCACTGAAGACCAAGGAAGCAAGCAGTGATTTCTTATCCTTAGCAACCAGGCCAAACAATCCATTTCCCGTGTTCTAGAAGATGAATTTGAGTACTTTGAATAAGTAAAATGTCCACACTGTCTAGACAGTTATTATATAACTCGCTCAAGACATTTTCTTGTTCACGTTTTCCTGCCTGGAAGGTTCTGGAGGACTTACTGAAAACCTTGCTGTTTTTCCCACTGAGGTCTGCTCTGAGCAGGTGCTCAGTTCATGCTTGTTTCTGTATGTCAGTGGTCTGCTTCATTCTTCCTCAACCTTCCATCCCTCCCAGTCACATGCATGGGATGTCAGGAACACCTGAAATGCTTCTCCAGACTTCAGTGGCCTTTTCTCACCTTTGAAGAAAACAGGGATGGGACCAAAAGCCAGAGGGTTATTCCTTAACATCTGTTGAGATAATTACAGGACAGGACAGTCTGAATTTCTCAACCAGAGGAGCATCACTAAAGGAAGTACCTCCTAGATGCCTTTTGATTGAAGCGCAGCTGTGGATGAACCCAAGTTCAAAGCAATTATCCAGCCAAGGGTGCATTTTACAGATAACTTTATGGTTTTGTTGAAAACACTTTTTAAATCTGTTTCAAAATACCGGCACTCTCAAAGGGACTTTAGTGATAACCATCAGACACCAAACAGGGAAAGTTTGGGAAGACTTGAAATTCTTTGGATAGACAACCCTGCAGACAGATACAGGGTGTTTAGAAGTACCTAGTCTTCCATTTCACACATACACAAACTAAACGCAGTGGAATTACAATCTGCCCAAGGTCACAAGGCCAGTTAGAAGTTAGGTTGGGTGGATGAACTTGCTTCTAATAGACTACAACCTATGAATCTACTTTTTAAAAGAATATAATTAAATGCCTACTACATCCATACTGTGTTTGAGATACAAGCATGATGGAGCCCCTACAGAAGGAGCATGCATTCAAAGAAGAAATGAGAAACAGGAGACTATCTGTGTAACAATTTAGACTGATGGACCCAGATCTAAGACCCTGATAGAGAGTGAAATACTCACTCTGAGTCCAAAATTTGAACAGACATTGATAAGTCTGTTCAAGACTCAATACCAATAATTTCAGCTTTGCTGAATTTTTTTTTCTTTTGACTCAGGTTTCTGGTGGCTCAGAAAGCTATTAATACTGAGCCTGGCAGTGTGGTGCACTCCTTTAATCCCAGCACTAGGGAGACAGAGGCAGGCAGATCTCTGAGTTTGAAGCCAGCGTGGTCAGCCAGAGTTACACAAAGAAATCTTGTTCTAAAAAACCAAAACCAGAAAAGAATGTGGGATGCAAGAATGAATTGTCTTCTGACTTTTACGGGTGTTCTGTGGCACACATGTGCCTGTACTGTCTTACCCACATAATAAATAAAACAAATAGGTTAATTAATTACCCAGACCCCAACACCTCCCAAAATACCACCAAAAAAACAAAAACAAAAACCAAAACAACCAAAAACCAAAGTGTGGTTTAAAATAGTGTATAAATTGAGTCTGTCAAAACTATGCTGATTTAAATGAAAAAGGAGACTTTTAGGTTTAAGAAAAACAATCATATTATTTGCAGGAAAATGGACGGAATTAGAAACATATACATGAGGTCATAGGATCTCAGAAAAAAAATGCTATGTATAAATGTAAACAATGTGCGCACAGAGTGATATAACATAGAAAAGAGAAAAAAAATCTAAATGTCTTGGGATGAGGAAGGGCTGAGTTCGAGTATGAGCCCAGCAGAGAATTTAAAGCTAATTGTTTTTCTGGCTCTAACTCTATCATAGATTTTTTTTTTTTTTCCATTTTTGGTAATGGATAAGAGCATAAATTGAAGGTGTAAAATCCAATGGGAAGCTCCACCTGGAGACTAATTATGTAAGAGTTCATTTGAGATGTGTAGTCTTTGGGGATTTTTATTTGCAAATTTTGTTGTTTTTTAAAAGTATGCCCCATTATCACCTGGCTTATTTGTTTTTGTTAATTTTATGTATTGGTGTTTTGCCTGCATGTATGTCTGTTTGGGGGCGTCAGGTTGAGTTACAGACAGTTGTGAGCTGCCACGTGGGTGCTGAGAATTGAACTCAGGTCCTCTGGAAGAGCAACTAATGTTCTTCCTCACTGAGCCATCTTTCTAGCCCCCTTGCATATTTTTTTATAATAAAGTTTATTATAACACTAGCTTGAGTTTTGGTGCTTCTGTCCCCATATTCCCTTTAGGAAAGGCTTTACCTCTCATCTCCAAGAGGTCTACCGAAGCCAACTTAGGGACCAAAGGGAAAGGAGTCACTTGTGCATGTGCCCAAAAGAGGTGCAAAAGCATTGACTGTAGAAGGCCTCCAGGGCACATTACCCTGATCTTCCTTCCTCAACATCCCATAGGTCTTCCTGGTCTTTGATGCGGTGAAAGATGAAGTTCTCTAGTTTAAGAAATGTTTAAAATATTACAATTGAAATACATAAAGCCCATGTCAAGCACCACTGAGCTCCAAGTGAGCAGATAGAAAAGCGGAGGAAGAGCCTGCAGGATGCTCACTGTTTCCTGAACGATGCGATTGCTTCAGAGCTTAGTTGACTGTTTTCTTCCAAACACCTTCTCCAGAGTTGTTGGCAAATTCATTTTACATGTGTGAGCAAATGGTTTGTGTAATAAACACCCTCCCCCCCAAAGAGTGTTGGTCCATTACAGAAAGGATGCAAAGGATAATTCTAAAATCTCATTACCCCAAACTTGCTATCTCTAGACAAATGTCTAACTACAGGGAAGAAGGGTGGAGACAGAGGAAGAAAATATCTTACAAATGATTGTTAAAATTCAATTCATTCAGCTAACCCTGATTAGGGGCTGCTTTTTTATCACAGCCCTTGAGTCATGCAATGCAGAGTCAGTTGATAAGACATCTCTCCCCCAGTAAATTGTAGCTAACTGGCACCCACATACCCAAAAGGTCGGGATGTTTGGTTGTACTCTCCAGCTTGCCCCTGAATCAGGATGTGGATGGAAAGCCACATCTCTCTCTCTCAATCCCATGCTCTCAGAGAATCTCCAACAAAGAAAAGGTCCCAAAAAGCTCAGTTCCACATTCTTGGCAGCTTCTGCAGCCCCTGAAGTTGCCAGCAGCTCAAGCCCCCACCGAAAGCGTTCAGTTTTTGACTATACTTAGGTTCAAACCCAGCTTGTGGTGGACACTCGCCATCCTTCACCCATAGGCTGTACAATCTCCCTGCTCTAGTTTGAGCATGCCTAGATCTCTGGGACTGGAGAACTCACCCGGGGGCTGCTTTGCACAAAGAAACCTGTTCTTATACTTTTTAAGTTTGGCTTGATCTGGCTTACTGCCTTGGCAGAGAAACCTATTATTGGAAGACAGAAAACTTGTTAGTAGCCTGTGTTTACAGTTGACTAATTTATAAATCCAAATTCAAAGTAAAACACTAGGCTTTCTCAGTTTTAGCAGCCTGACTTTTTGAATTCAGGGAGTTTTCTCTAGTATGTCCAGTCATCTACTTGCCAGGAGATTTTTTTAATTTTTTTTTATTTTTTTTAAGTTTTGAGACAGGGTTCCTCTGTGCCAACATGGCTGTCCTGAAACTTGCTCTGTAGACCAGGCTGGTCTGGAACCTGTTCTCTAGACCTGGCTGGCCTGTGCCTCTTGAGTGCAGAGATTAAAGGTGTGCACCACCACACAGCAAATTCCTACCACAGTTAAGGAAGAAGATAAGTATATATTCAGACAAGTAGTAGATTAGATGACTGGAAAATTCAGGAAAGTAATAAACGTCAAGACTGCTATCACAGGGACAAAATATCACTGTCACAGACTGTCAGCAAGATGTAACATGGCTTTCTTTGAAAAGCTATTTGAATGGGTGTGTGTGGATGAGTGTGCAAAGTCTAAATGATAAACGCACATCAAAAGAACCGAAAGCAGGTTTTAAAATTACGTTCAGACTGATTTCTCCAAAGCTACATGTAAATGCAAGGAAAAGAAAGGCGGCCCAAATGAACTCTGAGCTGTGGAGTTCAGAAAAGTATGATATTAGAGCCAAGATCTTGGGCAGGGAATGTATGGTAATTTGTAGAAGTCATTCCTTAGATGGAAGATATTGGAGATAGTGAATGAAGACAACTCTTTTCCCCAGAGTTTTTCTAGAAAAAAAAAAAAATGAATCTGTGCCTAAACGTGGAAATGGGCCAACAGAAGGAGACTGTCTACCCATTTTTAAGGAAGGGAAATTGTTTGAAGACTAATGGAAAGGATCCACAGGAAAGAGGAAAAGACGTTTGATGGAGAAGAGACATAAAAGAGAGTCAGCAGAGCAGTGTAACTGGACAGGCCAGGGGACCGGGGTCAGAGATAAAGAGAAGCCAGCATTCTCTCTCCAGGGAATGGAGTTAAGGACGTAACCACAGGGAGTGGAAAGTGGGTAGAAGCAGCGAGGGCTTGTGGAAACTTCCAGTAACATTTATTTTCTCACAGAAATAGGAAGCACTGCTATCAGCTGAGAGTGGGAAGCCTGGAAAAGCAGAAGGAATTACCCAAGGAAATGTGATATGGGGATCCAAAGTGTGAAAGAAGGAAATAGATATTATGCAGGACAAGGAAAAAAGAAAGAAAAATACATATGAACTTTCTCTTGGCATCACTGCGTCTGGGAATTTTTCTTAAGGAAATAATCAAGAATCTCTGCCAAGTTGTTCACTGGCAGGATTTTCCATAGGAGAATAGCTTTGGAAAGATTGGCTCTAGCAATGGACTAATCTATTAATGCAGCTCTCTACCATAAACGTATTCATATAAAAAGCTGTGGTCATGGACCTCTAGTTCCAGCCACTCACTCAGGAGATTGAGTCAGGAAGATGATAAATTCAAGGCTTGTTTGAGCTACAGAATGAGTTCAAGACTAGCCAGGGCACTCTAGTGAGAACCTGTATCAAAAATTATAAAGGAGACAGGGGTGAAGCGACAGAGTAGATCGCTTACTGGCACCCAGGACCATCTTCACTATAAAACACAAGGAAAAAAACCTGACTATATACTTAGAGAAAGAGAAATTTTTATATCTATCTGGTAAGTGTCTCTATGTTTAAATTTGTTCAGCTTTCTTAGCATGGAGGACAGAATGCCCATCTTTTTTGGTGACTGTATTTTTCTCTGATAGCCAGAATGGAAATATATAATGAAACAACACTAAAAATTATCTCTTTCCATGTTATGTGTGTTGGGGGATAATATCTTTATACACTGTGAAGATGTGTTTTTGCCAAGGTACCTTCTGATTGGTTTAATAAAGAGCTGAATGGTCGGTTAATAGTTAGACAGGAGAGGACAGGCAGAATTTGTGGAAAGAGATAGGAAGTCTGGAAAGAGAGGTGGGGTGGGATTCTTCAGCCAGTCAATGAATTAAGTGGGAAGTAATGTGTTGAAAGCTGGTTTTTTGGTTTGTTTTTGTTTTTTGGATTATCTTTGGACTACCAGCTCACAACTAACGACCCAGAGACTTATTATTAATTATGAACTTTTGGCCTTAGCTTAGGCTTTTTATTTAAAAGATCTTAATTAGTCCATATATTTTTTAATCTATTTTGCAACATGGCTTGGCTACATATGGCACATCTGACTTGTGTTGAAATCTCGTCCCTAGATTTCCCCCTCCCAGTTTTTTTCTCGCTCTCTGTCTGGAAGTCACATCTATTCTATCTAGGTGATAGTTTTAAATACTTTAGCCCAGTGTAGTGGCTCACTGTTTAATTCCAGTACTTTTGAAGCTGGGGCAGGAAGATTACTATGAGTTTGAAGTCAGCTTGGTATGAATAAGGCTTTAGACATCATAACAGCCAATCACTGCAAGTAAAGCCAATGCGGTGGACACTGTGTCTACAGAATATGAAGTAGATATAAAAAGGGGTGGTAGCATATGCTTATAATCTTAGCACATGGGAAGCAGAGGTGGAAGATTAGGAGGTACATAGAGCATCTGAAGCCTGACTTGCTTACCTAAGACCATACCTTAAAATGAAAAAATTGGGAGCTGGAGAGATAGCTCAGAGATGAACACTGGCTACTTTTCAATTCCCAGCAACCACATGGTGGTTCACAACCATCTGTGATGAGATCTTGTGCCCTCTTCTGGCTTAAAGGAATGAATATATGCAGTCATAACACTGTACAAAATAAGTCTTAAATACAAACAAACAAAAAAAATCAAGCCAGGCTGTGGTAGCACACACCTTGGTCCCAGCACTTGCGAAGAGGCGGCAAGCAGCTTTCTGAGGCCAGCTTGGTTCTAGAATAGCCAGGGCAACACAGAAAAAGCCTGTCTCAGAGAAACAACAACAAACCACAAACAGTTCTTCAAACAAATAAATTATAACTAAATAGGCAAAGTGGATAATATAAAATCACAAAGAATTTTGCTTTTATTCCTCTATTGTTTATACATAACTTTAAACAGCTCTAACTATTTCTCTTTTAAACGAATTGGATCCTAGGCCCAACTCTTTGGATCTGGTGTAGCCTCTTCCAAAGGGGGTGTTGGGGTTCTGCAGGAAGCCTTGGCTTTATTTCCAGTGTGGCACTTTCCTTGGAAACAGCTTCTCCAGAATTCACAATTCTACACCACCGTTGTATCTCTCAGCTACTGTTAATGTTTGAATTCCACTGAACACGTTTGGCAGCTAACACTCCTGACAGGTTAGGATTAGGTATAGCTGCAGTAAGCAGGGTGGATCAATGGATATGTGAATAGGCAGTAGAAACATGACCCAGAGTAAACTCATGGTTTGATATTACACAATCGCATTGTATAATTTATTTAACAGCAAACTTGGCACTTCCTGAACGTACCAGTCACAATACACCCTTCTTTATTAGGAGAGAAAAGAACTGTATTTTTCTTTCTGTACCTAATCAAGGAAATTATTAAGCAGAGGAAATATGGTCACTTCAGTACTCTACTTTTTTGGGGTGTGTTGTTTCTTCTTGTTCCTGTATGAGGGGAGCAAGGGCAACTAGTACAGTTGACGTGGTGACATTTAACCTCCATGCTATTGTGTTAAGCTTTTTGCTTGGTTCTGATTGAAGAGCAAAGTGAATACCACCCATCATACTGGGACAATCTGACTTTGCATGGTCCCTGATACTACATTCTAAAAACACACGACATGCATGACTTTTGCCGTATGGCCAAATGCATAGCTGTATCAATCAAAGGGACACAGCACACAAACTTAAATTCTACAAAAGATGTGTCAAATCTTGGAAGTACAGAGGTCATAAAAACAAACCACCATGGCAGAATCGTTGCACCTTGGAAATATCACAAGCAAATGTAACTCAGTCTCAGACTGTAGCCCAGGAACAGAGAGAAACCTTATTTTTCTACATCTATCAATCAGATCAGAAGGTGAGTCTGAATGAAAAGAGCCTGTTAAACGGTGACATTAGAGACAGTACCACAGAAGCATCAACTTCCGGCTTTCATTGACTTGCTTTGGCCTCTAACTCTCGCTTTGTAGTTCAAGGATAACCTTGAACACGCCTGCTCCTGCCTCTATCTCCCAATTGTCGGGATTATAGGTGTGTGTCACCACACCTTGCTTCTTTGCTGCGGGCACTTTATCAGCTGAGCCACATCCAGTCCTAACTTCTTGTTTTCACAACTGAACTGTGGTTATGTAGATGTCCTTACTAGAAAGTGACTTTGAAAGTTACAGTAGCCTGCTGCACCAGGTCTCCAATTTTCAATTGTCTCAGGAAGGTGATGACTGACAGATCTCCAGTGGTGACCAGTCAAAGCTGACAAAATTTTAGCAGTGGGAGAGTTTGGGACATAGCAATTTTGTTGTTGTTGTTTTTGTTTTTTTGTTTTTTTCCCCCAAGACAGTGTTTCTCTGTGTAGCCCTGAATGTCCTGGAACTCTTGCAGACCAGGCTGGCCTCACTCAAACTCAGAGATCTGTCTCTGGCTCCTGAGTGCTGGGATCACAGGCATACACCACTATGTGCATCTACTAAGTGCATCTTAAACACAAGTAATTAGGTGATTTAATCGTTGCTGTTAAGAGAGTACTCACAATGTTCAAAAAACCCACTGCAAATATCTGTCTCCACAGAGGCAGATACACTTAAAGTGTAGCTGAGTAGATTATATGGTAACAGCTGAATCTTAGACATGTGCATTATTATAGCCATCTGCAGAACTTACTGAGCGGGACTATGGCTCTGGAGGAATAGTGTGTGTGTGTGTGTGTGTCTCTCTCTCTCTGTGTGTGTGTGTGTGTGTGTGTGTGTGTGTGTGTGTGTGTGTCACAGTAAGCCATCCTCCAAGCCAGTCTTCACAGTTCAGAGCTCAGGAATGGGTCTGGGAAAAAAGAAATTCTTGTTTTCTTTTCACACTAAGGTATAAAGCTCAGCAACAACCCAATGTGGGATCACAAACTCTGGTCCTCAAAATACTAATAATGTATTTCATGAAAACAGAAACAAAGAAATTCCTGTGGGTCCTAGGTTAAAGTCTCTATAATGCTTCACAGATGGCTCCTGGTGGAGAATTTATAATCTACATATGTTTATAAATAGGTTTAAATGGCCAATTTTGGGGTCAGCAAGACATCGCAGAGGGTAGGGATATTCAACGAACTGATTTCAATCCTCAGAACCCACACGATGGGGAGACAGTATTGACTCTTGCAAGTGGTCCTCAGACCTGTAATGTGTTCTAAGCTCCATAGGCATACTTTCTCTGCAGAGGGCAATTTCTCTCCTGAGACCATAGGCACCAACTGACTGTAAAATCAAAAGCTTCCCCCTCCACAGCCATGGTTACAACACATCTGTGTGAGACTCAGAGTATCCCAGGCATAATCACCCGATAGAGGGAAGTAGGATTGTCTCCCTTGCTTGGACTCATCTGGGCTCATTCCAGTGACCTCTAAGGTACCACTCAAATATACTTTACAATGTGGCAAGTGGGTGGAATGGTCATTAGAATACGTTCAGAATCCAGAAGCACAGCTGTGCACTGTTTTCTATCTTCAGTGACCTGGTCTGGGGCAAGGAAGGGGTTCCTTGTGCATAATACCTTCCTTTTCTGGGATAAAGGATAAAGTATTGTAGAATATTATTTTAAGGTGTGTTACTTTTGTTTATGTTGCATTTGTTCAACTCTGTGAAGCTATGTTGTTACTTTGCCTGTCTAGAACACCTGATGGTCTAATAAAGAACTGAATGGCCAATAGCCAGGCAGGAGAAAGAATAGGCAGGGCTGGCAGGCAGGGAGAATATAGAAAAAGAAATCTGGGATAAGAAAGAAGTAGCCAGAGAAGGAGGAGGACTCCAGGGGCCAGCCACCCAGCTACACAGCAAGCTATAGGGAGTCGAGTAAGATTTAAAGAAGTAAGAGAATGGGAAAAGCCCAGAGTCAAAAGATAGCCAGGCAATCTAAGAAAATCTGGCTAGCAACAAGTCAAGCCAAGGCCACGCATTTATAAGTAAGAATAAGGGTTCATGTGTGTGTGTGTGTGTGTGTGTGTGTGTGTGTGTGTGTGTGTGTGGTTTATTTGGTAGCTGGGTGTCCCCCTCCCCCCACAAAAGAGCAAAACCAACCAACAGCCATAGAGAACAGGGGCAGGTGATCAGGCAAGCAATGAGAAGAGGCTGGCCACCATGACAAACACATTAAATAAATAAACACATGGGGCATGGCTTAGTGATAAAGCAATTGTGCAATTTGTGGGAGTACCAGGTTCCACTCCAGCATACACAAAGGAGAAAACAAAAGCCCAACAAGTACGGAACAGGCTTCCCCTCGCCCTTCCTTTCTCTTTCTCTTAACGCATTCACACATTTGGATTTTCCCCTCTCTAGCCCCACCCAGGCTTCCTGTAAGCCCTGGCTTTGGCTACACTACTCAATATTGACCTACATTCAGGACACTTCTGAAAGGAACAAAGTTTGCTCACAGTTTCCTCCCCGGAGCTTGAATTCCAAAGGTTATTTTCTTGAAGCCTTAATCTTAACCTTTTGCCTCGTAAATTTGAAGTAAAATCCTTCTCAGGACAGGTCCTCACAAAGTGCTAAGACTGAACTACAACACTGGCATCCATTTCCAAGTGCCACGGGCCAGTTTAAACATTTGTAACTTTGCATGGGTCAGCCAGACTGTGATTACATTGGAGTTTAGGGGCTGATCTCATTCACACAGTAAGCAGAAATTAATTCAAGTCAAATGTTCTCTCTTTCCCTGTGAAACAGCCAATGTTAATACCACAAGTATAGTGCTTTCATAGGATTAGATGGCCTTGAACATGGGCCATTTCTCATTCATGGCCCAAAGCAGATTTAGAGTCCAGCGTTTCAGGAAGTCCCAGGGTTGGGAACAGTTGTCTAGTTGTATGTCCTCAACCCCCCCACCCACTGTGTGTGTGTGTGTGTGTGTGTGTGTGTGTGTGTGTGTGTAGGTGTGTGTAGGTGTGTGTATATGTGTGTGTGTGTGCCCTACCTATGGAGGCCAGGAGATAACTCATTTTAGATATCATTCCTAGGAATCCTTCTATCTACCTTGTTTGTTGAGACAGGGTTAATCACTGGCCTGCAGATTATTTGGCTAGCCTGGTGGGCCAGCAAATATCACAGATCTTTTGTCTCTACCTCCCTCCTCAGTGCTGGAAATACAGGTGCTTGCCACCACGCTCAGTTGCTTTTGCTGTTTTGTTTTTTAAAATATGGATTCTCGAGGTTGATCTCAGGTCCTCGGATTTATACAGCAAACATATTATAGAGTGATTCATCTATCTCCCATATCCCGTCTCCTATGCACACCTTTTAAAGGTAAGATTATCAACACCCACATTTGAATATTACAGATGACTGGCAACCTAGAAGTTAACTAGACTTGAAGCTTTCAAGGTCACCTTTGAGTACCACTGGTCCCTTAAAGCTCATCTCGGACCAAAGCTTATCAATGGTGTTCAGATCCCATTATCTAAATATTTGATAACGTCAACATTTTTAAAAAGTTTATTTTTGTGCATTGGTGTTTTGCCTGTACATATATCTGTATAGGGTACCCTAGAACTGGAGTTGTGAGCTGCCATGTGGGTGCTGGGAGCTGATCCAGGGTCCTCTGGAAGACCAGTCAGTGCTCTTACCATTGAGCCATATCTCTAGATCCAGCTACAATTCTGAGTCCTCACACTTGATCTTGGTCTTAGGTTCAGGAAATTCAGCCTAGACCATAACTCATTATTTTGGGGGTTGACACAGTTGAGTTCTTGCAAATAAGCCAAAGGTATCCTCAATCCTTCAGCCACTGGTGTCTTACCGTTGTCACAATCTCCGAGTCTCCTGTTCTTCAGCTCTGCATCATGTAGTCTAGCTCTATGAGGTGACAACAGATGTCCTCGCCCCTTCCACCCGCCAGTTTCCCCCAGGGCACATTTCTAAATTTTTGTCTTACCTATACAGTGTCCTTAATGAAGAGGGCAACCTGAACGGAGTGCCACGGTTTCCAGCGGAGCATGCCCAAAAACTGAAGGCATCTTTTTCCATCTTGTGAATGATCAAATTAAAGACCGCATGAAAACCAAGGATTGTTAGGACCAAACTTGTGAAAACAAGGTGAATGAATATCACCATGTTCATAGAGGGGATGTGATGGGATCTTCTATTGATTGATTTCTCACTAGCCTTTACTAGTATTGGATAAACTCTGTTGATGCAATAAGCCAAGCAGTCCAGGTTTTAACTTGAGCAAAGCATTCCTGGGTGATCTCAGGGTGGGAGGGCAAGAGGAGAAACCACGTGGAAAGGCTATGGGTTGGATCCTAAACACTCTGTAGGCGTGGTCTTGAGGAGCTCCGGGGGGAGCTGCTGCTTGGCAAGCCTTCTGAGGGCAAGGTTTGGAATGGGAGGAGGGGGGCAGAGTTCCCAGCTGAACATCTGGGTGGGGTTTGGAATGGGACCAAGGTGGAGATTCCCAATGATGAATATATATATATTCATTACACACATAGCTGAAAATAATTGAGAACACCACAGGGCTTAATTCATTAGATGTTTAAAGTTAACAAAAGGCAGAGTTTTGTTTTTCTTTATCATGGTCCAAAATCTTAATTCTCCTCTAGAACTCTGCTTAACATGATACGACTATGTTTAAAACTGAGGATCTTGAAAATCGTAAACCACAAGATTTCCCCTTATGCCTCCTTAGCCAGCACCAGGGCACACCGGCAATCCAAGCCTCAGGGGAGGTGGGGAAGTGAGTATCTGGCAAATGGAAGGAGAATGTTATGACTGGGGCAAAGTAACGGTTTTATTGTGTTCAGAATGTTTCATCATGTAAAGTATTAAAATGAATGGGAAGCTATGGGGTGGTGGTGGCTTTAACCCCAGCACTTGGGAGGCAGAGGCAGGTGTATCTCTGACTTCAAAGCCAGTATGTTTCACAGAGTGAGTTCCAGGACAGCCAGGGCAACAGGAGAAATCCTATTGGGTTTTACCAAAAAAGGCTTTTTCTGGAGAGAAGGAACAGAATCTAGCCCGACTTCTACTTCACTCTCCTGAATGCTGCTATTATAGGCATGCACCATCATAATATGAAATTATTAAGGTTAGAAAAGAATACTAGAAAAACTTCCTTTCATGTTGGTACCTAAAGATGCTTCTCATTACATCATTTTAACTGTTCCAATCACATTGCATGGAAGAGATGATTTTTCTTTTCTACTTAATATATGATTACTTAAGACTATGGTTTTTGAAATCTATTTAGTGTTTTGAAAAGCTAAATATAAACTACAGATGGCAGCATAGAATGGTGGAGAGAGCTAGAGAATACTGGTTTGAGAATGAGAGACTGTGCTTTTTGGTTTGGGTGCTGGCCCTCATCCATCATGGGTTTCCATCTCCTGAAGACAAAGAGGCAAGTCTCAGTGGATCTGCCTTCTCAAGTCTGGGAGACATGAGAGGAGCCTCTGAGCACACAATTCACAGTCTGGATTCAGACCCAAATGGCAGGTGTGGTCACAAAGACAAGTGAGTCAGGTGAGTTGGAAGTTGCTGCCTGGGACAGTGACTAATATTAGCTCTATCAAAATCCAACACCAGACCAGGCCTCTCAGGTCTCAACAGGAGCCAGAGATTTGGCTTTCAGTGTAAGTATTAGCACCAAATTTGGAAAACAAGATGAAATACTAGAGGCCTAATCAAATGTCTCTACTTTTAAGTATCAAATGGCTGAGGTGCCTATTTAACATATCAAAGTATCCTAAGTTCCTACCTGTTTATATATAGAGTATGGACTGCAACTTACTGCACTCTCTACCCTGCACCCTCCAGCCCAGAGCCTGGGCTGCTCTTCCCCCAGAGGCTCTTCCCTATGTAATCCAGACATTTTGGTGACCTGCCCTTTCTTGTACCTTTTGTCTCCTGGCTGCTGCACCTGCTTCCCCTCCCTCTGCTCCCTCTCTCCGACATGGCCCAGCTCAGCCTGGTCAGACCCACTCTGGACTGTCGCAGATGTTCCCTGCCTCTGACTATGTTTATCTACAATAAACTCTCTCCCCCACCATACCTAGGCGTAGTCATGGCCTTTCACTTCCTTTTCACTTATTTTCATTCGTCTACTGAGTTTGTAGGTCCGGCCAAAGGCTAGGTTGGTTAAGCGTGGTAAAGGGCGCAGGGAAGGGAGATTAATAAAAGGATTCTTGTGAGACTCCTTGCTATATTAACTGAAGCACAATCGCCACCGGGTGATGCCTAATGCCTCTGTTAATGGTCAATACATATAGTTCAGGGGTTTCAAATTTTTAGCTTTTTTACTTTAGCAGAGTAATATCTTCCCTTGCTGGGTCCACAAGGCCCTCTGAGGTAAGATGTGCTGTCAGAAAAGTGACCGCCGCTAGAAACAAGTTAGGCCCTTCGATCACATGTATTTTTCCTGCTCACATCTGGATCCACATCAAATCAAGTGTCTTTTGCCTTAATCACTGTTTAAGCTCAAAATGAATATGATGTAAGTCTCAGACAGGTGCTGCCTTGTACTAGAATCCCACCTGGAGCGGCTGACAGTGTCCTCCGTCATCCATCCTCCCCCCCTGTACACCTAAAACAAGACTCTAACTCTCCATCAATGAAAAGTGGTGTGGGAAGGGGATTTAATAGCTTTGAACTCCCCATGTGATTTCTGCCTTTGACACAGTCATTATTAGAGAGTTCTGAAGAAGCAAAAGCCCCTGCAACACTGGGTTTCTAAATGATTCATCTTAAAGACCTTGATATTCAATCCAGGTGTGTGGGAATAAACAGCACAGCCCTCCGGCTCTATCCCGGGGCTTGGAAAAGCTTCAGTGAAATTCTATAGCAAAGGCCGGGCACTTCCCTGGCTTTCTCTTTGTTCTATTAACTTTTTATCTCTGAAAAGCAAAGGGATTTCCTCCAGGGATTAAATAGAGGAAGCAACCTGAGACAGGATAGTGTTTCATTAGAACTAATTCAGGCAAAAGTATCCTGAAGCCACCTCAGCAAAAAGTCCTCTCCCCCCAACTCTGGACTGCTCCCCCAAACCCAGCATCTAATGGCACAAACATGCTCTGCTGAGGTCTCTCAGGATCCCAGCAGGAGGATCCCGGGCAAATAGGAAGAGGCAGAAGAGTATCTTACCAGAAAACATGCTTTTTTTCTTCTTATCTTCCCCCCAAACTTTAACATGTACTATCTTGTGGACACTAAATTATTTTTGAAATAATTTTAAAAGCAGTAGATGACTCCATATTTTTTGCTTTAAACAGACTAGGGGGGAGATCATTTTTTTTTCCTAGCCTGCATCCTTCCCGCCTCTCTCCCTTTCTTTCCTCATCCCCAGTTCCTGATTGATTTCCAGTGACAGCTCAAGGATGTAAGTGGAGGAAGAACCTTCGAGTGGGTGGCTGTTTGCAGAGGCTTCTGGCTTCTTAAACTGCCGGAAGTGCTGCTCTCCAGATCTGCCCTACTTAGGGTTTATTGAAAGCCTGAGGTCTGGAGAAGGATTAAGTGCAACAATAAACAACAAGAATTTGTGTCAAAGAGGGCTGAGGGATTAGCTCAGTGGCAGAATACTCTCCTCTAGCAAACACGAAGCCCTGAGTTCAGTCCTTGGTCGTGTGAGTGTGTGTGTGTGTGTGTGTGAGTGTGTGTGTGTGTGTGTGTGTGTGTGTGTGTGTGTGTGTGTGTGTGTGAGTGTGTGTGTGTGTGTGTGTGTGCACACGAAAGTTGCCATGGAATGGCAGCCTGGCTCACCCATCTCCTGTCAGCCTAAGACTAGATGAAAGGTACACACTTAACCACTGTGCAAAGCCACTAGCAGCTCCTGAAACAGTAGTGTAAAACACATTTCTGTCAGGCTTGTTTCTCACATTTATAGTCCAAGTTGTCACCACGCACTTGGAAATCTTCAATGAGAACGGTTACGGCAGGTCTCTCAGGAATTTAAAACCATGCTTTACCTTCCTCCTGAAGTGAAACAAGTGTTTCCTCATCTGATCAATGATTTAATACTAAACTAAACGTTGATTATTCTCCCTTTTTTTTCAGCTCACGGTTATAGCACATTTTAGAGAGGTGTTTGGCTCATAATGTGTTTTATTTTGTAAAAACCTCAAATCAGGATTTGATTTTTTAAACAGGGCTCACTATACAGCTTTGGTTGGCCTCTAGCTCAGAGATCTGCCTGCTTCTGCCTTTTGAGTGCTGGGATTTAAAGTGTGGGCTACTAAGCAGGCTAGGGTGTCTGTTTTTAATAGGAGTATGTTTGAGATTTGACCCCAAGGAAAGTCCAAATGAGCCACCTTTATAATCTAAAGTCATATGCACATACATTATCCAATCCCCCATCCCTCAGTTGACCTCTGCCTCTTGGCAAACCATTGACCTATTTTCCTAGTAAGTCAGGGCTGCTATTGTTACCTGGCTGAGTCATAGTTGGAGGACAACCAGGCAATCACACTGTTCCTAGAGTTCAACGGTCAGTGTCTGTTTCATAAACTCTTCGGTGTGTGAAATCTGAAACCTGTGACTTGCTAACATAGTAGAAACCATTTTTGGGAAACTAGAACAGAAAGTGTTAGTGGTAAACTAATCATTTTAGAATATACCAGGTGTAGATTCACCTAGTTTTTGTTGTCTTATTAAATTTGTTCACAGGTTAATTATGACCATTTGTTCAAGCCCTCCAAATAACTTGAGTCACCTTTCTCTTTAGGTGGTTGCTTCATCTTCCAGTCCCCTGACATGTGTGAAATTCCTCCCACCTGGGGAAGAAAAGTGACTGGCTTATCTTCACAGAAAAATCAAAGAGCAAATACTGTTTGTTCTGTGAATAGCCAGGAAGAAGGGTTCCAGGCAAATCTTCTTCTTACTGACACTTACTTGATTCACATTCCAGGTCCCTCCTCCACTTCCCTGGCTTGCCAAGCTTTTAGTTAGGATAATGGTGGCATTAGTATTCACAGGCTGAGTTCCTCTGGAGTTGTTCAATGGCCAGCATTTGGTTAGCACTCTAAGGTTTTCTTTGTATGAAATGCTAACTTTCTTTTATGTATATATTCTTTTTGCTGAATTAAAAAATGAAATATTAATATAGTATTAAATCATTCCCTACCTCTAATATTAGTCTGTGCCCTTTCCAGTTACAGTGGAAACCATATTACATGTAAATGGAGTCCAGTGACATGATGGGTAAATAGCATTAATAGCTAACAATTATTAAACACTTTCTTTGTGACAGTTACTATGTAGATCACATCATAAACAAGGCACATGATATTTTCACCTTTTAGAAGTAAAGAAACTAAGGTTTGTGGTTATTTCCCTACAGGTCACACTAGCAGAGAATGACCCAGGTGACTACTGAACTATGCAAACAGCAGGGCATGTCAATACCCACTCATTCTCAAATACACTGCATTGGTGTTTTGCCTGCAAGAGGGTGTCAGGTACCCCGGAATTGGAGTTACAGACAGCTATGAGCTGCCATGTAGGTCCTGGGAACTGAACCCATGTCTTCTGCAAGAGCTGGATAAAAAGCCATCTCTCCAGCCCCACATTTAAAAATCTTTAATAGAGGCTGTTTGTTACACTCCAAACTGTTCTGGACCCTAAGAGAAGACAAGACCAGCGTTTTGAGAATACAAGAAATGAAAACACTCCTTTATTCTACAGGCCTTTGCTGAACCACTTCTATGAGCCAAGTGGCAAAGGTAAATATAAAATGTCAAATCGAGTGGAGAAGGCAGAGCTGTTGGCCACACTGCAGCCTATATCAGAACAGACATGCAGAGAATACCAAAGAAGCACGAGAGAAAAAGAATTCTGTGAAATACAAACCACTTAAAGGTTTCTGTGTACGTAGGTGCCTAGAGAGACTGATTTTCTGGAGCTAGAACCACAAGAGGTTGGGAGCTACCTGACGTGGGTGCTGGGAACAAACTCAGGTCCTTTGGAAAGCAGGAAGAACTTAATTGCAAACAGCCTTGAACTCCCTGAGCTGTTCCTTTGTTTCGTTTTGTTTTTCCTTTTTGAAGGTGAGCATGGGTTTCTAGGCAAAGAGGAGTTAGGTGGGTGACACAGGCTCAGGCTAAGTGGAGGTGAGAACAAAAAGTGAAAAGTTGGACGAGGCTAAGGGGAGGACACACAGGGTGGAGCAAGAGGCAGAGGACGTGGACAAAAAGATAGGTGAAGGATGGGTACCAATGCATGGCGCCTGCCTTGGAATACCACGTAAAAAACCACGGGGTGTGTGTGAGAGAGAAACGTGTGTAAAAGAATGTGTAAGAGAATGTGTAAGAGAGAAAATGTGTGTGAGAAAGTATGTGTAAGAGAGAGTGTATGTGTGAAAGAGAATATGTGTTATGTGTGTATGAAAGTGTGTGTTTGTGTGTGTGTGTGTGTGTGTGTGTGTGTGTGTGTGTGTGTGTGTGTGTGTGGACAGTAGGAAGTAGAGATGTCTATCCCATAAGACGAGTCTCTCCTCCCAACACAAAAATCAAATTTTACAAAGAATCATTGATTACATCAAAGTCACTAACCCAACTTCTTAATCTTTTCTTATTTCGTTCTGTGTTTTGAGACAGGGCATCCCTATAAAATCCAGGCTGCTCTCAAACCTGCAACTTTGCTGTCTTAGTTACTGGGTGCTGGGATTTCTGGCATGCATTATCTAAATAATTTCCTCTGTACAATTTGGAAAAAAGAACAAACTAGATTTCAAAATTAAAATTAGAAATTTGGAAAAGAGGTGCGACCTCATTTGGCATGTTGAAATAACTAAATGATGGGAATGAAGAGAAGTCTCAGAGGTTAAGAGGCACTGGCTGGCCTTCCCCAGCGCCCACATAGTGGCTCACAACTATCCGTAATAGGATCTTGTAGGTATATATGCAGAGCACTTCTCCATAAAATATAAATAAAGAAAAATGACTAAGCGAGAGGCCATTAGATGGTACTGCCTCAGTAAACATTTCAGAACACAGTCATACTCCAGAGGTCTAGCCAATCAGAAACCACTTTTCGTGGTGATAATACTTTGCAAATGTTTTCTCTTGTGCTGCCTGGTGAAACTCAAATGTTCTATCATTTGGCAGGTCCTGATTCTTGAGTTACTATTCACCTAAACAATAACAGGATATGGAGTATGAAGAATACTGGAGATGTGGAGTCAGGAGAATTAGGATGTCAAGGCCAGCTTGGGCTATATGTGATCTGTCACAGAACTTTTTGTTGAGACGGGGTCTCATACCTGCCGCTGCCTCCAAAGGACTGAGATTAAAGGCACAAACCACTACACCAAGCGAACAACCTCTTGATAGGCGCCATCAAATGTTACCCCTAACCACCGCATCCCTAGGAGTTCCTTGCCTAGTGTCACCATCTCAATAAAGTGACCACCTTTCTTTCCATTGCTTGGACCCAACACTCGGAATCATCCTAGCTCCTTGGTCTCTCTCTCTCTCTCTCTCTCTCTCTCTCTCTCTCTCTCTCTCTCTCTCTCTCTCACACACACACACACACACACACACACACACACACACACACACACACAGCTCGCCCCTTCTCACCCCTGCACAGCTAGGTCAATAAAGCCCGAGTCTCATCCAGGCATGGGGCCACAGACCTGAGTATTCACCAGGCGGTGGCGGGAGGCCAGCTGGGTTAGAGAGACTGTCTAAAAAGCAATTGCAACAGAGCATGGTCCCATCTCACAGATAGTAAAGGCTCAAATCTTAACTGCACAAAAATCTGCCCAACCCTAACCCTATTAGTTCCCTTCCTCTGGGTCATCTTTGTTAACTACCCTCTGGCCACAGGCCTCTCTTTGCCTCCGATGACTGGAATTGTCTGCCTTGAGGGAGTTCTCCAAACATCCTGCCTCTGTTCCCTTGGTGACTCCCAGATTGAAAGTGGAGCCCTCCCAGTACTTTCTGTCTCCAGACAGGACTTCCTCCCGTACACTTACTGTCATGTGACCCACCTATCTCTCCTGCATACTTGT
Organism: Phyllotis vaccarum; assembly: GCA_033318265.1. Classification (NCBI taxonomy): domain Eukaryota; kingdom Metazoa; phylum Chordata; class Mammalia; order Rodentia; family Cricetidae; genus Phyllotis; species Phyllotis vaccarum. Next base: position 26,383,330 of record JARWLC010000014.1, read on the forward strand.
CTTCCAAGCAGGAATTCTGCCTGCCATTGCCTGACTGAACCCTAGAGCAGAGAACAATGCTCAGACTGTAGTAAGCCTGCACACTGTGAACATTTTGTGACCTAGGAAAACAGCTACTCAGTCACAGGCTTCTTCTTTCTTTGCTTAGACAATGGCTCCTGAGCATAATTCCTGAGCAGCCTATTGCAAAAATCCAAATTATAAGTGAATAGATGAGAGATCCTGAGACCTTGGGATATCAGGGATCACAAAAAATACCAAATGGACCAACTTGTCACACTGATACAATCGTTTTCCCCTTAAAAAAAACTGCTCAACCACAGGGCGGTGGTGGTGCATGCCTTTAATCCCAGCACCTGTGAGTTTGAGGCTAGTCTGGTCTACAGAGTGAGTTCCAGGATGGCTTCAAAACTACACAGAGAAACCTGTCCTGAAAGACAAATGGTTCAACCAAATGCATGTTAGGGCTCTGAGGGGAGCTGGTGCTGATGAAGGCCAAGGAGATTCAAGAGTTAGACAAAAAAGGGTGGGGGTAGGGATCAGAAAATGACACTCTTGAAAGGCTCCAGGGTATTTTTGCTCTTAGCATTACCTTTTATCAAGGTTCTGTGATGATGAACACAATATGTGGCCACCTCAGGTGGTCTGAGCAGCTGAAGCTGGATCAGTGCTCCCTAAATGGGGGCCACAGGCCACAAATACTCCGGTCACCTTAAGCTTATTACAGACAGAGGGCACAGGGCCTCTGTGGGGCTGGTGAGTGAGTCACCAGCTCTAGCCATAAGGCTGAGGAAGCTGGGAGCTCTCCAGGACACTGTTACTCATACCACAGTCTAGATGAGGGTGGTGATAGCATTTTCAGGTTTTAAACATTAAAAGAGAAAAGATTTCATTATTTATTTATTTAGAGAGAAGTGTCTTTATTGCTTGAAGTATAAAAAAAGAGTAAATAAAAGCTGGTATTACATTTTGTTTCTTATGTATAGACTTCTCAATGAAGGTATAAGGTACAGGGCACTTTTGCAAACCTGTAAAAATGTCTAGACAGTCACACTCAGAGGACAGAAAAGGCATTTACAACACACAATGAGACAGAAAATAAAACCAGTTCATAGGCACACAAATGAAAAATTTCCTGGAGAACATCTGTCCGTTCCCTCACTGCTGGGACTTGGTTTCTCTTCAGTTTCAGTTCAAGCTGGCTTCTGTCCGCAGACAGCCAGAGGTGTCTGGTGCTAGCTGCCTTCATTGGCCTCTTCTCCACTTTGATTTCCATTTTAAGATAAAGACATATTCTTAACTTGTATCATTTCAAATCAATTCATTAAAATAAAATAGAAAATGCAAGTTATTTTCTAAATAAAAGTACTTACTCAGCCACCAGCCTTGCCCTGAACAATAATACACGTGACTCATGTGTATCCATGAGTATATATTGTCCATCATTCTGGCTTTTTAGCACACTGAAATCACACAAACATAATCTCTGTGAACTTTGATCACAAAGTTCAGCATGACCAGACCACTGAGTGTGTTCCCTGTAACTCGAGCCTCACAGTTCTCACAACAAGGAAACCTCCTGCTCTATCACGTGTGCCCTGCTGCTAATTAGAATAAGCTTATTCTTGCTGCGGAAATTCTCTGGGAGTTCTTCAAGGCATTAATAAGAGTGAAGTTTTTCTGACCTGAAAGAAATAGGCAGCTAATTAAGGTGCTATCTGAAAGGAGGTGAATTATTTCACATCAAGGGTGTGTTGACCTAAGAAATACATTAATTACCTCCAGGAATTGCCTGAACATGGTCAGTGGAAATGATTTAACAATGAAATCTAGAGGTCTGCTCACTTTCCTGGTAGGATTTGCACTTTAATAAAAACTGTCATTTCAAATAATTTGGGGATGGGGTGATTTAAATATTTAACTTTATTACTGCAATTATAACTGGGAGGAGCGTAAATTGATCCTTGACATTGATTTATGTGTTAAAGTTTCTTAAAAATGGCTTCAACCTTTTGTTCTGTTGCTCACCCTCTGAAGAAGCTGTGGTAATTGGTGCATGATGGGGGGTGGACCACCTTAGCTACCTGCCTGAGCATGTGAACATGTCTTCATTTATTGGCCTGTGCTCATGCACGTTCTTAACTTCTCTGTTGGATGACACTGAAAAGCTTTTGCTGATTCTCAAGGCAGCCCTTCAGTTTATCTTCTGTCAAAGTCAGCCTCTGCTCCAGAATTGAAACGGTCTGGAAAAAAAAGACCAAAGGATCAGTGCTGGGACCCGGTGCTGGCTTACAGAGCAGGTCACTAAGGACCTCAATATCCAGCAACTGCCCCCAAATTGGCTAAAAAAGAGGGGGGGGGCTCTTAACGTATCGTGCTGTTGAGCCCACCTGCAGAGCAAATCATTATCAAGTATTGAGGAAGTTAGAAGAAAAACAAAACTGTACACCCCAACGCAAGCAAAACCCCAAACAAACAACTGGGGCCTAGGAAGCACTCCAGAGGGGAGGGAAGACCTGGCCTCTGGAGAATATGCTTCCATCTGAGCTCTTGTCTTCAAGAGATCAGGAAACCTAAGGTCAGGGATGAGGTCATCCTCAGCATCCTAAACAATGCAGGTGAAGCTCCAGATTCCTGGCTTTGGAACTACTGACATGTCACCTCTGGCCATTTTGTCACAGTCCATTGTTTGTAAAATCATAAGAAGGATTAATATTTATCTAGGAGTATATTTTATTCATGATATAAATTAAACTTTAAGATGATTGTTTTTGGAGAAAGTAACGATCTTAAGACAGTTTTGATCTACTCTCTAGAACGCAGGAACGAAAAGAGCGCCTGGACTTTGGGGTCCTCCGCTTCCAATTCATTCTGGCAATGCCCCACAAAAGTCTTGATTTTTAGAGGCTACTAAGGCTCCCTAAATAGCTCCCACTGCAGTCCATCCGGCAGTGAACCATCCCTACAGCACCCCAGACAGACAGAGGCGAGCTGATGATAAAAAGGCGTCACAATGGCCAGCGGTTTCCTCAGGCAGCTGGGGATGATGAAGAGCCAATGTCTAAGTTGCTATTGCTGATCACAGAGGACTTGCTGGAGTCCAGCTCTCTTAAGGCCTTCAGCATAATTAGCTGTTCTCGTGATATAGTCACAGATAGATGTTACATTTGGGGAAATAATTGTGATACTGTCCACTCTTTAATAGCTTTTCTAAAAAAACAAAAACAAACAAAAAACAAACCCCTTTTTATTATAAACTAAAATACAGGCCAGGAAGGCACACAAAACTTATGTTACTTAGTAAATTCCCACAAGAGACCAGCTGTCACTTTCAGCCACTATCTAGAACTTCTCAAGAGGTTTCACAGTTTAATCCTTACCTTTTATAGCAGTCTTTATTTATGCTGACCTTTACAATCACTTTCTTACATTTCCTTATGGTTTTAATTCCCAAATGTGAACTCCCAGGAACCACGACTTCACATTCCCATTTTTAAGTCTTGGTGTGTTACTTTTAACCTGCAAGTTCACACTTCTACTTCTGCTTTTCTTTTCTCGACAGTCAACCATGAGCAGGCCTAGGCCACTTGTCTGTGACATTTATAGGACTACACAGTAGGATACAGCTCAGCCTATTAGCTTCCTCTGGGGATCCCATGAAGGAGCAGCAGGGTCCTAAACCTTAGTCTGATCAGAGCCCTTGGTCATCTACTTTCTCCTGAGAGGGCAATAAAAGGATGTTTCCCTCTCAGGGATGGATGGTTCAGTGACTGGTCAATGGGGAAATGAAAGTGATAATTTATCGTTAACACTTTTCTTATTGGTATACTTTATAAATAAGAGTTCATACACATGCATTTCTTTACTGACTGACTGCTTAGTTATCTCACACTAGATTAATACAAGGAAGGCAAACGGTAAATGTGAAGGCAAGGAAGAGACTGTCCATCCTTCTGTGAAGGTAACAGCAATCACTTAAAGCTTTTGCTTTCATATCCCATAGAGCAGTTCATTGTTAAATAAAAAGAATCATGATGCTCTATTTTTAAATGTCTATTATGTAGCAAGTAAGATGCCTGATATTATATACATGCATAATACACACGCACACACAATTACACACGCTGAAGTTGTTGATGTGTGCATTATCAGTATCTTTAATACTAATTCCTTTACCTGCTACTGAGTCCAACTGATCTTGTTTCTGTCTGCTTTCTCACTTTCTGTGACAGTTTCAAACCCTAGAGTTTAGATGATGGCTCCTAACATGTTTACTTTGCTTGTGATTTGTCCCGCCTCCCCTCTTCAGTATATAAGGGAAAGAGCAGAGGCCGATGAGGGAGGAAGAGCGTCACTGGAGCAGCCTGAGGACAGCCTGACAGACAGGTGACAGTTAGGCAACAAAGTCCTCTCCACTGAAACTCAATGTGACAACTGAGGTCAGGAGTGTTTAAAGGAAAGAAACATCTGATAAATACAAGGAAGGTCGTCTTTAGCACAAAATCTCAAAATATGAGTGAGTTTAATGTGATTTTTAGTGACCAATTCTGACTCCAAAGTCTCACAGGGTTCTTTCTCACAGAGTGTCAGAACTCCAAACCCACAGACATGCCGCTTAACTTCACAGGCCCCGATGGCGTACCCACAGTCTTCCTCAGTGCCTGATGCTTTAGCTGAGACAGACTTGAGAAAAGGACCATTGTGGAAGTGAGGCCCGGACACTGATGATTTCTAGCAGCCCAGTGGTAGATGCACAGCCAGTGTTGAGAACTGAGGTGACTTCTCTAGGCAGGAGGTATTTGGATTGAATATTTATTCTGGGCAAGAAACTGGCACTGCTCTAAGTCATACATTTACCCCCCACTCTGTAGAACTCAAGGCAAGTGTGCACTGACCACTACTGTACACAATGGAGATTAAGTGTCCACACTGCTGAGGACATCAGATGTCCCCAAAGGACACAATCAGCAGATCGGGGAGAGGAACTATGGTTGTCTCCTTCTCAACACAAGACTTCTTTTATATCATTAAGTCTGTACCTCCAAAGAGTTGGGAGATGTTTAGAATAGTATTTAAGGTCCACCATACTTCTTTGCTGTGGTAAATGGCCTCAAGACACTGGCTAAGATTATAAAATGGGAAGACAAGCCATCTCCTCAGGAAGAAACTCTGGAGAGAGATGTTACACATGTGGCAGGCAGAGGATTTTTATAAACTTTGGCAATATGTTTTACTACAAAGGATTGTTTACTTATAATACATTTTCTTATGCTATTAAATATTTCTTTATAAGTGACTGATATAAATATATACTACGTCACAAATTCAAAGGATAGAACATTACTGCTTAAAACCAAATAGCGTTTATAGCACAGAGTACCACTGCTACATGCACAAATGACACAGGATGCCAGAGAGGCCACAGAGCTCACTGAATACACACATGCGCACACACACATGCGCACACACACACAGAGACACATTATACCCACATATACACACAATACACACACACTATATACACAGACACACACAGCACACACACACACACACACACACACGCATGTACACACAGACACAGACACACACACAGACACACACACACACACATGAGAAAGACAGAAAGAGTGCCTCTTGAGATACTCTATAAATTTGCTCAGACAAGCTTAGCCCTAAATGTCTTGCTAATCATATTTCAGTTTGCCTTGCCAGTAAAAACTCCCCCTGCTCCATTAGCCTCGTATCCTGCTATACCCATGCCTGCTCTTACCCAGAGGCAAAGGTCTTCCTACCTGTGTTAAAACATTGAGCTGTTCCATAATATGCTCTAGAGCATCAGTCACAGCAAGTGGTACGCTTCTTTGGCTTTCAGAGGGGAGGTCACTTAAGTCTTCCGCTTTCTTTTTCACAGTTGTTGACGAGGATTCTGGTACTAAGGAAGGATTCAAGAAATACCCACAGACGTCTTCACCCTTCTCTGGTACAGCTTGAGCGGAATCTGTTGTCTATAATGTCATAGAAAAGACAGGCAAATTATTGTCTCCAAACTTAAATAATACACACACACACACACACACACACACACACACACACACATCTAAAAGTTCCAGATTACAGTGAATCATTTATCTTCTTTCTATAACAAAATACATTAATTATAATTACAATGAAGAAACAAAACTAATAATAAGTAGAGAAAACTTACAATTTTTTTTTCATCTTCTTTGAAGTACTTCCTATGTGCCTATCTGATTGGGAGTTTTACCATTTAAAAAGATTGCTGAGTGAAACTTATCTTTCAATTTTAAATAATACCTGCCTTCAATAAGATGACCATTAGTCCCCTAAAAGAAGTGCTGGTGAGATATAGGAAATCACTGGTTAAAGCATGAAATGCTGAAGCCACTGTGGAATGTTTGGTAATCCCTCAAAAGTTAATCATAGAATTGTTATGTTAGCTGGGCGTGACAGTGCACACCTTTAACCCCAGCACTTGGGAGGCAGTGGCAGGCAAATCTCTGTGAGTTCGAGACTAGCCTACAGAGTGAGTTCCCGGACAGCCAGGGCTGTTCCACAGAGAAACCCTGTCTCAACAAAATAAACAAAAGACTTGCCATGTTATCTAGCCACAACACCCCTTGGTACTCGTCCAAGGGAGCAGAGTAAGCTACAGATGCAGAGGAGCACAGAAGACCAATATCCATGGCAGCTTTCCTCACAGTAGTTTAGAACCTGACAAATCAGCAGAAAAGTGTGTCGACAAAATGTGGTATAAACCTCTATGAAACTATTGAGCTACAAAACGGAATTCTGATAACATTCTCAGGGGAAAAATCTTGGAAATATTATACTAAGTGAAGTAACAAGACATACAATGACCCACTTACATGCAGTATTTCAAATAGATAGACTCAGGGATGATGTGGGAATGCGTTTATGTATGCTGTGAATCTCAGTCTTTGAATAAAGGAGCTGTTTTGGGCCATGACAGGCACCATAGTAAAAGTAGGAGGAGAAATCAGAGCATAGGTAGGAGAAGCAGGGCAGAGTCAGATAGACCGAGCTGAAGCCCAAAGGAGCAACATGTAAGGAACACAGGTGAGCCACGGGCCATGTGGCAGACAGATTAATAGAAATGGGTTGAGTTAAGATGTAAGAGCAAGCTAGCAATGTGCCTAAGCCATAGGCCAAACAGCATGAAGTTAATATAAGTGTCTGAGTCATTTCTGGGGGCCTGAGCAGCAGCAGTGGGTGGCGGGCAGCTAAGAGGTCTGGCGTGGCAGGTTCTGGGCCTCTGGCCGCCTGGGACCCAAGAAACCGCACTGCAACACAGGGATGAAAGTTAGGAAGTCTAGGGAGAAGGGTGATGATATTTATTGTTTAATGGATAAAACAGTTTGTATTTAGGATGCCAAAAAATTTGTGAAATAAACAGTGGAGACAGAAGGTTGTTTGTGAATAAATTTCCTGCTAGTAGATTATATATTTAAAAGTGATAAAAATAACTTCGTTGTTAACATATATTTCACTATAGAGCCTCCAATTAAATAAAAACCTCTAGAATATAAATAATTCCATTTATAATAGTATCAAAGTTAAAATAGGAAAAAATTTAACAAACCAAGTGTCAAACTTGTACATTGGGAACTATAAGCCACCACTAAATGGAATCCAAATTCCAACCAAATGAGACGATACTTTGTATCTTGTACTCTGAGACTTGAAAACATTGTTAAGATGGCAACAGTTGCCAGGTCACCTGGATGGCTGAGGCAGGAGGATCATGAGTTCCACCACAGCCTGGATTATCTATATATTGAGACTGTTGTTAAAAAAAAAAAAAGGTGGCGATACCCCCAACACTGATGAAGGCACCCAGAGAAATCCTTAAAACTTCCAAACTTCCAGCCACCTTCTTTTACAGAAAGCTCAAGCTGACAACACAGCTAAGATAATAAGAGAAAAAAACCTAGACAACATATTGCTGCAAAAGTTACCAGCAAATGACAGTCCCTAATATGGCGCAGAACTGAAGATGTAGCTCAATGGTAAGGTCCACGTCTGACCCGGCCATATGTTTGATTCCTAGCACCTTCAAAAGACTTATAGATAGATCAACATGACAAATTAAACATGTCAGAAATAAACATTATATTAACATATGGTCAACTAATTTCAGACAACTGTCAAGAAAATTTATTTTGGAAAACATAATCCTTTTAACAAAAGATGCCAGGAAAACCAGATACACTTAAAAGAATCAATTTGTACTTTGATGTCACGCCATATGTAACATTAACTTAACAAAGGTCAGACTTAATAGAAGAGCTAAAACTGTAAAACTTTTAGAAGGAAACAGATCTAAAATTTTCTGACCTTGACTCAAGAGTGTCCAACCTGTTATACTTCTGCATAACAATTGTATTTAGCCACATTCATGGCTTTCCTGGGATGCATGTGGCCTGTGTTAGATACTCCTGAACTAGACAGCATTTCCTTATGTACAATACCAAAATAAAGATGACAAATGTATAAGTACATTGGACTTTACAGTTTGTATGATTAAGATAACATTAAGATAGTAAAAGGAAATGAGAGAAAATATCTTTGGATCAAATACTTGACAAGTGACTTATACATAGATACAGAGACTTAAAATCTAAGGATTAAAAATACATAACCTAATTCAAAATGGACAGGAAGTTTTTAATAGACACATATCTAATATTACATAAATAGCCAATAAGCTCATAAGCATAATTGTGAACATATGTTGAACGTCATCAGCAAAAGCAAATCAAAACTACAAGGACATTTACTTCACATACACCAAGTCGGTGAAGCAAATGACAAGTGTTGGGGGGATGCTGAGACCCTCGGACACCGTTGGTCGGACTGTGAAATATGAACACTGGGAAACATAGAATTGCCATATGACTTAGTGTCAGGGCTCGGATCCCTGACAGCCCTTGGCCCTCTTCTTGGTCCTTCTCTTCCTGCTCCCCTGCCAGAGGTCACCCGTGTCCCTCCCCTTCCCCTCATGATAATAAGCTTCCTCCATGTCAGCCCGGCCTGAGTGTCTCTTACTATGGCCCACACCCACACTCATCACCCCCACCGTGCTGCTGGATGCACGGGGCCCCATCTACAGGTACTCACAATCATAAATCATAACACTTAGTAATCCCGTTCTTAAATATAGACCCAAGATAGTAAACACATATCCATACAAGCATGTATGAAAATGTTTAGAGCAGCATTGATCTTTGATCGTAACATTGAAGACGGTGGAAACTCTGCAAATGTCCAACATTATGATAATGAAGAAACAGATACAGCATACCTCTACTATGATTATTTGCTCATAAAAATGGGCTGCGGACTAATTTCATAACTCAGATGAACCTTCTAAGCATTGCGTTAAAGAAGTTAGACACCAAAGGCTAACTAATATATAATACTCTTAATACTCTTTATATAAAATAAATGGAAGAATATGATAATATACTAAAGTTAGTGGCTCCCCGGGGCTGAATGCAAAGGAGAATAGGAAGACACTGGTAATGCACATGGTAGTGATGAAAATATTCTCACAGTCCCTCAGCAGTGACAAGATATTCTAACATTAGTCATAGTATAGGAGCTCAAGAGGTGGCTCACAGTTAAGAACACAGTCCTTAAGACTGCTAGAGGACCTGAGTTCAATTCCCAGCACGCACATGGTGGGTCACAGCCACCTCTAACTCCTGTCCCTGTGGAGACTGCATGCATTGGTGCACACTCTTACAAAATGCCCACACATAAAAACAAATAATTTTTAAAGGTCAAACTTGATTACTATAGCAGTTAATCAGTGAACCTGGGCCACACCATAGGCTGGTTAAGAGGAAAACAAGGGAGTCAATGACTTAGGAACACAGGAAGTCGAAGCAATAAAGAAACTCCAATAGAGTCTTAATAATAATTTTCTTGTTTGGCGAAAGAAGATTAACAAAATACACCACAGGACATATGGGCACAATAAGAAAAGCAAGCACACAGGCCGGACGGAAAAACAACCAATCTCCAGGTCAAACGTCAGCCAGCTGATGTCTGTCTTTCCATCAAAGGAACTAGAACCCTACATATTAACTGATTTGTTCCTGTCAACCAAACCTGCCTTGGCTTCCTGCCTGTAGAGGAGAAACATGAGATGCACATATCATAAATGAAAAATAATGTTATCATAAAATTGAAAAGAAACCTTGTTGAAGATGCTGTGCTGACCAAATCTCACCATATGCGTCTGTAGTACCTCATCTTTCCAAACATCATTGTTAAGGTTTGGTGCACATGCTTACATGGCTCTACATCATACCAAGCACCTGGCAGTGATGACAGGGCTGGAGCTAAGTGAGCAGGAAACATAGAAAATATAGAACCCTAGGGCTGGAGAAAGAATATCCTATACTGTCAACACATCAACAGGGGAACAGTGACACATTCATTGATCCCGCAAACAAGACCTTCCTGCAGTCATTGGGGCTATAGCCAAGAGCATGTCATACACGGTACTTCCTTGGTGATGTCTACAGGCGAATCCCTTTATCTAAGAAGACACCAGAGCAGTCTACACACTAGATTCTTTTTTGGAGAAATCTACTATTGCTGTAAAAATCTGGGAAAACAATGCAGCCTAGACAAGGCCCAGAGCCAACTAGAGGAGGTCAAAGGTCCTTCCCTGTAGGCCAAAAGTTCCCATTTTCACTTAGCAAAAGGAGCAAAGCTGCTTTTAACCAATTCTGAAAGTCACAGTCTATAGATAAGTGTCCAGCCAGTTCTCTAAATGTTCTGGCCCACTTTTATGGATAAAGGATTATCACATTAGAAGATATACAACTAAAATTATTTAGTTTTTACACATTTTTTATGTGCATGTGTGTTTCCTTGTGTGGACTGATGTGTAAAGAAGCCTGAAGAAGACTTCAGATCCCTCAGAACTGGAATTATAGGTGGTTGTGAATCTGGGTCCTCTGTACTAGCAGTAAGCACTCCTAACTGCTGAGATATTTCTCCAGTCCAAAACTATAATATATTCATTTTAATTGTCCTGAAGTGGGTACCAGGAGTCTTCCTCATTAGTTTCTGCCTGACACTCTATGGGGACTCTGTTACAGAAATTTTGACTACCAGCTTGCTCTGGGACACTTGTTTCCGTGTTCTAAGTGCTGGAATTACAAAGGTGGGCCATCACATCCACCTGGCGTTTTATGTCGTCTCTGGGTCCAAATTCTGGTCTCCCTGATCACAAAGCAAGCACTTTAACCCTGGAGCCATCTCCCCTGCCTTGGTGGGGGTTATTAAACAAAAGGAAAGCATGGATAACACAGGCTAGTAAGAGTATACCAATTCATTAAACAGGCAAGGTAGGTATTAGCAGACTTCCCCTGGGGCTTTGAGGAAGTAATTTTAAGTGAGAGCAGCCAACCCCCTTTCCAGTCAAGCAAATTCAGACACCTTGGTGTTAGAAGAGTAGGCAGAGAAACAATGAGCCCAGCTGGAGTTTTTGTGAGAAAGCACCACAGAGAGACAAAGGGTCAAGAGCATGGATGTCAAGCAATCTAAGCTGCCCAAAGACAAAGATGGGGACATAGGGGACCAGCAAGGAAAAGGTAGGAAACCTGGTGGTTGGAGTCTTGGGGGGGGGGGGGGCGCTTGTGAACAATTAAATAGGAGGAACAGAAGTTGTGAACAGAGAGGGGCACTGTGCAGAGCTTACCTCAGCACAAAGGATTCAGCATGTCAGGGAGTGAATGAGTACTGCTCTATTTTGGTTCTTCACTCAAGATCAGAGCCGTGCAGACAGAAGTGGATGGGAAATAAGAAAAAGAGCAAGAGCCTCCCCCATGAACCTGTCCCAGGGCAACCACAAAGAATTTATACCCAATTTCTAAAATTCTTAGACCCCTAGACTATTTATTTTGAATAAGAAATCACATGACTTGAATGTTTTATATTTATATAATGTAATACATAATCTTCTAAAAAGAACCCATCTGATTAAGTCTGATCGACTTCACTGCATTTCTAGGATAAAAACTAGAAAATGTTATGTGAATTTTCCCCTCCAAAACTAAGTTTACTAAGTTCAGAAAGTCTCTCTCTCTCTCTCTCTCTCTCTCTCTCTCTCTCTCTCTCTCTCTCTCTCTCTCTCTCTCTCTCTCATCATCATCATCATCTAACCAAAAAGACAAAACAACCACACTCAACCTGTTGGATAATTTTGAATGTCAACTTCATGGGGTCTAGAATCTCCTTGAGGTGAGCCTCTGGGCAAGACGGTAAATCTAATTAGGCTGAATGAGGTGGGAAGGTCGGTCCACTGTGGGTGGCAGCATTCCCTGGGCTGGAGTCCTAGACTAAATATGAAGGAGAAAGGGAGTTGATCCCAAGTATTCAGTGTTTACTACTTCAGCACTCTTCTGAATCAACACTGGATATCTGAATGATTTGAGTCCTTGGGGGAGCAGCTAAGGATACAAATCTAGTATTAACATTGTTTCTAATGATTTCTTTCATTTCTATGGGAACTGATCTATTTTGAAGGCATGAATGGGTAGAATACTAGTACAAATAAGATTTAAATAAAAATGCCCCTGTACTTTCACTTATTGCTATATGATTAAGAAAACACAGACCCTATTACTAGTTCCTTAATGGAAGATCTGTTTTCTAATGCCCCACCCTGACTTGGAAACCTGTGACACAGCAGACAACCCTTAATTAATGATTTAGCACTGACTACAACATCTGGGGATTGGGAAAGAGACAATGAGTGAACTAGTCAGCACCCTCTCTTCTGAACTAACAGGCTATGAGGGCTGCAGTGTATGCTCTCTCAATATTCTGGGCAATAAAGCCATTACTTTTTGTTATTGTTAAACTTCAAAGGGCACCCAGAGTAAGAAAATCACAATCTCTCTTTTACATATAAGTTTTCAAGAATCACTCATATACATACAATATTGTAATGTGCAGGACAAACTCTATAGTTATCTTTCACTGTTTATTAAAAAGTATCCATATGCCTGCCTAGAATGACTCAAGTTCTGGGTTTGTCTGATCCCTACCACTGCAGAAAATCACATGAAAAAGGCTGTTTGCTGTCCCTCTGGAAGGTCTGAGTTCAGGTCCCACCACCTGACTCAGCTCCAGGGGATCTGATGTCCTCTGCTGCACACACATATACAAAGTTAATATAAAAATCTTTAAGGTAATATTATTTTTACAAAGATATTTTATATTAAATTAATACTAGAAAAATGGTGGTGGGGGGCCTGAAAAGACACAGCTGGCTTAATTTCATTCCTATTATGTCTCAGAAAACTGATCTGTTCAGTCTTGAGAATTTAAGCAAATAGCAATCAAGCGAAATTAATTCAGGAGACTGAGCAGTACCCACTATAGCACTAACATCCCTCTTGGCCATACAGATCCTTGCTGTTTTGTAACAGCTAACAGCTGATTCCTTTCTCAAGTTCCAACTCTGTCTTTACAAACCCAATGAAAATCATCTGGAATAACAGCGTTCTCCCTCAGCACAGAAACCAGGGTGCACCTCCTCCAATCTGTGTCCTTCCCCCTTAACTACCTCATTATCCTGTCTCTCGATCTCGGTCCCTTTTACACTCACAAAGACATTCCTCTTAGAACTTCACACAGTACCCGTGATATAGGGATTTCTATTATCATTGTTAGTTAGACTGTCCACAGGGATGAATACAACTTATCACACTGCCTGTCTTAGTCATGGCTTTATTGCTGTGATAAAATGACCAAGGCAAGGCTGTTAGGACTCTCTCTCTCATAATAATGAAGTCCTTTTACATGGAGACAGTCTAGGTGTCTCCCTCCTGCCCACCTCCACCTCTTGCTGCCTCTCATCTACTGTCCTGTGTCCATGGGGCACGAGGCCTCTCTATTTATAGACATTCGCCAGCTAACTGGGTAAACACACCTTATCGTATCAACCAGACCAAACATGATTCCAACAAAGGTGGTTGGAGAGATGGCTCAGAGGTTAAGAGCACAAAGGCTCTTCCAGAGGATCTTGGTTAAATTCCCACCAACTGTGGCACCTCACAACTGTCTAACTCCAATTCCAGGAGATCTGACATCCACATACAGATATACATGTAGGCAAAAACACCAATGCACATGAAATAAAGATAAATAATTTTTTTTTAAAAAAAGACCAAGGCAACTTATAGAAGGGTTTCTCTGGGGCGTACACTTCCAGAGGGAAAAGGGTTCATCACTATCATTACTTTAGCATCACAGCAAGGCAGACATGGTGTGGAATAAGAGCTGAGAACTCACATCTCAATCTACAAATGGGGTCCTCAAGTGGGGTCCTTAAGCAAAAGACAGAGGGCACACTGCAAAGGGAGCGAATCTTTGGAAATCTGAAAGCCTGCCCCACTGACACACCTCCTCAAAAAAAAGCCACACCTCCTGATTCTTCCCAAACAGTTCCACCAACTGGGAACCAAGTTTTCAAACATATGAGCCTACGGGGACCATTCTTGTTCAAATCACCACCTGCACAACAGTATTCCAGTGGCTAAGACAAGCCTGTAGTGTTTTCCTTCTAGGAACTGTTAGCCAACAAATGCTAGGGCAGGCATTCTTGCAAATGTCTCCTGCCTGTAGATGTCTCTAGAGTGGAACAGGTATCCATCTTAGCAGATGCGTGTTCTTCTTCCAGTCTCTCGCCTACACTTAGGTATATCCCATATAAAAATTCTACCTAACATGGGTAGGAAACCATGTCATGGCATTGATATCACTGTGTATTTTTTTGGTTACTGGTAAGTTGAGCATACTCAATGTGTATGTCAATAAATTTTCCAAATGTGCCAATTTACTCCTTTGCCAATTTTAAAAGGTATTTTTATGGTTTTTGAAATGAAAAATAATTATATCTTTCCCCTATTGTTTCTTCTCTCTAACGTTTCATGTATCTGCCTTCTTGCTCTCAAATTCATATACCTCTATGTATTTAATTGTTGTCACACACACACACACACACACACACACACACACACACACACCTACATCTATAAATACAATTTGCTCAGCCTGTAAGTTACTTGTATGTATATGAATTCAGAGCTGACCACCTGGTGTTGGGACGGGTGTTGCTCCATATTTACAAATTTGTTTGGAGATAATTGGCAGTTACATAGCACTGAACCTCCCTATCTATAAACTTAATTATCCTTAAAACAAAATGTAAAATTTCATGCTATCCTGACATGGTAGTTTTGTATACTGTAAAAATGTGTCTTTGCCAGGGTACCCAGGGTACCTTTGGACTGATTTAATAAAGTGCTGAATGGACAATGGCTAGACAGAAAGAGGTAAGGTGGGACTTCCAGACACAGAGAGAGGAAGAGGAGGTGAATATAGGCATGAGAGAGATGCCAGAGGAGATTGATGTGGGAATGCCTTTCTGTATGCTGTGAATATCAATCTTTAAATAAAGGAGCTGTTTTGGGCCATGACAGGCACCATAGAAAAAGTAGGAGGAGGAATCAGAATAGGTAGGAAAGGAAGGGCGGAGCCAGAAGCAGATCAAGCCAGCTGCCAAAAGAGCAACATGTAAGGAGCATAGGTGAGCCACGGGCCATGTGGCAGACAGATTAATAGAAATGGGTTGATTTAAGATGTAAGAGCTAGCTAGCAACGTGCCTGAGCCATAGGCCAAACAGCATAAAGTTAATATAAGCGTCCGAGTCATTTCTGGGGGCCTGAGCAGCAGTGGCGGTGGGTGGCTAAGGGGTCTGGCTCGGCAGGTCTGTGGATCTCGGACCTCTGGCCGCCTGGGACCAAAGAAACCCCACTACTACAGGAGATAGAGAAAAAATAGGAGATACAAGATGAAGGGAGGTAAGAAGCCATGTGGCAAAAACATAGATGAATACAGATGGGAAAACCCATCTACAGGTAGCCATCCCAGATCTTTCAATGAGTTCTGTAGAAGTGAGTACGCCACAGACCATTCTGTATCCTGCTATGTACACCACAGTAGCCTACCCAGACCAACAGGTCAAAGCATGACTTTAAAAAAAAAAAAAAGACCCTCATCTTATGAGTTGTAAAGTTTACTTAAAATGCATTTTGAAAAATTATTTTCCAAGACTGCTTATTCTCTGAGAAAAGCAGTATTACTCCTTAGTTATTCTTATAAGACACTTTGTTTTTCAAAACTTCCCATGCCAAAGTTAGCAAAGTTGCTGTATACTAAGTGACGAGGTGATTCTTAAAAGCTACACAGAGCAATTAAACCAGGCTCTCCTCACTTGAATAAAATTTCATCTTTCTTCCTGTACCTGGGAAGGGCTACAAAAGTGAGATTTTTAAGGCAGAAATTCATCCAGGCATTTAACAAAACCACACTCAAAACCTGGCAAGCTGCATGGCTCATCATTTACAGGACATTAGTCCCAATGTAAAACTCTAGCAGGGTTAACAACTCTTGATGACTGGTAACAGTAACATATATTCAGAGTGTGATCTTGAACGCCACTCTTCAGTCTATTTATTATCCTTACGTCACCCAGAGAGGGAAAACATTCTATGTGGCCTCAGTATACACAACGTAAATATATCATCCAACTTAATTTGCATTTATAAATCAATGAAGTCTTTACCCATTTTCCAAAACAGATATACTCTGCTCTTATCCATCACTACAGTAATTCAGTTTTTTTAAGGTAATCAGTTTTTGCTTGCATTTCTGCTAATTGTGGCATCACCTAATTGTGTGACATCATATAATGTGGTGGTTATATATATGGAAAATATATTTTTTATATTACATATTAAAATATATTATGTTTATATATATGTTAAAATCACAGACTTGATTTTAATCCTTTATCTCCTGTGTTATCAACTGAATGACCTTGACATCTTAAAGAGCCAGTGTTCTCTTAACTGAAATGTAAATGATAATATTGGGATAAATTATGTGACTACTGCAAGAATTTAGATTTATTCTGAAGTTTGTATTAAGTTACCTATTATCAGTATCATCTGTTGTAGAATATTCCTTTATACTGTGTGAATATATGCCACTGTATATTATTTAATAAAAAGATAAACAGCTGATAGACAGGATTTTCAGGGTAGAGAGAATGCTGGAAAGAAGGGTGGAAACCCCAGGAGTCACCAGCCAGATGCAAGGTGAGTAGGTCACACAAAATGAGACAGAGGTAAGAGCCACGTGGTAGGACATAAATGGAAAAAAATGGGTTAATTTAAGTTATAAGAACTTGTTAGAAACAAGCCTAAGCTACTGCTGAGCTTTTATAATTAATAGTAACCTTCATGTCGTGATTTGGGAACTTGCAGGAGGGACAGAAAAAAATCTGCCTACAATCATCATGTACCCCACCACCCATAATCTAAACTGCATCTTTATGGAAAGTGTAGGCTGTAACTTTCAGAGTGACAGAAGGTCCTACACAGTCTGTCACAGGAGAAAAGTCTACAGCATCAACCTTCCTGATAGGGTGTATGCAGTGACATGACTGGTACAGGGGGAACCAACTGTTGTCTGATTAGAACTGAAGCCTCCTTCATAGGAAGTAATCTTTATCTCATGCTCAAAAGCCCATGGAGGTGAGAACTGAATACTGTTTTTAGCTAACCTGGCATAAATTCAAATCAGTATCAATAATATAAATATTCAAATAATTTCCATATACAATTACCACTCTTAGCCTTCATCAAAGTGTGGGGATATTTTCAAATATAATAAGAACAGTGGAGATATCAGAGGAGGAACAGACAGTGGTGACTCACACCTTTAATCCCAGCACAGGGAATATCCTGGGAGTGGTGACCTACACCCTAATCCAAACTGAGTTTGAGGTCATCTTAGTTTACAGAAGGAGTTCTAGGCTCCCAGGCAGGCAGTGGTAGTGCCATGCCTTAGCTGAGCAGAGAAAGTATTTAAGGCAGACATAGAAAGACAGAGGAGGCAGAAGTAGTCAGGAGAATCGAGGCTGAGGAAGCTGGAAGACAGCTGGGTGAGATCTGACAGAGGTGTTTCTTCTCTGATATCTCCGCCTTTCCCAGAGATTTAGCCCTGAGTTTCCTTTTCTCATGCAACATCAAAGAAGCCTCCATTTCCAGTGAATTAAGATCAAATTGAAGTTGTATGGCTGTACAAAATTCAGAGAATTAAATGAGATGAGCAACCATCCCTAAACAAGACCTTGACAGCACTCCTCCCAAGACATAGGATATGTTGCAGAAGGTAGGGCAGGAAGTTATAGTGCTGGAAATTGGGAGAAAGACTGTGTGTGAGACTCCATCTTCTGGACAATACAGAGCCACCATAACCAAGACTCAACCATGGAGATAACTGCACTAGACCTGCATAAGAATGAGGCAGCAATGGACAGACAAGGATGGAAGGGGCCCTAGGGAGCCCTACTCCTCACCACTATGGGAAGTTTAGCGAAAGGTAAGAGTCATCATTTTTGACTGTATGCCCACCAGTGATCCCCAGGCTCCAATGGAGAATATCAGTACCAGTACACACAGACGGCCTGGATTACAGCAAATGGTGCACACAAGAAAACCAAAAGTCATGAGTCTGGGAAATGGACTAGCAGAGGAAGAGCATGTGGTTGATAGAATGGGAAGGATAACAGGGGTTGGGGGAATGAGTGACTGACCATAATATTATTTTATATGTATACGAGAAATTGTCAAAGAAATGATAATAAAATTAAGAGAATGTGAGATATTATAATTAAAAGCTTTCACGTTTGGTCAGATGACGAAAATGTATATAACAACTTTTAAAGCATATGTAGAACTTTAAAAATGCGAATAGCCCTTTAAAAATCTTAGTCCCATTATTTTAGTGGACAAAAATAACTTTCCAACCCAAGCAGGGGAAGCAGTCAAACATTAGGTAATTAGGTCTATTAAAATCACCTCAAATCCCTAACACTTGGATAACTTTTAAGATGAAGTAATTGAGCCAGGCCTGGTGGCACAGACCTGAATCCTAGCACTTGGGAGGCTGAGATAAGAAGGTTTCTGTAAGTTCAAAACCAGCCCAAACTACAGAGTTAGTTAGAGGCCAGCCTGAACTACTAGGCAAAAGACTGTCTTAAGAAAAAAAAAAAACCAGCAGGTTCTCTATACACAATGGCTGAAACACAGCTTCATCTCCAGAATTTATTAAATAACAGTCTTATTCAAAGAAGTTGTCTTCTGATGATCCTCCTGGTCAATGAGTTGTGACTGAGCAACATCTGCTTTTCATAATCATTGTATCACATTGATTATGGAGCTGTAGTCGTAGGGGTCACCCTTTGGGAATTTATCACTTGACTCATCAGCCACAGACTCTCATAACTGAATTTCTAGACTAGATGCTCCATGGCCCAAACCCCGTCTCTTCTCTCCATAGTGTACAGTGTCACCAAGAACTCGCAGACTCCGATCTGGGGACCATTCCTCCCACGCTCAGTTAGTCTCCATCACTTAGTGATTCGGTGTCCTGGAGATCAGGCACTTGTCACCCTGTGTTGGTATTGCTGCTGCAATGCCTTCTGATCCTCCATGTGTATATTCTTCCTTCCCTCAGCCTTCCTTTCTTACTAGACCAGTGGTCCTCACCCTTTCTGATGCTGTGATCCTTAATACGGTTCCTCATGCTGTGGTGACTCCAACTGTAAGCTTACTTTGTTGCTACTTCAGAGCTGTAATTTTGCTACTGTTATAAATTGTAATATAAATATTGATATGCAGGATATCCTATATGTGACCCTGTGAAAGGGTTGTTTGACCCCCAAGGGGGTGTTGACCAGCATGTTAAGAACCATTGTTTAACTAAAGTGATTATTCTGAAACTCAGATTTGCTCACTGCTGTCCTGGCTTAGAGTGTTTTACAAGTCCCCTCCAAGTTCTTAGGGTGAATATTTACACCTCAGAAGGGCTCTTCAGGCATTCATGGCTCACCAGCTTCTCTTTCCAACGCCACCTACAATTCCTGAGCTCAATCCAAAGGCTGTGGCCACCCTGTGCTGTTGAGAATTCTCTGAATTCTTTTCTCAAGCCTTCTTGCCTTTGCAGTAGCTGAGTACACATACACGTTGGTCCTCTCCTCATTTTAGACGTTCTTACAGCTTTGCTGAGTGCTGTAACTTCTGAGACACCATCTCTGCTGACTTTCCTGCTCTGGACTATTCCTTTACACTTGTGAATATGTCACTGTGAGTGGCTTAATAAAGAAGCCGATTGGCCAAAGCTCGACTGGCAGAGGTTAGGTGGGACTGGCAGGCAAAAAGAGAGGTGAAGAAGATGAGGAGTCTGGAGAGTCTTGTCGAGATGCAGAAGCAAGAGATGAACTTGTACTGAAAAAGGCTACCGAGCTACATCATACTGTCTAGATAAGAAATATGGGTTAACTTAAGTTATTAGAGCTAGGCAGTGACAAATGGAGTTATCAACTGAGCATTTATAATCAATAGTAAGTCTCTGTGTGGTTACTTGGGAGCTGGCTGGCAGGACAGAAAGGCCCATTGGCAGTTGTCATTTTTCAGGGTTCACGCCTGTGTACTCTGCCTACTCACCTCACACCCACACACGTCACCATTCTCTTTAACTACTCACAGAAATCCAGTCATCCATCAGTAGTACTAGCCTTCTTTATTACAAGTCCACTGTCTGGTATATGCAACAACTGAGCTGATTCCTCTCACACCCCCATCTATTCACTCTGCAGCTCACCTCATACTGGTTTCTCTCTGTGTTACTTCATCACAGCCACCCTTCACACGGTTACCAGGAATCTCTACTGGGTCTGACCAAGACTCCTTCCCTGGGTTTTCAGTTGTGTTCACTGACAACATTCTTTTGGAATGTTCTTACCTGCTAGGTTGCCATGATACCAACTCCTGGTTTCCATGCTTCCCTCTGGCCTTTTCTTGCCTCTCTGGCAGGTTTACCCATTTTCATCAAATTAGTTTATTAAAATGTCTCAAGGTCCACTATAAACTTAAAGTGTTAAAGCACATACATTAGTTAACATGGTACTTGCATATATTCTGAAGGTATAGTGTGGCATTGTCACACTTTTATACAACATATCAGAGCAGTAACTATCTGTCACCTTGGGCATATATCATTTGTGTTACTAACCCCTTTTTTACTCGGATCTCAGGAAATCTCAAAGTTTGTGGCACGATTACCATGAACATGAAGAATACTTACACAATTTTATTTCTACACGGCCCTTTCCTTTAAGTTGCATGCATGTATATAATCTCATATACTTGCTGTGTATTAATATTACTGAGTGATTCAGACATATCAAACCTAAGCTGTCCAAAAGAAAACTTGGACAATCCCTTGTTCCCATGAATCCATTTATCTTTTCCAAATTGGGAATCCAGAAATGGTACCTGACAACCACTCTCCTCTCTTCCAACCCATTCCAAATCTTATCAACTATATCATTTATCTCTGAAATGAATTCCATTCTTTTGATCACTACTAAAAAATGAGTTATCCCAGTTATCTTCTATTTTGTCTGGATTACTGATTTATGCTCCTAACTGGCTGTAATATAGCCATTCAGCCGCCAGGAAGATTATTTCCCTGTTGTTAAGGACAATATACATGGCTGGTCCCCACAGTCTTCTCCAGACTAGGTCTATAATAACACTGTAACCTGCCCAATCTCTGGGTTTCAGTCTGCTTTGGCTCTTAGATCACACCAAGCAGGACAGGTCTCTCTGAATTAGCTCCTCTTTTCTGACTTTCTTGCTTTGACTCTCTATGAAGCTTCACAGATTCTAATACACATAAGTCTCATGACTCTCATTAAGAGGTGTGATATAATTTGGCTAAATCTGGACTGAGACTGTAGACTTCCTCCTTGCTAAGATCCCATATTATGCTCAGGCCAACTATCCAGTGGTCAATGTGGAGGAAAAAGGCTTTACTCTCAGTCTCAGTGCCTCTCAGGAGAACTGTCTCTGATCTCACCTCCCAAGTACTAGCAGTTCAGCTCGTGCTCCAGATTCATCTTCCTGTTGGCTCATGAAATATTCCATGGTAGCTTTTGCTCACCACTATAACCCAGTCGCCCAACTCCTACTGACCCAGTGTCTGCTTATTTGTTTCTTCCGAGATGAATACTATCCACTGAATCAGTCCCTGACTTAGGCTGAGTCACCTTCCTTCATGATGTGGACACCACAGGTTCATGACAAGCACAGAAATCCAGCTCATCTTTGGTTAACACTCAAGGCATTTTCTAACTCTGCTGAAGTTCACTCATTTGGAGTTTATATAGCAATGGCCAGAGGCCTATTTGATTTGTTTATATATTGACTTTTCTACTCTCACAGGCTAGTTGGCACTAGTACGGTCTACCAGTTCTCCAGATTCTACTGTGCCAGGCACCTGAAAAGCAGAAAGACAAGCAAACAAAAACCAAGCCAAACAACAACATCAAAAAGCAAATGCCAGTCACTACTGTCAGATCCAAACCTAGACCTTAGCAGGAGGGGTGGCTTAGAGGAGGCAGAGGCAGGAAGAGGAGACACACATTAAGTATATCCTTACTTTCTGTCATTAAAAAAAAAAAAAAAAAAAAAAAAAAAAAAAAAAAAAAAAAAAAAAAAAAAAGATATCTTAAGTCAGGTGTGATGGTGCATGCATTTAATCCCAGCACCTGGGACAGAGACAGGTGGATCTCTGTGAATTCAAGAGCAGCCCGTTTTACCAGAGCAAGCTTCAGGCAGCCAAATCTATACAATGAGACTGTCTCAAACAACATACATACAAGCATACATACATATATAAAAAACAAACCCAATTTGAATGAAAATTATTGCTTTAAAACTTACAAAATTCATTTCTCCTTATATTTAGAAAAAGGACTGACTGAAATGATGTAGGAAAATTATATGTTAATAGCTGAGTAGAAAGACTAGAGCTTTTGCATAAAATAAGTTGCAATGGGGGATATAAGAGCTTAAGTGCACAAAACACAGAACAGGAAGAAGCAAGATCACTGTTGCCAGGAGAACAGCCTGAAAAGAAGTGAAAAAGCTAAAGATAAACAATCAAATTCACAAACGCGCAGTTTGAATGTAAAGCCTAGAGCTGTCATTTCCTTTGACTAATAAATGAGTAAAATAATCGTCACATTTGGTATTAGAAAGAACAGCTCCTGACAATTAAATACATTGAAGCATTTTCTGCGGAAACACTACTGGGCTCTAAATCACGAGTTTTAAATATACTGTAGTAGGCTGTGATTTAATTTGAGATTAAAACTAAACCAATTACCCTCTAACAATCTGGTGAAGCTGTTTCCATGTTCAATGAAAAATATATCTGGACCTGGACTGGAGAGACAGATGGTGGCTAAGGGGACTGGCTGCTCTTCCAGAAGACCCAGGTTCAATTTACAGCACTCACATGGTTCATAACCATCCACAACTCGAGTTCTAGAAGATCTGATGCCCTCTTCTGGTTGCCACAGATACCAGGCACAAACATACATGCAGACCAAGCACCCATACAAGTTAAAAAAAAAAAAATCTTAAAATTTTTTTAGAATAATCTTGTGTGTGTGTGTTTGTGTACCTGTTTGAGTCAGAGTTTCTCTGTATGTCCTAGAGCTCAATCAGTTGACCAGGCTGGCCTCGAACTCAGAGATCCGCTTGCCTGTACCTCTGCATACACCGCCACTGCCCAACAAATTTATGTAACTTAATTGTGTATGAATGAGATTGTTTTTCTCTGGATGAGGGTGGGAAGAACATTCATGACACATTAAGTGTCCAAAGTATAAGACAGAATACCAGATATAAAGAAGTACTAGAAAAGTAAAGAACAACATAAAATTTAAAACACTATTCAGAGGGAGTAGGAGGAAAGTTCAGTACAGACCCTTGCTGCAAGCCTGAGGAGCTGCACTTGATTCCCAGCTCTGTATGGTAGAGGACAGAACCAACAGGTGCCTACAAACTGTCCTCTGGCTTCCATGCATGGAGCAAGGTGGACTGTATTCACTCCAACACACACACACACACACACACACACACACTCACACACACACACACACACTAAAAAAAAAAAATCAACACAGCATTAATATCAGTATGTAACAAACTTTACAAACATAGTATTTTTTTCTGAAAGCACAATTCTGGAAGACTATTTTTTTAGACAAATTTTTCTTCTGCTGATATTCCAAAGCACAACTGTCACTGATTTATCTTAATGATGAATTCAGAGTTTGGCTAAAATAGTTATTTTAATTACGTATGACCTCAAAAGTTTATGAATTATTTTCTTTCAATGCACATTACCAAATTTACAGCGTCATTTAGTCAATATTAGGACATGCCTGACGTTAGACAACATTTAGTAACCACAGTTCCTAAACTACAGTGAAGAGGCACACATAGTTTAACCAACGTGAGGGCGGAAACAAAAACTAGATTCTAAGTGAAAAGGTAGGTGGCCGAGGTCTTAACTGCTGGAGAGTAAAGGGACTCGGTCCAGTCCAGGACTTGCTTGCCTCCTTATCTCCTGGCTGTGTAACTCTGGGCAAACTGCCTAGCCTCTAGGACTGATTTGTGAATGCGAGAACCTATGTGGATGCTTAAGGAAGGACGTAAAATGCTAAGCACTACATGGAAAATGGTGGCTATTTTTATGTGGACCACAGGAATGTGCTGAGAATACTTCTGAATCTGATGCAGCAAAGCTATTAGATACTCATCTATAATACTACATTCCCAGATGAGTGACATAAACTATTAAAGCTGGCAATTACTGCTGAATTATTTTGTAAGTCAAATGCTAAGCCAAGTAGTACTCTAATGGGAACGGGCAGAGTCATCCTTAAGCTTATGTAGGTAAAGAGGGGAAATGGCATTTTAAAGCTACAACAATTAAGATGTTGGAGAAAGAAGAACAAACAGGAAGAGAAGACAGAACAGAAGGCAATTAAAGAAAAAATATGTTTAGTGAATGTCATTTGAATAAGTAAAGAAACAATGTGCACTAAGGACATATTTTAAAATATCAATCTGCATGTGATAACTAGAAAACTATATTTAAAAACTAAAAATTATTATTAAAAATAAAACTTGGAAAAAGAATGGCTAGAGATATATTTGGTGATTGAGAGAGATTTTTGTAGAGAATTGAAACAAATCATAAAGATAAAACAATCACTTCCCAAATGTCAATACAGCTATCCAAAGCCAAGATAAAAATGATAGATGAGAAAAACATGTTTGTATCTTCCAACAAAAGGTCAATCTTTTGAGTTAAAATGACTTAGAGATCAATTATTAAATGAACAAAATAATAAAAAAAATGAGGAAAAAATACAAAAGGGCAAGCTGAGAAGCATAGATATACAGCAAGTCAAAGCTACACAAATCTCTAAAAATGAAATTAACTTGGAAATACTTCCTGCTTATCATGATAATCACAGCAGGTAAAGGTAGTTGGCACCAGCCTGACAACCTGAGTTTATGTGAGCCCCAGAAGGCACAGGGTGGGAAACAGAACTCTCTCCTACTCTCACCCTGTGACTCCATATGCACACATACATGCTTGTCTCTGAGGAATGTCAGAAGCTCCAGCCATAAAGCCTCACCACCATGACCCCACACAAAGGACTACTGAAAACTGAGAAACGGGAGAACTGGTCTCCTGTAGGGAAGAGCACACCAACAGGTCAGCCCTGAAAACATACATATAAGTAATATTATGTAGATTGAGCAGGAAAAATGTAGGAATATATATGTCTTATACATATTTGCATGTGATAACAATTATTAAAGACGTGTATGGGAGAGTTTGGAGGAAGGATGTGGGTTGAGAACAAATTCTGGTTTTCGCTTAACTCCTGAGCTATCTCTCCAGTCTCCAGAAAAGTCTATACATTACTAAGAAGTATTTGTACCCATATTTTAGAGCAAAATTAATGCACTCAAGATCTTTTTAAAAATTTCTATCCTCTGGTACGTTTAATATAGAGTGTATTTTTTGGTACCATATCCATTTTTGGAACTGTTCTGTGCAGTGCCAGTTGGCCAATGTCACTGGAGGTCTGTCCAATGTCACTAGTGTCTGTTCCTAGATCCTGAGCCTTCTTCAAGCTTCTGGATTCTAATAACCTCATGCTCTTCCTGGAAGATTCTATATCAGCTAGACTCTGGGGAATGAGATTGAGCCCTGTCCTCAAGTAGACAGGCCACTCTCAGTCAGATAATGTTCTATAGATAATTTTTTTCTCCCCCAACCAGAATCAAATAGAAAATCAAATTATATTGCATTCAGCTGTGATTAGACACAGAAATGCCCCATAATATTTCATCTGCTCAAATACTATCCTTCCATCTAAGGAGTATCTTTTAAAGGACATCTGCTTTATGTTCTTTTCTTGCTGCTCTTATTATAAACGATGTTAGGGTAAGGGTAATCATTCCTTTATAGAGATCTTTGTATTCATATCCTATCCATTCTTTAGGGTGACTTACTATATGTCATTCAGGGTCTAGCTGAATAGCATAAGCTGGAACAGCTATTTTAACAGCAAAAATTTAACACAAGAAACTCTTTACAGAGGTTTGGAAGTTTTGTAAGGAGTAGAGAGAACTGGGAAGTAAGATGAGGTGGTAAATACACTACCAATGACCTTTTAAAAGCTGGAGAACAAAGAAAGAGACTGGATTGTCCCATACTAGACACTCTGAGGGCCCTTCTGAACTAAACACTTTGTTCCTAAGGAGGGAAGGGAACGTTCATTATAAAGACATTTTGGAGTGGAAGAGGAAATGCTTGACATTCCTTCTCCGACTCCTCTTCAACTGAAAACAAACAGTAAAGAATTTTGCCACCATAAACATAGAAACCTACCAAAAAATTGCAGTGATTTAGAAAAAAAAGTTTAAAAGTACATGTAAAGCTGAGGTCCTACCAGTAAAGTGAAGAAAAACAAAATACAGCGGAATTAGGAAAAATGAAACCAAATATTACACTAAAACGTTAAATATAAAAAGTCATGGAACAGGACTGGCTGGTTGCTTCTGCGATATGCTATGTTATCTGTGCCTGAGGATGTATGATTCTATTCCACGTATGATATCGTCTGTGATGTCCGACTGTCCCAAGAGCAGGAGGAGTCTGGCAAGAGACAGAGCTAAGGAAGGTTAGTGCTGGCCTGAACAGCCAAGATTATGAGGTTGTGAATCTCTCAGAAGTCCCAAGGTGTCATAGCCTGTAACTTCATAAAACATCAAGAACTGACTGAAAAGTGTACTTTATCACATTCACTTCCTCCACCACAGACCTCATTGGCAAAAAAATGATCCGGGCCACTACCTAAGCAGCACCTAATACCTCAAACCCTGATGGGCACAATGCACAGAAGGGCTAAAAGTCAGGTCACTTTATTCCCTAGCCCCACAGATGGCCTTGCATTCCTCTGTGTGGGCAGGAAGTTCTTAAAGCTGACAGCCAGGGGAAAAGCATTTCAGAGCGCTACCCCAAGTAACTAATTTCCTGTGTGAAAGCTCACTGCTGCTCTTGCATTCCTCAGGGTGCATGTCCTCTCATCTCAGAGGATGTTGCTCTTCCACAGGAAAAGGAAGGAACCAGTTGTCACTGGATGTGTGGGCTAAGAGCTGCTGGCATTTTCCACGTGCCTTTGCCTCAGCTGTGGGAACTGGGGATGCATCATGGATTCCCAGCCAGAGGGGAGCTGGAGGTGTCTCTGGGGCAAAGTCACAGTATCTCAGGAAGTTAGGGGCAGAAACAAGATCTGCAGCTTCAACACCCCAGTACCCAGAAATGTGCTCATCTTCTAAAGGGATTTGCAACAATTGCTTACTATGACAGGCAGCCAATAGCACATTAGGAAGAACCCTTTTGTACAATTTCCTGCTTTAAAGAATACACTTAACATAGAAAAAGAAAGCCCTTTGTCATCAGGAGTAAAGAAACAGAACAAAGTATTATCTAACCAAGAAAATTTATATAAATTTTACTTGTATACAATTTTTGGCAAGTTCATTAAATTTTCTTTCCCTATGACTTTGAGACGTAAAAAAGCTCAAATTAGCAATCCTAAGTAAAATAACCTGAATTTACTGTCATGATTTCTACTGAACAGCAGGTTAATGCAGGTGGAAAAAGACAAGCTTGGCCTGCACCATCTCCTTCACAGGGATGAAGTGAAGCCTGAGATACTGAGAGCTGTTCAGAAAACAGGATACCATGTTCCTTTAACACACCTGACATTTCTTGTCGAGTGCTTTAAAATCAGTCTCCCAAGCACAAAAGGGAAAGGCCAGTTTTGCTTTTAAAACTTTAGTAGTTTTTATAACACGTGGCTGTGTGTGCTTTGAAAGCAAGGGTCTAACTAATCCAGAAAGCTTCCCCATCTCTGATTCTTCTATTTTAAAGACTGCAACTGAGAAATTGGAAGACATGTTTTGACTTCTGAGGAGACCTGTGAAGATGCTCGTTTACTTTTCTTAAGTATGAACTTTCTATTTCTTCAGTGCCTTTGACAATTTAATTATTTCACATATTTCAATTGAAAAAAGACTTGTTTTAAGATATTCCTTAAATCTTAAAAAAAAAAATCCTTTATTCCTACCAAGCACCTTAGACTCTAATATTCAACATTGTTGTATAACTTAATGCATTTACTAGTGGATGAAATCAGAACAAAGAGCTTTTAATGCAAGAAAGTTATGTGAAGGGAGTCAAGCCTGGGCCCCACGGTCACCTGAGTACTTTCTTCCAGACCCACACTCAGTGCAGGAGCAGGACACAGGCACTACAGACCACTGAGACAGTGCTTAACACCCCCCCCCCCCATGCTTTACAGGTGCATCTGCATTTTTTTTTTAAAAGGTTAATTAATTTGTTTTTATCTGTGTGGATATTTAGTCTGCATGTATGTCTGTAAAGAAGAGAGTGTAGAATGCTCTAGACCTGGAGTTTCAGGTAGTTGTGAGCTGCCATGTGAGTGCTGGGAATTGAACCTGGGTCCTTTGGGAAAGCAGCCAGTGCTCTTAACCACTGGGCTACTTCTCCAACCCGCATGTACATTGTAAGCTGTCAAAGATATACATTTTAGTTTAGGGACATTTAAATTTGCAGACACTGTGTTCTTTCAAATAAGTCTTTCCAAATCTTTGCTTACATAAGCAGTTAGGAACTGAAATAACTCTGAACTAGTTACACAATGTTGTCTGGTAACCAGGATGTACTGTTGCCACAACACCAGTGGACATAGTCTGTCTGCAAGTTTACTCTCCTTGTGTCCACATACATGTCACCACAACACTATTTTGTAGGTAGTATGTACCATATGGTCAATGAAGTGGGTAACCTTTCTATTCCTTCAAATAAGCTGATGTCAAAATCTTTGCAAAAGAGAAGCCAATGCACTTTGCTGAGAAATGTGACTCTAGATGACATTTAGTAGTGTACTTCCCAAAGTCGGACAGGCAGCAGAGAATCTCCTTTCCCTGATTCTAGAGCCCAAGACAAGAAAACCACAATTATTTTTCTCTCCATGGCTCTTTGTCAAAATGATACTGAGCCAGAAGATATTCCCAGCTGCCCTGGGATTATTCAGGGCTATACACCTTACTGTCCCCTAGGAGAGGAGGTAGGGAATCCCACAGCCGACATCCAATCTGTCAGGAAATCCTCTTGGCTCAACCTTCAAAATGTCTTCAGAGCCCTGCTACCGTCGCCACCTCCCCTGAGGCTGCTTGTGTCAAGCCGACACAGCCCAAGGCTGGTTCCTTAGTTTTCTAGTTACTGTCCTTGTTTCCATTGCTGAAACAGACTTCCTTCCTCAGGTGGCACCTGCCAAGGGACAAGGGACAAGTCTCTCTCCCCCAATTTTTTATTTATTTATTTTTATTTTATTTTATTGTTTTAGACAGTGCTTCTCTGTCTGGCCTGGAACTCACTCTGTAGACCAGGCTGGCTTCTAAGTCACAGAGATCTGCCTGCCTTGCCTTTCAAGAGCTGGGATTAAAGGTGTGCGCCACCACTGCTGGTATGATGGGTGTCTTGACCACACTCCTGCAGCCTCTTGCTGTTGTCCAAAACGTTTACAGCTGTTCTTCACTTGTGTGGTTTTTTTCATCCCCTATCTTAAAAACTTTATGTTTTTAACTTGTGACTTGCCTGCTTCCCTGACTAGGATTAAAATGGGGATTTTCTGGACACAGACAGGCTCCCATTGATTGCTTTCTTCTCATTTCTTTAAGACCAAGAATGGGGAGCATCATAGAGTAGCTCCTTGACATGTGTTTACTGAGGGACACGGATGTACATGAGTGGGCATCCTTCCAGGCTGCGGGCACATCTGCCATCTGTCGGGTAAGGCAATGTAAAGGACCCACACTGGCCAGGAGTAGAGGGAAAAGGTGAATGAGGCAAGATGATCACAAGTTGTGTGTGTGTGTGTGTAAGAGAGAAAGATACCTAGAAGCAGATTACTGTGCATTTTATTATCATGGTGTGCCTTTTCAAAAATTTTAAAGAAATATATTGAAGTTTGCTTTGCTCACCTGAAATATCACTTGTTTAGGCTACTAACTAATTTATCCTGGAAAAGTCCTCTACTGTAGTCTCCAGGCGACACACTGCCCTTACCAGCATGTTCTTGAAAAGTCAGCTCACATTTGTTCCCTCCATGTTACGTTGTTTTGTCTGCCTAGGGCAGGCACTGCTAGCTACCTCAACATAGCATCTTGTGGTGCTTCTTCTCTAGGCAGCCGTTCTTTGTTTTTGTTTTGGGGGGGCTAATAGTTTAGAGCACTGCATTTTTTTCCTACAATGTAACTTTCACTTCTCAGTTTATTATAAATACTTTAAAAAAGTTTATTTATTGTGTATACAGTGTTCTGTCTGCAGGCCAGAGGAGGGCACCAGATCTCATTACAGGTGATTGTGAGCCACCGTGTGGTTGCTGGGAATTGAACTCAGGACCTCTGGAAGAGCAGTCAGGGCTCTTAACTGTTGAGCCATCTCTCCAGCCCCTATTATAACACTTAATTTATCCCTAAATGTCCCCAACTCTAAAGAAAGGCATTCACATTACATTTACACGGTGCACTGTGGTGGGGATAAAGATAAAAACAGTGTCTCAGCTCTTTCAAAAAAATACAGTGTTTTGGATTTTTGTTCTTCACAAAAAACTGTAAGAATTCTAACTGCATTTTGATCATCTACCTGTAGGCCAAATACATTAAAGCTTCAGACTATAATTTAATTTACTATAATTCAACATTTTAAAACCTTGCCTATATGATAGCCAGCAGAGAAACTTTGTACCCCCCCAAAAAAAGTTTCTTAAAGTTTGGCAGACTGGCAACATCTTATTTTGATATAATTTTGAATATTACAGCAAAATTTCTGCCAGGCATTAGAGATAGAAGTGCAGAGCACAAAGATATCAAGGGTTACACTGTATGCCGTAACCTCTTCTCTATAGGAAGACCCTGGAGGACAGCTAAGGTCCACTTTAGAGTGCCCTCCATGTGCTAGGCAAGTTCCTGAGGACACATCCCAGTCCTTTTCATCTGGCAGAGAGCCTTACTATATAAATCATGTGGCCTGAAACTCAGAGCCCTCCTCCTGCCTCTGACTCCGACTTTAATTCTAAGATTAATGACACATGCCACAAGGTTTGGTATCACAACTTTTAAAATCAATTACCTGGAATGTTTCTTCTAAAGTGAAGTCATTGATGTTCAACTGGCTTTGTTACAAAAAGGCAGTTTCACACAATTCAGGCTAACCCTCTCTTCCTGTTGAGAATGTAGTATTCAATCTTGCCTGTGTTGTATAAAGACTGTCAGCCTTTCTGGGTTTGTTACCGAGATCTCCCTTTCTCTCCCTTTCAAAGTCTCAGATACCACGTAAACCAGTTGATTCTGGTACCTCCAAGGGGTAGACACCCTTTTGCCCTGGCTGGTAACAGGATCATCTTTCACAGCAAACTCTTGAGAATGCTGAGAGTCTCAAGCTGTGAGTCTTTGCAAAGGTTAAAGGGCACTGGCAGGAAGCCTGTGTCTCAGTAAGTAAAATAAAATGTTTAACGAGCTGAGATAGTTTCTAGGTCAGGAACACTACACTTTAGTCTGCTGGATAAGTCACAGGAAAGTCCATGTCACAACCTACCTATCAATAGGACAAAACTCTCCACTCACTGGAATATATAAGGCCAATGGCACGAGCTGTGACAAATTCATTGAAGACTTACTATAGGGAAAGCAGAGTGGCACATTTTAGCTAGCTAGTTAGTGTTTAGTTTGACAAGTCATTCATTCATGCAGAAATGCTGATGGCCTGTATACATGAGCACAGAGCAGCTTCACCAGCTGAGTCCCAGCTTTCTCTGGTAACAAGCTCCTGGTTGCCACCAAGTGGTTCTTGTTACCACAGCTTCTCCTGAGAAGACCGTCTTCTGCTGGGCTCTAATGCCAAGAGGATACTTCATAACTGGAGTACTTCCTGGTACAGGCAGAGCTCCCTTGCAGTCAATACTATTCTGGGCATCTCCCAAACTCACCTACACTATGGGATTAAATGGACAGCTTAGAAGTAGTGCTGTCCACAGCAACACTATTCTTCCTGTTCTCATAGCAAGGCTAGTGCAATCAGCAGGGCAATCCATGATTCGTGTAGGAGAATGAGAAGATTCAGAACGTAAAAGGCTCAAGCTGATGCTGAAGCCCTCAAACACCCAGTATGGTAAGTATGAGAATATCAGATAATTTTTTATAAACAGAATTGCAAATTTTAGGGATTCTTTATTTATGGATAATCCCTCAGGAGATTACAAAAGCAAAGGGAAGAAACTGCTAACTGCTGTCCTTAGAGCTTCTAAAGGCAAAGCTAAAAGCCAAGCATTTCTGGAAGACACAAAGCAGGAACCCTGCGCTGTGAGCGGTGTAATATTCCAAGGGCGGAAGTGGGGCTAGGGTGAATTAGACTAAGTTTAAGGTCTTCAAAGGAAAAGCTGTTCTGGAAATGGTTGCTGCTCCCCCTTGTGGCTCTTTAGAAATTTATAAATGACTTGTGCAAAGCCTGTGCTGAAATGCTAGGTTACTAAACCCACACTTTATTCCCGCCTCACATACTTTTTAAGGAAATAGACTATGATAAGTAATTTAACCCTGCTGGAGTTAAAGAAAAGGAACTCACCGTGGTGGAATCAAAAGAGAGGACATCCACAACAGGGGGGGAAGAGCTCTGCAGATCCATTACCTCGAGTTTGGGATTAATCTGTGTGTGTAAATGAAATAAGTTAATGTGACATCTTCTATCATAAGAAACCAAACACTATTTGTAAAAAACCAAATAGCATTCTTAATATATTCTAGAAATAAAGAATACATTCTTTGGCAAGCACACAAATATTGGCAAGATATTAATTCACTAAAACCTGCTAATATATATGATACTATTTTGAACAGAAGCCAGACAGTTACTTTCACATTATAAAAGTGATATAATTCACCTACAGAGAAATATTAAAGTAAAAAGACCCACCTCAAGAGATGCAGAAAAAAATCCTAGCCGGTACAATAAAAAAAGAAAAGAAAAAGAAATAAAATGTTAAGACGTAAAAATCAGAGGAAGGAATAAGCTTTTGTTCTTTTGTGGTGATTAGCTATGGTGAAATAAAGAGAATCTCCTGCTGGGTCCTCAGCCTCAGAGTACTGGGCAGTACTGCTAGCCCAACCAACACAAACAGATTTCAACATGAAGATAAAATACAGACACTCAAATACTATAAAGCTGAAGAAAATTCACCAGGGATTCGTGAGAAAGCATAACACTTCTGTTGACATTAAAGAGGTCTCAAGTAAACAGAAGGCTGGACCATAGGTAGTTCAGAAGCAAGGTGCACTATGGATGGGAAATAAACACAGGAAGACTCAGTGGCTATGTTAGTGACCAGACAAGGATGACAGAAATTCCTAAAAACTGGCTAGGAACATGCATCCCTGCTGGAAGAGTCTGCAGGGTGTAAGTAGAGCCCAAATGTGATGTTTAAACTGTAGAATAAGCTAAAATAAACAAGTCAGATCTTTATTATAACCAGAGCAGAGAATGGCATCTGAAAACTGCAAAAGCAAAGTACAAGAAAGGGTACACTTGATTTGGGAGATCATAATGAGTATCATAAAACTAACACTTAGAAATGGAATAGAGGAGATGTTCTGGTATCTAATATAACAAAGGGGCAAATATCTAAAATCTATATAAAAAGCTTTTAAATGGAGACATAGAAAACAAAGTCTGTGGGTAAAAAAATCTATAGGAGCGAAAACCCTAGGGCTAAAGAGTATATGAACAGGGGCTCAGCAGCATTATTCATGAGAAAATGAAAATTAAAATAACACCTTTGGAAAAACTAGAGTGCTCGATACATGAGTCATGCTTAGCCCTTTGTAACTGTGGGGAATGCCTGTAAAGTCACTGAAATACACATGGCAGCAAAATACGTACACAGCACCGTCTGTACAATGTACAAATGTGTCCATTTATATTATATACACATCTCAAGGTTTTTATACTAAATAAAAATGCAAGTTACAGAAAAAATACTCAATAGAATCCAATTTACCCAAAAGTTCCTGACCATTCAAAGAGAAATAATATTTAGTTATAGATTGGAAAATATGTATGTAGTAAAATTACAGAGAAAAAGGAATGATTTTCTGGATTGATGACTACCTCCGAGGGAAGTTGTTTCTAAATTCAAAGGCTCCAAAACATATCAAATAAAATCCTGTTGCCCTCAATACAAAGAAGTGAGCCAAGGACAATCCATACGGCAGGTCGTCATAACAGACCAATGGTACCAGCACTCAGTGCATGGAGGGGCCCAGAAGAAAACTCTAGCTGACTGCTCAGTAACAGAGGACACTTATGAAGCAAATACAGCTTAACACACTTCTCCACACAAAATTAGGAACAAACCAAACTTTAAAAACCAAGTCAGAGAGGCAGGGAGATAAAAAGAATCCCAGTTCCGTGGCAGAGCGCAGGCCTGGTACAGATGGGCAAGGATCCTCCCAGTAAAGCCCTAAAAGTAAATGCAAAGGTATCTTCAGCTCTCCTTGGTTTCTAGGGTTATATAATGAAATCTTAGTAAGAATATGGCTGGAGAGATGACTCAGTGGTAAGAGCACTGGCTACTCTTCCAGAAGGGCTGAGTTTAATTCCCAGAAACCACATGGTGAAGAAAAAGGCTTCTCTGCAGACACATTCTGGTACCTAGGCAGAAGCCTAGATAGAAGAGTAGAGGGATGCTGCGGCAGCCTTGTCTCACAAATACTCAGGCCACACAACTCTGGAGTCCTGAAGAGATCTGGTAGAAACAACCACATAAACGGTGAGTAAAGCACCAAAACCATAGGGGAGAAATAGCAGGCCTAGTACAGATGGGCAAGGATCCTCCCTGTACAGTGGCAGAGCACAGGCATGGTACAGATGGACAAGGATCCTCTCTGTACAGTGGTAGAGCACAGGCCTAGTACAGATGGGCAAAAGCACAGTGGCGAGAGAGAGAGAGAGAGAGAGAGAGAGAGAGAGAGAGAGAGAGAGAGAGAGAGAGAGAGAGAGAGAGAGAGAGTTTTGTACTTTGTAGTTTGACAAAGGCCAAACTATAAATAGTTAAGATATCTGAGAAAACCATGAGGCTGGAGTTTAACATGCTTTAGAGACCCATCTGGGAGAGACTTCGGGCACTAAGGGTAGGCTGAGCCCTTGGTGAGAAGAACAGAATGACTTTTAAATACTCAGGCTTGATGGACACAGCTGCAGTTATATTATTACATTTCATTTATATATATGAGTGCACCGTGGCACATATGTATTAGGCTTAGGGATACTTGTGAAATTTGGTTCTTTGATTCTGCCATGTGGATCCCAGTGACTGTCCTGCTGGGCTGCAAACGCTTTTACTTCGGGGACTGACCTCACCATGGCTATGCACCACAAGCTGGTCTCCCAGGTGTTGTGATCATAGGCATGTGTGCCACCACGCTCAGAGCCCTGTCGTTATAGAATTGTTAACTATGTCTTATAATTAGTTTGAGTGGACGGTACAGTACAGTGGGAACACATCTGAGCATGACGTCATTCTGTTTAATCTTAAGGTGAGCTAGTCAGAGACATTTTACCCCTTTCTCTACTGCCACCTAGTGTACGCACAAAAATGGTCAACAAATTAGTTTCCTTCTCTGAAAGCGTTCAGAAAGCTAAGTCACAGGAGGCACTTCCAGTACAAAAAAAAATCTTGGACTTTCTGTAAATTTGTAATGTATGTAAAAATTGCTGCCACATAGATCAGGTTGCCTTGAAATGGGTGGGATTGTGAGGCTGGGTTCTCATCAGCTAAACATGGGGTACAACTGTGATCTATGAATGAGGAAAAGGTTGTGTAGAATCTTGCCGGTCCTTCCACACCCTCCTTTGAAAGTCCCAGGACGTTAGCACCTGTATTAATGCTGCCTGTAATGTTTCTCTGGACGACCTGTTCTGGAAGGGCAAGGAATGGGTCCTAAAGCTAGGAACCCCAGCACACAGACGTGCCTGCGTCTGCCTACATGGCCCGAGTTTAACTTTTATTAAACTAAAACACTGCAGAGTATCAGGGCAGCTACTAACTTCAACTCCTACTCACTCCAGTTCTCATGTGCATAAAAACATTACTGACTTCCAGTATTTGCATCAATATGAAATAATTTATGTAAAGATATGGGAAAGTATTGTATAGGCATTAGGTACTCTCATTATTATTATTATAATTATCATGTAAGCTCCTCAGGATATTTACTGAAGTCAAAACAGTATAAGGCATGCTTTACATTAATCATAACAAGAATTTCAACAACAAATCATGGTCAGGCTATCAAAATATATTTATCTAAATAAAAGGATGTGTCCTGTCCTCCTAAATGTTATCTATATTGAATTTCATATACCACTCATAAATAATGGTGATATTCAAGTGGCCGTCTGAAACTAAAAGCAATCAAGATAACTATTTTATTAATAATTCTGACTAAGTCCTATTCTGTCTAATAGTCTGCCAAGTCTACAATGACTAACTGACCCCTGTTAACATGGAACTGTCCCTTAGAATGCTTTCCTTCTGGTTTCGCCATTAAATACGCAAAAGGAAACAGGACTACAAAGAAGCGTGTCATGCCAATGTGGTGTCGTGAGCATCCTTGAAAGCAAAGTTGTGTCGTGTGTCTCCCGCCTGCCTCCAGCAGTACAGTGCAGTTCTCTCTTGTGACAGCTGACGAGGTTGACATGAACTACTAATGTAGATGGGCTACGTGAAAGCCCCTGTGTAAAACTGCTTTCTCAGCATCTCAGACAGACACTGCTCTCATGCATCATTTTCATTAGGATGGAGAGCTTCAGCAGCATGCCTGTTGGGGACGGGGAGCAGAAGGGACCCCTCCCCTCCCCGCAGGACACAAGGCAGGGCATCCACAGAGAGGCTTCTCTGCTCCATGCCTTCCTTCAGGTGGCTTCCTCAGAGTCTTCTCAGAAGGACTTGGCTGTAACCCCTCTATCCATGTAAGGATTAGTAATTTCACATCTGAGACTCTTCCGGGATCCTGCCTTCACACAAATAGAGCAGTTACAGCTGACAAGCTAGTGGAATTTGCAAAGGCCAAACCATTTCATGCAAAAGGTTAAGAAAACATAATAAAAATATAAGTTATAGGGAGTTGACACTGCTCCAAATTCAAATATTAAACAATCTTGGCTACTATTAAAAAGGGAAATTACTTCAAGACTTTTCTGTTAAAAATAATAATTTCATTTTTCTTTAAATTCTGAACACTCAGAATGTTTTTAGTTTTAAAGTATTTCTGAAATAATGTAAGTGCACCTCCCTAAAGCTTTGAAAGAAATTTTAACCCACAAAATTAAGTATTTTAAACATAATTTATTCTAAGTGAGCACAATAATTCTCTCCTGATCTACACTACATCTATGTGAAAGTCTTCTTAAACAGTGTTTTCCTTTCTGTAAGGGATCTACATTCATTAAAGACTTTAAAATTAAATTGACAGCTGAGCATGGTGGTGCACATCTTTAATCCTAGCAGGCAGAGGCAGGCAGATCTTTGAAAGTTTGAGGTCTAGAAACTGGTCTAATGCTTTGTAGACAGCCTGGTCTACAAAGCGAGCTCCAGGACAGACATGGCTGTTACACTGAGACACCCTGTCTTGTAAAACCAAAACGCAAACCCAAACCACTCTCCCAAACCATGATCCCAGTTATTTTTTTAATATAACACTAAAAATGTTTTCTACAGAAAGCATTATATTTTGCTTTATTGTAAGCTTATTTTAAAAACGAGATGATTGGGGTCAGGAGAGATGGTTCAGAGGTTAAGAGCACTGGCTGGTTTTCTAGAGGTCCTGTGTTCAATTCCCAGCTACCACATGGTGGCTCACAACCATCTATAATGAAATCTCCATTCTGGTTTGTAGGGATAGATGCAGGCCGAACATTGCACACATAATAAATAAGTCTTTTAAACAAACAAACAAGATGATTGGCTGTTTCTTTGCAGAGTCCTTTTACTTCTCTGGCACAGCACTGAAAGCATTTACAAAAGTCAGTCATATTAGACAGTTAACTCAAACAGCTATACTTGGAGGTGATTTAACTGGGTGCCTAAGGCCAACTTCCTCTGGGCCACACAGAATGTTCAGGTACATTCTCTGCATTCTATGCCATGCAACTGGCCTCTGGCTCCATAATGAAAAGGCAGCTTTAATAGAACTCTAAGTGCACATGTTAATAGTTGTCGAAGTGTCTGCACAGTCTGGGTCATCCTGACCGAATCACACAAAGGAGCCTGGTTGGCTTCGGGGCTCTCGACTAAAGAGGACAAGGTACTTAGTCAACTTGTTGACATTTAAAGTCCGGCTCTTAAATGGACTGTGGCTGACAGTAAACCAGGGTAAATGGCTGGTGTTTTGTCGGGTTTGAAGAGCACAATGCCAAGGAAATACGACTCAACAGGAAACCTGCAGCTCTACCATAGGTCTCTTGGGTGAGTAGCACTTAAATAACATGGCCACGGGTTTCTTTATCCTGATCACCCAGCCAAGCCATAGAAATACTAAAGTAAAAGCCACCAAAGGCCCACACACTAGCTTTGGTAATGCAATAAAAGCACATTTGAGGAAAATGGATATATCTCCACATTTATTTTGTGTTCTATGTGATCACAGAAGGCCAACCAACACACTTAACAACTGTTAACAACTGAGATAAAAAATTACATTCTTTGACTGGAGAGCTTGCTCAGTGGTTAGGAGCACTGGCTACTCTTTCAGAGGACCTGGGTTCGATTCCCAGTACCCATATAGCAGCTCTCAACCATCTATAACTCCAGTTCTGGGGGATCTGACACCTTCTTTTGGCTTTTAAGGGCATTGTATGCACATGGTGCACATATGTACACGCAGGCAAAACATCCATACACATAGAATAAGTAATTATTTTTTGAAGTTTAATTCTTTTGTTCAAAGAATGAAAGGAAAAATGAGGGCCAGGAATGTAGCTCTGTAGTGGATTATTGTTAGCATTTCAGAGGTTTGAATTGGATACCCAGCATCAAACACACACAGGCACATACACAAGAGTGTGGGTGTGTGCATGTGTGTGCACACACACGTGTATAGTATAATGATGACAAAGTATGAACATGTAGTAAAGTACAATGGTTGATACTCAGACTATTGTTCACAAGGATAAAAATTACAGAGCAGGATTGAAAAATCAACACTGCCAATAAGAAACAATAATAGAAATCCCCCAAAACAGCTGGATTAGACAAAATCTAAGAAGGAAACTGCCAGGTGTGATGGCGAACATGTGAAAGTCCTAGCACTTGGGGACACACAGTTCCAAGTCAGTCTGAGCTAACAGTGAGACCCCTATTTTAAAACAAGCAAAGAAAGCAAGACCAGCCAGAGCAGAATGTATGTGTGCTTTAAGAGAGAGTAGTCAGAAGGCCTGAGGAATACCAGGGGAGTGATGCCAGACCTAAGGATTGACTGTGGTGGGGACAGGCAGAGGAGGCAGCTGGGGGTGACTTGGGCTACTGCACTCAGATAGTCATCTTGCTCAGCTGGGTATGCTAGGGGTAGAAGCCTGTGATTAGCATGTGGGAAGCACTGGTAGACAGATGAGAGTTCAGAATCGTCCTCCACTACAAGGTGAGCTCATGGCTAGTCTAAGGTACATGAGACCTTGACTCAAAAACCCAATCAAGAAAATATAAGAAAGCAAAATAAATACTCTAAAATCAAAGCTCTGTAATGACCCAAAAGCAAACTCAAATGAGCAGGGAAATAGTCATTTCTGATATCAGCTTTTGGAACATAAATGGACTTAAAAGTAACTGTAAAAGGACTAATAAGCCTAACATAAACTAAGGATTCAGCAAAATGTATTTCTCCTTGAAGGAAGAAAGCTTACAGTGATGGGATGAAATAAGTGCACACATCAACAAATGCCTTCCATTCAACAAATAAGTATAAAAAGGCTCAAATAGTGGCTCATGCCTGTAATCCTGGTACTTGGGAAACTGGGGCAGGAAGACTGTTATTGACTTCAAAGCCAGTCTAGTATTTAAAGCAACAAACTGCTCCTGGAAAGATAAACTATGACAAACATTCATTCATTTAGGAAGCGTGCTTGTGTGTGTTAAAAGTCAGAGAAACAACTTGTTCTCTTTCCAACACGCAGGATCACGGGGCTTGAACTTAGATCATGTCAGGCTTTGAGCCATCTTGTAGGCCGTAAACATACATACATACATACATGCGTGCATGCATGTGTGTGTGTGTGTGTGTGTGTGTGTATACAAGCAAGCAGTAAAATGGTCTCTATCATTAAAATTGCCGCAATTATTATATTTAATGCTAAATATTTTCTTTAAATGTCTATAGGTGGGTTTGCATGTTTGGCTATAAGAGATTTCTGAAGGCATTTTGATTAGTTATTATAGGAATGCTTGTCTTTCTGTTCTATTCTCATGGAGTTCATCAAACCGCCTCCTCCAGAGCGACTGTTTAGGAAAGAGTTCAGACCCTGCAGCCGTACACCTAATTTCTCATTTCTATCACTACCAACATAAGGTTTATCCCTATTTCCAAGCTATAGATGTGAATCTGAGAGCTATCCCCATTATACACACTACTGTACACCTATGATTCTACTTCAGTAGGAAAAAAACCATAGACTTTCTCAAAGTTTTGTTGTTTGGGGCAGGACTAAGTTTATATGACTCAGTATAACTTTTGGCACCAGGTTCAATAACAGCCCCTCAATGACATAAGACGTAGGACAAGAGGGTACAACATACTCACTTCAACACTCTCTTTTTTCTCTTCATGGGGATGTGGTGATCGCGGGTAGATGTCAAGAAGGTGTGGTGAGGGCTCAAAATGCAACCTTTTGAGGTTCCTTTTATTAGGATCTTTACAGTTCGAAGGATTAAAGTTAGCCTTCCATAACAAGACCTATAGAGAGAATCAAAGGTGTTGGTAGTTAATGGCCAGCATATAAAACCACAGAGCTGATTTTAAAAAGTCAAACATCCAAAACTGTTCTGAACAGTCAGAATGTCTGTGTGGAGAAATACATGTCTGTCACTGCTCTTTAGGATTTTAGGCATGAGAGGGGGGGATACTTAGCATTCTGCACTGTCTTTGTGCTCAACTTAAAATTTCTACTTTGACTTGTGTGTGCAGGATGTGTACTTGGGAGGCAGGGGCAGGAGGATCATTGTAGGTTTGAAGCCAGCTTGACCTATATAGTGAGTTCCAGGCCAGTCAGTAACACACAGTGAGACCTTGTCTCAAAAATACAACCCCCCCCCCCCCCCGACCCAAACCCAAACTAAACCAAACAAAACAAAATTCTTAGTCAGGTGGTATTTTATGAACTTAACATTTCTCTCTGCCCCTCACCAAAAGCCCCACACAATGCTTTTGACTTGATCGTTCATTTTATTCAATAACCTGGCTATCAATGACTTTTGATCATCTCATGTACACGTAGATTTTCCCCATCAAAGAAATTTTTGATTTCTTTATGTAAATCAGGCTCTTCCATCCAAGTCCAAAGATGCACAAACCTGCGCATCTGCACCTCCTGATGTAAACAGCTCTCCATCCTTGGAAAACGCAACAGTAAAGACAGGTCCCTAAGAGATAAAAGGAAATAAAGAGTATTGAGGCTGTTTCCTCACGGCCAACAGAACTGAGCAGCTCTTGTGTGTTCTAATTTATCACACAGTGGCTAGTGTCCAATGGACATATCCAGTGCCTAATGACAAACAGTAGCCGAGTACAGATAGAGAATCACATCGAGTATGTTAGAACACAGTAAGTGATAATAAGCAAAAGAAGGAACAGCCATTTTCTCCTTTAAAGAGAAGCTTGCACATGTGGAAGCTGGTAAGAATTTCTGCTAAACTTTTTCTAGCTTTCTGGTTTGTATTTACATTTACTAGTAAAAACTGAACAATAAATATGAAGTGATGGCATTGAGGAGACTTAAATACACACCATTTCCTGACCATAACAGGTACTGGGCACTCTCTTCTGAAACAGGCTGCAGGGGACACTAAAGGTTTGAGAGCAGGGCACAGGAGGAGAGCTGTGAGTAGGGAGAGTCAGCAGTACACCCATGAGGATGGGCAGCAGGGGACGGCGGGAGGCCAGCAGGAAAGGCACTGCAGTTATCTACTGAGAGAAGATAAACACCTAAAACTGAACAATTCCCATGCAGTTGGACATCTGTACTTTGCATGAGATCAAGATGCATAGCCTTTCAGTCCATTGAGATTGGAGGAATTATTTCTCATCTTGAAATATTAACATTCATTTATTTTTTGACATATACTTAAGCTAATATACAACGTTCTGGAGAAATATTTTGCTTTATTCACATATACCCTGTGTTATGAAATGTACTCCAGAGGCCTCCATGCTTGAACTCTTATTTCCTAGTTGGTGGTGCTGCCTGGGAAGGCACGGAGTCTTCAGGAGGTGAAAGTACATCACTGTGGGTGTGCCTTGAAGTTTCATAAACTGCTCCTACTGGTTTGCTCTCTCTCCCTCTCCCCCCACCCCCTGCTTCCAGACTAGTGATGCATGTGACAGGCTCACCTCATGACCCTGCTGCCAGGACTTCCCTCAGCTGTAGACTACCTGTTCTAGAACTGTAATGGAGTAAGCCCTTTCTCTCTTCAGCTGCTTGCCGGGGTTTCTTACCACACTAACAGGGAAGTAACGAGGATGCCCTGTTATAGACTCTGTGTAGCTTCATAGACACCTTTACCTCCAGATGAAAATGTTCCCTGTATGATGAGTGTTTTTCTCCTAAATGCTGTTCTGTTGTTTTCCTAATTACATAGTATTACTTTTTAGATATTTCAACCCTTAGCCATTGTTATCGATTGTATTTATTTTCCCTGAACCTACACATCTGCATGTGACTGAGCTGGTTCTGCTTTGCCCTAACCCTGTTATAGAACAAATGAGCAGAGCAGGAAGTCATGCAGGACAGATCAGGCAGAAAGAACCTTTCTCTTATAGACCGCAAAGCCATTCAATTTGAGATATGAACGGTTTATATTCATATATAAAAGAAAATATCCAGTACGTAAGTCGGAAAACAAAGAATTTGTTCTAAAAAGTTTGCAAGTTTGAATATTTACTCTTTACAGACTTAAAAAGTATCAATGTTTTCCCAAACCAATTGAGAAGACAAAATAATAAGAAATACCAAGCCAAAATATCAGCTTTCTCTTCATTAAATTCAGTAAAAGGAGAATATTGCTTATCTGGAAAGGCAAGTGGGTGTTCTAGAGACAATACCCAGAATGAGCCAGTTAAGATGGCCTAGTTACAGGCAACACTGGATGAGAACATGTCTTTGCACAAAAATTATCAAAGGAAAACAGCACGGTCAGGCTTGCAGCCAAGGGCAGAGGAGCAAAGATGTTAGGCTCCAATTGCTGAATTCTCCTAAACTCACCAGTCAGATTAGGAAAGGAAAGAAGGTACAGGGGAAGGGTTGAGAAGCTGAAGTCGGAGCTAGTATCTACATGAGGAAAATATAATATATATAAGCAGTATAGCCTGTGCTACACGCTGACAGAGCAGTAGTATTTACCTAATGAATGGCTAATGTCACTGGCTTTGAAGAGTTGCAATAAATATTATTTTTAAGAATTGCTTCTAGAGATTAAAATCTTAGAAGTATGGGCAGTGGTGTCACACGCCTTTAATCCCACCACTCAGGAAGCAAAGGCAGGTGAATTCAAGTCCATCTTGGTCTACAGAATGAGTTCCATTGTAGCCAGAGCTACACAGAGAAACCATGTCTTGAAAACAAAATAAAACAAAACAAAAAACAAATTAAAACTAAAAAAATCAAATTCTAGGATGTACATTACTACTAAAAAAATAATAAAAACATATAGTAAGT
Source organism: Phyllotis vaccarum (assembly GCA_033318265.1). Classification (NCBI taxonomy): domain Eukaryota; kingdom Metazoa; phylum Chordata; class Mammalia; order Rodentia; family Cricetidae; genus Phyllotis; species Phyllotis vaccarum. The sequence goes on from JARWLC010000014.1 coordinate 26,427,974, forward strand.
GGGACCAAACTTTAAAGAGTATCTATTAGGAAACAGGAATCTTAGTATTGGTACCGTGTGTCCTTGAAGTGTGTATATGAGTCTTCCCTCTAGGAGATCCAGAATCTTCAGTGTCCCATCAGAAGAGGCAGTGACCAGGCTGTTACCCAGAGGATGGAATGAGAGACAGTTCACACCGCAGCTGTGAACTAATTTGTAGAAAATAAACACAAAAAATTCAGGAAACATTTTTTTTTTAAAATCCTAACTGTAATTTGATATAATTGGCCTTAATGACCCTGATATTTTTCAAGGAATGATTCTTCAGTTCAAGCATTTCCTTTGCTTTGTTAGCAGCATCACTGTGAAAACAAGGTCAGCCAAAGGCAGCATCTCTGCCACAGAACAATCACAGCTCTCCAAAGCAAGTTAGGTATTCTGACATCAGGTGGCATGAAGCTGCTTCCAGTGAGACAGAATCACTTCAGAGATGAGAGTGCGTTACCTCAAGAGAACCTTATTGGACACACAGCTATAAAATCTTGTGCTATATTATCAAAATAATTAATAGCTGACTATTGTCAGTTCATATAAGCTCTCTGATTCAGCCTCAAAGTTAAGCAATTAGGGGCTTGGGATTAAGGAGTGGCGAATGTGGAGGCATATGTTAAGGACAGTCTGAGCTTAGGAACAAGAATTCATTTCTGGACACTGACCTTCCAATAGGAGGCAGTGTAATACAATGATCAAAAAGGATGTCTTCCATACAGTGTTGCCCCACAGTTTTAAGCTGTTTTCCATTAATTTTCTTACCATTAAAACAAAAAAAGTAATGATGCCTATTAGGAATAGTGTAAGGGTTTATTTGTTTATCTGCTACATAGAAATCATGGAATAAGTGATAGATATTTTCATGCACAACAGCAATGTGGATTTAATATATGGGTAATATAAACCAAGAAAACCATTAGCTTCTCTTTCAGCTTTAGTACACACACAGAAGGAAGCTGTTTCTTCCAAGTTAGTTATTCCCATTCATTTGGAATCACATCAGCTACTGACTCACACAGTACAATAAGAGTTTGCAAACTATCACAGTAATTTGGCTTTTACATTTCCCATCAGTTTTAAGAAGATGGATGGGATGGGAGAATGACACCACACTCCTTTATCTACTCCTCTTCCCAATGAGGCCACACTGAAAACATCTCACTCTGCTTCTGGGCATTTTTCATCTCTTTAATTGGCATACTAGGGGTGTGTGGCTAAGCTGAGTTTTTAGAGGTTGCCAAGGCCAACGCTTCTGCCCTGAAATCTCTGGTTACAGCTTTATCAAGCTGAACCGGGATCAAAGACACCTTTTTGGCATCAGCCACTCAAGCAAGTCAATCCTGGATGGAGAAGAGAGACTGGTTGTCCCATACACCTGCTGGAATTACTTCTATTTCAGGAACTTTTTAAAATCTCTCCACTTGGGCTGCCTTCAGCTGCTTTCTGCTTGGATTTGGTGAGGCTGAGAAAGGAGTGGTTGGCCTCTTCAGGTCCTGAGTGCTGACCTTTAAGCTCTCCCAATCAATGCACCTTAGTCCTGCCCTTTCTTTTCCCCGACAGTTCGGAGGCTCTTTTGAACTGTCTGGATTCCTTTCTGAAGTCTCTTGTTTCCTTAGCCACTCTGGGATCTTTAAACCATTTGAGGGCTTTCCGATATGATAGAGATGGCTGAGTTGTGTAGGGAGTGGGTATAAGGTATGCCGAGAAACAGGTGTTTGGGGTATCTTTTTTAGTTTGTATAACCGTGGAATATGAAGTTTGTGCTATCTTGGGACTTTAGGGAGGATTCTCACTTGTTCTTTGTAGCTTTTGGTGACTTATCTAAGACTGCACTGTGAACCAGGTAAACTGTTTTGTGTGACATATTATTTTTACCCAAAGGCATCTATGATGATTGGCTTAATGGAGACCAGAGGGCTATAACAACAGTCCAGTTAGAAACTGATTGAATCAAACAGACCAAAGCTTCCTCCTGCCTGCTCTGGGAGTCTTGAGGCCTGAGATAACCTGCTGTGCTGAGGCCTCATAGGGAAGCTTTGAAGGACCCCAACAGATCAACCAGGAGGTGCTCACCTTGAACTGCCCCTCAGTGTTGGGGCTAGCTGTCCCACTGGTGATACTCTAGGATGGAGTCACTATGATACATTACATCTTACCAGCCTCAAGCTCTTACTTAGTATCTGTATTTGCTCTGGCTTCTAAGATGAGCCTCTAGTCAAAAGATTAAATCAAACAAACAGACAGACAAAAAAATTAAAAAAAACAACAAAAAACCCCAGGAACAAACAAACAAGAAAAAGGCTACATACTAAAATTGCCATTCTTGGCATGTCTAATTTGAAATGTATAAAAGAGAATGTTTTCTGGTGGTTTTTAGACTGCATAAATATATAGTAGTTGTTGCCTTGTCTGCATGCCACACCATACCCACCCACCCACATTTCTCCACTTTGCTGCTACCATTTTGTTTTATTTTGAAAGAAAAAGAAATAGAGTTTCAAGATCTTTTTTTTTTTTTTTTAAAGCAAGGCCCGACATGCAAGCAAACGTAGAAATTGGAATTGAGGAAGAGGAAGGAGAGGGAGAAAGGTCATTTTAAAGTCAAGCTGTTGATGCCTGCTTAGATAAGGCTTGAAAGGCACATTTTAATTTTTGTATGCAGGTAATTTTAATTTGTTTAATTTATTCTTTCATAAACATAGTTTGAATCTATCTCTCATTTATAGCATATCTGAAATATTGACAAATGTGTTTTTATAGATTACCAGTGTATAGAGAAATAGATTAAGATTGCTTTTTTTGCTGAGTAGTGGTGGCCCACGCCTAGTCCCAGCACTTTGGAGGCAGAGGCAGGTAGTCCTCTCTGAGGTCTCTGAGGCCAGCCTGGTCTACAAACTGAGTTCTAGGAGAGCCAAGGCTACACAGAGAAACTATGTCTCGAAAAACTAACCAACCAACAAACCAACCAACAAAAAACAGATTGCTTTCTGCCAGAATCTTTGCTGAAAGATTATTTAGAGTTAAATTTGTAATTAATAAATGCTATTTTATATCTAGGAAATACAAAAGAATGTAAGCCATATAGATGAAGAAACCCTTTCAGAGGCATAAAGTATTCTACTTTATTAAGAAATAATTTTTGGACTGAAGATGTAGTAGAGTCAAGTCTCAGTACTTAAAAAAAATTGCCTACGAACACTTGGCGAGTCAAGAAGAATGGACTGAAGGGCAAACTGTGACTCAGTGGGCCACACTACACTTCCAAAACAAAACTCTTCTCTATTTAGGTTTTGGTTTTTGTTTGTTTCTGTTTTGTTCAGTTTAGTTTTTGACTTATCTTGTGAATTTAATTTTGATTTGGGAGATAAAGTACCAAGGACAAAAGGTGGATGCTAGGAGAGATGGACAAAGTAGGATCAGAATGTATGATGTGAAACCCACAAAGAATTAATAAAAGTTTAAACAAAGAAAACAAACAAACAAACAAAAACAAAAAACCAATTGCCTAATTTCAAAAGGCTTTTGGAAAAGGTGTTTCAAAATATAAACTTGTCTAAAAGATTTTCTAAGGTCAAAAGTTAATATACCATTATAAAAATAGAACCATCTTTTTACCTGAAGCAGTAGGACTTTTAAAAAGCTATTAGTAACACTTACAAAAAAGAACTGGCATTAAGGACAAAGATGCTTCTCTGTTGATGCAGAAACATGCTTTCTATTGGTGGTAAGGGTTTTGACCTAGTCTTAGCAAAGTCAAGGTCTGCTCAAGCAACTGTTGAAGTTGATGCCCTGAATCAATCACTGAAGAAAAAAACTAATATTTAAAAGCAATTCTACATTTACTACCTTATATGTCTATGTCTGGAAATAGAGTGTATGTTAGGATTTCATCTATATATTATATGAAAAATGCAGACTTATAAAACATACTATTACATTCAAAGTGACCAATAAACGTTCCTTTAAGTAACAATTTGTTTTGCTTGGGACAGCAAACATTTGACTTTTGATTATGAGATATACATGTATATCAGAAGATAAGTCTATGTTACTAGCACTGAGCCCTAAATTTGAAAGCAATCTAAAACTTCACTTTATGCCTACAAATCTATTATCTTACTAAGTCAAGAATTCCAAAGTTTTGCTTCAAAAGTAGGAGATAAACTTAAATTCATTAAATGTGTAGTTCTGGTGCTAGTGATAATGGACTCCTTGGTAGGTTGAATGTATTTATGTTCCTCACATAAGCTTTCTAGAATGTAAATGTTAAGAGAGCACTTTAACTAAGTTGGTGTTGTCCAATCTCTCTCTTTCCTCCCTCTTTCTCCCCCTCCCCCTCTGTGTTTTCTCTGGGTGAGTATGCCAGGCCAGAGGTTGACATCTGATGGCCAGTCTTCCTTTATCATTCTCCACGTTATTTTTTAAGAGACAGTTTTCCTATGAATCTATGGCTTATCAATTTGGTTAGAATGGATGGTCTACAAGAGCCCAGGATTCCCCATCTCTGCCCATACAGAACTGGGGTTATGTATGTGTGTTGCTGCACTGAACCTTTCTGAGTTCTGGGAATCTTAACTCGGGTCTTCAATGCTTGCACAACAAACACTTAACCCACCAAGCCATCTCCTCTACTCCTTCTACAATTGCTATCAGTACTAATCTTTCCAGGCTTGTATTTACAAGTTCCTAATTACATGTTGACTATCATTTCTAAGCAAAGTCAACTAGAATGCCTCATGTTATAGCCCCCAAGAGTGCTTCTCTAGTCCTTAAAAGCTAAGACAATGGGTACCTAAGGGGAACTGCTGTGGAACAATCTTTGTACACTGTAAATATGTAATACTTTCATTGGTTAATAAAGGACTAACCGGCTATGGGTAGACAGGAAGAGACTGGGCAGGAGAGCTAGGCTCTCCAGGCACTGGGAAGAAAAAGGACAGAGACCTAGGAGACACAGAGCAAGCAGGATGGGAAGTATATACAGGCGGTGAATGAGCCTTGGGGCAGCACATAGATTAATAGAAATGAGTTAATTTAAGTTATATGAGCTAGCTAAAAATAAGCCCAACTATTGGCCAATCATTTATAATTAAAACTAAGTCTCTTGTTGTTATTTGGGAACTACTGCCAGGACCCAGAAAAACTCTGTATCTTCAAACAAGTCCATCTACTTGATTTAGAAAACCTTTGTTTATTCTTTGAAGACAAAATGACTTATATGCATATATTTTTCAGGGCTATTTGGTATCAAATAATCAACGGGCGTGCCATCCCTGGACAGACTATTTCTTTTACTTTCATGTCTCAGTTGTCTGGAATTTTCTGTCTAGGGTGGAGGCTCTTGAATCTCCCTCTCCCCAGGATGTCTAATGGGGCCATCCTTGTTCAGCTCATGCTTAGGCTGCCATGTCGGTGAGACTGCATGGGTGTGGCTTCTCACATATCTAAGAGATACAATCTTACAGCAAATTCTTTGCCTCTCTTTTCCCTCTTTCTTCTGCACCAATCCCTAAGTCTTAGGGGGAGGACTTGTGTTGTATACATTTACAAGTAACATTTTAGAGACTGAGCAGGCTCTATTGATGATTTTAGGAACACACACACACATATTTAACAACAACTAAAGAAAAAGAGGCAGTGATTTGAAAGAAAGTGGGGGAGGGGTTGGGTGGAGATTTCATCAAAGTTTGGGTTTGGAGGAAGAGAAAATGGGAATAATATAATTTTATTATAATCTCAAAAATCAAACAGAATTTGTATATAAAATTAGCCTGTTACTAATAAATTATACTGTTCTTTAATGGACACAAATTCAAATGTATTTCTGAGATGAGAATTAGGGCATCTCGGTGATCATAATGCTGTCAATTGTAATACTGAATGCAATGAAATTACCAAGGCCAGTTGGCTAATTGTTCAACTACCTTTTTTATAAAAAAAGATTTATTTACTTTAAAATTCTATGTGTAGAATGCCATACTTGCATGTATGAAGTGTACTATGTGAGTTCCTGGTGCCCACAGCGCCCAGAACAGGATACTAAATCCCATGCAACTGGATTTGGGGCAGCTTTGAGATGCCATGTGGTGTTGGAAATTGAACCCAGGTCTTCTACAAGGTCAGTAAGCCCTCTTAACCACTGGGCGTGGCTCCAGCCTCAGTTTTTCAACTTCTTACAGAACTCTAAATATGAGTGTTCTAAGACTTTAGATTCCCTTAGTTTTGAGCCTTGTCCAAAGCACTTAGAATCAAACTCAAAAAAAAAAAAAAAAAAAAAGACCCCAATATGTACTTATTTTTAAGTTCCACATGTCTTGTTGGTAGTAATTTCTATTTTCTTTGTAAAATTTTTGACAGGTGACTGCTAACATTCTGTATAAATACATCTTCTAACAAAATGACATAAGCATTATCAAGATGCCAGGTTATCACCCACAGGTAAGATAGAATTAAATGAATTGTAGCTTAAGGGCCTTCTATGCTTATTTACTTGAATTTGGCTCCAAGGGGAAGGAGTCTTCTGGACACTGTTCCTTGTCATGTTTCATTCCCCCACACATACCTGAAACAGGAACAGATCAATGGGGAGAGCTCTCATCCCACTAAGAACAGTTAAGACTAAATCTTATGGTGAGTAATCAGCCATGCCTTCAGGGAAAAGTAATCATAGATAACGGGGGACGTCTTCAGTATCTAAATAAAGTCATGCTAGGCATGGTGGTACATACTTACAGACTCATCACTTAGGTTGTTCATGATTGGTGCCAGACAAGGCTATATAGAAAGACCCTCTCACAAAGTGAACAAATAAAATTAAGTTACTAGTGTGAGCCCTTCCCAAAACCACTAAAGCCAAGGGATTATAGTTGCCTGACACCAACTCCCTTCCTCCAGAGTTCATTCTTAGTCCATATTAAGAGTGATTAGCCAGGAAGATGACTCCCCATAGATTTTATTTAATTGGATTTATTTTAGCTTTGGATGCTAGTATTCTATTTTATATTGGGATTTCCACTTTTAGACTTTAACATATGGCTCATCACACATGGGTGACAACACATTACCAACTATTTTCTTCTCAAAGACTTGTTTATTATTGAGCCAAGAAAACCTACAAAGCTAGGTTGGTCAAACACACTAATTCCCTAGAGACTGAGCAATATATAAACACAAGGAAAAACTGAAATGGGCACTTAGAAGCTGTTTTTGCTAAAATGTTGGCTCCTTATTTGGGCCACAAGGAACTGAAATCCTGAAATCTTTGCCCTCATTTTGTATCTGTCTGTCTCCTTAACTATAGCTAACAATACATACATAATATATACACAGACATGTCCTAAACACCTGTAGTCACCTTGGATCCCTGGAAAAAGATAGCCTGTCATATGAGGATAATTATCCATGAAGGTGAGCCTCACAATGGGGAAGAAACAGAATGAACATAGGAAGCAGATTCATCCCCTCAGCAATGGAATGAAAAGGACTTTCTCTGCCTACTTTAGAGACTCTGCTAGGGAAGCCCTGACCTGGACTGCTTCAATGTGTGCCTCCTTCCTTCACCCTGCCTCAATTCTTCCTCTGTGTGAGACAGAAGCTCCCTAAGACTTGGCACTCAAATGGCCCTTTATCTGTTTCTCTCCCCAACACGGCCACACTGAATACATTTTCTCTCTCTACTTTTCATTAAAACATACAAGAAAATCAACATTTTTTTGTACTGCTCTTTCTCACCTTGTTTCTTCCCTTGGTGGGAGTCAACTGCTCTGTTCTCTAGCCAGCTAAGTGTAGCCTGACCCCCACGGAGGGATCTAAACCCAGCCACAAGCTGGTCTCATACAGTCAATGAAGTGTAACTTCCTTCTGAATGAGGGAGCCATTACCTTGATAGTGCTGGAGTAATTTGTTCATTCTTATATCCCAGATTTTCACAGTGTGATCAGAACCTGCTGAAGCTATGCATGTACCATTAGGGTTAAAGTCCACAAAATTTGCAAATCTAGGAAGAAAGAATATGATGGCTTGACTTTTAATTTCTTTACCTTCATTTTAAAGTTTGAATTGTTTATAATAGAGTATCTCCTCAGCAAGCAGATCTATATAAATGTACAAAGCAGGTAAACTTACCCTACAGAATCCGAGAAGTTATTGACACACTGCTTACTTGCAGTATCCCAAATTTTAATAGTTTTATCCTCACTACACGACACGATTAATCTTCCATCAGGTGAGAATCTAGAAAGCAGAAGATTTTAGTGAGCAACTCGGGATAAATGCCACCACACACCTCCATACCACACCCACGTCAGGCTAAACAGAGAGGAGGCCCCTGTCACCACACAACATGGATTACATAGCAAAGTTACAGTTTGCAGCCAATATCTTTGCAACAACACATCCTCATGTTAAACACTGGAGACCCTGGAAAGACCAAACCTGTCACAGACTAACCATGTTTCTTGTTTATATTAAAGAATTAATTTAGTTTCGTAGCTCTCTTGGAGGTTTTTGATTCAAAGCCAAATACCACCCCTCCTTTTTAAAATTTCTCTTTCTCATTTTCAATGTCTTATTTTTTTTTTATCATTAGCTATATGATTCAGATTTCTTTTTTCTACTCATCTTGCCAAGCTGTTGTGACGCTTTTTTTTTTTTTAAAGGGGGGGCTGGTAGGTTGAGAATCAAAGTTTAAGTGGCATCAACCTAATTCCAAAGGCCTGAAAGCAGGACAGAACCCTGCTCAATCTCTGCCAGAGAGAGAGAGAGAGAGAGAGAGAGAGAGAGAGAGAGAGAGAGAGAGAGAGAGAGAGAGAGAGAGAGAGAGAGAGAGATTCCAGATACCTTGTCTACTGCACCTACACTGTCTCCCATATTTATTCTTTATTTGTAACAATAATTGCCTTTTAAAGTCAGAAGAATGGAAAACCAAACAGAAAATGAAGTTTAGCTAGGAAACTACAGATTTTTTTACTGGCTGCACTTCAGGGTTAGCAGAACTCACAGACTAGTGATTATAAATGCATTTATGTGAAGTTTCACTCCAGCCCAAATTCCAGATTTCTGCTTTCAGCTTAGGTGTAGAATGTAATTAAAGGTTTTATTTTGATTTTTCTGCACTTCCCCCCCCCCCCCCTTTCTCTTACATATATATAAAATTTACATGTAATTTATTTTCATTTAATATTCACTGATGTTTTGCCTGCATGTGCATCTGTGTGAAGGAGCTAAAAGCCTTGGAAATGGAATTACAGACAGGTGTGAACTGCCATGTGTGTGCTGGGAATTGAACCTGGGTCCTCTGGAAGAGCAGCCAGTGCTCTTAACCACTGAGCCATCTCTCCACCCTCCTAACTTAATTCTTTATGGCTGAAACTTTGAATTCACCAAGTAAAAAAGAAAAGCATATAGAAATATTATTGAGCTGTGTGAAGCAGTCTCCTAAAATGTACGAAGACAATCCTTTAAGGAAAAATAGCTTTCATTCTTAGTAGTTTTCTATGATTTTAAAATGCCAAGTAATATTTTACTAATCTTTTCCTCCAGAAAATACATGCAATATCTAAATATGGGAAACAATACTGTAGAAATATTTCAAGTAGAAAAACTTACCTGACATGTAAAAAAAACCTGACTCATTATCTTCACAGAACTAAACTTTTCACAATAAACTATGCAGGAATCAGTTCGATTTGCCCTCTTCTCCTTCTCCTCCCACGAGACAAGATCGCACTATGTATCCTTGACGTCCTGGACTCTATGCAGACCAGGATGGCCTTGAACTCAGAGATCCACCTGTCTCTAGCTTCAGAATGCTGGGATTCATGGTGTGTGCCACCACACCCAGCTATCATATTTCTTAATAAGCCTTGTTTTTGAAAAATTACTTAATGTGAAAATCTTAAGTAATGAAGGAGATGAAGTTATTTCAACAATTTTGAGGAAGTAATGCCAAGACACTGAATCAACCGGAATGATCCAACTGCCAATCACCCTATTACTGTCCCTATTGCCGCTGTTGTTACTGTTCTAACTGTGGTGCTGGGGATCCAAATGTGAGCCTTGTGTATGGCAAGCAGACACTCTAACACTGAGCTTCCTTGATGAACTACTGATCAAACCTACCACAACCATCACACTATCTTAGCCATATTTGTTGAGCCCATATATCATAGAATGGTTTTTAACACTTCACCTCTAGAAACTAATATTCAAAACGATCCTACAAAATAGGTACTATTGCTTGTCTCCACATGCAGATGAGTAAACTGAGGCACAAAAAGGAGTGTGGTGGTTTGGATGAGAATTTTCATATTTCAAATTTCAAAAATCAAGTGCACAGCCTCATGTATTTGATCAGTTGGTCCCCAGATGGTGATGCTGTTTAGGGATGTTTAGTAAGTGTGGCCTTGTTGGAGGAATAATACAAATGGAGGTAGGCTTGGAGACTTTAAAGACTCATGTCTTTAACTGTTTCTAACTGGAAACCTCTGTTCTGGATTGTTCCAGACATGAGTGCTCAGCTCCAGCTGCTTTACCTACTGCCTGGTCCCAGGGCACCCTGACATCATGGACCCAACACTCTGCAGCTGTGAGTCCAAGCAAACTCTTCCATATATGGCCTTGCTCACAGTGTCTTATCACAGGAACAGAGAACTAAGTAATATAGAATGTGGCACCAGGAGTGGGGTGTCATTGTTCACAACTTGACCATACTGGTTTTTGGAGGGGTATTAAAAATTCTGGAACTTTGGACTAGAAATTTGTTTGGCTCTGTGAGCAGAGATTAATGGTCCATCCTAGTGGAAGCTTTAAAGACAGTGGTAGTGAGGGAAATGCAGACTGTGGGGTCCAGCTCAAGGGGTTCAAGGAGGAACACTATTAATAACTGGTCTAATAACTGTTCCTGTAATACTGTGTCAGAGAATGGGGCTTCGTTCTGCAGTTGTCTTAAGAATTTGTCTGAGGCTAAATTAAAAAGTAATAGACTTCTTTCTTGGGTGGCAGCAGCATACTATTGTTATCTGTCACATGGCTATAATTAATGACTATTAGGCAGGTCTACAGTGAAAAATAACAGGTGGGGAAAAAAGAAACACAACATGTATAGTCAGAGGTTTCTGGCCCGGACTTTCAGGCCTAACCTCAAGGTTTAGGCCCACAGACCCACAGACCCGCAGTCCCGCAGAGACACACAGATGCTTTCAATAGTTTTAGGCTGATCGGCCTAAGGCCCAGGCATATAACTTCACCCTTAACCTAACCCATGACTCTTAACCTATTCAGCCATGTGGCTTGGTACCTTTTCTTAGAGCAGCATAGTTGTCCTCTACTTCTTCCGGCTTCTCTCTGGCATTCTTCCCTGTGCTTCCTGCTCTCAGAGTTTTCTTAGTCTGGTAGCCCTGCCCACACTTCCTGCCTGCCTTTGGCCAATCAGTGCTTTTTATTAAACCAGTGGGTGGGACAATTATTTACAATGTAACAACATAATCTCCCACAAACATGTACATTGTGAGAGAAAAGGAGCACCAGACAACTACTGTTGCAGCTAAGGCTTGTTCTGAAGGAGATAAGGAGGCTACACCAGTAGATAGAGGCCTGACCTACACTGGAATAATGGGAAGGATGACTTCAGGGCAAGATCCCACCCAGTGTTTCCTCACTATGGCCCATTTCTTCTTTTTGGAATAGCAATGTATATTCTGTTCCAGTATATACTGAAAATATACAATTTGCCTTTTGATTTTATAAGAGGTCACAATCAAGAAACTGCATTTTGCAATATGATATGATCTCAAGCCTATAGGTGCCAAGAAGTCGACTGTAGTGATTTGAATGTGGATTTCCCCATGGGCTCATGTATTTAGATGGATCCCTAGTTAGAGGTGCTGTTTGGGAGATGTTGGGAGGTGTGGCCTTCTTGGAGACAAGCTGTCAGAGTTCGAAGACTTGGGCCAGTTGGTTCTCTCAGTTGCTGTTCTTGCTACTTTGCTGTCTCTGCATCTGTCAGCAGAGTTGCCTCCCTCTCAGGGTTTTATCACAGCAACAGAAAAATAACTAACACAAGAAGTAAGGAAAGGGGCCAGATGTGAGTCGGGCTATTGGTTTCCACAGTCGACCTTCTGAACATGTGTGCAACTCAACTCTGACAAAAGCTAAGTATTTTCTAATGGCCAGCTCATGCAAAAGTAGAGAAAGTTTGGGATAGTGTCTATGTAATCCCATTCTCTCTCTCTCTGTATGTGTGTGTGTGTGTGTGTGTGTGTGTGTGTGTGTGTGTGTGTGTGTGTGAGAGAGAGAGAGAGAGAGAGAGAGAGAGAGAGAGAGAGAGAGAGAGAGAGGGAGAGAGAGAGAGAAACCATAGGTTTACTTCACAAAGGTCTCTTTCTGGAATTCCTGGGTTCCCTGATTTGGTAGGCTAGCTACTAATGAGCTCCAGGGATCCCCCTGGCTCCTCCTATCCAGGGACAGGTTTACAAATTCACATGTGGTTTTTACATGGGTGCTGGAAATCAAACTGAGGTCCTCACATACACCAAGCATTTACCACAGTGAGCTGTCTTCCCGGCCCCACCCCAAAATTTTAAAATAGAAGGAAAACCCCAGGCAGCTCTCCTGTGATACAGATAAACCTTTTCCTAAATATCTATGTTGGGGGTGGGTAAGAGAAGAATTGGAAAAAAAAATTCAGTTTAGACTTGATCAAAATACATTATAGGCATGTAGGAAATCTCAAACAATAAAAATAAATAATAAAACTATGCACACCGCCATTGGTTGCTCTTGGCAGTTAAGTAAAATAAGCAGAGCCTCTTTCCTTATGATGTTTCTTAACGGGGACAATCATTATGGAGTCACTCAAAGAGTAGCAGAGCATCTGCCAGCTCCCAACACTGGGCTGCCCTGGACAGGAGAAATGTAGTTAGAAGTGAGGTAAGATTTCTCTTTCATGGTGTTTTCACAAGTGATATAATTATAGATATTGGTATTAGGATATTTTTAACAAAACAACAAAGTCTGTCCCCCAGAAGCTCCAGGGAAGGAATGAGGCTCAAAGACGCTTGTTAGTAAGAAAAAGCAGGTTCTCTTCAGCATGGAAAACACATTAAGCAGGAGATTCTGCCTGGGAATAACTTCCTCATACTACGGTATGATGGAGCTGTGCACCTCAGGTCGGCAGAAAGGGCAGGAGGAGATGGGAAGCAGGTTCTGGGGGGAATGCGGGCCTCCTGCCCACTTTAATTCCTACAGTGGGCGTGCTGTTTTGTACCTCCTCCTCATCCTCTTTGATTTTTAATTAGAGACATCAAAAAATAGGTTAACATCCAAAAGACAGATTTCTATTTGTCCCAGTTTTCATGAGGCAAAGTTAGACTAATTGTCAAGGTTCAAGCACCATCAGCAGAACTGTTATTTTTTAAATGTTAGGAGTACCTAAAGTTTATAGTTAACAACAAACAGATTTTCATCCACATTTCAGTTCCACCCAAGCACCTTTAAGACTCCAGGAATTAGTCAGTGGTGACTAATGGGTTCTCTGAATAGCACTTGACAAGTCCACCCAAGATTACTGTTCAATCCTTTAATGGTCATTGGCACACTAAAACAGTCTTCAAACTTTTTTTCAAGAAAAACTGGTTTACAGGTCTTTGAGAGTAGCCCAAATTAAATACCAGGAGACCTTTAACTCGGAAACTACATAAGGCATAAGGCTGTACGTCCACATGCACACTCACGCAGTTCTCTCTGAATTATTCTTTCTCTCTTATTTAAGTGAGAAGTAGAGCCCATGCTAGGCAAGTATGTGATCACCGAGCTACAGTCACAACCCTCCTTTGTTTCTGATTATTTAATATATTTTCTATACAAACACAATCTCAGCATTTGGAGCTCCGAGATCAAACAGTGTGGGTGTACTAGTTCCTGTTTGGTAAGCACTGTCCCTTAGCATAAAGAGGGGGAGGAGGAAGCCACTCAAAATAATGAAACACCCAGCATAGGCCTGGTTCCAGGATACACTCCAATATCACCCTCCCTCCCGCACCCAGGAAACCCTGTGAAATTCACTCCCACGTGGAATGTAGTTTTCTCTTGGCGTCGTGAGAGTTTAGCCTACAGTCAGATTCAAAACTCATATATGCATTGCAAACAAGCAGTCCCAGACTTTTCTTGGGTAGGATCTGTGCTTACATCCTGAGATTGAGGGTCAAGGCAATGAAAAAAACATCTGTATTTTTTACGTGGTAAGAAGAGATGCCATGTTGACTATAGAAGAGTTCATTCCTGCAACTATGAGAAATAAAAATCAAGTGGAGATGGCAAAAGAAGAGTGGGTGTGGCATCAGATGGTCTGGGGATCTTTACCTAAACATACAGCTGCCTTCTGGGCATCCCGTCTAGAGCACCCTGAAGGTGCCTCCAACATAGAAGCTGTGTACCTGAGGCTGATCCCTACATATCTTCCATGTTTTCAATTTTGCTGCCATTATCATGGCCTCCTCCAGCGGCACCTGGCACTTTGCTCTCTCGTAGTCCACAGCCACAGAGGCGAACTTGAAATCTCAAATAGAAGGCTCTGTGGCTCTGCACAAGCCATGGGCAAGTCTGAGTCTTGCCTGTGACTGGAGGTCTCCAGGACTAGCCTGTCCCATCTGCATTCTAGGCTCTTCCTGGCATTGTACCCATTTTATCTCAGGGCCTTGCTCTGGTGATGCACTGTCTGCAATAAACAAATAAAGCTTGCCTGAAGATCAGAAGATAGAGCCAGCCACAGAGTTAGTCGTAGAGGTCAGAGGCAGAAATCTGTGAATTAAAGGCTACACTGGATTGATTGATTGAGAAACAGAGCCAGGCAGTGTGGCACACACCTTTATCCCAGCACTTGGAATCCCATGCCTCTGCTCCCAGCTGGGCGGAGAAAGGAATATAAGGTGGGAGGAGACAGGAGTTCATCCCTGCACCCTCCCCTCCCCTCCCCTCCCTTTCAGCTGAGGACTCAGAGGCATTCAGTCTGAGGATTCCTGAAGATAGGGTCCTTCCCTTTGCCCTGAGGATTCAGTAATGGTGAGAAGTTTCTCTAGTGCCTTGTTCCTATGTCTTTCTGATCTTTCAGCTTTACCTCAATTACCTGGATCTGGCTTTTTATTATAAGACCAACTAGGATCTGTGTAATACCTTGCTCTTCCTCACCAGCTGCCCCGAAGCTACTCCTAACTTTTTAACTCATTTAAAACAGCAAATGGGGCCAGGGAGCCAGGGAGGTAATCTTCAGACCTCCACTCTTTACCTAATGCCTCAGTTTCACCATCAGATATACAGCAGAACATTGCCGATGCCTCCTCTTCCTCTCGGCCACCATATCCAGCAAATCACTCAGATTTTCTCCTACAGCCTCCCTCACCACCCCAGCCCTTTATTCAGCCTCCGACTTCTGAAGGTACTCCATGAGACAGCTGGCCACCATCCCAACTGGGAAAGCAAACAGGCCAACAAGGCAGGTAGGCGAGCTTCGGATCACTCTCCTTCCTCCCCTCCAAGCCCAACCTCCCAGTCTCATCCCCAGCTCTGTAGGAGACTACCGGCTGTGGTCTCACCTCCCTCTCTGTCCCCATTTCCAGGGGACTAAGCAGATTCTGGTGGCACACCTTGCTTTTCTCCCTCCAGTGGAACCCCTAAAACCCTCCCATCTAGTCCATCTCCATCCCTAAGTGTCAGCTCCCACCATCAGGAAATATTGTATTAAGAACCACCAATGACCACACCTGAGAGGATCTCAGAAGCATTCCATTCCAGGAACCCACAGTCACCACACTCCTAAGAGCCACAGAGGACAACAGAAACCAAGGAACTGAGCATGCACCTAATAAAGAGAAGATCAGATTCCAGCACTCAGAATTAAAATCATCCCAAACTCAGACACCTCGAAACCAGTGTGAAAACAGTCAATAACAGCCAGAAAAATATACCTCCACCAATCCCAGCAACTCTACTACTAAAAACTTCAATATACCTGAGGCATAAGAAAAAGATCTTAAAATAGCCTTTATAAATATGTTAGAGGTCCTAAAGATGAAATAAATAAGTCCATTAGAGAAATCCGTGAGAATGCAAGCAAACAGTGAAATGAAGAAAGCAATCCAAAGCTTGCAAGTGGAAATAGAACCACTATAGGAAACTTTAGAAACGTGAACAGGAACCTCAGAGGGAAGCCTCACCAACAAAACATCCAGGAAATTGGGGCTATGAAAGAACCAAACCTACAAATAACAGAGATTTAAAAAAAAGGCCCAGAAAATATTTTCAACAAAATGATAGAAGAAAATTTCCATACTGAAAGAAGAATATGCCTATCAAGGAAAAAAAGAAGCATAGAGAATAACAAATAGGCTGGACCAGAAAATGAAGTCCCCTCAACACATAATAACAGAACACTAAATGTACATAAAAGAAGAAGAAGAATATCAGAAGTTTCAAGGAGAAAAGATGAAATTACATGTAAAGACAGACCAATCAGAACAGTACCTGACGTTTCGGTGGAGACTCTAAAAGCCATAAGGCCTGGTCAGATGTTCTGCAAGCTCTAAGAGACTGAAGATGTCTCTTAGCAAACTCTCAATCCTAATAGATGAAGACAGATACTCCATGATAAACCATATTTAAGCTGTATCTATCTACAGTCCCATAGAAGGTACTAGAAGGAAAGCTTCAACCCCAAGAGGCTAACCACACCCAAGAAAACACAAGGAATAAATGATATCAGATCAGCAAATCACAAAAACAGTAGCCCCACTATATACAAATATACTGCCACCCCCCCCCCCCAAAATCAGGGAAACCACCTTTCACAATAGCCTTCAATAATATAAAAAATTGGGGGTTAAGTCTAACCAAGTGAAAGAAATGTCTGATAAAAACCTCATGAAGAAGGAATTGAAGAAACTACCAGAAAGGAGAGAGAAGTCTTGTCAGCAGGGTGCAGTAAATGTGACAAGCCCACCAGAAGCAATCTACGGAGTCAATGCAATTCTCATGACATTTTCAATATGACTTTTACAGAACTTGACAACTTTCAGCTGCATATAAAAAGACAAATATCCAGGACAGCTTAACAGTCCTGAATGATAAAAAGAACTTTTGGAGGTATCACCATCCCTAGACTCAAACTGTGCTAAAGTAATAAAAATATCATAGTATTAGCACAGACACATTGATCAAAGAATAGAGTTGAAGAATAGGAGTAAATGCACACTCTATGGACACCTGATTTTTGATAAAGAAGCCAGAAAGACAAAATAGACAAACATCAGCATCTTTAACAAATCTCAGTGGTCAAACTGGATAGCTGCATGCAAGACAGATACATACTTAGCACAAAACTCCAAATGGGTCAAAAACTTTAACATAAAACCAGACACACTGAGCCTAATAAAAGTGAAAGCAGAAAAAAGCACTAAACTCATTGGCACAGGAAAAGACTTTCTAAACAGAACGCCATTGGCACAGGCACTGAGACTACCAGGTATTTGTTTCTTTGCAGAATATTTGTTTGACTGTGTAAATACGTGTTGCTGTTCTACCTTGCCTGCCTAAGTCACCTACTGGTCTAATAAAAAGCTGACTAGTGAAGGAGGAAGTATAGGTGGGACTTTGGGGCAGGAAGAGTAAAGTAGTAGGAATTGTGGGGGAATAGACCCCAAGAAAGCAGAAAAGTAGGACATACAGAATAAAAGAAAGGTAAAAAGCATGTACATGAAGAGTAAAAGGTTAAATTCAGCCAAATTAAATTAAGCCTAAGCTAAGACTGAGCATCCAGAAGTCTCCATGTCTTTATTTGGGAGCTGGATGTCAGCCCAAAGGAATCTCCAGCTACAAAATGGGACCTATTAGAACCGACGAACATCCCAGTCAAGACCATTGTTGACTCTCAGCAAACTTACTGTGAAGCCCTATTGCTGAAGACAACACATACACAACTCACTGAACATGGAGAAGTTGAGCTAGTGCCTACCTAGAGCTTTCCCCTACAGACTAGTATGCATGGTAATGCTAGGTACTTTGATGCTACCAAAGGTGAAAGGTAAACACCAACATAGCTACAAACTCTTCAATCTGCAAGAGTGACCTGCCTACAAAGCATGCTAGTGCAATAGTGACATAATGTTAGTGGAGTAACCAACCAACATTCCATTTGAGTTAGGGCCCTCTTCATTAAATGGAAGCCATACCAAATGATGCTTGAGTGGTTAAGAACCTAAGACTAGATAGGTCAAGGCCTTAGAGAAAAACCAAATACTACTGTTCTGCTAAAGAATAACTCCTAAGGACATTCTACTATGTCATAGACTATGTCTTGTTTATCTATTATCAGAGAAACGTCTAACTGTAGAAAATGGGAACACTGAGACCCACAGCCAGACAACAAGCTGAGAGTGAGAGACCTTGGATCACTCAACCCTAAAATGGATGTTTTATTAACCCGCACCCCACAGTGCAGAACGCTCTGTGGAAGAGACAGTAAAATTAGTGTGAGTAAAGGGGAATGAAGGACACCAATAAATCAAGGCCTTTTAGACACAACAAGGCTAACAAACATATGAATTCACATAGCCTGAGATAGCATGCACAGGGCCTGCAATGGTCTGTACCTGATGGGTCCCTAGCATGTTGTAGAATATTATTTTAAGTTGTGTTACATTTGTTTGTGCTATGGAGCATTTGTTTAATGATGCAAAGCTGTGTTGTATTCTTGATGTTGCATTTGTTTAACTCTGTGAAGCTGTGTTACTTTCCCTGTCTAGAACACCTGATGGGCTAATAAAGAGTTGAATGGCCAATAGCAAGACCAGAGAAAAGATAAATGGGCAGGCAGAGAGAATAAATAGGAGAAATCTGGGAGAAGAAAAAATAGGAAAGAACAAGAGAATAAAGACGGGAGGATGCTAGGGGCCAGCCACCCAGCCATGGAGTAAGAGTGAAAGTAAGATTACAGAAGTATGGAAAAGAAAAGGCTCAGAGGCAAAAGGGAGATGAAATAAAGTTAAGAAAAGCTGGTAAGAAACAAGCCAAGCTAAGGCCGAGCATTTTTAACTAAGAATAAGCCTCTGTGTGTGATTTATTTGGGAGCTGAGTTGCGAGGCCCTCAAAAGAGTAAAAAACAAAAATACCAGAGCTGACAGTAGAAGTGGACACATACCCCGCCCTCTAACCTGAAGCTGTTTCCAATTGATAACCACTTGCAAATGGGATTTCTTAATGGGATACCTGAGTGTGCAAATGTGTGTGTGTGTGCATGTGACTGCATCTATATGCATTTTTGTCAGCTCATTTTCTTGTTTGGTTGGTTTGTTGTATTTCAGTTTGCTTTTATTTTATAATTCCTTAATTATAAAAATAAAGGCAAACAGGATGTGGATCTAGATGGGAGGAGAGTGGGAAGGACCTGGGGAGAAGGTAGGGGGAAGGAAACCACAGTCAGCATATACTGTATGAAAATAATTATTTTCAAAAAGAAGACATGTAAAAATGAGCCACATATACTTCAAATTATCTACTTACTTGCCATCTCCTCAAACTGTTTAGCTCCCCCAGGACATAATCTTACACTGGCACATATTCATAATCATACCACACCCCCAGTAAGAGTTTTATGTTTGCTTTCTAAAAATAATGTAAAAGAGAAATCTACCTCATGCATTCTCCTAACCCTACACAAAACTTCACTGTATACTCCCCAGGGAGTACCTAGGAAAACAAAAAAGAAAGAATTGAGACAAATTCAATATTATATATATGTTTAAAATATTTTCAATTCATCATACAAAAATGCTAAGTGTACTTAATCAATGCTATAGAACTATATGCATAAAAATAGTGGAAATGATAAATTTTATAAAGATGATTAGACTCAATGATTTTTCAACTATACAAAGATTATGTGTTTGGTAAAAATTTCCACCTCATCACAGGCTTGTGATACAAGATACAATACAATGTCAGTGCTGGGCAGAACAAGGAGCAGCAGATCCCAGTCAGCCAGCTGACCATCAGAGGAGACAAGTGAAACTATAGTGTACTGTGTTGCCTAATCAGGGTGTCCAGAAGACTATGTACTGCATGTTCTTTCAATGTAATGCTTTTAACTTATGATGATACAATCCTATCAAAAATTAAGAAGCATCTAGATAGCTTACTGTATGCACATATGCACACTAAATCTGGGACTGGGGAGATGGCTCAGCTGGTAAAGTACTTGCTGCCCAAGCCTTGAGGACTGCTCATCCCACCACCCATGTCATAAAGCCCAGTGTGGCGGCACATGCTATAATCCTGGAGATGGAGAAGCAGAGAAGGAAGATCACAAGAACTCACTAGCCAACTAGTTTTGCTGACTCAGGTAGTTTTGCTGACTCAGGGAGTTCCAGGCACAGTGAGAGACCTTGTCTCAAAAATAAGGTAGAGCATACACACAGGCACACATACCCAGGCACGTGCACACACACATACACACACATACACAGGCACACTTACATAGACACACAGGCACAGTTACACAGGCACACACAGGCAGACTTACACAGGGGCACACCCACTTATACAGGCACACTTACATAGGCACATATACACTTATACAGCCACACATATACACTTATACAGGTACACTTACAGAGGCACATACACACTTAAACAGGCACACTTACATAGGCACACACAGGCATACACATATACTTACACAGGCACACACAGGCACACTTACATAGGCACACACACTTAAGACATACACAGGCACACTAACATAGGCATACACACACAGAGGCATACACAGGCACATGTACATAGACACACACAGGCACATTTATATAGGCACACAGGCACACTTACACAGGCACACACACTCTTACACAGACACACACAGGCACACTAACACAGGCATACACACACAGAGGCACACACAGGCACACTTACACAGGCCCACACACTTATACAGACACACACAGGCCCATTTACACAGGCCCACACACTTTTACAGGCACACACACACAAACATACACACACACTGGCACACATACACAAGTGTTGTGGCATGATCTTTTTGTGCACTGTGAAGATGTGTCATTCTGATTAGTTTCATAAAAAGCTGAACAGCCAATAGCTAGTCAGGATTTTCGGGGCAGAGAGGACACTGGGAAGAAGACAGAACCACCAGCCAGACAATGTAGGAAGTAGGAATGCAGCATGGGCAGTAAAGAGTAAAGGTAATAAAGCCATGAGGCAGAAAGCAAATGAATAGAAATGAGTTAATTTATTAGAGCTAGTTAGAAACAAGCCAAAGCTATTGGCCAAGCTTTCAAAATAAGAAGTATCCATGTGGTTATTTGGGAGCTGGTACGAGGGACAGAAAAAAATCCGACTATTCACAGGAGCACATATACATATACACATCATACCCCCCCCCACAAGAACACATACACATGTATACACCATACACACATACAGGAACACATATACATATACACACCATACTCACATACCCAGAACATGTATATATGCACATACCATACCCACATACACAGAAATACATATATGTGTACACACCATACACACATACACAGGAACACGTATACATGTGCACACTACACCCACACACAGGAACACATATACATGGATATACCATACACACAGAGATATACCTTTTTTGTAACCCATGAGCTAAAAAAAAGTACTTGGAACAGCAACAACAGCTAAAGATCTTTACTGCTAAAATTAACGCTGGAAAAGCAGTAGTATTGTAAAGCCTTTCTCATCCTTAACCTCCACTGATTTTTATTTATCTTACTGTAAAGAATCTTAAGCTATTTGCAATATGTATCAGGTAAGAAGATTTAAGATTATAATTAAACATTAAATATCCCCTTTCTAGAGTTAGTATTTCTTACCTATGCTTCAAATCATGTCTTCATTAAAAATATTTTAAATTAAGAAATATAACCAGTGCTCTATATGATAGCATAATCCACATGATGAAACTTTAAGCTATGTTTAGAGTATAAAAAAAATCACAGAGCATACAATGAAGAAAAATTTCATCAAGAAACTATACAAATATTGGAATTAGCAGACAAGGTCTGTAAAGCAATTTTTACAAATAGTTTCCTTTTTTTTTTTTTTTCAAGGTCAGGGTTTCACTTTGCTCTTTGCGTTTCCTCGTTTTATTTCTTTCCCTTATTTATACAGCCCAAGACCTCGGACCATAGACTGGAATGTAACTAACACCATGGTCAGGATAGAACTTCTTCCTTAGTTAATTCTCTCTGGAAAAGCCCTCAGATATATGCATACTCCAAGGCACGTGTCATAAATGGCCTAGATATCTGTTATAAAGTCCACTCAAGTTAACAACTAAAATTAGCAGTCACCACCGACTCAACAATGAGAACACATTCATTTCCTGTCTTGCACAGTAGGCCAGTCTCCAGATGGCTTTCAAGACCTCTTCCAGAGGTGACCTCATCAGGCTTGCAAGTGTCTAATCTGGAACAAAAAATTACATCATTGTCTTTCCTGGTTGCACCTGAACTGGTGACCAGCATGCAGGGGCTTCAACCTGGCTGTGGGACATCTCAGCTACTTCAATCCCATAAGCCACCTTCCTTATATATCGCCTTTCATGTATCAACATACATATCACATTGGTTTTGTTTATCTAGAGAACCCTAATACGAAGACCACAGCAACTGACACTTCAAAAACTGTGAATAAATAGCTCTGAAAAAACATCCTTTACATGAAATAAAAAGCTTAGGAGTTATGGCCAGGGAAATGGCCATACAGAATATGGTAAATGACACTTTTCAGTTCAAGAAATGACAGCAAATGGAAACTTGGACCTATATACATAAGTAAATTATGTTGGAACTGGAAAATATAGCCACAGAACGTAAAAGTAATTTTTCTTTTTATAAATAAGTGATTTTTCTTTCAGATAAAACTGGTGGCTTAACAATCTCGCCTTTATCATATATACAAGTAAAACTGTCAAGAAGTGGGTAATAAAGATATACTTCTGTAAATTCTGACATTTTCTCTAAAATGTTGTAAGATAAAATGTCCTAAGCTATAGACTGTGCTAAAGATGCACAATCAACTTCTAGATGTTACCTATGAACTCAAAAAATAATAAAGAGTAAACCAGAAAAGCCAGTGAAGGAGGAAAAAATGGAACCAATATACATCTGAAAGGAGAGCAGGGGATAAGTGGGGGACAGCAGAGCCAGGCATGGGGCCAATCACAAGACCACCCACAGGAACTTACATGGACCGGGTACTGCAGCTAAAGAGCAGAGATTCCAGTAGGCTGAGGTGTGAATGTAAGGCCAGTCCAGCTATATAGTGAGAGCCTGTCTCAAAACAAAATAAAACAGACAAACAACCCCACAAAAATCGCAGGTATAACTACTTAGAAATAAACTACCTTTGATGGTCAGATACACAGAGTACATTAAATGGACCTTAGTAGCATTCCCCCAAATTATATGTAAACATGCATAATGACTTTTGAGCCTCACATAAAAGTGACTCCAGTATGGCCCCAAGAGGTAGAAATGGAACGAACACAAGGGCATTTGGTGGCTGATATTTGCTGATGCCCCACTATATGAGGATAGAAAGTACCTCAACTGTATTCATTTGTGGGACAGTGGGTTGAGGCCTAGAAAGGCTATGTGCCCAGGATCACATTGTTTTAACTATTCTGTGTTGGTTCTCTGCTATGAGCAGCCAATGTACTGCATCCCTGAGGGTAGGATTCTACTTCAACAGACAGAAGGAGCCCTGATGTGGTATGTCTTTCTGTAAGCTACTGGGTAATAAAGGAACTGTTTTGGCCTATGGCAAAGCAGGTAATAGGTAGGTGAGGAATTCAAGCATAGATAAAGGGGAAGAAGGGCGGTGTCAGATAGAGAGGCTGCAAGCTGCAGCTGAGAGAGCAAGATGTAAAAGTACAGGTAAGCCATGACCCACATGGCAAGACACAGGTGAGTAGAAAAGGGTTGAGTTAAGATCTAAGAGCTATCTAGCAAGAAGCCTGAGCCATAGACCAAAGAGTTTATAATTAATATAAGCCTTTGCATAATCATTTTATCAGTGGCTGCAGGACCGCAGGCTGAGATGGGTCAGAAACTTCTGGCTATAGCACCCAGCATGTCTGCACTGTGGCTACAGGGCTACCTGAGCAGCAGAGCTCATGGTGCTGGGTCCTTGGCATGGATAGGTATGAGGCTCACTGTCTGAATGAGAAAAATACTCCTGGAAGTTATCCTAACAAACCCCTCTTGCTTACGCAGGGTTTTATAAGTAGCCTTCTATTCAGTATTTGGATTTGGTTGTCCAAGTTAAGAAGGCCCTCTCCAAAGCATGCAATAGGTCTAGGTTCCCTGGCAGCTGGTGGTGTCAGTATAAATACGAACCCTGGCTTCAGTTCCAGACTCTGCTAACTGTTTAAGCAAGACTCTGTTCCTATGAGCTCTCACCCCTTGATAGAGACTGCAAAGAGGGCTTTAAACCCTGCAGACATTTTCAGTCCTGCTTTTTGGGACAACCTCTCAAAGAAGACATACTAAGCAGTCTGCTACTGAGTGGCCACCTTGATATGCCTCTTAACTTTTCTGTCCTAACTGCATGAGATGAGCCAAGATTAAAATACAGACATAAAGAGGATCTGTAAGAGTTCTAGAAAGCATATACATGGAAAGTTGCCAGGAAGTGAAATGCATTAATTTTCACCAAAGTATTTACCAAGGGATACTCCTCAGGGTGAGGAGGGCTCTGCGATTTCATGAATCACTCCA
The DNA here is from genome assembly GCA_033318265.1 of Phyllotis vaccarum. Taxonomy (NCBI): domain Eukaryota; kingdom Metazoa; phylum Chordata; class Mammalia; order Rodentia; family Cricetidae; genus Phyllotis; species Phyllotis vaccarum. The sequence continues at coordinate 26,452,840 of JARWLC010000014.1, forward strand.
ATAGCATAAAAACAAATGGTCTCCAAACAGTCCCCCATCACAGTCGGGTATGTGAGTAAACACCCTGTCAGTCTCAATAAGACTCAACCAAAAGGTACAAGGAACAGGCAGAGCTGCATAAATGCATGATTAGTATGCATATATAATATTCTTGAGTTGTATTAGAGGCACAAAAAAGCAACTTAACCCCTTGGACACTGTCATCAAAGTTACCTAAGAGTGGCATCTTCCCACACTTGATTTATTCCATCACACTCCTGGGTAATTATTCTGAGCTCTCCTTAGCCCTCAGTGCTCTCACACTGCATGTGACTGTCTCAAATGCTCACACTCACATCACTAGCTCCCTCTGCTCTGTCAGGTCTTAGCTCCAATGTCACTCTAGTAAATGTGACTTCTCCAACCTGTGTGTGTGTGTTTTACACAGAAGATTCTATAGCCAGGAGACCATTAAAAAGATGACTTTAAAAGCCAGATGTGGTGGCTCATGCTTTTAATCCCAGCACTGGAAAGGCAGAGGCAGCCTGGTCTACTGAGAGAGTTTTAGTGACTGCTGAAACTCTGTCTTGATTTAAAAAAAAAAAAAAAGGCCTGAAAGTTTCCCCAAGGGCCATGGATACTCAGCTAAGGCAGCTGGGTTGGGTATGGAGGCACAACAGGTACTTTGACCAGAAACTGCTTCTGTTTCAGTGTCATCTCCTCCAGAAGCCTCTCACATGGACAAGAACAAAAGCAAGGGAGTGTTCCAGGGACTCCCCTCACCCTTTCCTCCTCCTCACCCTCTCTTTCAGGGACGGCTGTACACAGAATGCCGACTGATGTGGGAATGCGTTTATGTATGCTGTGAATCTCAATCTTTAAATAAAGGAGCTGTTTTGGGCCATGGCAGGCACCATAGAAGAAGTAGGAGGAGAAATCAGAGCTTAGGTAGGAGAAGCAGGGTGGAGTCAGACAGATACAGCCAGCTGCCCAAGAAAAAACATGTAAGGAGCACGGGTGAGCCACACGGGCCACGTGGCCGACAGATTAATAGAAATGGGTTGATTTAAGATATAAGAGCAAGCTAGCATGTGCCTGAGCCATAGGCCAAACAGCATGAAGTTAATATAAGCATCTGAGTCGTTTCTGGGGACCCGGGCGGCTGGGCGGCTAAGCGGTCTCGGGCGGCAGGTCTGTGGGTCTCTGGACCTCTGGCTGCCCGGGACCCGAGAACCTACTACTACAGCCGACCATGAATTAGAGAGCATCTTTCTGCACCTCAGTCTGAGTCAGCACTATTTTGAAGACAGCTCTTTGTCCATGGTATTTCTCAGTAACTACAGACCTCAATCTAAGGAGGACAGGCCATTGCATCATGACAGAGGATGCTGTGTCTCCACTGGCAAGGCTGTCCCCTAACATTCAGAGAGATGAGGAAGGCTGGGCCCTGCTACCCAGGCAGTAGGAAGCTGGGCCTTCCACTATGGTCTTCATCTCACTGAGAAGAACAGCATTTTTACAGGCCTCTACTGAGTGTTTCCATGACTGACAGTGCCCAGCTGGAGAAAGCCGGTCCATGGCAATGCTCAACCCAAATGTCATGAACTTCTACCTCTCATTCTTACAATGGTCATTGGTGCAGCCGAGAGCACTGATGTGGTACAGGTAGGCATATACATTTGGACCATCCCGTCCCACCACACTACCTGTGTTCCCACTCCATGGCAGTAACAATGCTCCTGGGTACACTAGGTCCCTCAGGCCAGGGTGCTTCCCCCCCCCCCCCCCGCCCTGCCCCTTCCCTCCCCTCAGCTCTCGACCCAGAGGGTCTCTCTTGATTGTATATTCTCTTCACTTTTACTCACATAAATCTCCTTCAATACCCCAGTCACACACTCCCTTATTCTTTCTTTTGTCATTTCACTGTAAGTCACAACATTTTATAATAATTTAGTTTCTTGAACTCAAAAGTATTTTTGAAGATTTTTTTTTTTTTTTGGTCTCATATAGCTTTATGTGGGCATTTTTTAAACCTTACTGGTAATTTCCTTGTATATTATGACTCTGGTTTTGCATTTTCATAGATTTTGGGTATGTTTCTCATCCTTTTGTTTTGCTTGTTTTATTTAATTAATTAATTTATTTTTGAGTGTAGCCCTGGCTGTCCTGGCATTACCAGGCTGGGCTCAAACTCCTATAGATCCCCTTGCTACTGCCTCTGAGTGCTGGGATTAAAAGCGTGCACTGCCATACTTGGCTTGTTCCGTTTTATTCCTGTTTGTTCCTTTGACTTGACTGTTTTCTTAACAAAGAAAAAGAAGGCAAGGAATTGGATGGGTGGGAAAATGGGGAGGATCTGCGAAGAGATGAGGGAGAGGAAACTGATGAGAATCTACTGTATGAACACCCACATGGCAGCACATGTAACTCCAGTTTCAGGGAATCCAATGCCCTCTTGAGCCTCCATGGATACTGCCTATAAGTGATGTACTTATAAACGTTTACATATATTTACAAGACACTCATACACATAAAATAAAAAAATAACTTTAGTTGGGCAGTGGTGGCTTGAGCCTTTAATCCCAGCACTGGGAAGGGGAGGCAGAGGCAGGAGGATCTCTGTGAGTTAGAGGCCAGCCTGGTCTAAAGTGAGGTCTAGACCAGCAAGGGCTACACAGTGAAACATTGTCTTGAAAAATCAAAAATCAAACAAACAACAGTATACATATATATATGCACATATGTGGAAAATATACTTTAAGATTTTGCTTTATTGAGTATAGATTCCTTCGCATACAATATAATCTGAATAGTTTTCCCTCCTCTGCTCCTTCCAGTTTCTTCCCACCTCTGCTCCCATCCAGATCTACTCCCTTTCTGAATTAGAAAAAAAATAGAAAATTAGAAAAAAAAATTCTAAATTAGAAAAAAAACAGGCTTCTAAGAGATAACAACCAAACACAGCAAAAATAAAAGATAAAATAAAACTGTCATAAAAAGTTGGACAAGCCAAGCCAACAGAAAACAGAGTCCCAAGAGAAGACACATGAATCAGAAGCCACCAGTTCACGCACTCAGGGGTCCCAGAAAAGTACTAAGCGGAAAGCTGTAACATGTACACAGAGGACATGGTGCGGACCTGTGCAGGCCCCGTACAGCTGCTGCAGTCTGAGTTCATATGAGCCTCACTCTCCCTATTCCTTTTGCTTCTTCTCTGGTGCTGCCTGAGCTATGGGGGGAGGGATTTGAACATCACATGCATCACCTTACACAGAAACCAATTAGCAGCATGTCTAGTGATGGTGAGGATGAAGGCAAAGACTTATGTAGTGACCCCCGTGAAGAGCGCTATTCCACATGCCGCCCACACATTTATGTATGAAATATCCTAGCCCACTCTATTAACCCACTATAAGAAAACAGAAACAGTAAAAAGTAAAGTAAGATCACAGAATTTAAAAATGGGAGGGCTGGGATTCCAACCCATACATAATTTGGTTCCAGATTGGATCTTAACTGTACAGGTCTGTAGAGAGCAATGACACAGAGATGGCTCTAGCCAAAAAATAACTGAGCTCTTTTGAAGAAAACATGATTCACCCAAAGTGTAACTTTCTATCTTTCTGTTCCTGTTAGGCTCATTACCATAGATCATAATCATCACCGCTTGAGTAATAACATCCCACTGAGACCACAGCAACCATGAGGAATGAGCTGTTAGATGTCTAGACTCACACTCCCACTCTACTCCAACCTGCCTGGGACCCCAGGGACCCACAGTTTTCTAGTGAACATACCTATGCCATGCTATTTCTGTGAGATGGCTCCTTTGTCTCCATGCTTGAATATGGGGTACAGGTGTGAGTCTGTCTACTCCTGGCGAGAGCTGCCATTTCTACCAGGAACTTGAGGAAGCGCCTTTCTCACCAGTAGGTGAGGGGATGGGCATAGGACTCTGCTTGGGCCTGAGTCACTTCTATCCCTCTTCTAACAGGAGTAGGGAGGGAAGGGGCTTTTTCTGGCACCCTCAAAGCTGTGAGGATCTCATTCTGGAGCTAGCAACAGCCTCAGTACCAGTGTGTTTGGAAGAACGCAGTTAGCATGAAGAGGCCCAGAATCATCCCTGGCCATGCCTTGCTCAGTGTAACATTACTAAACACACTAGGTAATTAACCCCTGTAGGGGAAGAGACACAAATGCAGCTGGGGCTCTGACACTGTCTATTAAATGACTCTTACCTTCAACTGTCTGGAATTTACTTTCCTCATCTGCCAAATGGGAAAACAAAACATGCCTTCCTGCCCAGGCTGCAAATCCAATCCTTCCTCACATTGTTTCACTTTTGCATCGTTTCCTTTTAGTACTAAGCTGACAATGTGGATGCCAGCCTCAGATGTAGTGTGGCCCCCTGAGACAAAGCTGCAGTAGCCGCTGTGTGCTTAGACGGTTGCTTTCCAACAGGGGACCCCCTTTATCCAATTTTCTCAGTTCACGTTCTCTACTCAAATGAATTTTCATTTTTACAAACTACAGTCTTCAGTGTAGGGCACCTTTCCTATTCTCCCCTGGACGAGTGAGTTCTCTCTTCAATGGCACTCATCTTTCTCCCTAAACTACAGATGTTCTTTTTATGCTCTCCTCATCTGCAACTTTAAACTTGTTCACATGTGCCAGTGAGAGTTGGGTAGTGACCAAGCTTTTAAAATTTATATTAAGTCTCCGGATTAGTTATTTCAGAAGTGCTGCCAGTTATTTGGGAGCAGGTGGATGGATGGGACAGGAAAACTCCACTTACGAATGGTACCCAATATCCAGGGCTAAGTACATCCACAAGAAGCCTGAGAAAACTTTTTTTTTAGGGCTCTAAATGCACAGAAACTGAACCATACTCAACTTCCTAGTCTTGAGTCTTGCTCTGGTACAGAGATGCATCTCCTGGCAACTGCCAGCACACCATGAGCTAGCCACACGGCAAGTTCCCATAGTCTCATGCATAGGGCACAGTACAGAGAGACATCTCCCAGCTGCTGCCTGTGAGCCCGAATTACCAGAGCAAGCTCTGCTAGTGCACTGCATGGTGGGTTTGGGGGTTTTGCTCATGCAGACAGAAAAGGTTACAGGTTTGCAGTAAAGATAGATTAAGATGAAAAATAAAGACCCTAAACAGGTTACAGTGTGTTAAAAGAAATATATGTAAGCTTGGGAGAGAAAAGAAAAAGGGTAGAGAAAGTCCTTTAAAAAGGAATATAGTAATACATTATAAAATAAGCCATGTTAAGATGGAAAATACACAAAGTATGGATCATGTATGCTATTGTGGTGTCTTTGAATTTTTTGGCTGCTAAGAGACACTGGATTATAAAAACTGCTAGATTCAACCAACTGATATATTTTAAACATATCTTGACTTCAAATTTTGGTTTGATCAAGGAAGACTCCCTCAAATCCTGACTGCAGACATAAAGAAATAAACTTAAAAGAACTTCAAGGCATGTGATGTATATTTTACCTGCTTATACACATAACAAAACAAATCACCTTTGGCTGATTTGTGTACAATGCAGAGTCTATATTTGACACAGATATGCATATTACCTTTAAGAGTTTAAATATTTCCAGAATAAGGAGACTAGATACTGATAAAAATGGATGGACCAGGTGATCTAGCATCCAAAATAGCTTCAAGGCTGAGATGATTCAGCCTCACAGAACACTCTAGCCAAGACTGCATGATTATCCTGATTTTTTCATGGTTCCCTCAAAGATTATCAGTGCCCCAAGACAACAGGAAGCAGTCTAGAGAAAATAATGCCCATATTCCCAAAATACTGGATATGAATGTTTGTTATCTTTTAATGGGGGTTGGTTACAAGTTGTTATTGGTAATGGTCAGGAAAAAAGATGAACAGAAGAGATTAGATTCAAGGATCTCTTTCTGAAGAGAGAGAGGGAGGGCATAGAAATGATAGAAGGGTAGATTAGTGAATCTACTTTTAAACCAAAAAGCAACTACCAATCTTAAATATTTTACTCCGGTATAGATTTTCTGTATATTGACATAAATTTAAAGTTAATTTTGTTATACTGTATATATCTACTCTGTTAGGGTTAGTGTGCTTATGCAACTTATTTAAAAATGTATAATTAAAAATACAGATGAGTAGTTATCTTAATAGTCAAACTTATTGTCATGTTAGGTATGTAGACATATATATTTATCTCTCTCTATGTGTGTGTGTCTTGACTCTAAAGTATAAACTCCATTAAAACAGGGCATTTTGGCCACTTTGTTTATATGTGACCCCAGCACACAGCAGCAGTCACAGAATATTTGAATGAATGACTGAATATGACCCCAATCCCCTTTCTGGAGGTTGGGGGATGGATCAAATATAGTCTGGAGCAGGAAGAATACTGTCTGAAGAAGCATCTGCACTTACTTGGCACAGCGTACCCAGTGTGTGTGTCGGTACAGAGAGTAGAGGAAGCGCTGGCGGTACATGTTCCATATTTTAATTGATTTGTCTTCAGAAGCTGTCACCAGAAGCTGGCCGTCAGCTGAGAAGTCCACACTTCGAACTGGAGCCGTGTGTGCTTTAAATTCAGAGGATTTTCCTCTCCTAAAAATAAAGTATACCAGTGAGAAATTAATTAATTTTTATGATTTATTCACCACACAGAGTTGGAAACTTAAAGTAGCTTACAAAACCTTAAAAAAGTATGTGAGGGCCAAGTGGTGCTGCGTTCTTCTCTAGACCTGTGGTTTATGGACGCCACGGCTCCTACTTAACAAGGAGGAGGCTACTTACCTCCAACCTGAAATACATTGCTGCTTCTGTCTGAAGTGGAAGCTAGAAAATACTGTTCAGCACGAGTCTCTACTTTGCACTTTATGTTACTTTAGAAACAGTTTCTAAAAGTTTCAGCCTTGAGATAAGGTTGATTAAGGTTGACAGCCCCAAGGCAGTTTTGAAACTCTGCCCCAGGGAATTCTGTGGGCTAAGGTGTGGGCCAGGAGAGGAAAGTATCTTCCCAGTTGTATGCCATTATATACAAGTCTCTTGATAACCTTTTCCCCTTGAGCCAAGACCAACCATATCGACTGCCAAGCCTCCAGTGTGCACCTACAGCCTTGGTGACTTCAAAAGTCCTCGGAAATTTCACATGCACATCTTTTCTTAATTGGATAAGAAGAAAAGATAACAGAGCAATGGAAAATACAATGTGAAACGGTAGAGGCAAGGAAAATCTTTAAGAGCAGTTGAAGACTGGTAACCCTGGAGAAGCCCTGACCAGTGTGTTGTGCTCTACTGTTTTTGCCAAGCAGCTTGGGTGTGTAGCTTAACATGTGCTAAGTTAAAAATCTTTAAAAACAAAACAAAACAAAAAAGCTAAGCTCCTCTTCATTTAAAAGAAGAAGAATCAGCAGGCCAAGTGGTGCTGCGTGCCAAGATGAATACTGGGAAATTCTGTGTCAGTGTTAAGTTCCCAAAGCATGGTTCCTTTGCACTATTACCAGGACTTAGTCTTTTTTTTTTTTTTTTTTTTTTTTTTTTGCATTCAGAAAATCATTTCCTATTGTATAGACGACCACAAAGCTTGAAAATGATAAATCACTAGAATTCAGTTGAGACATCTGTCTTTTGTTCATGTGACATTCAAACACCTGTAACTCACCCTGTGTTTGCTACCTAGGGATTGGAGCAATGTCTGACAGAAATGTAGGGAAGTCTTCACACCTCTCCTCCACACACCACATCCACAGACCTCATGGTTACCACTTCCTCCCAATAGCCTTCTTCTGCCCTGGTTCTGCTTACCTTCAGGGACTTAATTGTGCAGCACCCTTCACCTAGATTAGTGCAAAAGCCTCTTAATCAGTCTCTGCTCTAATCCTCCCCCACCCCCACTCCCAGTCACCTACATACTGGGTTTATCACTTATTGAAAGGGTAATGGGCAAGCACATAAATCCCAGTGTAAACATGTCCTGGCTCGCTCAATATGAAATACAACGCTCTAAGCTAGCTAGCAGGATATCCTGCCAACTGAGCTGAACTTTGTACCCAGAGCAGTCAAACGCACCTTGTGCCTCTGCATTCACACTCTTAAGACAGTTGACCATCTGTAGACCCCTGACCCAACCGCACCGCCTGGATCTACTACAAGGATTTGAATTACAGCAGTATATCTCGACTTTTAAAAGCTAAAGTCATTTATCTCCTACTAACCAGTAAGTGTTCTGAGGCTACAAATAAAGACCACTGTTTAACATATGTCAGGTACACAGAAAGAGTTCATTAACTACCTACTTAATTTCACTGGGAAAAATCACTAAAGCTTCATAGATTTAGTTTGGCTTACCCAGCCAGTGGCCCATGGGGGCAAATGTGACTGTATCACTAATTTTTATCACCAGGCGTAAGATAGTACATGTGTAATAATTGATATTAGTAGTAAACATCCAGGAGAAAATATTCAAGAACTACTCCAATAGGTTTTCAATGTAAACTCTTGTGAAAAAAAAAAATTGGAAAAACAAAGAAAAGGCTTATTATCTGCAGTGACCAGAAAGCCACATCAGTCAATATCATTAAAACAGTCCCTGAACTTCAGTCTACACCCCACCCAGCTGTCTGTGCTACCACGTGGCTATTTTTCTGGGGCCTCCTCTGAACTAGGCTGGCCTGCCCTGGGCCCCACTGCACAGGAAGCTCAGCAGATCCCAGGCAGCAGAGTTCTTATGCTGTTTGCTGGGCTGGTGCTTTGCTGCCCTCTTTCTGCTCTGATTTTGTGACTTATTCTGTCCAACTCAAGTGACATTGTGCAGCTGAGGGCCTAGTCCTTAAGATATCCAGCAGCTTTTGCAATCCTGGAGTTTACCTGTCACTCTGGAGGAAAGTCTAGGCTATTCTGCTGGATGAGAAGCTTAAGGGAAACCAAGGCCCCACATTTGTGACTGAGGCACACCCTTTGAGCTCACCCACCAGCTCATGAGGCTGTGTAGTAACCTCAGATAATATCAAACAAGAAAAACATCCCAACCATCCCCACCATGAAGAGAAGTGATAGTTTTGGATTAAGCTACTCAGTGTGGGGGGTTTTAAGCGGTGGGAGTAACTAATCACTTATATAAATCCCCCACTCCATAATGGACCGTTGCCTCACTGTGACATTATTTTGAAAGAGAAACCAATGCACAGAAATACAATCACTAGGTAGATAGCTACACTAAGCTAGTGATTCAGTGTGACTTTAGTGCACCCACCCCCTGAATGCTTTGGGTCTCAAGTCAGTAATAGAGAACAGGCTGCAACTCTTTAAACAATGAACTAGTGCGAAATAATCAAAGGCAAAGAGGCTTTTAAAGTGCACCCTTTGTCTAGAAGGCAGACTCACCTCTTCCGCCTGAGTTTCCCTACAATCCATGCACATTTTCATGCCCATTCTCTTTAAGAGATTTTACGTCTGACTTTTCATAATAGAATTTCCCTTAGGTGGTGACAGAGTAAAGTACCTAGTAGTAGATGATCACTCGCAAGGGTTTCGCCTCTAAGTGCCTGAGCTCACTTAGTTACAGACTGTAAATCAGATCCCACCACCACAGAGTCAAGGGCAATGTTGCCACGCCCATCTAGAGGACAGAGGACTGGGGACATACTGGAGTCATTTGAAAAGTGCTCTAGAAAGAGGAGCAGGTAGATACCTGATACCTGGATGGATGGCTGTTGGCAGCTATGAGGGGCGTCAGCAGCTATGGGGAGGGGGTCAGCAGCTATGGGGAGGGGGTCAGCAGTTATGGGGGGGCATCAGCAGCTATGGTAAGGAAACTGTGTTATTCAATTTTTATTCATGTTTGAAATTGTATACACTTAAAATTTTAAACTTAAAAATTATCCTAACTCCAAGCTTTTTACAATAGACAGGCTCTTAGCTCATGTCTGAACAGTGTCCCTAAAAAGCATGAATGGGCACAAGGAGGCTAATCAATTAAACTTTTGATATATGTCAATGCTTCTTTCAGATTTATAGAGATTGGCAGCCATCTTCCAAAGATTCAGACATATCGTATGTATCTCAGGTTCAAACAGTTTCTCAAAATGAGGACTTAATTTTGAATTGAACATAAGAGCTTGAGTTTAAAACCAAGGCAGTATTTCTGTGACCCCAATGAGTTCAGGTCATTAATGAGTTAAAGCATCCCCCAAAAGCACATTAGGAGTAGCCAGCCCACAGTAGCCTCTCATAGTTCCCAGTCCAAAGCTTATTAACTGTTTCTTCTTCTCACCTATCAGGAACCCAGAGCCTAACAGTTCTGTCTCGTGAGGCAGAGGCTAGTAAGTTTCCTTGTGGAGAAAACTGCACGCTGGTCACGACATCCTTGTGGCCCACATATCTGTAAGCTCTAGTGTGCGGCTTCAAACTCCATAGCATAAGAAAGGTGTCCCAAGAAGCTGTGGCTGTCAAGGAAGAGAAGAAATAAACCAGGGTTAAGACAGGAACAGACTGTGAGAAACAGAGAAGTTGGAGGTTGTAGGGCTGACCAGATAATGGCAGAAGTATTTTATTATTTAAAACTATTTTTATTCTATTATGAATATTCAAACTTGGTAGTACCCTGCTTCCTAAGCAGGGGTGCTATCTCCAGGATCCAAGGATCCTGCTACGAGATGGAAGCAGGCTGTAGAGGAGTCATTTGATCTGTCTGGGTGACTGGAACTTACTTAACCTCAGTGTGGGGGTCATCGATCTTTTCAGAGGAGCAGATGAGACCTACTTAAAACTACTATGTGGAAGTGAGTTCACACAAAAGCCACAGTAGAATAAACAGCACCAATCGACTCTTTGCCTAATTCTACCTGTTAATATTTTGTCTGTATGTCCTTGGTCCTTCTTTTTGTACATGAACAAGTGTGTATGCAAAAACAATTTTTACTGAACCAGGTGAAAGGCACTGTATAAATCCCATCATCTTTATTGCTAAACATTTCTGTGTGATTTCCCTAGGAATATGGTTATTCTCTCACAGTGCAGGTAAGCTTGAGAAATTAATCACCCACAAAAGGCATTCAACTGATCCAGAAATGCTTTTAAAGCTGGGTGAGGTGATCTTAAAAAATATGTTTCTGCTCTGTAGTTTTATGACATTTGATGTCTAATAAATTTTACTCATGCCTACAAAACATCCAGAATAGTCCCAACATCAGGAATCAGGTCACTGGGAATCACCATGTCTACACAGAATGTTAGGAAAAATGGCAATCTTTTAAACTTGAAGTGCAGTGAGTATCACTGACAGGCAGAAACAGGTCCAGCTTTACAAAATGGAAGTCTTGTAAGTTCTTTAGCCTGTGCATTATCTCCATGTTTACAGTCCAGCAAGTTTCTAGGTTTTAATCCAACTTTTATCCAATGTCTTTCCTCTTAATAGCAGTAGGGGAAAGAATGCAAAAGCCGATGCTCTGCCATGGCTCATCCAAACTCTAAAACATCTGTATCAGGATCTGTCTACTGGGGAGTAGTGTTGACAAACATGGAAGACAATGGTTACACGTGCACTATACTTAGGAACCTATTTTTCTAATGCTAACCCATATGCTGCAAACAGGATATACAATGGCAAGTTAAGACATAACCTGTTCCCTCTAAGAAAGATCACATACAGTAATGAGACACCATTTGCACCATTATAAACGTAGGGAGCATCTTTACATATCATTTAATCGTGTTATACGCCGTAACGAGAGGGTCCGTTCTGGGGAATCTGATGATGTGATCTAGCTCAGAAGTCAGGAAGAACACTCTGGGTAGAAAGAATGCCACTTCATCTCAGCCAAAACGCCTGGAAGCCATTTTGGTTGTCATTTTTATTTTATTTTTAGACACAGTTTTGCTTTAGAACCCAGTCTGGCCTCAACCATGCAATCTTCCTGCCTCAGCTTTCAAAGTATTGGGAATACAGGCATGCATCACTGTGGCAGGAAAAGGAAACCCATGTGCAAAGCCCGAGACCTCATGAGGAAGACAGAGGACAGGCAAGAAGGGAAGTGGTGTCATGGAGAATCAGAGAGGCACAGATTTTACTTCAAGGGCAATGGGAAGCCACTGGGTTTTGAAAAGTGATTATTCCAAGCTCAGTGTGGAAAACTGTCACTGTCACTGGAAAAGACATCCTTTTTTAAACTGAGTAAATTCAGTATGTATTACAGATTAAAATATCATTAAACATTAAGATCTTAGAGAATATAAATAAGCTTTATGGCCTGGAGGTAAGCCAAGTTTGCTTAAACAAGATAATAAACTGCTAATCATAAAGAAAGAGAATGACATTTTGTGTTATAGTAAAATGAATCAAATTTCCATTCCTTGAAAAAAATCATTGTACATAGAGTGTGGTAGCACATACCTTTAAACCCAATGCTTCGAAGAAAAGCAGGCAGGTCTCTGCAAGTTCAAGGCCAGCCTGGCCTACATAGTAAGTTTAGGCCAGCCAGGACTGCATAATGAGACCTGTGTCTCAAAAAACTCAAAGAAAAAAAAAAAACCTAAACCAAACAAAAAACTACCACTTCCACTTTGCAGAGCATGGTGGAAACATGTCTACAATTCCAACACTTAGGAGGTGGAGTATGTATGAGTTAGAAGCCAGTTTGGACTACAGTAAATTCAGTCAGCAAATTCCAGGTCAGACTGAGCTACATGGGAATACAAACACACACATGCTTGTATACACACACACACACACACACACACACACACACACACACACACACACACACACACACGGACATGGACACACAGACACACACATGCATACACACACTACTAACCAAGTGAAAGAGCTGCACACTGGGAGAAGACTGTGCATATGTACATATGAATAAGTATCCCTATTGCAACAAATCTCACATGTGATATATTAAGTACAGGATTAATATTTATTTGAATGTAAATTAGCACTCACGATAACAGGTTACACCTTAAGGAGATCAGATAGTCCAGGCAATGAATGTTGATCCAGTCTCTCAAGAAGGCAGAAACAAACCAGGCTCTCCAGATCCCAGCAGCCCCTCTTGAACGAGGCTGGCCACACCCCCTTCAGGAGCCCGGCAGTCTGGATAAGTGTCTTCTGACCTTATCAATTGACATCTGAATCCCACCACATCTCCCCCTTTTGTCTAACTAAAAAGGTTCTAAACTAAGACTATATACAATAGGAATTATTATGAGGTAATGTCTGGGAGAGGAAAAGGCATAAACTACAACTAAAACCTAACACATATTAAGTACATCATACATTTCTAGAATATTGGTAGATGGTGGGGTGTATAAATTACTTCAAAACATTCATCTGGGATAGTGAAAATCCAACACCTGAATTTTCTTGCTAAGGGATGATAGGATAATAACCTTAATTACCTATTCTTCAACCCTCTCAAGACCTGAGAAGGAAAATATTACCTGAAAGTCAGAAGCACATGAGAGTAGTAGCTTCTAAATTTTGGGAGAGGACTGTGACTTTCTGCTACCTGGACAGTCTCCTATGGTTTTCTGAGCTGTTGGAGCATCCATCATTTTGGGAACAGGCCTATGATATCTGACAGATCTTTCCAGAAGCAGAGCATTTTTGGAAGGTCTGTCTTATCCTGTCCAGGCAGGTTTCGTCAGTCTCCATCCATCAACCTGTTCATTCAGCTTAGACACAATGTGTGTACTGTCAGCAATTGAGGTAAGGGCAGTTCTTTACCCAACCGGCCACTCTCTGCCAAAAGGACAAACTCAAAGTCTAACATCCTTGATGTTAGACAGAAAGGGGGATGTGATGTGGGAATGTTTTTCTGTATGCTGTGAATATCAATCTTTAAATAAAGGAGCTGTTTTGGCCCATAACAGGCACCATAGAAAAAGTAGGAGGGGAAATAGCATAGGTAGGAGAAGTGTGGAGTCATTGAAGATCAAGCCAGCCGCCCAAAGAAGGAACATATAAGGAACACAGTTGAGCCACGGGCCACGTGGCAGGACAGATTAATGAGAATGGGTTGAGTTAAGATGTAAGAGCTAACTAGCAATGTGCCTGAGCCATAGGCCAAACAGCATGAACTTAATATAAGTGTCTGAATCATTTTGGGGGGACTAAGCAGCAGTGGGTGGCTAAGCAGTCTGACACTGCAGGTCTGATGGTCTGGACCTCTGGCTGCCCGGAACCAAGAAACCACACTGTAATATATCCCAATAGTTAATAATGTGTACTTAGAATCTACAAATTCACATAAATCAGTAAGACTGCATATGAGCTAACAAGAAAATAGAGGGTTAAACAGGTGGCACTTTTATAAACCATAGGCCAAAAGATAAGAGAAGGTGCTCAATTGTGTTAGTTATCTGGAAACCACATTGTCACCACACCCTCATCCAAATGTTTACAATAAAAGAGACCATCTCTGGGGACATGGCCTGAGAAGAAGTCTTCCATCATGCAGGCTGGTATATCACTCTGGAAACTGTTTGAATGTGTCTGTCTGAAGTGGAACATACACTTCTCATCTGACTCCAACTCATCTACCAATCGAAACTCACAGACATTTCACAGAAGACATGTCAGTATTTGGAGCAGTACTGTTAAAGTACCCTAGAAACTCACTACCCATCAAAATGAAGTAGATAGAGTCATGCTGTAGCCCTCCTGTAGATTGAAGCAAATTAATAATGAATTTATGAAAACATTATATAAAAGTTTTCTTAAATAAGACATTAAAATTACCCATCATGAAGAGAATGACTTGAATGACATTATAAGGAACTTGAGCAAGGCCCATGTGGTTGAGGCTTGGTCACTATCACTAGCTTGTGGTATTATTAGAAGGTGATGAACTTTAAAGAGGCGGGGCCTAGTGGGAGGAATGAGGTTATGGGGGAAGATCATGAGAGGGTATTAGGACACCAGCCTTTTCTGTCTGTTCCCATTTACCAAGAGGGCCGCGGCTTCCTCCATCATGTGCTTCTGCTGTGATATACTGCCTTACCATAGGCCCAAAAGTGACAGAAGTAACTTGGCCACCTACTGAAACGTCCAACTAGAAGCCCAAGTATGCTTTTCTTCCTTGAATTGTTAATCTTAAGTATTTGTCATAGTAATTCGAAGATGACTTCCTGGTAGTGACCCATCTTGCTCTGGGGTTGGTTTAATAAGCTTATCACACAGGAAGCAGAGAGAGGAAGCCTAAGAAAGAAATCAACTCCAGTACTATAATAGTGCTCATTGGAAGAGATGGTGAAGTTACTAGGTCTGAGGCTGTGGAAACTGGAGGGACAGAAACTATGGGGTTTGTTAATGGATTTGTGAAGAGAAGCAGAAGGGTCCTGACTGCCAGACACCCAGGAAAATGTAAAGGTCATTTAATGAGATGTGAAAGACCAGTGTGGAAGGGGCTCTAGTGTAGCAGTCCTCAACCTTCCTGATGCTGTGACCCTTTAACACAGTTCCTCATGCTGTGGTGACCCCCAGCCATAAACTTACTTTCATTGCTGCTTTCATAACTATAACTTTGTTACCATTATAAATCATAATGTAAATATTTGTGGACCTTGAGGTTTACCAAAGGAGTCTCCACCAATGGCTGCGAACCACTGGTCTAGAGGCAGGATAAAGTGAAAATCAAGAGTTTGTTCAGAGATGCTAATTACACACAAGTGTGAGCTTCAGGTAGGGAGGAAATACCTGCCTGGAGCCCAGGAAGTGGTTTTACTTCAGTGTGATGGCTGTAGAATCAGAATTAACATGAGGCCCACCAATCACAAGACACCAGAAATGGAGACGCCCCAGTCAGAGATGTAGCTTGGCGTATTTTATGTTTTCTCTTACATTTCAGGAAGACAAAGCAGAAAAATACTAATGGATCATTTTTATTATTTTTAAATGGGGTTGGAGAGATGTTTCTGTCATCAAGAACACTGGCTGCTCTTCCAGAGGGACCTGAGTTCAATTCCTACAACCTACATGGCAGCTCACATCTGTCTGTAAACTCCAGCTTCGGGGACCTGATGCCCTCACACATGCAGGCAAAACACCAATGCAAATAAAATAAAATAAAATAATAAACTTAAAAACAAACAAACAGGGCTAGTGGTGCATGTCTTTTCTCCCAGTACTAGAGAGACAGAGGTAGGCAGATTTCTGTGAGTTCGAGGCCAGCATGGTGTGCGTAACAAGTTCAAGGACAGCCAGGGATGTTACAGAGAAGCCTTGTCTTGAAAAAAAACAAATAAAATCCCACAATAACTAATATATAAACCAGCACTGGGTCTGCCTGAATTCCCTTCCTCCTTTGTCACGCCTTTCTTTTTATTTTTCTTTCTTTCTTCTTTCTTTCTTTCTTTCTTTCTTCTTTCTTTCTTTTTCTTTCCTTCTTTCTTTCTTTCTTTCTTTCTTTCTTTCTTTCTTTCTTTCTTTCTTTCCTTCTTTCTTTCTTTCTTTCTTTCTTTTCTTTCTTTCTTTCTTTTTTTTTTTTTGAGGCAGCGTTTCTGGTAACCCAAACTGGACAAAGACTTGCATGATGACCTTGAATTTCAGATCCTTCTGCATCCTAACTGCTCTAAAGTACTGGGATGTCATATGTGTGCAACCTCACCCAGCCCTTAATCTTCTTTCCTAGTTAAGAACTGTTCCAGTAAACTCCAATATCATTATAAGAAAAAAAATGGCACATAAGTATGGACTGCACTGTTTGACCAAGAGGCCATAGAATTTGCTTTCCTACATTTCTGTGGAGCCACACCCTATGTAAACACATCACTTAAAATATCAAAGCTTCCAGTATTCTTTATTCTGCTGCTCTGCTAAGATACAATGCCAAGGGGAGGACATGATGAAAAATGTTAGCTAGTAAATCTACCAATCTAAGAGAAACTTATATATACATATATATATACATACATATATATATATATATATATGATACACACACACAATACATTAGCAAAATGGCACTCCATTGTTGGAGGGAACCCTTGTTAGGAAATAAAGAACAAGTCTGTGGTCCTACTTAGGTTTCTCTGTTGCTGTGATTTAAAACACTAACGGAAACCCAGGTCACAGTCCATCACTGAGGGAAGTCAGGCAGGATCCCAGAGGCCGAAACTGAAGTAGAGATCATGGAGGATTGCTGCTTAGTGGCTTGCCCAGCTTGATTTCTTATGGTACCCAGGATCACCTGCCCAGGAGTGGCACTGATCACACACCCTCCCATATGAGTTAACAGTCAAGAAAATGCCCCACAGAGATGCCCACAGGCCAACCTGATGGAGGCAATTCTTCAATTGAGGCCCCTTCCTGCCAGGTGACTCTAGTTTGTACCACGCTGACAAAGAATGAGCATGCACTGCTGTCCCGGCTCTGCTTTGTCTCTGGAGGTGAGATCATAGAACACTCTACATGCTTTTCCTCACACCAACTAGAGGACCAGCACAAACTTCCAGTGTTTGTCACTTATAGGAACGGCGTCATTCCTTAGCCAACCTGAGTTCTCTTTGTCACTTACCTGCAGTTACAGAGTTATCTGGAGTTTTCTAGAGCTAAGTGTGGTGGCATACTCTTGTAATATTAGTACATGGGGCTGAGGCAGTGGGTCATGGATTCAAGGCCCAGCCAGAACTACATCGTGAAATCCTACTCAGAAAGCCAAAACTGAAACAAAGTTATTATCTGAAACTATTTTCTTCAGTTTTCTGGGTTTTAAACACTATCTCAAGTGTCCCTTCAGCTGGTAAAATCAGTACCTGTTCCAGAACTTGAATACTAAGAAAGAGCATTTAACAAACTTCCTTCTACTCAGTGGCCACAGGTTCCTTTCCTGGAACATGACTTCAGGGAACTCCGTGCTCACGGACACTGGTGTGGCCATTCTCACATGTCCATTCTGTGTATGAGGGACAGCATACACTTTCTCTTCTGTACTCTGCCTCCTCCTTTCCCTTCTGCCAGTGAATAGTGGAGCTTGTGTCTTATTAATATACATAACTATCCTACTGTGCTCCCTTTTCTGGTCTTGGCTCATTTTAATTTTTATAATTCCAAGCCCACAGAAAAATTACAAGATAGTACAGGAGACCACTCTCCCTATACCTTCTTTTCCTACTGGAGATTTTTATCAAGTCTACAGTAGTCTGTTCACCCAATCATTTTTCTCTGTATAGAAATACATTTAAATATTTTTTCCTTCATCATTTGCAATGAAGCTAGAGCATTTACTATTGAGTGCTTTGTCCCTACTGAAACTCATGTTGCAGTTTGGTCCCAAGGTGACAGTGTTCATAGGTAGCGGGGCTTTGAGGAGGAATCCTATGGATTCTGCCCTCCAAATGGAGTAACCTGCTCTATATGTGGGCTTCTTAGCCTTCCATCAAAGCTGTAACACAGATACTCTTGAGGCTGTATCAAAAAGGTCTCAAGAACCCAGACTCTCTAGTTCATATCTGGAACAGCTCGGTCAGTGGGACATGCCACTTCTGTTCTATTTCTCTGCTATCCTCTAGGGACTGTGTGGCTAGGAAGACAGTAAGCTGCCCAGCTCACCTATGTGCATTCATTCTACAAAGGCCACGGTTTTGCACTCTGGCTCAGTGCTTGAAAAAGGTGCATTGTGAATCGAATCTTGTTTTAGGGTTATTTTAGGATTCCAATTACAGTTATAACGGAAGGAGAACTCTATATACTATCCTACTATGTGGCTATCTTTAATGCTGCTATGTAAATGCCATGACTATCATACACATATCACTCTGATAAGTCTGTAGAACAACTACTGCTGGGTCTGAGACAGAGGACAAAGACTATAATCAGCTAAAAAGGTCCACATCCATATTTAAAAACTGTGTGTATATATGTGCATGGTGTGTGTCAGCACACATGCCACAGTGCAGTGTGGAGATCAGAGCACAGACAACTTTGTGGAGTTGGTTCCCTCCTTCTACCTTTCTGGAGTCACGGGAGGGAATCGAACTCAGGTCGTCAGGCTGGCAGGATAAGCACCTCTGCTTGCTGAGTCATCTCTTTAGCCCTGTACCTGTTTTTATACATCTGAATTGCATGTTCTCTGGGGTCTTTTCATTCTACAGTCAGGAGGAGCCTGGTAATTCAAGTCAGCTTCCCGTCTGAAGCCCTGACGTTTGCAGTTATCTCGGAAGGCCTTCTGTCTTTCTCCTGCTGTCCTTTATCCCTACAGGTCCACACGCCTACCTGCTTATGCATTTCCAGCATCACAGTGACCTTTGGGCCACAAGAGAAAGCAATGGACTGCCTACCTTGGGGAAAAATAAACAAGGAAATCTAGAGAAATCATTGCAAAAAAAAAAAATAAGATGTAATCCTTAGGTATACACACTTAAACCCCAAGGATGGTTGCACAATAAAATCACAGTATTCTAACTGGAACTACAAAATGTAAACAGCTTAATGTTCTCAGAATACATTTCTACTAACCAAGCACTGAACCATAGTATTAATTAAGTAATAGCCCTAATTTAAAAACTTTCTGCTCTGGATGAGAAAAAAATTCTTGTGTCTGAAGGAGTTGTGGGTGCTTTGAAAACTAGTTTCATTAAAGATAACCTGGGGTGGAGGCAGGGATGTGTGCTTTCCATGCTCCATGCTTGCCTTTCTCCAGGTAGGACCAGAAATTAAACCCTAAGTCTCTATGCTCATCAGTTATGGTGCAAAATTCTACTCCCATAGTGCTTTGCATTTCCCTTAGCTAAAGCCTGTACTGTGCCTGATCTCCTTCCCAAATGTGTGACCTGTGGGCCTGAGAAGTGTGGATTCAGAATCTCTCTTAGAGCCAGAAACCTCCGCAAGCACTTCCATCTTGAGATGACTTCTTGGTGACACCAAGTCCTCTGAAACCTTCAAAGTTGACCCTCTCTGCTGCATTCCTAGCCCAGTTAGTTTATTCAAGGGTACGGCCTCAGGCTGGTGAGCTGGCATGGTCGGTAAAGTGTAATTACCTTGCAAACAGAAAGGCCTAAATTCAACCACCAGCAGCCATATAAAAACCAGTCATAAGACATATGCCTAGAATCCCTGGGCTGGGGACAGTTATTAGCCAGCCAGTCAAACTAAAGCTTCAGGTTCACTGGAAAAAGGTGAGAAGAGATACTTGGCATCAACCTCTGGCCTCCCACAAATGAGCACATATATGCACCTACATACAACGGAACTGATAAGTACATACACCATGCACCCACATAATGCCCATCACAGACAAAACTGAACAGGGGAAAAGTGGCACATGAGGAATGATACCTGAGGCTGTCTTCTGGCATCCACAAACAGGTGTGCATACACATGCCCTCATTCCACTAAATAGTATCTACCTATACAACAGGTGAGGTGGGGTGTGTGGGGGGCAGGGTTGTGCTAGTGTGAACAAAACCCAGATCTCTAAGTGAGGCATTCAAGTGGAGAATCAGGCAAAGAAATCACATGTGCATAGGCAAAATCTATTTTTTTTAATATTTTTTCATTTTTATTGAAAATAGATTCTTGGCTGTGTGATGGTGGCACACACCTTTAATTCTAACACCCAGCAGGCAGGTCTCTGTTGAGGCAAGCCTGGTCTACAGTTGAGGCTAGCCTGGTCTACAGAGACGAGTGTTAAGATAGCCAGGGCTACACAGATAAACGATGTCTCAAAAAACCAAAACAAACAAATAAATAAAATAGATTCTTTTCTCATACAATATATCTGATTAGAAGGATATTTCTCCTTCTGCTATTCCTTCTAGCACCTCCCTACACACACACATAGACACACATGCCCTCTGCATTCATTCCCCTTAAACATAATTTTAAAATCACCTGCCATTGTGTTGAGGGGGATGGCTAACAATCCCATGCTACTTGATGTGCAGAGAAGATGTGTGTGAAATGGGTGATCATGGGTTTATAGTGTAGGGTGTGTCTAGGCATTGGTCCTGCTCAAATATTATCTCAGAAGTTCCAGAATGATTGGATTTTGCCTGGATGTGGGAGTGGTGTGCTGTAAACTATACAGCAAGAAGCATTTGGAGGGGCCCTCCATGAAGAACATAGTTCGGTAGGGAAGTCCCAAGCTGAAGCTATTAGGAAAGTCATGGGAACAGGAAGACAATCCCTCATGTTAGGCTTAGACCATGGATTTAGGGAGTGGATGGTCAGGGTCTGCTGAAGAGGCATGAGAGACTGTCTATGTTCACCACTTCTGTGTGCCCTGCCGCCTCCTCCGCCTTCAGCATTGTCCTCCACCACAGGCTTTGCCTTCTGTCATCCTATACAATGGTGCTCCTCCAGCTGGAAGCTAAGAAAGGCTTGGGCACGGGCCATTTGCTTTCATTCCTCTGCTTCTTGCACTGTGACCTGTGACCTTAAATGTCTTCTATCTCTTACCCTCCCTGAGGTCTCCTAGCAAACTCCCTTTAGCTTCAAGATTCCCATCCTCAACTGCACCATGCTTCTCTGAGGGTCCTGCTGTTACAGACAGCTACCGGAAGTCTTTACTATCTGTTTTGTTTCCACACAGTAGCCATGTTGATAAGTTCAAGGCATAAATCAGATCTTAAACCCTTAGACTAGATCCCTAAATACACTGCCATTTCCTGTGACTGCCATAACAAATTACCTCAAACTTAAAAAGTTAAAACAACAGAAGTTTATTCACCACAGTTCTGGAGGCTGGAGGTCAGGGTGTTAGGCAGAAAAACAGTCCCTCCCAGGGCTGGCCCCAGGCAGTCCCCACTCCGCTCAGTCACCCCTGTGACTGCCTCACTGCAGACTGCCACTGGCCTTTGGCTTCCTAAGGTCTCCCCTTATCTGTTTCTTACCTGTTTGCTTGGTTTGGGGGATTGGGGCTAATCTATTCCTAGGCTTCCGAGATGTAGGGATTATGGGCATGTGTCACCACGCCTGGCCAGCCTCACTCTCACAGCAGTCCTTCTCCGCCTTCCCTTGAAATCACAAATTATTTTTATAAAAATCTTTTTGCCCATGTAAAGGCACATCATAGGCTCCAAAAAACTAAAACGGAGGCAAATCTTCTGTAGGCCCATCAGCTGCCATTTAAATGGAGATAGTCCAAATTCTATCTAAACTCAATCCATGCTCAAGCTCACCTCTCCCATCACCCTGAGAACCAGACTGTACCCTTTACTGCATTTCCCTACTTCCCTAAGATGCCCCCCCGCCCCCTCCCTTGGCCCTTTCCCACACTGCTGCTTTCCTGCTGCTGTCCACCCAGCTCACTCTCTAAGGCTTCAGTGAGGTATTACTCTGTGGACAATTACTCCCTCACCTCTCACTCCCTTTCGATTGTCACCCCAGACACGCTGTCGCTCTTCCTCAGCTCTGACTGCTCCTTTGTTCCATCAAGGCAAAGTTAGTTACACAGAGATTTGTGGCCTTCCCTGAGCTTATTTGCCTTTCCCACTGGACTATGACCTCTTCATACCATTTTGGAAAATGCGTCTGTTTTGTTCTCTTGTGCATATATATTTAGAGCACATGATAGCATGAACTATAGGAAGGAGTATGAAGTCAAAGGTTCTTCCCTTCCCCTCTTGAACAGGTTAGAGACCTGCAGATACAGGACTTAGAAAACTGAGCAAACAGCGTGGAACACCTCTCAAAAGTTACTGTGCCCCACCTAGCCTGGGCAAGCCATAAAACTGAGCAAACAGAAAAGTGTATCTGATTATTATGAGCAAATTATAAAACTTCGCTGGCAGTCCATTCTGCCATGGGGACAGCTGGATGAGCATGGTATTCATTCTCCAATTTGGACTCTCCACCTCCTGGCCAAAGAGATGGGCTGTAGTTTCTCAGAACTGGGAGGAGAAACTGATATAGACTGACTTTCACCTGCAACCACAACTAAGCTGTAAGATTAATGTACATTATGAAAAACTTGGGATGCCTGGAGTTTCCCAGCCCCTCTTCTTCTCCACAAGTAACTGTTAAATTGAAATATAATTCACACGCCATAAGCCCTACCCTTTCTTACATGATTCAGTGTTTCACACCAAGTGGAATAACTGTCACTCGCTCATTCCAGAGTATTCTCATCACATTACTCTTCCCTCCAACCAAGAAAAGAAAAACACTCCAGGAGCAACAATCAGTCTCTACTCCTCCCTCTTCGGAGCCTGGCAACCACCAATGCAGTGCACACAGCCTGTCCAGTCATCCTTTTACATTCATGAAACTAAAACTCAGACACATGACATGATTTACAAAGAGCTGCTTAGAAATCGAGCACTTGCATTTATAGAAACTTTTTGTATGTAAAAGCAAAAAGGAAAAAATGCTTAATGTATCTAGTGCATGTCCTTAGATGTGGCCCCAATACATCTGGTAAGACTGGGACACTCAGAATAAACACTTTTGGGACAACACAGCTCACTGGAAAGAGGCAGAATTCAGGATATTTGTTAACAATCTCTCTCAAGAAGTAGAGAAGGAGGATCAGAAGTTCAAGGTCATGGTTGGCTACAAAGCAAGTCTGAGGACAGCCTGGGGTTCATGGGACCTGGTCTCAATGGGGGAAAAAAAACCATGCAGGCTCCTGGTGCAAAGGGACTGCACTTACGGACAGGGAAAAGTGTGAGGCTGCAGTTTAGGAGACAAGAGTTTTCAGACTCTGAAGGGGGAGTGTCTGTGTGTCCAGGGAACCACTTGCTTCCATGTGCGGTGGAAAAGATGGGCCCCAGGGATCCTTATCATTTCCAGTTTGTTCATACATGATATGCGCTGACATCACTTCTGAATCCTTTCTGGCTAACGGCATCTTACACAGTCAAGCCTGAATTTTCATGTAGCCATCATACCACCATCATAAATGAGTAGACAAAACACTAATTCTATAGACTAAAGTTATCAGAATCCATTTGCAAAACTAATCAGGCATACATTTTATTGCATGTCTTAATCAACATTACAAATACCACAAACAAAAGGAACAGTCACTGGTCAAAATACTTACATCTGAACCTTAACTTTGTACTCATTCAAAAGTATTACTAAAACAGCAATTCAAAAAGATAAGTCAAATGTAAATCTTACTCATTAAAACCAAAGAGACACTAAAACACCTAAGGGTAGACAACTTAAAAAAATACCCCAAAACAAAAAAAAAAAAACCCTATCTTTTGCCTGGAACATTTTAATCTGCTAACATCAACATACACTCAAGAGCCTACTATTGGCTGAGTAAACACAATTTCCCTTACAAACAAGGTATTTTAAGTTATAGAAAGTCTTCTAATGACTATATTATCATTTTAAATTTAAAAAAAAAACCAGCTGCTAAGCTGCTTATGTAAATAATCTCTTCACAGGACAGATCAACAAATGACAAAATGGAAACTTCTTGCTTACCAAATACTTTTATAACATTTAACTTAAGCATGTAAGTTCATTTAAAAGGTCAAACCTCAACGGTCTACAGCAAAATTGACAACTTGGGTAGGTGACAATAAACTGGAACTAAGAGTGAAAGAATATTTTGCATTTTATTATGGTGCATTTCTGGAATAAAAATTAGAACACACCTACATATAAAAATACAACCCTAATTTTCTTTGTATGAATTATGAATGTAAATACGCCACCAGCCTAAAAAGTCATAACCACCAATATAGAGAAAAAAGTAAACACAGACTTAAAACATGGAAAGCTTTTCTCTCCTTTGATAGGGGCATCAAAGATACTAAGTAAAGGTAATTTCAACAGTCACCCCAAACTTCGTCCATTTCCATTCTCATATGATAAAGGCTGATAAGTACAAAAGGGCAAAAAAGTAAAGTTTTGCCAAAAAAAAATTTAAAAAATGTTTTCAGGAGGACACAGTCAAGGCAGGAGTACATTTAGGGGAATTTCCTTCTGAATGAGTACTTTTACATATTTTCCTTCAATAAATCTCAGGGCCGGGCACTGCCCACAGAATCAAGACAAATCTTTAATAAACTTTAAGATTTCTGGGTAACTTATAGGAAAATGGTAATAGATTTTCATTCTAAGAATCAAAGAGAACAAAACAGTCACAAGAAAACATAAACTTTAATATTCTGAAATGGTTCCCCTAACCAATTTATTTTAATTCAGAGATTACAAAGTTCCCTCTTTCCGTCCAAGTTGTCAAGTGAACACTGAAACAATTTTTTTAAAATTAATTCCTGAGGACTGGTTCTCTATGGAACATGCATTTTCCATACCACAGTCAAGAAACTAAGACTCACTCCCCAAATTTAGCCTGTGATTTCTAGATAAAATGTTAGTAGGGAACCAGTAAAAATGTGTTAAAAACATGTCTACTACTGAAATAATTTAGTTTGGGACATATTATATTCTAAGAGAATTGCTTTCAAAGTTTAAGACTTTTTAAAAACAAAATCAGTTCAACAATGGTCAAGACAAAAAGACTATGAAACTAATTGTACAACACCCACTGAGAAACACACTACTTCATATGAACTCAGCCCACGGAAGTCTAAAAACCACTTCCTCATCTTCAAAACTCAACACTGCTCAGGGGCTCCACACTTTCTATGTTCAAAGTAAGGACACAAAAGTGTTCCTAGAAATCACAGTGGCCGAGTAGGGAACAGGAGGATGCACAATGACCTTCCAGATAGAAAGGGATCCTCAAGAACCAGCCCAGCTATTCAGACGAGGAAACTGAGGCCCAGGGAAGATAAATGACTTAGCTGAGGTCATCCTTCCCGCTGTGAGAACTGCCTGGGTGCCACGTGTTGGCAAGGCACTTGAAGGAGCAATCAGCAACTACCAATACAGTCTTTACACCCTTGCTATTTTAAAATAAACCCTCCAAATTTCTAGGTGAGCAAGAACTCACAGGGGACTTGAACTCTTTACACAACAGGGCCCGCTTTCGTTTTCTCACATTTGGGGTTAGCTTCAGAGAGGCCTCAGTTGTGTTTAAATGATTAAGCATTAACAAAGGGAGGTGCAGTATTCTAACTGAGTCCCCTTCTAGTACATTCAAAACATAAGGAAGTGCAATCAGAAATGCCCTATACTCACAAACAAGTTCACAGAGGGTACAGCTTACAGAGTCAGAGTGATGTGAGGTATCAACATATAGGTCAGTTTAGTCCAACAGCTAACGTTGACAAAGAACGGAATGTGAATGTCTCACCATTTCATTCTGGCATGAGTCTAGGTTTCTGAGATAGGTTAAAAAAAAAAAAAAAAGACCTCTCAACTTGGATTCAGATCAATACCCTTTTCCAATGAAACATACTGACATCAGATCTTTTTCTCAAGATCAAATTTCCTCAACTTATACTTGATCAAAGACAAATTAGTTTTTAAAAACCTCAAATTTAATGTGCTGCCTAAAAGAAAAGTCAAATCCTACAAAATCAAAATAGTAATAGCTTTAATTACACATTCACAATTTTTGATTTAAAAAGAAAAGGAAAGGGCATGCAGTGGGTTCACTAATCGACGTGAATCATACCCCATTCGCTTGGACTTTTACATTCTTCACTATCAAGCCTTGCACTAAGTGTGCATTTCCTGGTACTGTGGCTTCGACACGAGGTCTTGTACACGATGCTGAGCTACACTCACATCCCACACTTAAGTGTTTTATGCAGCTCAGTTCACAGCAGCTTCTCTGAAGTAGGGGGCCACAATGACAAAGCTTTTAAGTAAAACAACCTACAAGGAAAGAAGGCACTTTGAAATATGGAGCAGCAGTGCTCTACGCACTCAGTTTCAGAGTGATATCCCCAGATGAACAGTGGCTTCTCCAGTGTCCTCACAGCCAGCTGCTAGGTGACTTCTGGGAAAAATACAATCATTACTGGGCACTTTGACTTTCCAGAAGCTATGGTCAGTTCCCAAAAAGAAGATGCTGTTCTGCTCATCTATTTTTCAAAACTCCAGATCTGATTTTTGTCAAGGGCATCACACGTTTTCATCTGTACACTGGGTCGGCCTTCAGATGTCCGGAATGCACTAAGACACAGTCCTGTGTGAGGGTGAAAAATAGTTCCGTCTTCTTTAAAATGCCAAATGATGTTCACTGGAGTAGGGAGGCCATCTTTGGGACAGTTTTGCATTCCTACATGATTCTTTTGTTCAGGGACCTCTGCACATAATTCAGTCACAGAATTAAATCTGATTTCTTTGTTTGATGTATACTCAAAGAACTGATTGCCTCCTTGGCCATGACATCCAAACAAGGAAAGATTAGCACCTGTGGGGTTGTTGTCAGGAGCATTATAATCTAAGCACTCAGAAGAGATGCCCATACTACGAATAGCTCCATGCCAGCCAGGTCTATCCTCAGGCACGTGTAAGTTAGAAAACACAGTTTTCAAATACCAGTCGAAGCTCTTGCATTTCAACCGTTCCCTCAGTAACTTTCTTTCAGATATATCACCATAGGCCTCCTTCCGAGCTGGAGGGTTTCGGTTATAGAAATGTTCTTTGTAGTCATCCATCCATACTTCAGCTGCCCTAGCGGTATTCTGTAGGAAATTGGGGCGAGCATATGGCGCCCGCTTGGGGAACACATGGCCCACGTGAGAACAAGGGTGGATCTCCAGTTTGCCACCACACTGCCAAACCCTGAAAGACAGCTCAAGGTTTTCCCCTCCCCACACTTCCATCCCAGTGTCATATGTTCCCAGGTACTGAAAATACTTCTTACTGACAGCAAACAGTCCTCCTGCCATGGTGGGTGACCTGATGGGATCAATTCTTGACTTTCGCCTGTCTCTTTCATGTTTGGGGACAGAGTGCCACTGGAATGTTAAACGCCAGTCAAACCCACCAATCATGGGCTCCCCGGTCTGCATGTAGAATTCGAAAGTATTCCAATCAATAGTATCAATAACAGGGCATACGATTGCTGATTCGTCTCTACTAATCCTTTCCAGAAGGGGTTCCAACCAACCCGTGTTACACTCACAGTGGCAATCCAGGAACGTGAGGACGTCCCCGGTGGCAAAAGTGGCCCCAATTAGGCGGGCCCGGACCAGTCCCTCTCTCTTATTGGTTCTAATCAATCGAACTCTATCGAGATTGCTGATGTAAGTTTCAAGTTGTGCCTTCAAATAAACTCTATCACTCAAGTCATCAACCAGGATGATTTCCTTCAAGAGCACGGCAGGAGAAGTTTCTAAAACACTGTGGATGGTTCGAAGCAGAGTGGACCAGGCTTCATTGTAGAAGGCGATAATAACGGAGGTGGTGGGAAGCGATCTGTACTGGAACTTCTTGGCTTTACACTCAGCCATTCTTCTATCCTCTATGTGGCGGTGCAGGGAGATCCTGTCACTGACATAAATATTGATGGCATATCTCTCAATGAGTTCCTCTTGCTGCTTCAGCTCGCCCTCGTTGAGCTGGAGTTTGCTTGCTCTCCCCCATTCCCCAAGAGCATGGGAATCTGCAGGGGGCTTCATATAAAGAGGCTGTGACAAATCCTCTTCCCTTGTCTCAAGGTCTGGGAGCCGCCTTGGCCCCAGCTCCCTGGAACGGTCTGCTCCTGGGGAGGCATACAAAGTGGAGACTGAGAGCTCCACCAGGATATAAGCCAGTGTTAAAAGCGCCAGCAGCAGGCAGCTCTTGCCTGCCCAGGTCCACCTCACGGCCATTCGGATCCACACTGGTCCTGCGTAGACGCCGCCGCCAACCAGCCAGCACGCGGGGGAAGTGCTGCGGTTCCCGGCTCAGGTAGGGGCGAGCTTCCAACCAGGTCCCTCCTTTCATGTAGGCGCTCGGCTCCTTCCCGGGCACCGGAGTTGTCCAGGGGGGTCACTTGAGACCCCCTCGCTCCTCGGCCTCCGGTGCGGCTCAACCGGTCGGTCCCCACTTCCTCCTGCTCGTCTCAGAACTTTTCACAAACTCTCCAGCCAATACTCCACCCTCCCCAGGCCGATCACAAACCCCTCCCCTTCCCACTCACTCCTCCTGGTGGTTAGTTCACGAAAGTTGTCTGTCAGACCCAGACCGGAGACGTCGGTACTGGGCAGAGGCCCGGGGACCGGGAGTGGCCCGGGGCGCCTCATCGCGCCTGGCTCACTCAGACAGGGACGAGGAGGGAAAAGGCAGGTTTTCAGCCAAGTGAGCTTCGGTTACTGTCACAAAGAGAAAAAGAAAAACCAAACAAACAAAAAACTTACCAAGTAGTTTGCAGTTGGGGCTGAAGTCCACGGAGGTGATAGCAGCTTTGTGGCCTTTAAAATAACGTTCCAGAATCGGGTCCTCCTAGGATGGAAAGTTGTCAGGTTTGAAAGCTGGTGCAGAATTCGAACTCTCGGGATCAGAGGTCAACGTTGCCTGACCCGGGAGACCAGAGAGGCCCCCCCCGCCTCATCGGTGGACAGCGAGGGAGGCGCAGGCATCACCTCGGAGGTGACAGGCTCGGGAACTGCCCCTGCGCCGCCCCCCCCCCCCCCGCCGGAGCCCCGAGCCCCAGACTCCGGGGCGTGCAGCCGAGGGAGCCGCCCCGGCCCGCCCACCGCGCCGAGCCGCCGGTGCACGCCACAGGCTCCCGCGCCCTTTAAACCTCCCTAGTGGTGATTCTGACGCAGGCACGGCGAGAAGCCGGCCGGGGCATCGGGGATCCGAGAACCGGGATCCCAGGAGCAGCGTTCACCGCCCCCGTTTGGGAGCTGCGTTCTCGCTGCTAGGCGCCGAGCGAACGTTCGGCGGAGCTCCCGGGCCAGGGGCTGCCCACACCTGCCTCCCAGGCCTGCCAGGCCGGGCGTGATCCCCAACCTGGCCCCGTTGCCATGGGGTTGGCTCGGACAGCGGCGGGGACCTTACCGGGGCGGAGGCCATGCGGGGAGCTGGCTGCTCCGGGGCCTGCGGAGCGAGGGAGGGGCGGGGAAGAGGGGGGACCGTACGGCGCCCGGAACCGTCAGCCCCGAGCGCCGGCGCCTCCCGGTCACTACAACAACGGCGGTCCAATCAAAGCTCGCGTTCCAGGCGTGGCCAGACGAGCCCCGAGACGCTGCCTGCCTGCGCCGCACGACGGCTGACGCCTTGGCGGGAACGTGCCGCGGGGATCCAGAGCTTGTCCACAGCGAAGCCGGTTTGCATCCGAGGTAGCGGACTCCCGGGGAGGTCCGGGGAAGAGGGGAGAAACTCGGGAAGAAATGTGATCGATGGGGGCGAGGCGGATGTGAGGCTGTGATCGATGCCATCAGAGTTCTACTACACCTTAAAGAGACCGCGCCCAAAGCGGAGAGGGAACTTGGTGTCCCTGCAAGCTACTTAATGTAATAGTGAATTCAGAGGAGCTAAGTTCCTGGCGGAAGACTTGGTTTTGTTTAATTCCAGTTTTTGCAGATGGATAGATACAAATGCTGACAGAACATAATGAATGAACGTTGCATTCAAATGTTCACCTCGTTATTTGTTGTATGTTCTATTTGCTTATTTGCATATGCTTTGTCGAACTCACATATTTGAAGTCGTCAGAAAACTTGGAGACATAATGCTTTAAAGTTACTAGATCACATGGTTACTATAACAGTTTCCATTGTAGACTTTCCTAGACATAGTATCATTTGTGCTTGGCAGCATGAGGTTGGTAAAGCTACAAAATATTGTCAATGGAAGTTTATAAAAGGAGACCGCATCTTGATGGTTCTTCAACTCCTAATAATAAACCCTGCCCTGAAGCATAAAGGACTCATCTGCAAACTACATACGAAACAAAAATTCTTGGCAGCAAAATGTCATAACTGGTAAGATACATGTTCTATGTAAATGAAAGATGTCTTAATTACAGGTTCCCTAACTGGGTGTATTGTGATTACATTTAGTCTTAACCACTATGTAGCAATTAAGTAGGTAGAGAATGATTGCAATACATATTAGTTTCACACTAATATGAATTTGACCTCAAGGGCTGAAAAAAAAAAAAAAGAAAAGAAAGAACATGGACTTATGGACTTGATTCTCAACACTTAACAGAATTAGTCCCTACCCATGGGTGTAATGGAGGGAGGGAGGGAAAGAGAGAGAGAGAAATTGGATGAGAATTGGTACTGGCAACCTGTGACTTTGCCATTCTATGCTTCACCTTTTTTAAAGTGTTTAATGATGGATGTTGATGAAAATGTAAAGATGGTACATAGCATAGTGACAACTAGTCTGGCAATTACTCAGAAATTAAATAATTTACTTATGATCTACCAAAAGCAGAAACCAAACATCAGTATTCACCAACATCATAGGAACATATGAAGCAGTCCAAAACTAGAAAGAACTAAGTATCCAACAGACTCATATGTATATATTTATACATAAGAGAAATATAATTTGGTCATAAAAACAAATGAAATTTGATACATGATACTAGTTGCAAGCAAGTGAATAAGCCAGACGTAAATAAAATCATGTTGTGTGATTAAACTTACATTAGATAACAGAATAAGTAGATGCTTATTTCTTGTATATTTGATGATGGCAAAATACTCTGTTAGATACAGGAAAGTAAAGTCTTCAGGAGCTCTCATGGCTATGTCTGATTTTGGACACAGCAGATTAAAAGAAAGAAGATTGGAGAGATTAACTCAAGAGGGTACAAATACAAGATTTGTTCTAATTGTTTGAGTACTATTTTTGAAATCTTCAATTTATCACAAATGATTATCTTTTAAAAGATAAACCGGAGGCAGAGCAAGTCATGAAAGCGTACGTATCACTGAAACCATCCCTAAATCTGTAGGAGAATTCTAATTGGCCTTCACAATAAATAGCAATAAAAACCAGTAGCCAGATATCAAGGTAAATGCTGAAAGATCAGAGAGACCAAGGAACCAGCCACAGCAGCCTCTTACCTCCACGACTCCTCAGCCTGGAAGGAGGCAGAGCTCTTGTCTCCACACACTTTATCATTTTTTTTTCCTCCTCCCAAATGCTGGGATTAGTGTGTGCCACCACTGCCTGGCCTCTATGGTTAACTAGTGGCTAGTCTTGCCCTTTGATCTCCAGGCAAGCTTTATTTGTTAGAGCACAAACAAAATATCATCACATATATCTGTGGTAGATATTCCACAGCTACTTGTTCAGTTCCTTTTTGTATAAGTCACCTATTATCACAGTAATGCTCAGTGACTTATAAAAGTGGACTGTTACTTAGTTCATTAGCAGACAAACCATACTTTAGATAGATAAAGAGAAAGGCCCTAGGATATAGCCTGCTACTGTTGCTTTACTAAATGTTCATGCTGTCAAATTGCCTTCTAAGCATTTATGCTTATACCAATAACCTCAACATTAGTTAGAGGAGCCCATAACTGGCCAAGTGTTGAGAATAAAAGTCTATGAGTACCTATTTCGAAACAGGACATCTTTATCACACTCCACCCCGACCCCAAGTGTTCAGGAACATTGCAGAAGAGGAGCCAGAGGGAAGAAAGAGGAGTGTTGTGACTGCGGTCTTCTGGCCATGATGTGGCTACTGCACTATGCGACTATCGCACCAGGCATAGCAGCTGTGGTTTGCAGGATCAAGCTGGCCCAAATTCTAGCATAGATGTGGATGGCGCTCTCCAGATCCCGCCCCCAAACAGAGGAGCTAAAGGCAGTTGGTAGCTGAACCAAAGGATGATTCTTCTTTGAGAAGTGTGGCTACTAGTTGATTTCCCAAGCTCAGTTCATGGCTCCACACCAGTGCACATATGGGCAGCTCCCACTGGACTTGGTGGATTATTAATAACGATGTGAATTTGGGAAAGGAATCTATTGGGAGGGCTAAGGAGAAGTTGGAGTGGGAAAATGGAAGTTAGATATGTCTCATTACATAAGATTGTCTTACAGAGTGAAAATTAATAAAAAATATTATTGTCTCATCACCCAAAGTTGACTGTAAATCCCCAGGAACAAAACAACACAAGATTGTTACATCCTATGATGTGCTGGATACAGCTAGATGTTCTTCTAAGTATCTGCTTGTGTCTTGACATTTAACAATCATCATAATGTTAGAGAGTCGTATACTTCCACTTAACTACAAAGACATTGTTTCTAGCCCAAGGCAAACTAATCAGAAAAGAGAGAGCTAAAAAATGTTAGGCATTCAGAAATCCTCTTCTGACTGCAAAGCCTTGATGGCTCTTGTATGATTCCAAGTTTTTGTTTTATTTTATTTTAATTCTTGTTTTGAGACAGGCCTCACTACATATCCTATGTCGGCCTCAAGCTCCAGAGTCTCTAGCTTCTTCCACTGCTGAGATATCAAGTAGATGCCATGGTGCTCAGCCTCACCATTACATGCATATTGTAAACATATAAAAAGTTGTCTCCTCTGAGGCTGCATGTTGGCTCAGAGAGCAAAGGCACTTACTGCTACCAACCTGAGAGGAAGGAAAGAACCAGCCCCCGCTGGTTGTCTTCTGACCTCCCCATGAGCTTTCATGACAGATGCGTTCCGCTCTAGTAAATTTTTAGAAATTGTATAGTAGGAAGAGGAAATAGGATTTCCTGGGTAAACTAGGAGGGAGGATAGAAAGAATTGGGGGGGGGGATGGCAACATGGGTATCTAGATAGGTAGGGGGAGGGATGGCCGGAGAGCAGTGAAAGAGGTATCTTGATAGAGGGAGCCTTTATGGGGATACGGAGAAGGAAATTCCCAGGAATCCACAAGGAGGACCCCTAAATAAGACTCCTAACAGAAGTGTAGAGGACGCCTGGACCAGCCTTCCCCTGTAATCAGATTAGTGATCACCCTAATTGTCATCATAGACTGATGGAAGCAGATGCAGAGATCCACAACCAAACTGGGCTGAGCTCCTGGAGTCCAGTTAAGAGAGGGAGGAGGGATCATGTGAGCAAGGGGTGGGGGGTGGGGGGTCAGGTTCAGGATGGGGAAACCAGGGGGAGCTCACTGAATCTGGACTCAGAGCTGGGGAATCTGCATGGAACCAAACTAGGCCTTCTGAATATGGGTGACAGTTGTGTGGCTTGATCTGTTAGAGGTGCCCCTAGCAATGGGACAAATGGTGCATGAACTAGCCTCTTGGAGCCCAATCCCTACGGTGGGACACCTTGCTCAGCCTTGATGCAGGGCGAGGGGATTGGTCCTGCCTCAACTTGGTATGACAGATTTTGTTGACTCCCCAAGGGAGGCCTCACTCTGAGGAGTGGATTGGGGGGGAGTGTAAGGAGGGTTAGAGGTGGGGGGGGGAGCGGAAGGGAAGAGGGAGAACTGTTCGTATATAAAATGAAAAAATATTTTAAATAAAGAAGAGAGAATGCTAAAACAAAATAATAAAATAAAAAGTCCTTACTCTTGGGGGGGGGGGACTCAGCTGTATACTAGTAATTTTGAAAAA
The DNA here is from genome assembly GCA_033318265.1 of Phyllotis vaccarum. Lineage (NCBI taxonomy): Eukaryota > Metazoa > Chordata > Mammalia > Rodentia > Cricetidae > Phyllotis > Phyllotis vaccarum. Next base: position 26,487,166 of record JARWLC010000014.1, read on the forward strand.
AAAAAAAAAAAAAAAAAAGCAAAATCTCCCTTACATTCATCCAACCGCGCTCGTCTGTTGCTCTGAACGGTCCCTTTTGGAACCCTTTCCATCTTTGATTTTCCTCTTTCTGTCAGCAGCAAAAGCTCAGACCTAGACAGGGAGAAACACCGCCGAAGCCGAGGAAGTGTTTTCTGATCTCCAGCCAGAGTGAGTTTGTTTGTAACCCACTTGCTACAGTGATAATTTTGCAAAATGCCAAATTTAGCATTGGCATGGAAGTAGACACGGGCAGAGTGGATCAGTATTTGTAAACCTACAAGGCATTATTGAGAACTGCATACTAGGTAGGGCAAAGCAGTCTTTAGTTGGCTCTTATTTCCCAGATCTCCTTCAGACTAGAGATTGAATCTGTCTGCTTGAGCCCTGTAAATGTTTTCAGTGTGGATCATTCCCCAGTTAGTGACGGTCCACGCTGGAAATTCAGGCACTTTAGTGCCATCTACCGTTCGTGTTATGGTATTTCACTTGCATCAAGCAGCTGTTCATAGGCATTGGTACTGCCTTCTTGATACTACAGTCACCAGGAAAAACATGAGCTAAATGTGAATCATTAAAGCATCACACACATTTGGGAAGGCTGTGGATGATCTATTTCAATCAACATTCAATCTGTAAATCTTACCCATTGTATCCTCTGAAGTATTCCCAGTCTTCCTATTTTCTGTCCCTCCGGACCCCGCCACGGAGATGGTAACATGCTGTGGAATTCAGTTTTCATCCTCACTTCCTAGAGTATTTTTGTAATCTTAACGTGCTTTCTGTCTCCCAGGCTTTCTCTTTCTGTCTCCCAGGGCTGCTGGCTAAAAGTACAGATTCCTGAGCACCTCCCCACCCCCCTCAGGTTTTGATATAGAAAGTCTGGTATGAACCCAGAAATTTACGTGTCGCAAAGCTAGTTTCTTGGGCTATTATGGGTTGCATTCCATTTGGGGACTCTGTGCATACTGGGCTGTGGACCTCCTAAATTCCTCAAACCAAGGTCACCCCTCCATCTAATCACATATGTTCTGGAGCTAATACATAAGCTTTTGAAACTCACTATATGCACCCGGACTCTGGAGGCATTGCTAGGGGCTCCCTGAAGCTGGAAATGCCGGTGCCTCTCTCTCCAACTTGCACACAGAGAGACCAACACCAGGACCTAGAAATATGTGTTTATGTGAAGTGTTCTTCTCCCAGCCCATACATAACCTTTCCCCCACCTCCTTTGTGTCCCCTAACTATGTTATATATAGTTCCACTAGGTGTGGTTTGTGCTGTTGCATTGTATTATATATTTGGATGTATCCCAGCTGCTATTGTAGTGAAGGGCCAGTAAAAAACAGCTATGCTGCTTTCATTTTGGAATTATTCTGCAGCATCTCAGCTCCCCCAAAACAGCAGAGGCTTTAACATCACTTAAAGAAGTAGGATACGTTACATGAAACGATTAATGGGAAACCGATCAGTATCAGTAGTGACCATATTGTAGTTTTACAGCCTCAGGTATGCATAAGACACTAGACTGGTCTCTAGAGATGTTCTTAGAAAAGATTTTATGGAAGAAGAGATTTTTCAATAATCATTTTAAAAGTTGTGCATGACAAGGGTTAGAGCATGAAGAAGATGAAGAGTGATTCCTGAAGAGAATGTTCTGGAATTAGTGACTAATGGATATGCCCAAAATATTTACCAAGCTTTAAACTCCCCCCCCCATTTGTTTGTTTGTTTTTTTAAAGCTGGGTTTATTTTTGTAGCCCTGTCTGTCCTGGAACTCACTCTGTAGACCAGACTGTCCTCAAACTCAGAGGCCTGCCTGCCTCTGCCTCCTGAGTGCTGGGGTTAAAGGCATGCAGCACCATGCCCAGATTAGAGTCTTCTTAACAATGGTTGTTCTACCCACAACTTAAATTTCAGTAGGTCTGGAATAAGGTACCCAGTATTTTATATTTATACTGGCGCAAGTCCCCAAATGAAATGCTTATGCTATAGGTGGCTATTCCAGTGAAAACAAGTGGGCTAAACAGAAAGTAGGGTAGATAGCATTTGTCAGGCCCAGGAGGAGTGGGAAGGAGGACATTGTTTGATGGGAATGTAGTTTCATTTTGCAGATGTGAAACCATACTGTAGGTGGATGTTAGGGCTTGTGAGGTATCATTATACTTTTATGTCGCTGAAATATAATCACAAATTTTGTTGAACATATTGTATGTCTCTTATTACCATAGAAAAGGAAGGGGGCTGGGGAGACGGCTCAGTGGTTCAAAGCACTGCAGAGGACCTGGGTTCAGTTCCCAGCTCTCCCTTGATGGTTGACAACCATCTGTAACTCCAATCCCATGGGATCCAATACCTTCTTATGATCATTGTAGGCACCAGGCATTACACATGGTCCACAGAAATACATGCAGACCAAAACACCTATATTAAATGAAATAAATAAATCAAAACCAGCAAGGGGTACTGAAAGAACAGACATGTTTAAGGTGTTGTTCATAGGATGAACTTCATTACAGTTGAGAACAGAGGAGCGAGGGATCCTGTCCTGCTGGATCAGTGATAGAAGAATAAAGAAGAGAGAGAAATTAATAACATTGATGTATTTGTGCAGGTGTGACTAGAAAGGAAGTTAGGGGCCTAATACTGTGTGCTGTCCTTGGTCCTGAACCAATAACACCGCTCCGCAAATGGTTCTCACCTGTCCAGATAAATTAGTTCCTCCATAAGGCTTATCGTTTTAATATTAAAACCCATTCCTAAAGACACTGTAACTTTTTAATATCTCAGAAACGAGTCACACTTTACTTAACCAATCTTAATCTATTTTAAATTTTACTTTTGCGTGTGTGTCTATATGCGGATGTGTGAAAGGTCAAACAACATGTGAGAATTAGTTCTCTCCCTTGTAGACTCCAGGGAATCAGGGAATCAAACTCAGGTTATCAGGCTTGGCAGCAAGTGCTTTTCCTTCTGAGCCATCTTGCTGAACCCTCTTACATGGTGTGTGTGTGTGTGTGTGTGTGTGTGTGTGTGTGTGTGTGTGTGTGTGTGAATTTAGTACTTTCAATAGGTTTTTACTTAAGGAATTGTCTTCCTCTTCCCATTAGGAAATCTTGCATGCCTTCCCTTTCCATTCTAATTAAGACAAGGCATTGGTATGTTTGAAACATCAGTAGGCTTCCCCAAATGACTGGATAGAAGATATGGGGGTGAAGATGGAATGGGGGTAACTGTCAAGTCTACACTCCTCAAGGAGACTTCTTGGAACAGCCTGTTTATTTTGGTCTTGTATCCCAGGAGGCTTTGCTCCTCTTGTCTCTAGAATTGTTGCTTTTCTGCATCGAGTGCCTCCTGTTTCTCTCTCATTCTACACTTCTATTTTTCTATTCGGAAAGCTTGTGCCTTCCAGCTTGTTTTTGTTTTTGTTTTTTTTAGGCAAATAATGGACTTCTCACCCAAGAAGATACATAACAACTCCCATCTTAGCCACTAGGGAGATGTAAATCAGAACCACAATGAGATATTGCATCACAGCCACCCGGGGAGTCATCATCACAAAGAGTTGATGACAAGCGCTGGTAAGTGGCTGATAAGTGGCTTCTGTGAGTGTGAAATGGTTCAGTAACCATACCTAGGAATGGAATGTCTGGGGCCCATGGAAGTATGTTAAATTTTTGGGAGACAGTTGCAAGGTCCACAGACTGTCTTCCCTTGTTATTAAAGTGTTTAAATATTATATATGTCATATAAGTAAGCACTTCTACCTCCAGGCTTCTGTTTGTGACAACCGGACACATCTACCTGGAGACAGACACTTGTTTGTAGCAGCATTGTTCGCAATACTTGGAACAAACCAAATGTCTTTGAACTGATCAGTAGTAAACAAAATGAGATTCATGCATACAGGGGAATACTATCTGGCAATAAAAGAAATAAAATAAAAAGATGTATAGTACTGATTAATGCTATATATGTAGTGTGATGGAAATTTGAGAACATCATGTTAGGGGCTGAGAGATGGCTTAGGAGTTAAGAGCACTGGCTGCTGCTCTTCCAGAGGACCTCAGTTCAATTCCTAGCAACCACATGGTGGCTCACAACCATCTTTAGTGAGATCTGGTGGCCTCTTCTGGTGTTCAGGGATACATGCAGGCCGAACACTGTATACATAATATTTTTTTTTTAAAGATCATGCTAAGAAGCTAACAGCAACATACAATTTCATCCATGTGGTGGTTTGAAAGAGAAAGACACCTATAGGGCCCCAGGGAGTGGCACTATTATGAGGTATGGCCTTGCTGAAGTAGGTGTGGCTTTGTTGGAGGAAGTGTTTAGTAGGGGTGGGCTTTGAGGTCTCAGATGCTCAAGCCAAGCCTAGTGGCTCACAGTCTCTTCCTATGCCTACAGATTCAGATGCAGGACTCTCAGCTGCTTCTCCAGTACCATGTCTGCCTGCATGTCATCATGTTTCCCACCATAAAGATAAGAGACTAAACCTCTGAACTGTAAGCCAGCCCCAATTAAATGTTTTCCTTTATAAAAGTTGCCGTGGTCATGGTGTCTCTTTGCAGCAATAAAGCCCTAACTAAGACAACTCCTATGAGAAGGTAAGAATAGAAAAAAACTACAAAGACAAGTAGACTGGTAGTTGTCCCAGATAAGGAAAGGAAGGAATGGGAGATATTTTGTGATGGCCATTTTGGCTATCAACTTGACTACATCACCCGCGGAGGATTTTTGCTTAATTTGAAGTGGGAAGATCTGGATCTCTGAGGTGGGAAGACACATCTCTAATCTGGGCCATGCCTTCTGCTGGAAGTCTCTATAAGGGCATGGAAGAAGGAAGCTTTTGCTTTTTGTCTGTTTTCCTTTGCCTCACCAGCAAATCCTTCACTGGAATTAGAACCTACTTCTTTGGGATCCTGGTGCATATTGAAGACCAGCTGAGACATCCAGCCTCATAGACTGAACTAGATTCCTGGACCTTCCATACATAGGCAACCATTCTTGGATTAGCTGGCCCACAGCCTATAACCATTGTAATATGCCCTCTTTCTCTATAATATGGAGATACATTCTGTAAGTTCTGTTGCTCTAGAGAACCCTAACTAATACACACTAATAATGAGAAAGGGCCTTCCTGCTGGGATGCTGAAAATGTTCTGAAACTAATGGACATGGTTTTGTAGCTTGGTGAATGTTTGAGAAACTACTGATTCTAACACTTAAATAAAATGTGCCTTTCTTCAAAATGAACAAAAATAGTCACTTGTTTCTTACCAGAATATAGTTTAGATTACAGACTAGATTTGGAATTCATGCTATGATCAGGAAGGTGTGGCATTTCTAAGACAGTGTTTATCAGCCTTTGGGTGGAGAACCCTTTGTGGGTGGTCTCAAATCACCTTTCACAGGGGTTGCTGAAGACAATTGGAAAACACAGGTATTTATAATTCATAACAGTAGCAGTATTACAGTTATGAAGCAGCAATGAAAACAAGTCTATGGTTGGGGGTCACCACAGCATAAGGAACTATATTGTTGCAGCCTTAGGGACATTGAGGACCACTGCACTGAGAGATAAGATCTAGGAGTCACAGTGGTGCAGGGTGCCCTCAGATAACATTGGGGGACCCTCATCATTTCCTTTCTCTTGTTCTGTCCATAAAGCAAGCAGTTCTCTACTATATGTTCCCTACCATGGTATGCTGACATGTTCCAGCTCCAAATCAACAGCCAATTGATCACACACAGGGCATTCCAAAATCATAAGCCAAATGAACTTCCTTTGTTTATAAGCTGATTTTCTTGTGTGTTTGTTACAGAAGGAAAAGGCCAGTGAACACATGGCCAGTGATCCTTAGGGAAATACAGCATAGCATCCAAAGAACATGCAGGACTCACTTCCAGGGCTGTATTGGTTATTTTCCTATCGTTGTGGCTACAATACCCGACCAAAAAAAATGACGGAGGGAAAGCATATTTTACTTTATGGTTTTGGGGCATTTCAGTCTATAGCTCCATGAGCTTATGCACTTGAGCAAGACATCACAATAGCACAGAACAACTGTTTGTATCACCATGGACCAGGAAGCAGAGAGTAAAGCTGGAAATGGAATTGAATATAATGTTCAAAGGCCCACTCTGCTAATCTGCTTCCTCCAGCTAGATGTCACCTCTTAAAGTTTTTATAGTCTCCCAGAATTTTGCCACCATCTAGAAAACAAGTGTTTAAAATAAACCTGTGGGGGACAGACTTAAAATATGGCGCAAGAACCATCACCTGGACATATTTCCACTATCTTAATCTATTGTGGGATATTGAATGTTCCCACCAAAACTGTCATTAAAATGAAATCTTCACTGTGGAGTTTCAAGAAGGGGGAAATTGGACCTCACTGTAGGCAGGAGTTAGTTACCTTTCCTCTCTGAGAAAAACCTGGTAGACAATGTTGCTTATCACCTCCTGTCCTTGCTTTTAACACTCTGCTTCCATCACAGATTATAATAGATGAAACTGTAAGTGTGGCTTCTACTGAGCCTGGCCTCATTTCATGTAGGAGAACTCAGACCATCTCGGTTCTTAGAGTTTAGCAGAAGTTGACTTTCATCTTTTCATTTCCTGACATCCTAAGGTTTGGTTAAATATTACAAGAAAAGAATGTGTGTGTGTGTGTGTGTGTGTGTGTGTGTGTGTGTGTGTGTGTGTGTGTGTGTGTGTGTATGTTTGTATGTCCATAAGAATGCATGCACACACACGTATGGACCCCAGTGTGCCACCCCACATATGCAGATCAGAGTACAACTTATGGGAGCTGGTTCTCTTCTTCCACCCCCTTGGGACCTGTGGATGAAACTCTGGTCATTAAGGGAGTGGAAGGTTCCCTAAGGTGTCGAGCAATATCTCAGTCTCCAGGGAGGAAGGAGAACATGACACACCTTGGTGTACCCAGCCCAGTGAACACAGAAGAGAGGGGACAGGACATCACTAGAAGCTGTATGATGGTCAAGGCCCTGGAGGCAAGGTGGGAAGCAGAGTGAGGACAGAAGTGTCTTCCTGCCAGGTCTTTACAGTTCATAACATTTTGGCACAGTCAAGACTACGAAGGGTTCTCTTTGCCAAGTAGCTGGGAATTACCCAAGCCACTTGGATAAGTTAAATCAATGGCTCTTAGCTGGAGAAAGTTTCCCCCACAGGGAATATTTGGCAATGCCTGGGAAATTTTATGTTTATTACTTATTGTATGGGCACTACTGGTGAATAGAAATTACAGATACTATGAAACACACTAAATGCACAAAATAGTCATCCCCACCCCCATCCCCCACTCCCATCCCTATTCCCCACCCCTTCCCCATCCCCATCCCTTGCTCCCAGGATCTGCCCAACTTCATGTGTCGATAGTGGTGAGTTCGAGAAACCTGGATTTATATGAGAGCACTTACTTGTTGTATTATGGTTTCTGGCACAGACTTTCAGACCCATAGCCCCATAGTACCACTGAAACACACACATGTGTATTAATTTTACGCTGATTGACCTGGGTCCCAGGCAAATAACTTGCTAACTCTCGCTCTTAATCTAACCCATGACTCTTATCCTGTTCAGCCATGCAGCTCGGTACCTTTTCTCAGAGCAGCATAGGTGTCCTCTGCATCTTCTGGCTTGTCTGGCAACTCTGGAGTCTCTGTGGCATTTCTCTACCCTGGTCTTCCTGTTCCCAGAGTTTTCTTAGTCTGGTAGCCCCACCTATACTTCCTGTCTGCCTTTGGCCAATCGGCTTTTTTTTTTTTTTTTTTTTTTTTTAATAAACCAGTAGACGGGACAATTATTTATAATGAAACAACATAATCCCAGTACACTTACTAGAACCCTTCCATTAAATATTAATGACACTCTTAAGTCAGTTCACCATTGGTTGAATCCTAGTGTCCCTAAGACCTCTAGGTCTTAAAAATTGTTTCTTATATTTTTGGTTGTGATCCTAGCCTTTAATGACTGAGTTATCTCTCCAGCCCTAAAAAATATTTCTTAAACTATCATGAGATGAGATTATATATGACCCTTTCTCCTAAGATGCTGGTATCAAATCATGGTGCACGTCACAGTGTCCAGAGCGTCTTGAATTCTTAAAATAGTACCTGCATCATCTTCAAAGTTTCCACAGCATCTTCTTCAAAGCTGCACTCTATTGTATCTATTGAGATTGGGAATTTTTGAAATACTGCCTGGGAATGCAGAAGCGTAATCTATTGATAAACTAGCTGATTTGCTTCACAGGTTACATAATTAATAACTGGCTTTTCTTCTCCCACTGCTGAACAGTGTTGCTGTCACATTTCACATGCTGCTCTTTATGATAAATATCGACAACACTAACAATGAAATATATTAGCATTGGTGAGCATGCATTTCAAAGATAGGAAACCAGAGGCCCGGGAAGACTCATTGACTTGCCCCCCTCTGTTCAGCCTGCCAGGGACAGACCAAAGCCTTCAGGCTGGGTCCTCAAGTCACCAAGATGCAATTGTACTCAATCTGAGCTCAGTAAGGGGTGGTTATTGGATCCTCTTTTGGAAGGCTTGTGTTTCTTCTAGATCATAGTTTTTGCTCTGGGCCCATATTGGTATTTTCTTTTCACAAACAGGCCACACTGTTACATTAAGCACTGAACATTAGTAAGTGTGAATAAACACAGAAACTTCATTTTAGTAGCCCATGTGAATAACAATTGAGACAGAGTTTCCAGAGCCAATATGGCTGCCCAAACTCAACTGCATGAATTATCCTGAATATAGTTGTTGTATGAAGTTTCTGGCCTGGATTTTCTGGCCTAGCCTCGTGGCCCAGACATGCAGACCCACAGTCCCATAGTCTCACTGAAATACACAGACGCTTGTATTAATTGTACACTGATTGACCTGGGCACCAGGCATATAACATGTGCCTAGTCTTATTGTAATTTGTTATGCAGAGTTTGGTGATATCCCTAGGAGGCCCACTGTTTTCTGAGGGGAAATGGAGGAGGAATGAATCTAGGGAGAGGGGATGTGGGAATTGGGAAGAGTGGGGGATGGGGAAACTGTATGAGAGGAAAATTAAAAAAAAAAAAGAAAAGAAAAAATATTAACAAGGGATGGACTGGGAAGCCTTGCATAAACATTTCCCTAATAGTACAAGGTGTAAGTGGATTTGGAGGAATTTTTTGTTTTTTAAACTGGGCCATAGAAGAAAACTTTCAAAGATCAGTATGCCTGTGGAATTTGATAGTATTTACGTGAGCCCTAAAAAGATCCTTCTCTCTCACTCACCTATTGAGCACTCTGAACCATACATCGTGGGAATTTGTCACTGATACTATAATAACAATGAAGTTGGCTTTATCTATCACTAGGTGGGCTTGTTAGTAGATTCTTGAGTTGAGTTACTCATGCCACTTCCTCCTGATGACAGCAGATAGCCTACACCAGAAGAGCAAGGCAGGTGTTTTCTCATTGGAGACAGACAGAATTGGGTACCTAGTTGAGCTATGGACAGATACCTGGTTTCTTCTTTTGAATTCTCGAGATTGCTTTTCACATGGGAGAAAAAAAGGATAATGAAAGCTGAAGGTGAGAGGTCAGTTTAGCTTTTACTCCTGGGAGGAAGTCCTTCCCTGTGGAAACGAGCTAGACAGGAGTTACTGCTTCCCCATCAGCTGGATCTCATTCTTATATGTCTAGGTTTGTTTTTCCACCTTACCCAGGCCCTGACTTTCGGTGCTCCAAAGGGATTGATGAAATCTGCCACGTACATCAGTGCACTACCGCGCTTCAAGGAGCATCTGCACAGGATCTGTCCTGACCGCAGAGAATGCCACCAGCTGGAAGGCACATTTGCACAGTAGGGACTCTTCCTACCTCTGTTTCTCAGTGTTTTCTGAGGTCTCAAGACAATAGGTGGCCTGTTCTCCAGTTCCGAGGGAAAGCGATAAAACACCATGTCGGGCTTCTAAACAAGAAGCAAAAATATCGATTGCACTCTGTGACTAGAATTGAGGGACAGAAAAACTTTAAGGCTGAGATAATTGCAAAGTTCTGATGAGGCAAAGAGATGAATATTTGACATGTTGATATTAGAGGTAACTGGAGGATATCTTACCATTAGCAAGAGCACACAGAAGGCTTGGGTCGTCTCCTCTTCCCCGTATGCCTCACCACTATTCATCTAATGCTCCTTTAACTGCATTTGAATGGACAAAGGGAGAAAAATAACTCACACATGATCTTAGGCATCCCAGGCTAGTCTTGAACTCCCTATGCAGCCACCAGGAATAACCGTGAACCCCTGATTCTCCTACCTCTACCTTTCAAGAGTTGGGATTAGAGGTTTGCAGGACCGCCCTGTACAATGCTGGAGATGGAACCCAGAGGTTCAGATATTATAGGCAAGCAAACAGCCAAGTGAACTGCATCCCCAGTTGTCTTGGTAACGGCATCTTGTATATGTTTCATCATTGTCTTTGTTAGGGTTTCTATTGCTATGAAGAGACATCATGACCATGGCAACTGTTATAAAGAAAAATATTTAATTAGGGCTGGCTTGCAGTTCAGAGGTTTAGTCCATTATTATCATGGCGGGAAGCATGGCACACAGACAGACATGATGCTGGAGAGGCAGCCAGAAATTTTACATCTGGATCAGCAGGCAGCAAGAAGAAAGAATGACACTGGGGACCTGATGAGCATTTGAAACCTTAAAACTCACTCCCAGTGACACACAGCCCCCCCAGCAAGGCCACACATACTCTAACAACTAGATCTTGACACTCCCTATGACCCCATAGGGGCTATTTCTCTTAAGCCACCACAGTCATTAATCAAAAATATTAAATCTATTTCCTTGGTTAAAAACAAAAATCCCGCCAGCTTGCAAGACAGTTGGGATATAGTTAGATCAAGGGTACAGCTCTGCTTTCCATGACCCTCTTAATTCTACCCTCATTTTTGCCCATTTCTGCCTCACTCTAGCAGTCTTCTTAGTGACAAGGTGGCTCCCAGTGACAGGTGCAGCTGTATGTGCCCCCTCGCTTTGGAGGAGACAACATCACTTCCCACAACCTCATAACAAAAGTGCTGAACAGAACACTGTAGCCTGAAGTTTCCCTGTCTCGAAGCCATCTGGTCCCAAATAAGCATACAGAAGCTTATATTAATTACACACTGGTCTGTGGCTCAGGCTTTTTTCTAGCATGCTGTTGAATCTTAGATTAACCCTTTTCTATTAATCTATGGATCGACACATGTCCTGTGGCTTACCTCTGCTTCATTATATCTTGCTCCTCTGGGTACCAACATCTTTCTAACCTTACCTTTCTCCTCCCTCTATCTCTCCTGGATTTCCTGTCTGGCGGTAATCTGTCTTACCATAGGCCCCTTATTAACATTGGTAGCAACCCATTCACAGAGTACAGAAAGACCATCCCACAGAACAACACCCCTGAAGAAATCCCCGCGGCTGGGGAAATGTTATGTGTGGTTTGAATGAAGCTTTATTTAGTCATCTAGCCACAAAATCAAACTACCAAAGATTCTCAAAGACACCGAAGACAAGGCGAAACCAACCAAATAAATGACAGCTCCTTACTAGGGTAGAAATTGCATAGATGTCAAGCACAGAAGGAAAAATGTGCACCAAAGTCCAGGAAGTAGTTAGAAGACAGCCTTTCACCTGAAGGCTTTAAAACAGGAAGTGAATTGGGCTAGTATAGAGGTCAGAGGGAGAACAGGTTATATAGGAGTTGAACAAGGGCTAATGGAGGTGTTCTTGAGGGAGTCCTGTGATATAGGCAGCATGGTTTACTTTATAGAAAATTCAATAATTAGTTTTCGAGTACAAGTTCATGGAGGGGGACAGGAGAGAGAGAAGGCTTAAGTGAAAGAATTCAGATTTAATATCAGTGGAACCTAGCAGGAGCTAGAAATTAAGATGTATTCAGATTGAGTTATATGGAGAGCTTAATCCATGAGCTTTTTATAAAGAAAGGCACAGTCAGGATTAAGGGACACCAAGCTGAGACAGAACTTGCACCATGGGGCTAGCCTCATCAGGAAGTAATTTCTGTGCCAAGAGAGCCAATGCTAAAGAGGCAGACATGGTAGAGTGTGTTGGTGTGCATGATGGCAGCTGTGGCGTTTGATAGAAGAGCATTGCCTTTATCAGCCTGGCTTGGAGGACTTGGGGGAAACAATACCCAAAGATGCCTCTCTTGTTAATATGAGTGACGTATACAGCTTAAAATCAAGCTAAGAGGTGAAAAGGAAGGGGATGAAATTTTCACATCACCACCCTGGAGCCCAGAAAAAAAGTAGAAAGAAATGCAACTAGATCTTGGAGAACAAACAGAACTCAGCACAAGCATTTGGATAAACAGCGGCACACATCTGGTGAGTGGTAACGTATCAGAGGTATGGAGCTCCGCTGTCCCCTAGAGGGCGCTCCCGGACTTCACTCCTGAAGTAGGTGAACTAATTACCCCAGGCTCAAGGCGCCTTCGCCTAGGCAGTGGAGCTTGGAAGAGTAAAGGAATTGGGTCTGGGATAGAGACATTTCTCCTTTGCACTTAGATTCACCACACTGGGATTGGTGAGAAATAAGCAAAGCTAGTATTATCTGCTGTGTGCTAAGTTCTTGACATTATTGAGTTTATGTATTAAAATGATTGTATTATAGAGATGAGGGGAAGCCTGCATTCAAACTGCTCACAGACAGCTACTCCCTGTACCATTTTGTTCCTGTGTTACTGGGTTAGTCAGTAGAGTCAAAGATTCCCCTTTTCAAGGGCTTAACAAAGTCAGGGCAGGGTCTTCAGGAAATAAGTATCACAAACAATGTACAAAGAACCCAGAACCCTGCCTGGCCCATTGTTCATGTTGCGGAGGCATTTCTTCTGACACACTGCCAGTCTTTGGAGCTTTTACAACAGGTAGAGAGACAGAGTACCCATATCAGGGGCTTAGCAAAGAACAAGGGAGCCCAAATAGCTACCCACCAATATGACTGCAAAGGTCCAGGCTATAGAAGCCAAGCTGTTCTGGAAGCTTCACTTGGTTCAATTCTGTTTTTGAAGTTGAGGCCAAAACTCTATCCAAGAGTGACAGAGAGGTTCTCACCAGGTATTCTAACTGACCAATTGATAGTGGATACTCCGACCCACCCATATATCTTAGAGATTCTCAGATTGCAAAGGTGTACTTAAAGAAACAAGTGACGTCATTGACTATGGATGGAGAATGGAGGAACATGGTTCTAGACCAGCGTTCTTTTACTTAGAATGACCCTCCACAACAACAGCTGGACAAGAGTCTAGGGTCCTGATAGTAACTACAGATTAAGGTAATAATTCCAGTTTGTTTAGGTCTGTCCTGGTCTTAGCACTAAAGATCCTGGGAAATTCATTAACTTGGGCATCTATAAGCCAGTTTTGTAAGATTTTTCTAGCTTAAAATTAAAAAAAAAAAAAATCTGACCAATAGAGATCATTGTTTTTGTCTTGGCCAATTTCAGCACTTGAAAAATGCATCTTATGAGGGCTTCAGGTTTTCCTCAATTTTACAACAGTACGTCCTACCCTTCTCGCATGCGGTTTCCCCTACTGATCCACTGAAGTATTGGAAAGAAACAGATGGAACCCTCTATGTGCTTAGCTGAAAAGCACTTCACTTGGGGACACTTTACAGAGGTATGGGCATGACTAACACAGAAGTTGCACATGCGGAGGATGCACTTAGAGATAGGTCCTTACAGCTGAAAGTCTGTTGCAGGGACACTGGGAGGCAGGTGCTACCGTTGGTTTGGCAAAAGCTAGAGTCACACCAGAGATTCTCATTGGCTGGCAGTTGGAACACGGTCTGCACAGTGGCAAGGCTAGGATGCCAGTAGGGGAGGGAGGGCATCAAAATACCTGGCCTACTCCTCTGCCCTGGCCTCTTGCCAGAGTCTCCTTGCTGAGAATGAGAAAAAGTTAATGGGACAGCAGGCCTAACGGAGGTCAGTGTCCACGGCCACAGAGTCTGACAGGAAAAATGCAGAGAACGCATCTAAGAACAACAATCCCAGGCCAGCCTGCTGTCACTCGGCTTCCACTCTGGTCTCTCATTTAGCTGTAGAAACTCAGGTTCCAAACACAAGGCAAATAGCTTCCTCATCTCCCATCACTGGGTGCAGATGGAGTAAGTCCAATTCTTTCCTGGAATCTGAGCTCCATTATCAGTCATTAGCAGATGTAAGGCAGTGAGGGAATAAGGAAACAGCGTACCACAGGCCCACATCTGGGCAGGTCTACTCTGACAGCCATGGATTCTTAGATCCCTCTCTTCATCCAAGGCCCTTAGCTACTACCATGACAGGGCCTCTCACAGCCTCCAGGTATTTCTGTTGTTTCTGTGAAGATTGTTTGCTGTGAAGATTGAGCATGCAGTATGGTGAATCGAATGTGTTTCAGCCATAGCACCATTCCCATTTTATAGCAATAATTCCAACTTCTCTTGGTAAGTAAAGTCAAATACACTGGCCTATTGTACCATTGCTTGTCCTTGATCAAGGGTATGAATAGCCTGAAACTTTCCTGGGGTCTCACGTTTCCTGGTAGAGGTTCTTTGTGAGGTATAAGGATCTTAGACCCAAAAGGTGAATGTTCTAAAAGGAAAACAATATTCTTCAAGTGAAATATTAAGTGTGATAGCAAGAGAAAATGCTTCCCTACCTGGCTGGGTTTCTAGAGCATATATTCATTATTGATCTGACCACTTCAGAGACCAGCATCCTGACTTCATAAAGTGTTGCCTCTCAGCAGAAGAGTTCACTAGGCCTTCCTGTCATGTACTTCTACATGATGCCAGAACAATACATTTCCAAGACACGAGCCTGATTCTACTCATGTTTCATTGTGAATGAGGTCCTGGACCACAAGTGATGTTGTGCGTGATGCCATGGGGTGAATAAGCCAACCAGTCATTTAGATGCTGCTGCTGAGAGAGGTGTGGAAAAGAAAGAGAAAGAGAAGTTGCTCTTCAGAATGTGTAGTTATTCCCATGGAGACAGATTTCTGCCCTTTCTATGATGAGGCAGTCTAATATAATTAGCCTGGATGATAGCTGCCCCCAGGAAATGGTCTCAGCTGAGGTGAGATGAACTCTACCCAGTTTTTAACCCCTATTATTGTCTCTATTTTGATTCCCACATCTACTTTCTTTATAGATATTAACATGGCTAGTGTCTCAGACACTCCAGACTACAGCAACAAAATGCCACAAACTAGGTGGCTTATGGATACAGAGACTTAGTTGTCACCATTTAGGAGGGCAGGAGAGTCTGAGACCAAAAAGATTCTAGGTTTCCTTGTTCACACAAAATCCCTTCTGTGTCCTGTGATGAAAGGGCTTCCTCTGTCGGTGTTACTAATCCTATCTGTGAGGGAAAAGCCTTGATGAACTAACCATTTCCTGTAGTAGTTGGAATAAAAATGGTTCGCATAGGCTCATAGGCAGCGGCACTATTAGGGGGTGTGTCCTTGTTGGAGGAAGTATGTCACTGGGGGTGGGCTTTCACCTCTCAGATGCTCAAGGTAGGCCCAACATCGCTTTTTCTTCCTGCTGCCTGCCAATCCAGATATCAACTTTCAGCTCCTTCTCCAGCACCATGTCTGCCTTCATGTCACCATGCTTATCTCCATGGTGATAATGTTCAAAACCTCTAAACTGTAAGCTGGCCCCAATTAAATGTTTTCCTTTATAAGAGTTGCCATGATCATGGTGTCTCCTCATAGCAATAGAAACCCAAAGACATTTGTAACAACCTCACCTTTAATGTTATCATACACCAGTATGATTATGTTTGAACATAGAAGTCTTGAAGGCTAGAACTGTTCTGACGATAGAAGCCAGCAGACTCATTGACAGCAAGCAAGAGACAATTATGGCTGCCTTCTTCTTTAGCCATATGTATGCATGTGCGTGTGTGTGTCCTGTAAGAGATCAGTATAGGATGCAAACAGCTTCTTAGAGGGTCATCGTATACTTTCTTTGAGATGATCTTGACAGAAGTCTTCCAAGGCTTGCATAATTGTTCAACTTATTAACCACTCACTCTCTACAGATGTTCCTATCTCAGGAAACCACAAGTTATCTCTCTCTTACTTCATGAGACTAACTACATGTACTTCCCCAAATCCTGTCCACAATGTGTTTTCCCTCTCACACTCAGGACCAACCCAGAGACATACCGTCTGAAATCCAGCAATGGCCCTTTCTTCCTCATCAAAAGATTATAGGAAATTCCCCATGACATCAGAGTCATAGTTGGAGGGAAAGATGGGAAGCAGCAAGAAGCCTGAGTCATCTGCTTATGCGGAGAAGGGCTGAAAATAGAGCTGGAGAGGTGAGGGGAGGCGGAACAGCTCACCCACACATGTGCAGTTTCTTCCCATTAGGTTAGAGCGAAATGGTTCCTTAGCAAGCTCCTTTTAACTGTGAGAAAAAATCCCAATAAAGGCTTCACATTAGATGCCAACAGGGCAATGAGAGATTAGCTTATCTTGAGATTTTTCAGATAAATAGCGTATCTTATAGTCTTTCATAAATAAGCCAGAGGTCAAAAAGTAGATATGTCTGAAATCTATGATTAACTGATTTTTGCTAGAAAGTCTTTTAAAAAGTATTTGTATGTGTGTGCTCACTTGTACGTGGTTACACATGTATATGCAGGTGTACACACATGTAAGATCAACCTTGGGTGTCATTTTTCAAAAGCTAGCTGCCTTGTATTTTGAGAGAGGATCTATCTCTGGCCTAGAGTTCACTAGGGTAGGCTGGCTATCTAGCAAGGGACTCTTGTCTTTGCCTCTCCCACCTCCACCCTCACTCTGCACTGAGATTACAGCCACGTACCAGCACACCTGTACTTTCACATGGGTTCTTGGGCTAGAACTCAGATCTTCATGCTTGTGTAGCAAGCATTTTGCTAACTGAGCCATCTCCCCAGGCCCCAGGAAGCCTGCCTTTAAGTGTGAGCACTTGATAAATTCCTTTGGCTTAAAAAAAAAAATGTCTGGGGGGTGGCGAGATGGCCACTTTCTGCTATTCCAGAGGATCCAGTTTGGTTCTCAGGACCCATCCGAGCAGCTCACAGCTACTTGTGAATCAGTTTCAGAGGATCCAATATCCTTTTTCCAGCCTCATTAGACATGTGCTCACATATGGTACACACACACACACACACACACACACACATACACACACATACACACACATACACACACATACACACACACATACACACACACAAATAATAATAATAATAATAAATCTTTAAAAAAATGTACAAGTTCTTTGGGGCTGGAGAAACAACTTTTCAGTTAAGAACATTTGTTGCTACAGCAACAGACCTGGGTTCAGTTCCCAGCTTTCAAACAGTGGTTCACAATGGTCTGTAACACTTCTAAATCAAGGCCATCCAACAGCCTCTTCTGGCCTTTGCAGACACTACACACATGTGGTGCACATACATGTTTTAACTTCAGCCCAGTGGCTGTGCCTTAATCTTCTGCTATTTCAGCCAGCAATTTTGACTCTGTAATTACCAGCCAGTTACCAGCCTGCTTCTCTAGCAATGGCCTGGCATCTCCAAAAGAGCCACGTTTCTGCTTTGCCAAACTGGAAAACACCATGCCACTTCTACTTCCTGTGTCTCTCATCTCTCCTGGATGCCCTTTGTCGACGAAAGCCAACTGAGCTAGCCCTTTGCTAACTCAGCCTCCTGGCCCAAGCTTAATTTTGTTTAACTAATGCAAATGCAAACTTGGGCTCAAAGTGTAATTGAATATCACCCAACACATACATATACGCAGACAACACACACACACATATAGGTATACTATTTACATATACAAACTACAAAGATAAACTTAAAAACTTCCCTTTTATAGTTTTTGCCAGTAATGTGGGAAAAGTCACACTATTTTTATAAGGCTGACTTCATGCAAACATTAATGAAGCCACTAAATACCTAATAGGAATAAAATAAAATGTGCCTAATTTGTGAAATCAAAAGTCAGAAAATGAAGCATGGGGTACTGAGAGTTGGTAATGTACTTTCTTCCCTGAGAAGGTACAGGGGTGACCTTTACTTTGTGAAATTACAAATTGTGCCTTTACGAAATATATGATTTTATATACATTTATTCCCATAAGAAAAACCAAAATGTACTCTAATGATGATAATCTCCTTTTTTTAAATGTTTCCTTAAAATGGAAACTAGATGAGAAAATTTCATCAAATACTATACAATGAAGTACAGTCTTCTAGCTTACTCACCAGTCGGCCAAAGATATTTATTACATGCTTAGAACACATGGAATTTCTTTAAATACTGCCTAGCTGTACATCAGGGAAGGTGATACATAAAACTCATTCACAAAACAACTATTCCCCGAGCACCTACTATATGTCAGGCAATCATCTAGATACTTGAGATCTCACAAGTGAGCGACACAGAGAGGACTCCTCATCCTGTGGAGCCCATCCCTTGTGAGAGGAGACTGTCAATTAACAGCAATCAATGAGCAAATTACAAGGTAGGGAAGAAAGGTTATTCAAGAAAATAAAGTAGGTAACAGGGATACAGGATATTTGTGGGGAAGACTGGAGTTTTAAATAGGATGTTCAGGTAGGTGTCACTTAGAAAGTGGTACTTAGGCAAAGAAGTGATGGAGAATAAATCAAGCAGGTACATAGCCAGGGAGGAACAAATGATGAGGCAGGAGGGAGGCCAAACTCAAAGCAAATGGGCCAGCATGCTTAACGTTAGTCAATGACAGGGGTGGAATTGATGAGGACAGATGCTCAATAAAAGAGAAGATAACTGTAGACTGTGAAAAGATTTTAGTTTTTTGGATACTGTTATAATCTGGATGCAAATGTCCCCCGGGGACTCATGTGTTTGAACACTTAATCTCCAGCAGGTAGGGCTGTTTCCAATGGTGACAGAATCTTTAGGAGGTAGAGCCTTGTTGGAGGAAGTGGGTTATTAGTGTGGGGCATTGAGGTTTGTCTTAATTAGGGGTTTTTATTACTGTGAAGAGATACCATGACCTCTGCAGCTCTTATAAGGGTAAACATTTAATTGGGGTGCTTTGCTTGCAGTTTCAGAGGTTCAGTCCATTATCATCATGGTGGGGAACATGGCAGCGTGTGGGCAGACGTGGTACTGGACTTGAGAGTCCTACCTCTTGCAGGCAACAGAAAGTCAACTGACTGTCACACTGAGTGAAACTTGAAAAAAAGACCTCAAAGTCCGCCCCCACAGTGACATACTTCCTCCAGCAAAGCCGCACCTCCTAATAGTGCCACTCCCTTTGGGGAGGCATTTTCTTTCAAACCACACGGTTTTACAATGTCCCTCACTTCATAGCTGCCCTGTACTTCCTGACTGTTGAGACAATGTGATGGGCAGCCTCATATTCCTGCTGCCCTGTCTGCCCTGCCATGATAGAAGGCATCCCTTCTTAAACTGTTAACCAAAATAAATCCTCTTTCCCTTGAGTGACTTTTTATCACATATTGGTCAAAGAAATGACAAAGATAACTAATATCAGCACTGTTGTAGGAATTTGAGAAAAGGAACTGGTTCAAGATGGCGTATGCACTGATGATATCTTGGGGGAATTTTGTATACGGACTAGACACAGAACAAGAGTGAAGAGCAGACCTGGTAAGCGGATGTTCTTAAATCTTTTCTCCAAGTTTTAAAATTTTCATTTTGCGTGTATGTATGTACACCATGTGTGCACCTGGTGTCTGTAGAGGACAAAAGAGGCTGTCAGATCCCTTGGCAGCACTGGAGTTACAGGTAGTGATGAGCCATCTTGTGGGTGCTGGGTTTTACACCCAGTTTCTTTGCAAGAGCAGCAAGTACTCTTAACTGATGAACTGTCTCTCTAACTCCAAGGAGGCTGTTTTCATAATCCATATGAGAAAGGTGGTGGCTTAGACCAGACTGGTGGCAGAAAATGTACAACAACAGAGTGAAAAAATCTTTAGAATTGAGCCAATGGTATTTTTGTATATGAGATGTTTTCTCGTGTTCTATTGCTGTGAAGAGACACCAGGACCACAGCAACTGTTATTAAAGGAAAGCATTTAATTGGTGCTTGCTTATAGTTCAGAGGTTTACTCCATTATCACCATGGTGGGAATCATGACGGTACACCGACAGACATGGTGTCTGAGAGCTGAGAGTTCAGTCTCCATCGAGATCCCCAGACAACAGGAATAGACAGTGACCCTGGGCTTGGTTTGAGCATTTGAAACCTCAAAGCCCATTCCCAGTGACACACCTCCCCCAAGGCCATTTAAATCTCTGAGCCTGTGGGGGCCATTCTTATTCAGAGCACTACATGAAACTTGCACAGAGGATAGTACAATTCTAGTAGCACTATTTCCAGATTCTAGTCTAAGTTGGAGTTAATGAGTTGAGAGTTCAGGACCAGTATATGGATGCAAATGTAAATTTCACATTAATAGGAGTAGAGATTATATTTCTTTGACTTGGAGGAAGTCTGATAAAGTAGAGCAAAGGAGAGAAAGTGTAAAAAAAAGGGGGGGGGAAGAGAATCAAAGACCTTTACTTTAAGAAGAGCACCCAGATGGTTAGTGGTGGCGCACGCCTTTAGTTCCAGCCCTCGGGAGGCAAAGGCAGATGGATCTCTGTGTTTGAGGCCAGCCTGGTCTACATAATGAGTTCCAGGACAGCCAGACCACACACACACACACACACACACACACACACACACACACACACACACACACACACACACCCCTGACAGAACAAAAACAAAATAAAGCAACAAACAAAACACCCAGTGGTACATGAAGAAGAGGCCCACAGTTTCTGTCCTAGGGTATTCAAGGCTGGGAACAAGAGTGGTTGGTAATATGACCTGCTGCTCTAATAAGTTTTCCTAGAAACGTAAGTCCAAGGACATTTTCCAGGTTTCATGACAGGCCACAATTATGAATAATTGTACAGTACCTGTCCCTCCCTCATTATTGAAAATTGTTGAGTGAATTGTTTTCAAGGATCTGGGGGCAGGCCACATCTCTTATCATTGAGTTCTTATTAAAAGTTCCTGCTATTCGAAATATACTTCTGCTTCCCTCCTGGATGCCCCAGGAATACTGGGGACCAGATGTTTCAAAGTGGCTTCTCTTTGAGTTGAAACTGGAGCCCCACAATTCATGCATACTGCACACAATCTTTCTCTCTTATAGATTCCATCTAGAATCTTTTTGGCTGTTAAGCATCTCTCTTTCAGCTGTCTGTGATCCTTCAGCATCATTCTACTTTGACTATCCCACTTCTTTTTAGGCATCAAGGTATAACCTGGCTTGTCTCAAAATCACGATCTTCTGGTCTCACCTTCCCAAGTGCTTGAATTATACATGAGCCACTGTGCCTGATTCACTCTTTTTACTAATGCCTCTGCTTAAAGACCACCATTTCAGCCCACACCACTCCACCCTCCTCCATTTATCATTTTCTGTATTGCCTCACTGATTTCTGTCGTTACAGTATGACTTTCTGGCCAGCCAGTTCCTCTTTGATTCTTCCACGGAAATGTAGTCTCCACCAGACAAGGAGTTCTCTTGTTCTTTCTTTATCTCCAGTACACAGATCTAGAAAAATGCCTTGACTAAAACAAGCAGCATAATACATGCTGGTTATGAATGAATTAACTTCCTCAGGTCTGGTAAGAATGCCATGTAATTAAGTAATTAAAATGGATGAGGTTAGTACTCAGTATGAAGAAAGGTGAAGAACAGATGATCTCCAACTCACAAAATGCCCATACTCTGGTGTGCTGCTAGGCTGATTGCAACTCACTGCCAAAGTTCAAACTCCTGTGTCCTGACAGGTTGTGGAGATTAGGGACTTTGTACCTTCACACTAGGTGAGTCCACCTTTAAATATACATATATATTGTTAATATGCACTGATATTTTTTTGCCTGCTTATACTCTGTATGAAGGTGTCAGGCCCTTGGAACTAGAGTTACAGACAGTTGTGAGCGGTCACGTGGAATTGAACCCAAGTCATCTGGAAGAGCACCCAGTGCTTTTAACCACTGAGCCATCTCTCCAGTCCAGACTCCACTGTGTTTTCGGGGAGAGTTACCTCAGGACAAAAAAAAAAAAAAAAAAGGTTTCAAAGTAAACATAGTTTCTTATGTGGGATGAATATACTATTTTTGCCTTCAAAATTGTATCCAGCAAATCTTTCCTGACCACTTAGTCCTTGAGTAGGAGAAATAGTGTTTCTCACCTCACTAGGAAGAGGTCAGGAGTCCTTTATAAATATACTTAAAGGAAAGGATTTGAGAAACAAGATTCTCAAAAGAGCCTCTATGTGAGGTCTTGTATTATTATTACTTTTAAATCAAACTTTGGAAATTTCCCCAAACCCATCCCTCCTTGCCTGCTTTCCCTACCCACTGCTAAATTAATAAGCTCAGGCTGAAGCCAGCCTACACAGTAGCACATTGTGTGCAGGTCAAGGTTCTCTCAGTGACCAAACTCTGAGAGCACAGAAATACAAGAGCCCCAGCCAGGGGTCTGCGCAGCCCTAAGGCAAGGATACCAAGAATGCATATGGCTGTAAACAAACGGGAGAAGCAAAATGCCACTGAAATAAACAAGAAGAAAAACCTTGAGACTCTCGACTGTCTCGATCCTCTTTAGGAGTTAAAAGGATTCTATTTCTGTCTCAAGCACAGGCTTAGGTAAACTCAGGTCTTGCTCTTTGTGGAGCAAGCTGTGAGCAGGAAAGACGGGAAATTCTTTCAAACCCATCTTGGAGATGGGACACATTCTCACAGCTAGTGAGCTGTGCTTCCTTTTCACGGAGTCTCTGCTAGCTCGCCCAGTCAAACTTTCTTTAGTCTTTTCCCGATTCCACAACTTATTTTAATTTTTTCCTTTCATTTCTTATTTCCTTTCCCACAGATGGTACTGGATAAAATAGGAGCCTGTAAAAGTAAAACTCAACGATTTTCTTTTCTTTTTTGGCTTTAAAATGTTTCATGTGACTACATGATAGTCCCACCTCATCCACCCACACGTGTATTTTTCCTCTCCCTTAGCATTAATAAGTCTAAACTTTCACTTAGGGAGAAAATCTAGGCTAACGAACAAACTACCTCTCTCTCTTTTTGCTCCTAAAAAAATCTTTTTCATAATGGGGTTCTGACTCCAGTACAGTAAGTAAACACCGGACCTCACTGTTTCTCCCGTGGAGCAATGTTCTAGAACTGGGCAGGAATGCATTGGACATTTGAATAAATAACAAGTGGGGCATGGTGGCACATTCCTGTAATCCTATAACTCTAGAGGCTGAATCAGGACCATGGCAAGTTTGAGTTTAATCTTGGTTACATATTGAGTTCCATGCCAGTCTGGGAGATATGGCAAGATTCTGCCTTAATTAAAAAAGGTCAAAGTAAAAAAGAATACATAAATAGGAGTAAGATGATTGAAAAGAAAGCCAAACTGACCCATTTAACACCTCAGCATTTAAGACTTCTTGGAATGAACTGAAGGTTACATGGGGCCAGAAGTGGACACTGAGGCACAGGCAGAGCTCAGGAAGACCTCCAGCTCTAACTTGACAGACAGGAAAGTAAACTCCAGGTGCTCAGAGTAAAGTATTGCATTTATATTTTCTTACCTTTGGTTTACTTTGGTTTCCCAAGATGTTCTACCACAGTGGATGCTCAGAGCCAGCGCTCTGAGAGGGACCATCCTTGTCTGATAGAGTATCTGTGGTACCAAGAGACTTCACAGACTCCTGCTTCTCTTCTCACTTGGTGTTTTCTCACACTTGGCATGAGATGTGGAGAAAATTGCGAGGAATTCAAAATAAGACAAATCTAACAAACCACAGATCAACCAGGAACATGAAGAGGACCCCTGGGAAACCATGAGGCACCAAATAGATGAGAGACCCGGAGCTTGGATGGCTGCTCCTGAAAATTGTTCATGAACTTCTGATCTCACCCTTGGTTTGATGTTAAATCACATGAACCTCGATTGGTGCGCAGCAGGACCATGACCTGGACCCTGGACAGCCAAAACCATTGACTGTGCATTGGCTGTGATGGAACTGAACAGAGCTCAGTAGATTTTGAAACCTAGGTTGACATTGGATTCACAATCATGGTTGGCTGGTTGGAACATGTAAATTCCACATCAGTTGCCTGTTAAAACAAAGCTATCCGTATTCTTTGTAGGATTTAAGTAAGACCTCCAATTCCATAACAATAAAATGAAAAGGTCAGCCAGACTGGTGAAATGGCTCTGTGGGAAAGGTACTCTCTGTGCAAGCCTGATGACCTGAGCTTGATTCCAGATCCCATGGTAGAAGGAGAGACCTGATTGCAGAAAGCGGCCCTGTGCCCCTCACATGAGCATGCCCACACTCACACACCACACAAACACACAAACAACAATAGCAAGAATGGCAGTAACAACAATGAGCTTCTTAAATGACTGAAAATGTCTAGTATAAAATCCTGAAGAATGCAGTGTGTAAAGAACCGGTGATCATAAGCCACACAAGAACCAGCACTGGGTTACAACACGCCGCCATACCTGGATCCTTCATGTGGACTCTGGGTCTCCATCCTAGCATATCGAGGGCTTTGCTGGCTACCTTTCTCCCAGCACAATGAAGATATTTTAAACCCATTAATTGAGAAAAAAATTTAAACAAGAGTTCTATATTCAATAAAAATATTCTTGAAAAAACATTTCTTATACAACGAATGAGTGAGTTCACTGGCAGCAGGCCTGTCCTAGAATGACTGAGAGAAGTTCTTGAGGCACAAGAGAAATAACATGGAATAAATCTGTAAGGTCAGGGACCAGACTTGGCAGACATCTTAGAGAACCCTATTCTTTTCATAGTAATGAACATGTTTGATGATTGACGGCAATAATGAAAGTTAACAGGGATTTTGGTGCATACAGATGTAACAAATAAGAAATTAAACAAGGCAGAGAAAGGATAAGAACGAGATGAGAGTGAGGTTTCTGTATTCCACTCTAACGGATAAAATATTGATTCTAAGTCCATCTCAAAAGCTAGGTTCGTGTGTTGAAACTGATGAGCCTCAGTTGGAGGAGTACTCAAAAGGTATTTATAGCATGAAAATTTTATATTAGAGAAAAGTTTCAAATCAATTATCTAGATGTCTAATTCAAGAAGCTACAGAGAGAAGATTAAAATAGGCTCAAAGCCATTATAATGAAGAAATAAATGGTAGGAATACAGCTGATGAACTACAATGGGAGATCAATAAAATGCAAACAGTTCTTAATATATAAACCATATACTAAAAAGAATGCAGCAATTACCAATATAAAATATTGAAGTATTGCTGCAAAGTCAATAGGTATTAAATATTAAAATAAAAAGAGAATACTATAACTATTTAGAAGTTACAGAGAAATATATCAGGACATAGAAAAATCCAAACTATCAATATCCTCTTTTAAAAATCATTTATTTATTTTTCATTTTATGTGCATTGCTGTTTTGCCTTCATGTGTGTAAGGTGTTAGATTCCCCCTAGGACCGGAGTTACAGACAGTTGTGAGCTGCCATGTGGGTGCTTGGAATTGAACCTGGGTCCTCTAGAAAAGCAGTCAGTGCTCTTAACCACAGAACCATCTCTCTAGCACTCAATATTCTTTTAATATTAGATGAATAGCCTCAACAGTCCTGGGACATTTAAAGAAAATTCAATTTTTATTTAATAAACCTAAAAAGATTCAGAGAATTTCTAGTTATAGGTGTTTTTTTCTGGTGACGCCTACCAAACAGGCAATGCAGACAAGAGAACCCAATTTTACAAACTCTTCAGAAAAATAGGGGATGAAGAAATGTTGTCCAATAGCCATCTTAGGAGCCACTATTATCTTGATAAGGAAACTGAAGGCAGTAAAAAAAATTACAGCTCAATATTCATATTTTATATAAGAAAACATATGTCCAAACCCTCAAGGAAATAAAACCCAACAATATACAGTAAAGAGGACACACCACACTGTCTTAGTTAGGGTTTCTATTGCTGTGAGAAAACACCATGACCAAAAGCAGCTTGTGAGGAAAAGGGTTTATTTGGCTTATATATTGTGGGGCTCAGTCTGATGAGGGAAACTAAGACAGGAACTCAAAGCAGTCGTTAAAGCAGAGGTCACGGGGGGGGGGGTCCCTGCTCATTGCTTACTCCCCATAGTTGTCTCAGCCTGCTTTTTTATATACCTAAGGTTCACCTGCCCAAGATGACACTGCCACCAGGACCTACATCCTCCCACACCCATCGCTGGTTAAGGAAACCCCCATAAGCTTGCCTCCAGGCCAGTCTGATGGAGGCGTTTTCTCAGTTGTGTTTCCCTGTTCTTAGATAACAAATTCTAGCTAGTGTCAAGTTGAAAATAAAACAAAAACCCAACCAGCTTATCCACCAAGTGGAATTCATCCAATGTAGTCCATCATATTATCCATCTAAAGAATAAAACAAATGCCACATTGATATTGATATTGATACAGTTGCAGAGTTGATACTTATGTGGGGACGTGATGTAGGCCTGAGATCTCAGCACTTGGAAGGCTAAGGCAAGAGGACCATAAGTTCAAGGCCCACTTGGGATACATTATGACATCCTCTCTCAAGACAAAAGCATAGCAAAGCAAACAAAATATATTTAACACACCCCCATAAAGCCTTTAGAAGAAAAACAAGATTAAAAGCCTTCATGAGTTATAGTTAACGTTAAGAGTTTTGCCAGGATGCAAAAGCTTGAGCCAGAAGATAGAGAGAAAGCACATGATAGAAGACTTATGCGACCCCCTGTGACTTAGCACTCCCTGGAAGAAACAGTAGATCCCAGGGCAAGCTGTCCAGCTAGATTAGATGGGTGAGCTCTGGGTTTAGCAAGAGATACTGCCTCAGTGAATAACGTGGCGAGAAATCATTGAAAACATGTAGCGGTAATCTAAGGCCTCCACATGTATGCACCTATGCATGTGAATCCATACATGTGTGCCTACACACACGCAAACAGGCACACATATCACACACACTAACATGGGAAACTTGAAAGAGTGAATGACTGAACCATAAAAGAAGAAACTTAGAGGCTTCGTCAAACAAAAAATGTTGCTGATCGAAAGATATTTTGAGCATGGAAAGGACAGCTCAATGTTGATAGAATGCATTTTACAAATTACATTTCCAACAAAAAACTTGTATCCACAATATGAAAAAAAAAACGAACTTGGACTTAAACAGTAAGGAGCAAATGGTAAAGTTGACTACGTGTGGCTGGAAGATAGCTAGCTCCGTGGAAAATGAAAAGATACACGATTTCTTTAGTCGTTAAGGAGAGGCAAATTAAAATCACAGTGTATCTGTGAGAGTGGCAAGGTGAAGGAAATACAGGAACAGCAAATGATGGTGGTGATGTAGTGGCTAGAACTCTATTGTTCTGCTGGTTTGAGTGCAAAATATCCAGTCACTAGGGGAAAACGTCTTCAGAGTTCTTAAGTAAAGTTAAACATGGATTTATCACCACATCCACGTCTACTACATATTTACCACAGAAAAAAATAAATGTTCCAAAAAGTTCATTCCAAATGGAACTGTTCATAAATGTTTATAACTGTTTCTATTTATAGTCACCCCAAATAGGAAACAACATAAATATAAATGTCCCCCAAGAGGAACAGAGAAGCAAACAGTGGAACATCTCAACAATGGAATTCTCGTCAGCCCTGTGCCGAACCAGCTATTGAATCATGCAGAAACTTGGATGAATCTCAAAGCCATTAGGCCAAATGAAAGGAGGTAGCCAGTCCCACACGCTAGATTGCACTTGGGAGAATGTCTCTAAAAGTCAGCAGCAGATCGACGGGGTTCCCTGTTAGGGTTCAGAGGGGAGACACAGAGGAGGTAACTGTTTTGTTTGTTCAACGCTTTCGTTTTGAGGCAGGGTCTCACTGTGTCTAGCCCAAACTTGCCTTGGAACTGGTGATGCCCCTGCCTGGGTCTCTGGAGTGCTGAGATTCTAGGTGTGTGTCATTACACCCAGCCCAGAGATGTATATTTTCATTGCGCTCGTTATAATAGGGGCTGCATGAGTTTACATACATATCAAAACTTACATTGCTCAGCACAGAAAAGGTCATTTTTGCTGTTGGCTGCATTTTAAAACTCAGACAAGGAAGACACTGGAGAAATGCCCAGGCATTTGCAAAAGAAGGGCAAGTGTCTCTGTACAAGGTTTTCCTGACGCGAGGAACATCTTAGGCCTTTCAGACTCAGGACTCTACATGTTTGCCATTCTCATCTCCATGAAGGCAGCTTTGCAACTTGAGACACCAAGTCCAGATCTGGAACAGATAGCACCTAGAAGACGGACTATCAGAAAGTTAATGACTTGGCTGCATGCCGTGGCTTAAAGGAACAAGAAGGCTATTCAAACTTTAATGCAAGCATTCCGTCCAGGAGACAGGGAGACATGCTTTCCTTTTAATCAGCTCTCTTTGCGCTCTGTTCCAAGTGTTTGTTAGGTCAACGAATACCCAACTTCAGTGTCTTCGGCTCATAGCGAAGAGAAACTATTACCTTCCTATGTTGCTCGATGAATAAATAAATAAAATAAAGAGGTCTCTGGGTACAACAGAACTATGCTACTGAGGACAAAGTAAGACTTCAGATTTGTTGGCTAGTTTATTTATTTATTTTTCTGAACTAAGGATTTATCAGTCCTGTGCAGAGCTGATTTCACCATCCAGGACATACTGATATTGAATTCAGTTAGTACTTACAAGATTACAATGGGCTATTAAAAGGTGTCTTTAACTGGTTAGCACCGGGTTTTTTTGTTTTGTTTTGTTTTGTTTTGTTTAGGTTCCCTGCTTGTAAATTAGATTATTAATCATGGTAAAACAGGTTAGTGAGAAGAAATGTCTGCAAAATGGTCTTAGATGTTAGAATAATGTATTTCAGAGGAAGGGGAAGCAAGGGCAGAGCCAGGCTTGATTGTTCTGTCCAGAGGAAAGGCTCAGGGAGCAGAAGAAGATGGGGGGCTGCTCATCTTCTTTGAACTTTTAAAATGATCACATGATCTAGGACTTGGCCGCAAGTTCATCAGAACCACACTCCTAAGCAAGTTGGGAATGGAGACAAGAAAATCCCTGGAAACTTCCAGACCAGCCAGTCTGGTCTACATTGTGACAAAACAAGGGACCCTGACTCAGACAAGGTGAAAATTGAGGACTGACACCTAAGGTGATCCTCTGACTCCACATGTGTGCCATGGCTCAAGTATGGCTGCATTTACATGTGAGCACATGGGTAACGATGCAAAGATTAAAACATATACTGGAGCCTGGGGAAAGGCTGTTCCCTGCATAAGTGTTGTGAGAACCAGGGGCTGGCATTTTGGGGACACAATCTCTAGATTGTAAAGCCTGGCCAACTAGGAACTTTGGCGACACACTTCGTAGTCATTTATATGACACAAAAGGTGTAGAGGTGGGTTAGGGCAGTGTCTCTTGTTAAGCTGTAAGGTCTCATCCATAAAGAATGACTGAGACAGAGCTTTTATTGTTGGCCCTGGCAAAGCAATCTGATCTCCTACCTGGAAATGGACTCTTGCTCTCCTGGCATTTGGGGAGCCTTACTGTGCATGTGTCTTTGGGGGAGAGAGAGTTTGTTGGCCAATCAGGGTTTGTTTAGGATGTAGATGTGCCAATCCAAGCACGGTCACTTGTTTCATGATTTTAAACATAACTGTTCCCTCCGAATGTTAACTTTATTAGTAATAAAGCCAGGATTATTTCTCTCAGGTTATTTAACTTCAAAATCCCAATATTGTTACTTCGTTGGTTAAACTCAGACACAGTTTCCCATTGCTCAGAATAAAATTGCAGATCCTTACACTAGCTGTCAACACCCTACACTTTTTTTTTCCCGAGCAAGGTCCTCCGCATATATGTTATGGTTGTAAAGCTTGATAATCTTGTGGGACACCTAATGATGGGAGCAGGAATGTCCCTGACTCTTTTGCATGATCTGGGGACATTGTTTCTCTTCCTGGGTTGCATCATCCAGCCTTGACATGAGGGTTTGTGTCCAGTCTTATTGTAACTTGTTATACTGTGTTCGATTGATAGCCCTGGGAGGGCTGCTCTTTCCTGAAGAGGAAGGATGAGGAGTGAATATAGGGGAGAGGAGAGGTGGGGGGGGGTACTGGAAGGAGTGGAGGGAGGGGGAAACTATGGCTGAGAGGTGTAAGATATGAAATAGGAATAATAATAATAACAAGAAAAAGAAGGAGAAGAAGAGGAAGGGGAAGGGGAAGGGGAAGAAGAAAGGAGTCACTGCTGTCTTCCATGCCTGAGCTGGAACACAGTGTCTCAGTCCCCCGCTGCTTAGCTTAACCTGTAAGCACTCACTCTCTCTCTGTTCCAGATCTCCTTTGCCCTGTTTCACTTTTCCACAGGGCATATCTCCTCTAGCACGGCACATTATTAATTATTGATCTTGTTTATTGTCTACCTCTCATAGCTCAATACAAGGCCCAGGTGTCTGTTTTCCTCATTGGCCTACCTTCAGCACTGGGAAGGAGTAGGTAAAAGAAAAAGTTGGAAAAATGTGTGATTAAATGACAGGCCATCGGCTCCTGTGGTTTTATTTTCTTTCCTTGAAATCTGAGCTTATGATTATCAGCCCAATTAATGTGCTGTCTCTTTGGTCTTGTTTATGTGTTTGTCTCCCCAGTCATCATTTATGCGCATGTGCTGGACAAGAAACTAGCAAGAGTGGGTTAAGTGATCACAATGTTACTCACTGAGAATCCCGGCAGTAGAAACAAAAACAAGAAAGTACTGTTACGTCATCATTTGCTAATGACAGTGTCAAAAAGGTGAGGCCGACTGCTATTTTAGTTTAGGATGGCCAGGGAGATGCCCCTGGGGAAGTGGCAATTGAAGTGTGGGTGAGGGCCAGAACATATACATGGCTGTGATGAAATGTGGTTTGGACAAGAGAACAGCCTAGGCAAGGGTCCAGGGGAATGAATGACTGGTATGTTGCTGCACTTGCCCAGCCAAACATCCCGATGGATGGTACAATCTGCTATGGCCACACCTATCCTCAATCGTCCCGATCCTTCAGGAGGAAACTCACCCCACCAGGTTGACTGTGGCAACCCTGTGGGTCTGTTGTGTCATCCCTCAGTGGGTTCTGAGCACCGTTCAGAGCTCTGTCTTTCATCTCCCTTCCAAGCTGTCAACACACTTAAACAAAACAACAGCAGTAACAGCCACATCCGAAGAGTCACAACTAAGCTGTGACCATTTACTTTGTGGCCCATTTTTTTTTTTTTTCCTAATACATGTATCCCATTTGATCCTCACAGCCAATCTATGGGTTAGGACTAAACGCCATGCAACTTGACCACATGGTCAGCCTAATTATTGGTAGAGATGACGGTCAAGTCAGAGCAGGGACCAGGGACCGTACGAGCCAAATCCAAAGTCCAACCCAATTTCTATAAACAAACGACTTCACTCTCTCCCTGATTCATTTTGAGCATGGAACTGGTCAAACACAAAAGCCCTCAGCTCACTGACATAGTTACCAGGCAAACTGCATGAACTCTACAAATTACTAATCTTAGAGACACTTTTATTTTGTGTGAACTAAGGATGGATGCTGTAATTAAAATGAAAGAGCAATGCTATAATATTTAATCTTGCTTATCAGCTTGATGAGATTTAGAATTACGTAGGAGACACAGCTCTGGGCATGTCCAGGGGAGGGTTTCCAGGGAGGTTGAATGGAGGAAGCAGGGCCCATCCTGAATGTGAGTGTCGCCATCTCATGAGTTAGGATCCTGGACTCAATTAAAAAGGGAAGTGAGATTGCAAATATCTTCAGCTGTCTGCGTCCTGGTCCCCCAGATGTGAAGTTTCAGGTGCCTTCAGAGGTCACCATGACTCCGCCGCATCTGCCTCTGTGCTGGGTTTTGTGTGTGTGTGTGTGTGTGTGTGTGTTTTGTCAACTTGACACAAAATGAGGTACATTGGAAGAAAGAGCTGCAAGTGAGGAAATGGCTCCACTCTCTTGGCCTGTGGACATATCTGTGGGGGCATTTTCATGGTTGATGGTTGATGTGGGAGGGCCCACTCCGTGGTGGGCAGTGCCACCCTTGGACAGTAGGTCCTCTTGGGCTGTATAAGAAAGCAGGCTGAGCAAGCCATAGAGAGCAGGTCAGTAAGCAGCATCCTATATGGCTTCAGTGTCTGCCTCCAAGTCCCTGCTAGAGTTCCTGCCTTGACTTCCCTCAGTGACAACTACCTTGAAATATATAAACCGATCCCCTCTCCACACTGCTGTTGGCCCATGTTTTATCACAGTTACAAAGAAACGAGCCAGAAGACCTTTGCTCTGGGATGAACTACACTCTCAGTGAGCCAAATACACCCTTCTTCCCTCAAGTTGCTTCTCTTGGGCCTTTTTCCAGAGCAACAAAAATACAAATGCTAACATTCCTGTAGAAGGGACATTTCAATGTAAAAATAAGCTGTCTCTTTACTTCTTGTACCAAAATATGAAATGTGCTTCCTCAAGACTAAAACCCCTTTCTAGTTTTTATTCTTTCTCATCATTGATTTTTCCCCCCCCACTATCTTCTTTACATTCTGACTAGCTTGCATTGTTATACACCTTAATGCAGTGTGGCATTTCAGCACATGCAATCAGCACACACTGCTCAAACTCAGACACCTTGCTAACCTCTAAGTTTTTTTTAGAACTTCTACATATGAGAAAAAAGTATAATACTCACCTTTCTGTGTCTGGCTTATTTTACTTAGCATAATGTTCTGAAGTTCGTAAATAATGAGATTTTGTTCTTTATCACTGAACAGTATTTAATTGTGTATATGTTTTTGGATAAAACACACATATTTATATGTGTCTGTGTACTCATCAATTACTACCCACTCTGCTTCTATACCTTAGCTGTTGAGTCATAACATACTTAGGCGTGGCCCCAAGGCTACAGCTCCAAAGGTCATAGGGAAACCTCAAACCTGCTGGCCCAGAGGCCACACCCCGAGCTCAGGGAGGTGCTGGATCCCACATTTACTTATGCTCATTTTGTTTCTTTGCATATATACAGAAATCCGTTAGCTGGATTCGATGCCAAACATATTTACAACTTCCATATTGTTCCTTGTTTATTTTTCTTTTATTTGCAGCAGAATTCTCATCAGCTCTTTCTCTCATCCTGAAAAATCATCTACTTGATTTACATATTCTCTCTCTCTCTCTCTCTCTCTCTCTCTCTCTCTCTCTCTGTGTGTGTGTGTGTGTGTGTGTGTGTGTGTGTGTTTGCTTTTCTAGACAGGGTTTCTCTGTGTAGCCCCGGCTGTACTGGAACTCACTTTGTAGTTTAGGCAATCCTCAGACTCAGAGATCTGCCTGCCTCTGCCTCCCCAAGTGCTGGGATTAAAGGCAAGCACTTTCTATTCCATCATGTTCTTCCCTTCTCAATCTTTCTTCCCATCTAGTATTTATGGGAAGACCTATAAATGTTATTGCAGAGATATCAGATATTTCAGCCACAATTATCAAGCCAAACATATGTACAGTGTAATTATTTCAGGCATGCTCTGATTTGTTCCCCTTGCTTTGGGGATCTAATCATCCCCTACATTATCCCTTGGAAATATGACTTGATGTGTGGTTCAGGATGATTGACAGCTCAGTTCCTTCCTCTGGGAATGGGCACGAGATGTAGGACTGGACAGAATTCTACATCAAGACTGGCTAAGATGAAAATGGGCACATCACAGAAGCCGATCACGCTCCTGTCCCATCTGCTGAGTGTTTCCAGCAAAGCTGTACTCTTTCTGCCATTTTTTTTTTCTTGCACTCGTGACAGCCACCTCGTTTGCTTTGTGGATGAAGGCATGGATTCCTCATTTCATCCCTTGATTGCTGATCTTACTACATAGATCTCTGTTGCATGAATAAATGAGACTCAGGGATAGATCTCTGAGAAAGTCGGAGATATTAGAGAGAATAAACACCACAGTCAGATCTTACCCAGCTGTCTTCCAGCTTCCTCAGCCTGGCTTCCCTTGGCTTCCTCTCCTCGGCTTTCTATCTCCGTCTTAAATACTCTTATGGTAAATTAAGGTGTGCCCCCACCACTGCCTGCTTGGGATCCTGGAATTCCTTCTATAACCTAAAGTGACCTCGACTCAGTTGGGATTAAGGGCATAGGTCACCACTCCCAGGATACTCCCTGTGCTGGGATTAAAGGTTTGAATCACCACACTCTGATTCTCCTAGACTGACTGTGGTTAGATCTCCAGAACTTCTGGAGCTTTTATTAAATCCCCACATAGACTGTGGGTAGATTCCCTCTGATATCTCTGAAACTTCTGAAGCTTTTATTGAATCCCCACAGATCTAAGATGTGCAAAGCGCCCGTTCATACATTACCCTATTGCTTTTAAGTGTTTCTTACTTGCAATGATGAGTGTCCTGTGCTTCCCTGTGCATCACTTTCCATGAACTGGTCTTGCCCATGACAATTTCAAGGACCAAGCGCACACACACACAAAAGTCTTGAAATACTGTATGTTTTTTTTTCTTATTTGTGGTTCTTGATTTTACATTAGAGACACTAAATTATGTGTGTGTATGTGATATAAAAGAAAAATATGAAACTATCTTAGAACAGAGATTCTTAACCTTCCTAATGCTGTGACCCTTTAATACAGTTCCTCATGCTGTGGTCACCCCCACCATAAAGTTATTTTAATACTGCTTTATAACTGAAATTTTGCTACTGTTGTGAATTATAATGTAAATGTTGATATGCAGGATAGCTGATATGCAACCCTCAAAGGGGTCATGACCCTCAGGTTGAGAACAACTGATACAGAGGTGTGAGGGAGACAAATGGGGTAAATATAGTGACGAAAAGGAGGATATGACTATATTGAAGGGAAATATGCTCCAAATAGATTAAATTTATATGCCAATGTATTTATGAAGCCCAGTGCTGTATGTATATAATGCATATACACCAATGTAAACATTATATAAAGACGTATTTGCTGAGTCAAGTGGGACACATATTGCTGTCACCTCATTTTATCTCGTGGTGTACTGAGATCAGAGCGTTAGCACTAGATTAAGACAGGAGAGGGCGTGGCTGACTGTAGTTGAAGACTAAACTGGGAGGGGCTAACAGGATGCCGTGGGTTCCAGTGTCAGTGTTGCCAGGTTCATTTTCGCCATCAGCTGTACAGCAGTTTTCAACTCTCTCCCATGAGCCTTTTCGGCCTTCTAATCAATCCGCCACCCACTCAGCAGCTAGAGTGATACTGTCTAATGACATCGTCTCACCCTCCCCACTTTAACCCTTTCCTGGCTTCCATCACAGAGGTCTTCGCCTTAGCTCTTGCGCCGTCTCTGATCCAGCCTTGCACCTTCTTTTCATTCTAGAAAACCACACTTCTCTCCTAACTGAAGGCCTTTTCCTGGAGCATCTTTCCGTTTCTCCTTTCATCTCTGTTCTTCCTTCCTCTGAGGCCTCACCTGACTGTTCTTACTTGCCCCTCTTCTTTAGATCCGCTCCCTGCAGCCTAGACTTTTCTGGCGCTTTGGTTTTTCAGTACCCATCAGTGTGTCAGGATGACTGACTGTGGATTCTCCACAGATCAACTCAAGCTGTCAATCAACGTAAATTTAAGAGCGTCTTGCAAGGGGGAAGTCAGGAGATGGTATTAACGTTTTGAAGGTTAGATTCGGGTACTAGCTTAAATGGGGAAGGTGATAAAATTTAGAACCGTCAAACAGATTAAGGTGAGAGTCTTGAAGCAAACCTTGGTAAGTGAAAGCTGTTTGATAAGTGAGTTACACTGGGCCTCTGTCCCGAAGAATCGGCTCTTTGAGAAGCTACAGTTAGATAAACTGATTTGGAGGAAGTTCTTAAAGCAAACAATGGGTGTGTTGATGACGTGTAGTCTTACCTCTTTGGGCAAGATTTACTGGAACAAATAGTGGAGTCCTGTTGATGTGGCCGGCCTTGGTCCTTTCTTTTCCTAGTTGAGGTCAGTTCTCGTGACACACCTGCATTTGTGTGACCCTGTCCCCAGCAGGTGTGGTAACTGCAGCTTTAGATTTCCTGTCCATCTGTCTCTGTATTCCATGGGTTCTGGAGGGAAGACACTCTGTCTGTATTTGTCACCATTTTACTTGGAGAAATACCTGGTAGATTAAAGAAATGCCACAGTTCATACTTACTATATGATGGAGACCTCAGGCAGGTGAACGGACAGGTGGGGAGTGGATGGGTGAGGGAAGGAACCAGAGATCACTTTGGCTTCCTTCCGAGTGAAAGCGGCTTCAGGAACGTCAAGGTGAGCTTTGGTAATAATAAGCAGTCCCATGCAGAGCAACTGAGTCTTAGTAGAATTCAGTAGAGACAAAAATCTAGGGCCCCAGATGCAAACTTTACACATTTTATTTGTTTAAAATGACTTTTCAAAGCAACGTGGAAGACGGTTGGTCCACAGACAGTTTATCTTTCCCTTACAAGGTCGTCCCTGTGTGTCTGCATAGAGAAGAGCCTATCCAGAATTTGTTACTCTTATAAAGACACAAGTTGTTTTTTTTTTTTTTTTTGCTTCTGAGTCCCAATCTCATGATCTCATTTGCCTTAATTACCTCTTTAGAGGCTCTGTCCTTAATGAAGTCACATTGCAACTTAGGACTTCAACACATTAAAGAAGACATAATTCAGTCTATAATCCATTGCTTCAGAGACTTATCAAAGAACATTCTTCCTTCATCTGTCTGGGGCAAGACTACCTGAATTGAGTTCTAGACATGATACTAAATGCATCCAGAGAGTCTTCCGTGTTCTAACCCCCTTCTAAGAGCTCAATTAACTCATTAAACCTCGGGATGTCTGTCACAGTAAGTGATTTAATCATTTCCCTTTACAGATAAGGGGCATAAACACTGATTGAAAACTGCTTGTAACTACATAAGCTAAGACAGGCTACTATACCAACATAACTTCTATTCCGGGAAGGGATAAGAAGCTAAAATTGTAAAGGGCTCATTTCAAAAATTTCCTGAAGATCCATCATCTTCATAACATACTGTTCAACTGGGTGCCAAATTACTTATCAAAGGGATGCTCACTTATTAAGAGTCATTTCAGAATCCAAGCCTTGCTGGGCCTGCCAAATCCCCATCCTTATGCTGCTAAACCAGGACAGTCAAAATGAGATCCCCATGCTGACATTTTTACCTTAACAAAAGCTCCCAAAACCCAACAAATACTCACCTCTGAAATTCCTTGAAGACACAGCCAAGATTCTACCGAGGAGCTTCTCTTCAAGGAGCTTCTCTTCCTGGCTACAGACTCAGCACCGGTAGGTCCCTTTGGTAGCCTTTTCAAAGAGTGATCAGACAATGGACTCACAGAGATGAATGCCTTATACCAGGTGCTTTGTTATGCATCCTCTGATTTTGCTTAGGTGATGAAGTCAAATTGGGATAATTAATCCAGAGGAGCAGCCATCACACTTGGGTGAAGAGGGTTAATCCTTGGATCTGTTGGTTGTTAGTGCTGAACTGAATTGACTATGTGCCCTGGTCAGTGGTTCTCAATCTGTGGGTGCAACCTCCTTAAGGGTTAAACAACCTGTTCGCCAAGGTCACCTGTCAGATATCCTGCACATCAAATATTTACATTGCAATTCATAACAGTAGCAAAAATTATAATTATGAAATAGCAACAAAAATAATTTTCTGGATGGGATGGTCACCACACCATGAAGAACTGTATTAAAAAGGACTGCAGCCTTAAGAAGGTTGAGGACCACTGGCCTTAGCTGATGATAAAAGAAAGATCCTTAAGTGAGTTTGTCCAATTATGTGAGGCTTTGGATTAGAGGGGAAAAACCCAAGGTCTCACTCAAGTATTGGATTTGGTTAACAAACGGGTTTATATTCTGGCTTTACCTTTACTACTGATTTAAAAATGGGGAAGTAGCTTCCTTTACTCCTCAGAAGCCAACTGTAAAAAGGGCATCATATTAGTACTGGTGCTATAATTTGAGGACCAAGTGGGACTGTGAATGCAAGGTTTGATGGAAGGTAATTGGTGGCATTAATTGTCATTATCATAATTTTCTTTAAAGTTTTAGGGCTCGTAAAGACGGGATTTGCTCATTGGCATGTTTGGTGACAGCTGGAAAATCAAAAGGCAAAAATTGTGCTTTACAATAAGAAGAGAATTTAACCCCAGGATTTTCCTGCACTAATTTATTAACCCTCAACTCCATACCCCTGCCCCCACTGCCACCACCGCTGCTGCCACCACTACTGCCAAATACTAGTTACCTTGGCCATGGCGGTTGTTGTCTTGGAAAACTTTCTCCACTTGGATGTTAAAGTGTTGCTTAGGAAGGCTGGTATGATGGGGGCTGAGAACTGCCACAGAAGTCAGAATCTGGCAGCCTGGGAGAGCTGAGATCTGTCAGCGAAACACTTCGTGTTGGTGTGGGTTGTGTAGGAGGCTTTGCTCTTCTTCTCTCGATGCTATCATGGGGGATGCAGGAGAAATGATCTCACCCAGCCCAAGGTCATTACCTTCCAAATGTACTCATCCCACCAGCAAGCAAGTTCTGTACCAAAGCTGGGGGGAGGGGGTAGGGGGAGGGACAAGGATGGATACAGAGTCTGACACTTTTTCCTAGCCATACCAGTTTGATATCTAATCTCCATAAGTGGATGCTGTTGGAGGCAGTGAGGAAGACACTCTTCTCATGATTTCTGTGCCTTCACATTGAGCTCTACTCTATGCCACCATGTGCTTCCAGGTTCCCTGCATCATCTTATTCAATACTTCTCAGGATTCAGCCAGGTCCTATTAGCACCTTTACTGAGTTCTTAGATGTTTTCTTTGTATTTTTGTTTTATTAAGTATACCATTGGAAAAGGGATCTTTTTTAGATCGGTTTATATACAAACACAAGAGAAGTGGTGTGCTGTTTGGCTGAATACTTGTGCAGAGAAGTATATAGAGAATCCATGATAACAAGTTCAAAGTCATGACTGCAAGGACAGGAAGAAGCTAGTTGAACAAAGAACATGACAGGGAGCTTTGATTTCAACACTGTGGACTTAAATAGCAGCCACACCCCAGGAGTCCATCTCTTACCACAAACTCAGACATCCTCAGGGAGATTTGGAGATTATGCATCTTAATTGGATTTTTGTCATTTTTTGATATTTCTTTTAGGAAGTTGAACAGTTTTTAGACCACCCACTCCAAAATAATTCTTAGGCTAACATTAAAAGTCATACAATGGTATTTCTTACACTCACTTCCAAGTTTATTTTTTTTATAACGTTATTTCTGGGTTAAAAACATTCCCTTGCCCTCAGTGAAATCCACTGGGTTTTAATAATTGCATTCCTATCCTATCTCAAGACACAGGGGTGATTCATTTCTGTGTTATTTAATACCAGCCAATCCTTTCTCAGGAATAGTCAAAATACAAATAAAAGTTCTTCAAAAGTAACCCTAAGGCAAGAGCTGAGCTGTTCCAATGTGTGAGGTAAGTACCAACCCTTTAGTAAGTGTTCTAACTTGCTGAACAGTGTGTATTTCCAAGTTTGAGACCTACGGGACCTGTTAAGCAATCTTTGAGAAAAAAAAAAAAAAGAGAGAGAGAACACCACCCTAGAAAATATGAGACCTGCAAAATTCTTTCTGCTACAAAAACTCCATGAATTTTCTTCAGCATCCTCTATGGGTAATGGTTTCTCAAGGATCTCCATAGGGATGCTGAGGAGAATGAACATGAACCGGAGCAAAAGTTAGAACGCTTAGGTTGGAAATTGGCTCAAACTCAGGTGCACAAAATATTCACCCAGGAACCACAACAGCCTGGCAGATTGAGGGCCCAGGGGAGTGGGTGGGATTAAACTTGGTCTTAGTTGATTAAGTAAGGCAGCAAGCATGGAGACAAGAAATTGACTTGAGATAAGGTAGAATAGCTTATTAGTAGCCTATATTGACTGATGTGAAGTGAGGCATTAGGGTCTCCCGGCAGTGTGATATTACAAACATGCTGGGATGCTTTCTAAAGGGAGCCATCGAAACCTGGGCAGGGGAGTAATTTCCTTTGCATGTTATTCAAGGAACAATAACCAGATATATCACCCAGTATTCTAAATATGTTTTCTGCTTTCTCCCCTCAACAGGCAGACTGTAGGCTGCATGATCAAGGGTCTTTCACTTGATCAGTGGGGTAAAGTATGGGAGATAGAAATCATTTTCTAGCTTCCTTCCTATGGTCATTTCTGGGCTGCTGCTACTCATATAAGAATTTCAAAGGTTCTCTCCAGCTTTGCTTTTTGGTGACTTGTTTTGCCCTTTTCCTGGTGGGGCTTAGGAGTAATAACCTAGCTTTCCCCACCCTCTGCCACATGCCTTACACTTTCTTAAGTTATACTGGAGTAGGCAATCAATTAGAAAATTGTTGGGCATCACTCTATCTCAATCATGAAAGTAGCAGTTAGTATCTGGGTTAAGGGTGGGATCCCACCCTCCAGGGGGAAGGACATGGAAGGATGTTTGTGTACCTGATCCAGATTAGGTTATTCAGATATTCATTTTTGATACTCTGCATTAAAAACTTCCCATGCACTGTAGAAAAGAGAAGAGAAAAAAAATGTAAGGGCTGGATGACAGGTTGACATGTTACAGACCAATGTCTTCCAGGATGTATGGCTATGGCATTCTTGAACTCACAGCAGCTGAGATAGTTAATGGTTGCTAATAGAGAGAGAAACATTTTCTTCATTAGTGTAGCCTTGCTAAGTCTGTCTTGCTCCTGTGAGCAGCTCTAGTGAAACTCATCTGGACACGCAGAGAAATACACACACTCAGTGGGAGAGAGAGAGAGAGAGAGAGAGAGAGAGAGAGAGAGAGAGAGAGAGAGAGAGAGAGAGAGAGAGAGAGAGAGAGAGAGAGAGAGAGAGAGAAAGTAGAAGAGAAAGTAGAGAGGCTATGGGGTGAATATGATCAGAATATACATGTATAAAATGTCATAACAAGACCCCATTATTTTATACAATTAATACACAACAACAAAACGTTAAACAAAGAATCTCCATGGCCTGGTGGCTCATATCTGTAATCCGAGCACTCTGGAAGATGATGCAGGAGGATTGCCAAGAGTTCCCGGTCAAACTGAGTAAGAGAACGAGACCCCACCTCAAACACCAAAGCAACGCAAACTAAGGAAGAAGGAAAGAAAACACCAGATGGGTAGGGGAGGAAAAGAACTCGGGAACTGGATTCCCCCTCTTAGTGGGCTGAGCAGTAAAACAAGCTAGTCTGGAGAAATTCCCTTGTTGAAGTTGTCTAAATTTAGGGTACATTTTAGTTTTGCGATCCAGCCCCTTTTGAGCATTTGGTAATTTCTTAGGTCCAGTTACCACCCAGTCACTGTTTTTCACAATGAACAATATATATATATACACACACACACCCCACAGTTTTCCTGTTATTCTAACCATATTTAATGTATTCTCTTATTGCACCCAGAGTTTCAGTGAGTACAAGAGCCAACTCCGGTGGCCACTCCTGAACTGCTTGCTATGGTCCAGACTTCCCATAATGTATCCTGCACAATTCTCTCAGTTCTTATAAGAAATTTCTTATGACTCATTACTTTTTGTCATTAAACTGTATTTCAATAAATCTCTTTAAGTATCTCTCTTTTTTTTTTTCTGGGTGTCCCCAAATGAGTGTTCATAGTTTCTCACAAGCTAGTGATAACTTCATCCTATTGGTTGGTTCCTCTACCTGTAAATGGCACAGCATACCGCAAAAATGATAACATCTACATTCAAATATTTACTGCCAGAAAATGCTTCAAAATGTTTTGGTTCCTGGGTGCTCAAACACTCCCAGGCTTGATGAAGAGGTAGGGAGTGTCCTACATTTCTCATTCAGTGCCAAAGAGCTATTTAGTAATTCATCATGTACCTAAAGTTTATATAATGCCTTCTGGTGAGATTTATGAGTTACAGGCAGAGCTTCTCAGCTGTACTCCATAGTACATTAATGTGCTGTTACCGTTACAGGGGCACTTTGGCTTTTGGGGCAGTCTGAGGGATACAGGATGCCTGAAGTCTAATCATCTGTGTCTAATCTATCTTATTTCATCGGTTCTAGCCTGGCCTACACATACTATTGTTTTCTATGAAGGCAATGTCATGGGAGAGAACTCCGTGATCTACAATACACACACTTCCCCTCACACATTAATTGACAGAGCTGTGATCTCAAATAGGCCCTTTGTCTCCAGAGTCACACATTTTTGTTTTATTTTTCTAGTCAAGTTGGGGAAAATGAGATGATAGGAAACCTGTCCGTGGCTAGAGTTCCACTTTGTTACTCTCTGGCTGTACCGTGTCCATTGTTTACTCTGTAAAATGGAATTGATATGCTTTCATATAAACCCAAGCCAAGTGCCTAGCATGGAGGCAGGGCCCACAGTATAGTTTAAAAAAATCTCCCTTCCCACTTCAAACTTCACAGAATCCTGTGCTTGGAGTTGAAAGCCATAGTATCATTTTAAAAGCATTTCTAAGTATGGAGTTGAGGAGGTGGTTCAGTGGTTACAATGCTTGGCAAGTAAAGGACAATGAGAGCTTAGGTGCCCAGTGCCCACATAGAAGCAGGGAGTGGTGGCAGATCCCTGTGATTCCAGGAGTGGAAGGGCAGAGATAGAAGGGCCCAGGGGCTGTGAGCCAGTCAGACTTGCTGGAAATGTGAGCTTTGGTTCACAGAGAGACTGCACAAGGTGGAGAGCTATAGAGAGGAAAATACTCATGTCAACCTTAAGTCTCCACAATTTTACACACACACACACACACACACACACACACACACACACACACACACACACACACACACGCATGCACATACATATACACATACGCACATGTGCATACACACATGCATACACACACATACACACAGTACACACATACACACTCACATACACACACATACACACAGTACACACATACACACACTCACATACACACACTCACACATACACACACTCCAAGTCACACAGCTACAGAAGGAAACCATTTCTAAGTGCACAGACACAGTCTTAAATGCTCAGAAAGTATGTGTTAGATGGAAATTGTTTTATTGTTTCTGGCTTATTCAAAATCCTAATTTCAGTTTCCCTGAAGCATTAGGAAATGAATACAAAAGCATAATGTGACTCAAAAGATTAAAATGTTCTATTGATAAATCTTGATGTAAATCTTCGGTGTTTGGCTTTTGAGATGGGACAAAAGCTAGAATTATCTCCTTTATTACGAATTTGTAAAACAGCTGGGATTTTTCATAGCTGTGTGCATCTCAAAGATGTACCAAACAAAGATTAATTTTCCCACTCACACAAACTGAAGATACAAACAAACAAG
This sequence comes from Phyllotis vaccarum, assembly GCA_033318265.1. Classification (NCBI taxonomy): domain Eukaryota; kingdom Metazoa; phylum Chordata; class Mammalia; order Rodentia; family Cricetidae; genus Phyllotis; species Phyllotis vaccarum. The sequence continues at coordinate 26,530,852 of JARWLC010000014.1, forward strand.
CAAAACATCTTGGAGCTGGACATGGTGGCTCACACCTTTAATCCCAGCTCTTAGGAAGCAAAGGCAGGTGGACCTCTGAGTTTGAGTCCAGCCTGGTCTACAGAGTGAGCACCGGGCTAGCCAAGGCTACAGAGAAATCCTGTGTTGAAAAATTAAACAAAACAAAGCAAAAACACCCAAAATATCTTGGGCTGTTTAATATTATTCAGACAGCCTGAGAAAGGTTTCTTATTTTTCTCATGAAACAGCAAAAATCACAAGAACTCTCCACTTTACAATCTTTAGTAGATAGAGAAAGCTGTTGATAAACTTGCTTTAGGAAAGCTGAAATTGCATGGCTATTTATTTATTTATTATTAAGACAGGGTTTCACTGCTTAGTCCTGACTGGCCTGGAACTAAGTACATAGACCAGGGTGGCCTTAAACTCACAGGGATCCTCTGCTCAGTGCTGGGAATTAGAGACGCGAGTCATCGTGCCAGGCTAGCGTTAAATAATTCTGCAGAGATCTTGAGGAATTCTGCAGGCAAGAAGTCACCTTTTAACCAGGCTGACTTAGTGGTATGACGAGAAGCCCACTTATACCCCTGTTCAGTACGTTCTGAATTCCACAATTGAGGCCAAGGTCAAATATTTTGAAGCACTGCTGGAGCCCACTTCTTATTTAAAATGGAGAGCAGTGCTGGGAAATGGCTCAGTCAGTGAAGTACTTGCCTTTTAATTTGGCGATTTAATTTTAAACCTAGATTTATATCCCAAGAACCAATACAAATAGTTCTTTTGGTGTTTGTTTTTAAATTTTTTTATTTAAAAGGTTATTTTCAAATTTTACATACCAACCACAGTTCCCCATTCCCCTCCTTCCACTCACCCCTCATCCCCCCTACTCAATCCATTCTTCAGAAAGAGTAAGGCCTCCCTCTCATGGGGAGTCAACAAAGCCTGGCTTATCAAGCTGAGGCAGGACCAAGCCTCTCCCTCCTGTATCAAGGCTGAGCAAGGTATCTCTCTAAAGGGAAAGGGCTCCAAAAAGCCAATTCATGCACTAGAGATAAATCCTGGTCCCAGAGCCAGAGGCCCCACCAACTGCCTAAGCCACACAGCTGTCACTCCATGTCCCAAGCAGATTCCCCAGCTGTCAGTCTAGAGTCAGTAGCTATCAGTAGCTCAGGCCAGCTGTCTCTCTGGGTTTCCCCATCATGATCTTGACCCGTTTCCTAATACAATCCCTCCTCCCTCTCTTTGACTGGACTGGGAGGAGCCCAGTGTTTAGCTGTGGGTCTCTGCATCTGCTTCCATCAGTTGCTGGATGAAGGTTCTATGACAATTAAGGTGGCCATCAATCTGATTACAGGGGAAGGCCTGTTCAGGCACTCTCTCCACTGTTGCTTGGAATCTTAGCTGGGGTCATCTTTGTGGATTCTGGGAATTTCCTGAGCATCAGGTTTCTCCCTAACCCCCAAGATGGCCTCCTCTACCAAGATATCTGTTTCTTTGTTCCCCCTCTGTCCCTCCCCCAACACAATAATCCTATTACCTTCCCACTCCCCCCTCCCCCCTTCCCCCATGCTCCAAATTTACCCAGGAGATCTTATCTATTTCCTCTTCCCAGGAGGATCCACAGATGTCTCTTATAGGCTTCTCCTGTTACCTAGCTTCTCTGGGGTTATGGATTGTAGCCTGGTTATCCTTTGCTTTACATATCTAATATCCACTTATGAGTAAGCACATACCATGCTTGCCTTTCTGGGTCTGGAGTACCTCCCTCGGGATGTTTTTTTCCTGCTTCCATTCATTTTCCTGCAAATTTCAAGATGTCTTTTTTTCCTGCTGAGTAGTACCCCGTTGTATAACGTACCACTTTTCTTCAGTTGAAAGGTATCTAGGTTGTTCCCAGGTTCTGGCTATTACAAATAATGCTGCTAGGTACATAGTTGAGAAAATGTCTTTGTGGTATGAATGTACATCTTTAGGGTGTACGCCCAAGAGTTTTACTGCTGGATCATGAGGTAGACTGATTCCCACTTTTCTGAGAAACCACCATACTGATTTCCAAAGTGGTTAGAGAAGCTTATATTCCCACCAGCAACTGAATAGTTAAGCATAGCAGTCCATGCCTGTAACCCCAGTCAGTGAGATTTGAAGCAGTGAGTAGATTCCTAGAAGTCTAAAGGCCAGCTCTGCTGGCCTATCTGATCTACCGTCAGGACAGCATGTGACCCTGTCTCAGAAAGATAGTGGAAGGTACCTAAGGACCAGTCCCCAGTGTTACCCTTCCATTTGAATGCCATGTATGTGAATGTGCATACCTCCCCCTTCACATCAATACTTACACATAAAATAATACAATAAAATAGACAGCAATAGGAAAAAAGGACCCACAGAAGTAAACCTGCTGTTATATGTATTCACTGAACTCTTATGAGTAAAATGTGCAGAGAGAAAGTTACTGAAATCCAGACTTGTCTGTAAACCCAAGTGCTGAGCAAGGGCCTCATGTGTATATAAATACACAATAATGTTTAGAGCCTCACACACAATTGATGTCTGATAGAGGAGTTTCCTTGATCTTTGCCCGGGGTGTACCCGTGCAGGGACTACCAGCTTTTGACCATCTTCAGTATTGACGGATTCCAGGAAAGGGTTACAGCAACATCTACAAGTATTGCGACTCTTTTCCTCATGACTGTCTGTTACATTTTATACCCTGACTGTATTGGTTACTTTTCTATTGCTCTGAGAAAATATCCTGACAGAAGCAACTTGAGATGATTTGGGTTCGCAGTTCCAGAGTATAGTCTATCGTTGCAGGGAGGTCACAGCAGCAGGAGCTAAAGACAGCCAGTGCCGCTAAGTCTGTAATCGAGAAACAGAAAACATGAGATACTTGTGCACGGTATACATGTCGCCTCCTTTATTCAGCTCAGGACTAAACCCTTGAACAGATGCTATTCACTTTTAGGGTGGTCTTCCCACCTCAATGAATTTAATTAAGGAAAATCCTTATCTGTCTATTCACAAGCCAGCTTTATCTTTTTGTGTGATTGTACATGCTGCCAAGTTGAAAATTAGAATTCACTGTCCCACCAAACCTTTAGAAAAAGAGTATTAATCTGCTTATAGAAAAACATACAGAATGAGCAGGGGATGGGGGAGGGGAGTGTGAGGGTGGGGGATGTGGACAACACAACAGGAAGATGAAGCTGGAAGGTGACACACAGGGCATGATTCCTGCTTGCTTAGTGGTAGCCGCTGGCCTAGCTAGGAAATCCCAGCCTGCCTCTGAATGATGCCTTCATGGAGTTCACAGTATACAAAAGATGGGCAAGTTTGTGACAAGTATCAATTCCTAGTTCTCAGACCTAAGGAAGGCATTCGTGAAGAATGAGGAAGGTCATGTGTTATGAGGGTGACATGCCACAACTGAGGATGCTTAACATGTCCCTGTTGTCTCCGAGCTAGTCTTTTGTACCCTCTGGCTATAAACAAAGAACAGTAAAATGGGACTTTGATTACTATATAATTGATGCTCGATATTTCTCCAATTCAAAGCTATCCGGTATAAGCCAACATTGGTACAAAGCTATATAGCTTGAAGTAGAAGGGATTCCCTTCTACTGTGTCCTTGTGGAAATGCACAAGGAAATGTCTCTTTCATCCTCCCCCCAGACTTTCTGAATGTGTGGCTGTTACATTAAAGACGGCAAAGAACAAGGTGTAACTGAGAATTCTGGGGGATGCTGTCTATGTGAACCATCCCAACAGAAGCATTAAGGAGTTTCTTACCATCAGTGCTATCTGCTATCTAAGAGTCCTGAGCAGAGAGTGGTGTGTGTGTGTGTGTGTGTGTGTGTGTGTGTGTGTGTGTGTGTGAGAGAGAGAGAGAGAGAGAGGGAGAGAGAGAGAGAGAGAGAGAGAAGAAAGCAAGAGAACACAAGTATGCAGGTAGAGCTGAATTGTTCTTTTATATTTAAATATACCCACAGTTTACTTCGGAATCCTTTTTCAGAGTGCGAAGCTTTTTTATATCCTCACCATTACTCTTGCTAGCAGACTTTCTGCGGTCTGTACGCTGGTTTGTTATATACCAGACTTCGTCAGTCCTGCACTTTCTTTTTCTATTATGAGCTCCTCTTAGCACATCTCTCCAGGAAGCATACCATTACTGTGACATTGATGGTCACGGTAACTGTCACCTGTTGGTTATAATGACATTTACCATCTTTCTTCTCAGTAAAATTGCTGTATTTTTACCTCTCTGTGTTCTGTATTTTGGAAACAAGCTGCTAAATCTAAGCATGATTGAAAGGAAAGGGTAGGTTCTTCTGCTTCCTGCAGAGGATGCGTCTACATAAATTGTTTGAAATTCTCCTATATGGCAGATTGGTCTACTCTCTCATTTATTTATATCGCTATAGATTCATGTATATTTATTTTATCATATGGGTGGTAATCCAGTACTGTGTGATTTATTTTATAGTTGAAAAACTTCCAGTTTTGGGCACTAAAGGTTCCTTTAGTTTGGAACTAAACTGTGTCCTTTTACATAATCTTATCTTTTTACCATCTCTTTATATTTTGCCTCTTCAGAAAGCCCCAAGTTCTCTTGAAGTTTTCCTACACTGCCTCCAAAACTAGTCACTTTGCAAAGCCTTTTAAAACTTTAATGTTTCACTTCATCGCTACCATAGCTTGTGTTTGTGCATGTCTGGTACACGCAGGTGTGTCACAGCATGCAGAAGGCAGGGGACAATCTTTGAAAATCATTTCTCTTCTTCCACTGTGGGTTCTGGGGACTGAACTCACTTTGTGATGATTATTGAGCAAGTGCTCTTGAGGAAGAGTACTTTCACGCTCCCCCTCTTTTTCTTTGAATGGAAAAAGCTTTAGAGGGTACAGAAAATCTCCCAGTTAAAAGCTGCAGAGGCCCACCCAGGTCAAAGGGGAAGACACTCTGGGCCTTAAAGGGACAGCACAAAGATGGTAATTTCGTTATTTTTCTGTTATTTGTCTGTACCCTGACAAAAGAAACCTCATGGAGAAAGGGTTTGGCCTATAATTATAGAGGTTTAGAGTCCATCATGTCATGGAAGACATGGCAGCAGGCAGAGAAAGCAGAATAGAAGGCTGGATGCTTACATTGCACTCACACCCCAGATGCAGAGCCTGAAGAGGAAATGGGGCCAGGAAATAAAGCCTTAAGTGTTAGGGCTCTCCAGCTCAGAACCCATTCTGCGATCTGGTCTCACACTGCCCATTCCAGGACCCCCTTCCCCAAAAGCCCGCCAAGGGTCAATTCCTCCCCTGGGGGCAGGGTTGCTAAAGACCATGCCTACAGGATATTTAAGACCTGCTCCTTGATTGTCTCTTGTGACATTATGAGAGTCACCTGGGAATTGCTTTGCTCTGTTTGTTAAACCTGGTCTTATTAATTCTGTCTGCTTTGGCTTATTGTATCGGTGCAGGGTACACAATAACAGGGAATCCAATACTTATCATTAAGGACCACTCCTGGTGATGTCTTTCATCCGGATGGTTCCACCTCTTAAAAATTCCACAACCTTCTCAAACAGCACCAGCAGCTGAGTACCAAGTGTTCAAGTACATGAGCCTATGGACATATTTCAACTTTAAACCATGAGAGATGATGTTTCTAAGAAAGGGCTCAGGTTGAGAGATACTTTTATGAGAATTTGGAAATTACAACCTATGCTGGCACCAAGACAGGGGAGTCTCAATGAAGGAATGACATTTGAGGTAAGACTCAGGAGGTAAGAGAGTCAGCTGTGTGGCTGTCTGCATGAGGAGAGTTCCAGACAGAGTAACAGTGCAAAGCATGTGTGTGACACCATACCTAACACTCTTGAGGAACAGTAAAGGGGCCAGTGTAGTGTGTGGAAGGAGTGATACAGAGAGATGGAGATGGGGAGGTAAAGAATGATGGTAGAGGGACCGGAGGATACTACTGAAATTTGGATGACCACTCTTGCAAGATACAGACTGAGCCAGGGCGCAAGGCTTTTGTGCTCCAGAACTGGTTTTCAGCTGTATCGCCTCTTTGGTGCATCTTGCTCACCTGGCCACAAGGTTCCTGCTACTGTCTCCGGAGAATGGCAGGCTGCTGAGGTTGAATGGCAATATCAAGCAGGAGCTGTATGCCCTGCCCAGTGGCAGGGAGAGTGTTCACCTCTGCAGCTGACAGGGACAATAAGTATTCCAAAGATTCTCTTTGCAGCAGGCTCCCAGAGCCACGTGCACTTTGATGAAAAGCTGCAGGACTCAGTGGGCCATGTACTCAGGAGCGTGACAACAGCTTTCTAGTCAAGGTTAGCTTCCTGATGGTTCTGCACAGGCATAAGATGACCATCTCTCTGCCTCTGGTGCACAGGCTGAGCAAGGATATATGTGAGGCCCTGCCCACAGCTTGTACCTTAAGCCACTCAGTGTCCCTCTCTTCCCCAAGCAGACTACAGCATCAAGTGAGTACTTAGCACGCAAAGGGGATGTCCTCAAAGAGGAGCTACCACTGGCCTGTGGGGGTGACAGTGGCAGCGACTACCACAGCTTCCACTGAGGCCCAGGGCCGTGCTTACCTGCCTGCCTGCTGCCTGAGTCCCTGAGTCTTAGATCCCACCTGCTTCTGGACGTGTTTGTGATTTCTGCACCACTCCCCTCCCCTGAATGGGCGCGGCAAGGCTAGACCTTGCTCAAGTCTCCTAACTTCAGCCTTCAGGCCTGCCACCTCCCGCCTTCTCCTTTTGTCTCCTCCCCCATTTCCTCTCCCATGGGCCCAAGTCTCCAGAAGGAAGAAATAAGTTGGGGTGGGATTTATCTCTCCCACCCCTATCGGCCAGGGTTCTAGCTGGGGATTGGGAGAGGTTGAAGTAGCCTTGTCTTTGTGATACTGCTGTTTCCACTGGGTCTGACCTTCAGCTCAGCTGTCTCTCCATTTCCTCCACTGTTTGTATGGCAAGGCTATCCAGGTCCTGGTTCCTACCCCTCATATCTGTGGTGCTTGATTCTTAAATGATTGGTTGGAATAGAGATCTTAACACATAAAAAATTTCAGCAATAAATAAAATATTTTTGAATTAAAAAATACTGGAAAAAAAAACAAATAAGAAAAAAAAAGATCCAGGTATAGACTGGAAGATGCCCTAGCCTTGGAAGATGGATGAGACTGCTCTATTTATACCCAACTTCAGAGAAAGGGAAGAAGGGAAACCAAGAAGGATCTATGAAACACGAATTCTAGCTGGTATTTAATGAAAATCCAGAGCCAGATATCAGGGAAAAGCTGGACTATCAGAGAGAGGAAGCAGACCACAGTTAAATCTCACCCAGCTATCTTCCAGCTTCCTCAGCCTTGCTCCTCTACAGAATAATTCTCTGCCTTCCTACACCTGCCTTAAATACTCTCTTCGTCTAGTTGGTTCACTTCCGGGTTCAACCCTGCATTATATTCTAGTGTTAAGATTAAAGGTGTGAGCTACTACTATTTGGTAGAAACACAGAAAGATCTCTGTCTCTGGAGTTAGGGGATTAAGGGTGTAGCCCACCACTCCTGGTCAGTTGTGTGTCTTCCAAGTTCCCCACCTCTCCCCTTCCCCCCTGCTGTGCTGGGATTAAAGGTGTAAATTACTATTCTCTGACCCTCCTGGCTTGACTCTATGTAGGTAGATCTGTTCTCTGATATTCCAGCTTGATTTTATTAAACATAAAATATATCACCACAGATTTAACTGTCATAAGCTGTAAAACATGTAGGTGATGACAGCATAGGCCAAGGTGCTAGTTAGTGGACCAGGTGGTGCAGATGGTTGGATTCTAAACACGTAAAGCTAGAGAATGTCCTGCTGGATTTGAGATGAAGCATAAAGAGGAAAGGGGGAATCAAGGACAGTTTCAAAGTGTGGCCTCAGGTGGGAAGGACAATGTATGGCGAATGTCCAGGAACTAATTTTGACAAGATTGATCTCCAGACATCTTATGACCATCCAAAGTGTAAGGTTGATACACATATCTAGATGGAGCTCAAGAACCGAACCTGGGTTGGAAGTGAATGTGGCTGAATACAGATGAGATTTAAGATGTGTCATAAGACCACATAAAAGGGCTCAATTGCAGGCCAAGCCAACCAGAAGAATAGATTGGGTAGAGTTCAGTTGTCATCAGAGAGGCTTCATCCAGCAGCTGATCAGAGAAGATGCAGAGACTCACAGCCAAATATTTGGTTGAGATTGGGAACCCGGAAGATGATCACAGGATCCAGAAGAGTCCAGGACACCAGGAGAACATGGCCCACAGAATCAACTAAGACCCATAGGGGCTCCCAGAGACTGAAATGACAAACCCAGAGTCGAATGGGTCTGTGCTTGTAGTGGCTTCTAAGAGGCCCAGAGACCAGCTCAGCCTCAACCAGTGTAAACTGGTGATAACTAGTGCCTTAATACTCAGGCTCCTAAGCACTTCTGCATAAACCAACCTAACCTGGGGTTTGCCTGGGGCCTTGTAGGGGTGGAGTCTGGATACAACATTCCTAGACCCGTGAGAGACCACTGCCCAGAGCCTCAGATACAATTCAAAGCCCTTTTTCCTGACTGGGCAGAAGGCCTGGGGAAATGTAGATTTTCCCCTCCATAATAAAATTGAACTTGCCTGCTTCAACTTGGTCCAAGAGGCTGAGTCACTGCTTCTGTGCCATCTTGCCCTCCACCAAGGGGAAAAGCAGGACCCTGAGCATAGAGGCAACCCTGACTCCTGACCCCAAGCCAGGTGCCCCCCTCAACATGTACTAGCTCCTGTGCATATGTTATGGTTGTGTAGCTTGGTGTTTTTGTGGGACTGCTAACAGTGGGGTAGGGGTGTCTCTGACTCCTTTGCCTGTGCTTGGGACCCCCTTTTCCCCCTAAGGATTGTCAGTCAAGCCTTGATATGAGGGTTTGTGCCTAGACTTATTGAAACTTGATATTTCATTTGGATGTTGTCCCTGGGAGGCCTGTCCCTTTCTGAAGGGACACAGAGAGCAGTTGATCTGGGGGAGGAGGATGTGGGAATGGGAACATGGAGGAGAGAAGGGCAGGGAATCTATAGTTGGGATGTATTGTATGAGAGAATTAAAAGATCTCCAAGTGAGTGAAAGATAGGAAAACACATTCAGGAACTGATTGCTGAAACATTGCAACATTAAGAAATCCTCAAAAGAAAGAGTGTGTAACACAGGTGAGCAAGAAAGGAACTGGGTCATAGAAAAAGGTGGCCACATTGTCACACGGTGTCGATGAATTCAGTAGGCTTAGGCCTGAGCATTTGACTTAACAATATGGAGGTCATAGAATCTCTTGACAGCAGCAGGTACGTGGAGAGGCTGGAGGCTCAATAGGTAAAGTGCTTGCTGCATAATCGTAAAGATCTGACTTTGGATTCAGTATCTGAATAAAAGGTCCCAGGCATGGTGACGAAGACCCGTGATCCAAGTGCCGAGACAAGATCCTTGGATTTTGCTGGCCAGCTAGTCCTGCCAAATTGGTGAACTCTGCGTACATTGAGAGACTTTGTCTCAAAGAAGGTGGGAGTGGCTAAGGAAGACACACTCACATCCACTCCCAATAGGTGCCATCCCCAACATGCATGCACTAACACACACACACACACACACACACACACACACACACACACACACACTTAAAAAAAAGTTTAAAAAAGCAGGTAGTTAAGTGGAGGCAAAAGGGCAAAAGGCTGAGTGAAGTGATTTCAATAGAAAACGGGAGGTAAGGAATTTGATATAATAGAGCTTGCTCTTTGTGGAATTTTGTTACAAAAAGGAGTTAAAAATGGTGTGATCATAAGTGGGGGGAAATAAATTTAAGGATATTTTGAGACATGTCCATGGAACAAGCCACTGTGAGAGCTGGTGACATAGGAGAAAAATAACAGACAACTGGAACAATATCTTTGTCTAGGTGACAGAGCTCAGGGTGTGTGTTAGTGTGTGTTAGTGTCTCCTTCCTCTAACTCGGTTGCGAAGGTAGAATGTGTGGATGCAGATGCTACTGAGAAGTCCATCAGAGAGAAGGACCAGTTGAAATCTCCCTTCTCAGTGAGTCAGTAGGAAGGAAGGTCCCAGCGAGTGACAAGAATGGATGAGGGGATGTTAGGTGTTTAAGAAGGGAGAAGATCTAAGCACCATATTGACTGGACAGTGTGTGACATCATGAGGTTACTGAGGGGCCCTGCAAAGCGAGGTCAGCCATTGACCATTTTTCCCATCTACCATCGAGATCTGTGCTGACTAGATAGATATCTTTCACAGGGAACAGTAAACGGAGAAAGAAGAAACAGATGAGGATATGGAGAAATGTAATAACTACTAAAGCTAAGTGGGAGGGTGTTGAAGGTACACCAAGAGAGTGGTGGTGGTGGGCAATGGGAAGTTGTGAAGTATAGAACTGCATGTTCTGGTGAATGTCCTGGGCAAGGGATAACTTTTATATAAAGGAGAACAGCCCTGCTCACTTGGAAGCTGACCTTCAGGAATACACCCATCAGTTTGCCAATCCCTGCTCCCTGGAGCTGGAAAATGACCTAGAGAAGAACTGAGATAAGTTTGGAGCATGCAGGAAGATAACTATACACCCCCACACCAATAATATTCACAATAATTAGACAAGGTAGTAATCAAAGTGGTTTTTTTTCCAAATACAATAATGAGACTCACGGATTTGGACTGTGGACATAGCTTGTTGCTAAGAAGACTTGTCTGGCATGCCCAAGGCACTGGGAATGGTTCCCAGCACCACAGGGCCTCTGGTGATCCTTTTCATTTCTGACATTGGAGAAAGCTTCCAGTGCCATATCAAGGCACAGTATTTAGTTTAATAGTGTCTTATTTTTGTTCCATGTAGGGGGTTAACAATACGCTTCACCCAAAATTTGTTTAGAAGTTGATGTCACCACACCCAAATAAGAGAATAAAGAGATTTAGTCTTCACTCCTGAAGAACAACAGAGTAAGTATCCAAGCTAGGCTGAACCTGACTGAGTGGACAGGGCTGGAGTATGCAAAAGGCAGAATGAGGTATGCTTGTTTTCTGGAAGTGAGAGATAGAATGCATTTATGTTCTCACAGACTTGGCCATGTGTAGGGTAAAAAGGAGAAGGCATGGAAGAGAGTTGGAACCTGAAGCCATCAGTGGTCAGGAATAAAGAATGTGGAATCAGCTCAGGAGAGGTGGGTTGGTGGGTAAACGTGTGGAACATTTGTTTAATGATGCAAAGATATGTTTGTTGTATTTAACTCTGTGAAGCTGTGTTACTTTGCCTGTCTAAAATATATAATTGGTCTAATAAAGAGCTGAATGGCCAATAGGTAGGAGGAGAAAGGATGGGCGGGGCTGGCTGGTAGAGAGAAGAAGTAGGAGGGGAGATTTAGGAAGAAGATTGGAGAAAACTCCAGGGCCAACTATTCAGCTACACAGCAAACCATGGAGTAAGAAGTAAAGAAGCGTCTATAGAATGATAAAATCCCACAGGCAAAAAATTAAAAGGAATAATTTTAAAAAGCTGGTTAGAAATAAGCCAAGCTCAGGTCATGGCATGCATAAGAAAGAATAAGTTTCCACACATTTATTTGGGAGCTGGATGGCGGGCCCCTAAAGAATAAAGAGTATAAACAGCCAAGTACAGGTAAAGGTGCTTGCTGTCAAGCCCGATGACCCGAGTTTGATCCCCAGGACCCACATGATGGAAGACAAGAGCTGGCTTCCCCAACGTTTCCTCTGACCGCCACATGCGCACTGCAGCAGGCACGCTCCCTGCCCTCACCCCGCCCCATAAAATAAAATGGAATCAGGCTTTATTACAAATTATGCTTGTGCTACAAGTCTGTTGTGCAACACAGTAATTAGAGGCTTATGCTTTAGAGTTAGGCTGAAATTTAAATCCCTGGTCCTTAACCTTGTGGTCCTTAGCTATTTGACCCCATGGAAATTACCAGGTGTGCTGTTCCTTGAGTGAGCCATGCAGGTTACGAGGAATCAGAGCGGAATCATTCATTCTAAAACGGCCTCTTCTTCTCCTTACTTTTGTCTCTTGTATTAAAAACCCCCGTCGGAGTGGAATTCTGTGATTGTGCAGTGCACCAGGTATGTGAAATTTTCACTTCTATCAATATCAATTAATCTAAAAAGTATGTACAATCCAATACTTGGTTCTGTTGCCCGTAAACCCCTCCTCCAGCTTCCTTCCGTTCTTCCTTTCCTTTCTCTCTCTCTTCTGTCTCTCTTTTTCTTTAGCATACTTAGAACAAGTTTTGTTCTGTAGCTACCTTTTCAACTGTTAATTTTACAAGATCTAAATAACCACATACACATTTCCAATGAAAATTTAATATCTGAATTGAGATATACCCAAAGTGTAAATACCATATTTTGAACACTTTTTGTAAATAACTGCATTTAAAATACTTCATGGATAAAATTTCTGGGTTTTTTTTTTGGGGGGGGGGGGTGCGATGGTATTTTGTAGCCCAGATTGGTCTTGAACACACTATGTAGTTGAATATAACCTGGGATTCCTGACGCCCTCTCCATCTCCAAAGCTGAAATTACAGGTGTGTGTCATCCTGTTCAACTTGGATTACATGTTAAATATTTTCAAAATCTGGGTCAAGATCCACCATTCAAATTAGTCCTGTCTTTTTGGTTTTAAAATGAGACTACTCAAATGTTTAAGTTATGTACTTGGCCTATACTAACAGATAATTTCAGCACTGAGCGCCCATTTCGGGCCTGGCTCCCATGGCAGCTGCCTTCTCCTGTCTAAATTCAGTGGCAGCTGGCTGGGAAGAGAGGCAGTGGAACGTGACAAACTTTCATCCCCAGCAGGAAGCTGTGGCAAAGACAGCATTCATAGTGAGCTCTCTGGCTCACTGTGATTTCTTCCACACTGGGTTAGCTCTACTGTGCTCCAGGCAGGCTATACTTTGTGGAGAGGTTAAAAAAAGGAGTCATGTCAGCAGCTCAGACAAACTGTTCAAAGGAAGCCTTCATGAAGAAATGCTTGCTTTTCAAGAGCAAAGGGTCTGCTCAACCCAGCCTCCTCAGTGACACGATGAGGGAGGGGGTGGGGGGGACTGACTGAAACATCTGACTCCTTCAAGTAGGTTGCCTCATGTCCTGATCTACTCAGAAGTTCCAAAGGAGGCCAAAGGTGTTAAGAAGACATCTCCAAATGCGAAACTAACCAAGAAGTTAGGAAAACAACCAACCAAACAAACAAATAAAAAAACAGGCAGAAATAAAAGTTGGCTTCCCCATGTCACACACTGTATTACAGTAATGCACTTTCCCAGTCTAGTTTAAAAAAAAATAAAAAACAAGTCAGTTAAATATTTACATGCAGAATCAGCCCTGGCAGTATATTCAAAGATGACTATTTAAGCCAGAAGAAGTTGCTTCTGTGTCGGAGGCTTTGAGACTCTGGGCCTCAATTAACCTTTCCAAATAGGAACTGACAGCCCTGGATGGAAAATATGGGGAGACTAAAATGTTTGACTACAAAGTAAACAGCCTGAATAAAAATATTGAATCGGATGCTGCCTTCTACATTCCATAAAGTTGAACACGGCAAAATGCACTGTATAGTTGAAAGAGATCACAGAACCAGTTGCTTTTAACCAAGTACATGAAATTGGTTGTGTTAGCATAAGACAGAGACATTTTTTTCAGTTATTTTGGGTCTTGACATCATATTGCTTAGCTAACATTAAGGCATAGCTTGACAGACACTTATCTGCATGCAAACCTTCTTGTTAGTTCTGGAGCCATAGAAAATTGCACGAGAAAATATTTACTAGATAATAAAACTGTATTATTCAGTTTGAAGGAGAATGTTTTTCTGGTAGCCAAACTATTTTCTTTTGGTCCAAAAGAGTACGTTACAGTGTCTTCAGATTCAGTGTTTCATTCCAGTGGAAGTCGAAGGAAAAACGACCTTAAGGAATCCATAGCATCATTAAGGATTGTAAGTGGGAGCTCCAGAATGCTACAAAAAACACATATACATGTTAAATGTAGGAAGCATACATCTACACGCCAGTGTCTCATTGCCAGTTTCTAAGGCCTTTATTATTTTTCCAAAGCACAGTGTTCTCATGGGGTGCTGGCATATATCTATAAGAAGTCCAATGCTCTCTCTGACTTCTTAGTTCATCAGAGAGGCAGGCCTTTCACATCAGCCAGCTGATAACACAGACTACAAAGGTCTTTGATATATCTTAAACATGTGCCATTCAGTAGGTCTGCAAGGGCGGTAAAGCCCAGGGCTGCCATTCACCTGACAGGCTTGTCCACTGTGAAGAGAATATCACTGTTTTCTAATTCTTTACACCAGCTAGTTCTTGTCTAAATCCTGTCTCTCTGAGCTGGTGAACCTTGAACCTTAGTGTCGCCCTCACTCCCCCCCCCCCCCCCCCCCGAGGATTTCTCTGTTGAAAACTTTTTAACTCAGAATGTTCATACTTATTGGATTTAATCCCGCCAATGCTCTGACTTGGGAAAGTCATGGAGATTAGAATGGTATTTAAATGTCACTTTAAACAGTATTTTTAATGGCTAATACAAATGAGCCTCAGATACAGGAGTTGTGCCTTTTACATTCTGGTCCACCCCCCCCCATCCTGTGTGCCGCCCCCCCCCCCCCCCCCCCCCCCCCCCGCCTACTATAGCTCCTGCAAAAGATAGAGGCAGCTCATGTTTCCCACATAGAATTAAAATAAAAGTCCCGCCTTGAGGTTTCAGTGTATGCGGACAGTTTGTCATCACTGTGCTCTGGATTCAGGTGGCTTTGCACTGACACTCGGTTGTACCTTCTACGCTCGCTCTCTTGGGCTATCACACTACAAGCCTCTAAGTTCAGCTCCTGCTGTCTCCCCCCTCTCCTCTCAGAGGAAGAAATGCTTTTCTGGTTATGTACCTCTCCTCCTGTGAAGGAGCCCACAGATGAGTGCTGCGGGCCAGAGGTGAAATCCCTGCTTCATTGGACAGTCCTCAGGATGGAAGCAGCCTTCTCAGAAGCATTGCTGAAATGTTCATCACACGGCACATTCACTCCTTCTCACAGATAACATTTTGATTTTATTCTTCTCCCGGGTCAATAAGGCTGATGAGACATGCCTTTAAAACTCTACACATATGGGTTCGTTTCTTTTTGTCTTGTTCCTTTTTACACTTTGGACTGCAGTAGGCCATTCCCAATGTCATCGAACGTCCTGTAATCAACCGTGTCTGACACATCAAATGTGCACTGGGCCAAAGGTTTGGTTAGACGTGAGGGGCCGGTTGTTCTTGCACAGGAAAGGTTTCTCAACGTAGATGCTAGAATTGAACTTGGAAAAAGAGAGTTAGATAGCTCCTTTCATTACACACGTCTCTACTTTAATAAATAGCATGGATCTGAAATAAAAACGGAAGTTCCTCCTCCCTAGGAGCATTTTTAACAAATATATTGTAAAGTCTACCTTCCCCCATGTCTCCAGTTTTAGGATTAAAAAAAGCTCCCAAAGGGAAAGTGTAAAACGCTGCTTCCTTAATGAGGCTTTTATCAGTTATCAGTCTTTTAGTCACATCTTCAAATTTATTCAATTATTCCCCTGGTAAATCTCAATAGAGCTTTTAGTATTACGTATTTACTGTTATTGTGTTATTATTACTAATTTTATTTCATTGTCTATGCCATGGCATGTGTGTAGAGGTCAAAAGATTAAATATCTCCCTCCTCCTCTTCCACCAGGCTCCAGGGATCACACTCAGGTCACCAGGCCTGGGTGGCAAGTGTCCTTCTTCTCTGAACCATGTTGGTGCGAAACCTTTGTTTTTTGTACATGAGAATAATGGCTCATGAGTTTGCTAAAGATCCAATTGTGAGCTGTTCACATCACCCGCTTTCCACCTCCTCTGGGCTGGAAATATATAAAGAAATGCAAAAATAAACTGAGTAATCCAGTCACTGCTATTTTCATCCTTTAATTTTTACAGAAGAAACTTGAAATTACATATAAAGGTAGATCTATTATTTATAGGTCTTTCAGTCCAAGGCAATCATCAGCCACCACGTTTTTCCTCATGTACTAAATGTAAGTTATAACAAACAGCCACCGCCTCATCTACAACCACCCTACACCTACAGCCACCACATACTTACAACACCCCACCCCACCACCATACTAACAGCCACTCCACATCTACAACCATCCCTCCTACACCCACCCTCATACCCACAACCACCCCCACACCTACAACTAACCCCCACACCTACAATCACTTCCATATCTACAGCTAGCCATGCCCAAACCTACAATCACCCCCACACCTACAACTAACCCACACCTACAATCACCTCCATATCTACAGATGGCCATGCCCACACCTAAAATCACCCCACACCTACAATCACCCCCATATCTACAATCACCCCCCATATCTACAATCTCCCCCACACTTACAAACACCACCACAAGCATGCTGTGTGCTTCCTCTAGGCAAGTGCCTCTTTGACTTGCTGCTGCTGAGAAAGAAAAAACATGGACCCAGGGCACATCTTTCCAATGTGCTCTTCACATTGGTCACAAATCTTGGATCAGAACTATAGCTTAATAAGCTAGATAGCTCCTTGAAGCTGTCAGAGATCATACTCGTGAAATGCCACGTCACAGTGTTTTGTAGTGGGAAGAGGCATTAGACCAGTAGTTCTCAACTTATGATTGAGACTCCTTATTTCAGATATTCTGAATATTAGAATTTACACTACAATTCATAACAGGAGAAAAATTACAGTTATGAAATAATGTTATGGTTGGGGGGGTCACAAAATCAGGAACTGTATTAAAGGGTCACAGTGTTAGGAAGGTTGAGAACTACTGCATGAGAGGGTTAGCTTGCTCTGCATAGAATTAACCTATATCAAGTTTTGTCTTTGTTGAAGTGTCATTATGGAACCCAGGCTGGCCTTGAATTTGGGATTCTCCTTTCTCAGTCTCCTGATGCTAGAATTACAAATGTGCATCACTCTGCCCAAGCTTGATAAGTAAAACCCTTTAAACAGCTCAATAGATGTAAATAGAAACATGACTGTAGCTTAAACAATTACCTTTGTTTCTAACTTTTGTCTTGGGCAAAAAGGTACAGACATTCCAAGACTGACTCACTTATGCATATGAGGAAAGCATGGTCACCTGATCAAAAGTGCTAGCTCCTCCCCATGACTCTAACATTTTATGACAGGTTATAGGCTCTACTTGAATGGACCCAGGCTGGCATCAAATAGGAATGAAGATAGAATGAGAAATTTTCTTTAAATTGAATCTTGATTAATTCTTCATTATTTTAAACTCAATAGCAACAAAATTAATCTCACTCCCTTCTCTGTCCTATTATGAGACAATAATAAATAATAAATGAGACATAAGTGACACTGGCCTATAGGGAGCACTTAGTACCATGCGAATAGCACCTGGCTTAAATATATTGCTATGGGAATGACAGTCCATGTTGCCAGGTGCAAAAAAAGTGGGATGCTTTTACATAAGTCTAATTTTTAATGGTAGGAAATCCTTGAAACAAACAACTCAAACCAACCAGCCAAACAAATACACAGGGTACAACTGTACCCAACTATAACACATTGGTGAATTAGATCTGCTCCTAAGTCACCAGCCTAGATCTTCTCCACTGGACTGGGACCAGCACTTATTAATAAATACTCATCCTAATAGCATATCAGTGAAAGCTCTCACTATAGAAACTCACAGCATTTTCCCAGCATTCTGTCAGGTTGTACTCTGTGTGAGGGATTTCTCACTCTTCATCATGAAACCCTGAAAATCAGCTGGTTGTTCTGTGTTGTTTTCAGGGGGAAAAAAATCATACAAGCTTGTAGTAAGAAGTTTCTGGTTCAGCCTAGTCCTGAGATTGGGGCCAGCAGTCCCAAATAATCACACGAAGTCTTATGTTAATTACATGTTGTTTGTCCTATATCTCAAGCATATTACTTGTTACCTCTTATTCTTAAACTAACCCATATTTAGCCACGTGGCTTAGTACCTTTCCTCAGAGCAGCATTCTCATCCTGCTTCCTCTGCATCTCCCTGGCAACTCTGCTCTGTTCTTCCTCTTCCCAGAGTCTTAGTCTGGTAGCCCAGCCCACACTTTCTGTCTGCCTTCTGGCCAATCAGTGTTTTATTAAACCAATAGGAGGGACAAATATTTACAATGTACAAGAGCATAATCCCACAACACAAGCTGAATAATATGTTCTAATCATTGTTTTCACAATCAAGTCTATCATACTCACATGGAAATATTTACAATGCTATGATCAATAAAAAAATCAGGGTATGAAAAGTCTATGTTTAACATTTTTGTTTGTATTTGAACAACTGCATAAACTTCAGAATTAAGATATGTGACAAAATACCAAAATAGGCTTGCTATTAATTGCTTGAGCCTCTATTAAAATTATGTTGGAAAACATTTTTTTTTTTTAAAAAAATAATGGTTCACACATTTAATGTCAGTACTCAGGAGGGAGAGGCAGGCAGATCTCTGAGTGTAAGGTCAGTCTGGTCAACAGAGCAAGTTTCAGGACAGCCAGGACTACACAGAGAAACCTTGTCTCACAAAATCAAAAATCAATATAACCAAAAACCAAAAAGTGCCTCTCCTTTTTAGTTTTCACATAAGTACAGATGAGCATTTGTCCCCTAACCTCACACCTTTCTTGCTCTGCCCCTTTTCCTGTTCTTTGTTCACCTAGCATTTTCACACACACACACACACACACACACACACAACACACTTTTATGGTTTATTTATTTTTGTTGTTGTGTTGAGACAGGGTCTACTGATCCTCCTGTCTCCACCTCCCAATGCCATGACAACCACAGCTGACAGAAAAGCATCTTCTTCAAACCCTGTCATGCATCTGGATGAATGTCAACCACACTCAGGCATTCTATCTTCACAGGGAAATTTGATACCCATTGTGCCTGTGGGAAGCACAATTTATCATAACCAAATAAATGAAACATTCCTTAAATGAGGCTGAAAACTTTTCAGAACATTAAGAAGGCACCCAGCTTAGCTATGTACATCCTAAGGAGGTTTCAGAAATCAGCTTTGAACCAACAGCCAGTTTCCCAGTCAGACCCTCGGGCTCCAGCTTTGGGCTGAAAGCAGGTGGGCTTGCTTGCACAGAGCTAAGCTCTGGATCCTGTGTGATGGATTAGAGCAGGCTTTTTGGCTAGACATTTGTGGGCTGAAGTGATATACTTGGGAGCCTCTCTGTCACCTGTACAGATACAGAGGCTTGATGTCCTTTCTCAGCTGTCTGCTTGTCATAGCAGTACAATCTCACATCCTATGATTTCAAAATGCCTGCCAGGTTGCTGACGCAGAACACACATTACCTGGAGAGTAAGACCAAGAGAACGAGGACACTTGGAAATGTAACCTTTGCCATTCAAAGACGAACAGTTTAATGGGAGTGAGTGTGTTAAAAATCACACAGAAATGCAGAACCACTTTGGCCAGCTGGGACAGATGGTACTCCATTATGAGGATACTGGATCTGTGAGTGTGGGAACAAGAAAGTGATGATGGAGTTTGGGACTTGGGGACATGTGAAGTTGCTCCTGTGTTCTGAAAAGTTGCATGGACTGGTGAATAGGATTCTTGTGTTGGTGCAGTGATGTTGACCAAGGTGAAGAGGCCTCCTAGGAATGTTTGCAAATAGGTTAAAACAGCAGATGCTTCTTGGTTATGACAAGTAGACTGGAAGACTCACCGTGGGACCTAGAGCAGAGCTAAGTGCCTGTCGAGCACCATAGCTGCTCTGGAAACAAACTGGGCCCTGGAACAGGCCCTTGATGTAGGATGCTGTGGGGGATTTCAGCTCTCCACTGATTGGACAGATGTAAGCAAAACTTTTTAAGACTAAAATGATTTACAAATTGCCCTCAGAGGCAGAAAGAAAAAAATCAAAAAACTTTTTTTCTGGATTGGAAAAAAGATGACTAAAAGCCCATATTTTAATTAAGTAGTTTTTATACTTTGATCATATCTAGTGTTTACTAATGAGCTTTAATATTTACCTATCAAGTGTTAAACACGATTTGCTTTTAGTAATGGGAACTGATGTAGAAGTCAACTTTAGAAATGGTAGATTATCTCAGACTATCTTTGTTAAAATTTAGAGCTGTTTATGTGTGTGAGTACAGGTGTTCAAAAAGACCAGAGGTGTCAGAACCTGGAGCTGGAGTTACAGGTGGTTGTGGGCTGTCTGATGTGATTGCTAGAAATTAAAACTTGGGTCCCTTGGAAAATGTCGTGTGCCCTGAACTGCTGAGCCATGTCTCCAGCACAAGTGTAGCTTTAAATATGGACTTGAATTTTAGAAGCAAGGAATTACTTCTATTTCATGTAGCCAACTAATTTTAAAATTATATTTGAGAGATTTTAACTTACCACTCATACATACCCATCCAATACAGATTTTAGGTTAGTTTATAACTCTGTTAAGTGAAACAGCCAAGTTTCATAACCTGTTTTTTCCTTTGTACACTTTTAAAGGGTACTAGACTCTCTCTCTCTCTCTGAGATCAAACTGCATTTCTGGCACTCCACATCAATCTTGTGGGGCGAGTTTACCATTTACTTTCTGTGCTACATGTTTGGGCTAATGTTCTCAGTGTCTCTGAGTTCTCAAACTTTTGCAGCATATTTGAATCATTTGGGAATTTAAAAAAAAGTTGCCAATGTTTTGGTTATATCATTGATCACGGGAGGCAGAGCTGGAAGCAGCATTTTAAAGTTACCTCCAGTCATTCATTTCTAACAAATCTTGGGGGATACTGCTGAACTTCCTCATCATTTTGAGAATAAAGATATGATCAGAGCCAAGGTAATTAAATGAAGGTAACTGACCCAGCACATCAGAGATTTAGTGGTATTCATGATAAATGGTAAAACCTGACTGATCACTGCACATTGACTGGATCTCCACTTGACAGACTGTTTAACAGATAAGGTACACCAAAGTGAAAATGGAAGCAAGTAGGATTATTTCTCTGATGAATCTCCGTGGTAGTCTTCCTAAGGCAGTGTTTACGGCACAGATGGGGTTTGCACATTCTTTGCAGCTCAAACTTTTTATTTAAACTAAATCAAAGGAGGCAGGAACAGCTTCTCACAGGGTTCTGCTGCTGCTGAACCAGTGTCATTGTGCACTCTTCCTATGGCCACTAAAGCACTTTCAGGTCTCCGATTGCATGTTGACCATTATCAAAGGTCAGGGGCTGGATTGAGTTCCTGTGTCAACTGCAGGCAAAGGGGGTGGTCAAAGTGTTAGATCAGGGCAGAGTTGAGACCAGAACCAGGTCTGTAGACTGCAAGGTAAATGCTCTTCTCTCACAATGCACCCTCTTCTTACCTCTCACATCCAGAGCCTCGGTGTCCTCTCTCAGAAGGCTGGTTGTCTCCCACTGCAAAGAGGTACAAAGTGCACAAGGGCCCAAGAAAGCATGGAGTTTAGGAACAGCTGGGGGGTGCTTCCAGCAGAGAAAAGGGTAACAGCCAAGAGCTTGGAGGTAACATATTGTCAAGCTTCTTGGGAGAAAGAGAGGGGGAATCATGATTTCTCAAAAAAGGATTTTGGGAAAACTCATGATAATGGTGAATTTTTGGTGTGACATGTATTTAGGAGACAAGGTAGGGACAATAGAAAGTCAAGAAACTGTTTCCATGGACTTGAGATAAGAGGGATTAGGGCAATAACCAAAATAAGGATATTGGGGGGAAAAAGAGGTAAAAGATAATTAGCAGCTGACAGCATTTCCATCAATTATTATTCACTGTTGGATTCAATGGCTATTGATATGTAATGTAATGGGATATTTAATAAGGTGGTCTTTAATTATTGGGTTAAGCAGCAGCTTGACAGGGCTTACAAAAACCTAGGCAAAGATTTGTTTGCAGATCATTCTTGTTTCTGCCTTTTTCCCCCTCCCCATCCAGGGAAGCAGTTGTTTCAACAAAGTAGTAAACCTTAATATGGTTTAATACAGACAGATGTAAAATCTTGCCTTGGACTAAAGGCTGACAACACAGTGAGAATGAGATGTTGAAATGGGAAATGCTGTCAGAACATAGCCAGACAACAAATTGCTACAGGCTTTGACAGAATAACGCAGTGTAGATTTGAGTCAGACAAACCAGGGCTTGAATCTTGGTTGAAAGGATGTCTAAAGATCTGGAATAATGCAATGAGGAATGGACCTGAGAAAAATAAAAGACAAATAAAAGGTTGGCTCAAGCATCAGTTGGAAAACAAGATGAGTTTATTTTCATTTCTATCAAGACTCTGAATGCGCTCAGATGAGGTAAGATGATGAAGGTTTAGGCACCAACATTGTGTGCCATTAAGGAAGCAAAGCCCTCAAGGCCTCCAAGTCAATGACAGAATTGGATGAGGGAGCCAACTCAATACACGTTAAAGATGAAGTCAACAGAGGTTAGGTAAAGATGAGAGACACAAGATGGCAGTCACGATACACATAGATATGACCAGGAGGCACAAAGGGTTTTTCACCAAGCCAAATAAAAGGTAGGTTGGAGGAGGCACTATGACATTAGACTGGAGGGCTGACAATGGTCATCTTTTGTTTGTTTCTGTAATGAGAAACGCTGAATATGAAGGTTTTTCATAGGGAAACGTCCATACAGGCTGAAGCAAAAGAGGAAGAGGTGAGATGCTTAAAAAAGGACACCAGCCTTGGGCAGGAAAAAAGTAAATTAGCACAGATAAGGACATGTGCAGATCTTTAGAGGGAGCACTAAGGGAGGCAGAGAACACTTAACTGGAATAGAGCAGATCTGTTAAGGTAATCTCCACCTGATTTCATAGCTTCCAATTGTATCCAAACAGCCATGCTCCTTTAAGCATCCAGCCTGTTTCTCTTCTGCCTTGTGGTTTCTAACTTCACTCAGACTAAGAGCCAAAGTTCTCAAGAGGCTATTTATACTAAGGTCCTCAACTACCTATTTAAAGACACCTTCCTACTGGTTCACCCATTTCAGCCACATTGACCACTTCATATTGGCCATCTACCTTCACAAGCATCAAGTTACTGGAGCCTGTGTGTAAAGGCTCTTTCCGATAGCCTAGCAGGTGACTCCCCCTTTTCCCTTGTCTCTCTCCATTGCTAATCATCTGTGAGGACCTCTGTGATCATACTATGCAACACATCAATACCCCACTGTCCATGATCTGCCTTAGGTCACATCCCTTTCATTCTGCTTAGGGTCAGAAAGGTATGAATTTTTTCCTCACAGGTTCCCAATATTTGTAGAATGAATGCCTGGAGA
Organism: Phyllotis vaccarum; assembly: GCA_033318265.1. Lineage (NCBI taxonomy): Eukaryota > Metazoa > Chordata > Mammalia > Rodentia > Cricetidae > Phyllotis > Phyllotis vaccarum. The sequence continues at coordinate 26,554,268 of JARWLC010000014.1, forward strand.
GCAGGAAATATGGACAACAGAAATCATGGAAGCAGTTAGCAGACAGTTTAACAGGAAGGCAGGGATCTAATTCCCACCCAGATAGTGATCTCATTTGATGGCAGGTTTGGACTACTTAGAATTGGAGCGGGCTGTACTATTTGAAGCTCCCTGCCCTCACAGAAGTGAAGTATTACAGCAGGAAAATGAAACATAAAAAGACCTTTTGATGCACTATGAATTCACTTCAGAGCAGGCTTACAATAAAAAGGATCTTAATTTGAATTTTGAATGTCATACACTCCAGGTGCCCCACCCTCATCCTCACCCTCTATTAAGATATGCCCTAAAGACTGGTGATTTCAAAAGCAGTCTTATTGGTAACGAAAACAAACCTTTTATATACTTTATCACCACAAAGGTTCCACTATAGAGGACAGCAAGCAACAGCTCATTCTATGAGGGATGGAGTAGCCACAAATTGCATCAATGCAGACGAAACTAAGACACCAATCCAATGTGCAACCGTGTCACTTCAGTTGCCTAAATAATTAAGGCATTAAGAATTCTCATCAAGGAAAACAGTACTGAAGCACAAAATAACTCAGTAAACGTAGGGAGAATGAAGGGCGGGCATTATTAATAGAGCTTAGGAGAAAACTCCAGAGTAAACAAAGTGGAACAAAAGAAAAGTGTGAGAGCAGAACACTCTATTCTGTGGGTGTAGTTTCTCTGTCATCAAATCACCCAAACTTCACGAATTTCAGAGAAAAGAGAACTCATTAATATAAAATTTCACCCCACATTGGTATGAGTGTCTGTCAAAGTTATCTATGAAACTTTAGAACATCCATCTTAGAAATTCTAGCTCAAGTGTTATGAACATCATTGATCCATCTTCCTCTGGTCTGTGAGGAAAGCCTGGGCTACTTACATCCTAAGCTGAGAATTTTTGCCTCAGTCTTAGAGCTGTGGCCTAGGGAAGGACTTCCAGAACATCTTCTCAGGACAGAAAGGTAGTGAAGGCAAGAGTGGATTTAAACGCTGTTTCTTGATACTGGTCTGACTCAGGGGCTACCACCTGGAACTCTTCAAAGCCCCCTCTAACCACATGAACCAGAGCATGAGATTTCAATTTCCTAAGCCTCAATTTTTCTAGATATACAATGTGAATCCAGGGGGTTATTTATATAATCCATATAAAATGCCATATAAAGGCATATTGAAAATCCTGCATAATTACGAATTTGAGCCACCAATTCATTGCTAATATGAAAAAAATATGACATTTAAGCCTTGATTTAAATGAAGAGAAGCTTCGTCTTGAGTTGAACCCAAACCCTTATGTGCATGTTAGTGACTTAAGTAGTATTTACAGGGCAGTGCTGCAGCTTAAGGAAACTGCCAGGCACCAACACTGTATAAACACACACATTAAGTCCCCATTTTGAGCCATTAATGTACCGTTCAATAATGACAATTTAAACCCAGAGAAAACAGATTAAACCAGCCTGGCTTGTATTCTATTTGATTATAAACTTAAAAAAAAAAAACAACCACCACCAAATGTGGAAAATAGATAATTCTCCTGGCAAAAGTATATATATAGCAAACATAGTAAAAGGGATTGAGGGCTTACAGACGAAAGCTACCAGTTGAAAATATGATTTGGTGGCAGAAAATTTTGTTAACTCATACAGTATACCAACAAAACACACACTTATGCATGTGTCAGAATTGAGAAAGGAGAAGGTTGCTATGGAGTTTGGGCAGTGCTAACAGTTCTAATGCAGCCCAGGTTACTGAGACAGCACAGCTGGATGAAAAGTTCTCCCTGGGTGGTGGTGCACATCGTTAATCCCAACAAAAGCAGAAGCAGGTGGATCTGAGCTTGAGGCCAGCCTGGTCTATAGAGTGAGTTCCACAATACAATGTCAGGCTGTTACAGAGAAATGGTGTCTTGAAAAACCAAAAAGAATTTGAGATCTCTAAAGGTATGGGGAAATGCTAAGAAATGAAGGTTAAAGAAACTCCCCTTTCTTAGAGCATAATTAAAAATTCAATTCTGACAGTATATATATGTAAGTTCCCAATCTGACAAGATGGAAAACTGAAAATATCTTTCATGTTGTATAGTACTTATATTCAACAATTTAAAATTTATACTATCAAAATATGGCATTCACAATTATTTTTCTGGTTCAGCATTTTTCTTTGAACTTATTGAAATAATTTATTATAAAAATTGTTAAGTGCAAATTTTATTGTTATGGTTTGTTCATCACAGAGTTAAAATAATTGTTACTGAAAAGTCTGGATTGTTTAATAAAATTTTCTGAACAATATTTGTTTCTAAACCACAACCTTGTGCTCCCTGACACAGAACTGATACTGTGGGAGTGAGGGCCGGCACTGGCAGGAGTGGAGAGTGACACATTTTACTTGCAGAGGTGAGACCATATACATGAGAACACCGAGTCACTGGACTGCTTATAACATTCCAAGTATATTGCAGAATTTTCATATGTAGATTTAAAAAAATATCAAGTAGAAAAAAAGGATGCCAAAATATGATGTTCAAATCATTCCAATATTCAAAAAGCTCAGTCCCCATTCAGAAACAGATAAACAGTATATTTATTAAATGAGTTAAGACAAATAAACTTTACAAATAGACAAATAATAAAAGGCTCAGTGGCTAGAATAGATGGTAAGCATCAGTAAAAGAAATAAACACCATCATGGTAGTATTTCAGTTGGCTTACACGTGGAAATGAAATTTTCAAAGAGCAATTTCACAGAAATGAAGCCAGGTTTTTTTTTTTTTTAATAAACAAATCACCATTTCTTGGTTCAAAACCGATATCTGTTATGAAAATTACCATATCACATATTTGTAAGATGACAAGGAGTTAACTCGGCTTCAAAGTGCAGCAAGTCTATTTACAACCACAAAAAAGGCAAAGCTAAGGAGAAAAGGATCTTTAAAAAATATACAAAGGTTAAAAACATTTGGGATGCAAAATTAAACAAGTTTCTTTTCTTTCTTTTAGAGGATAAAAGATAAAATGTGAATTACAGATGTTGATTTAGCTATATACTTTATATAATGGGATCCAAGATCTTTTAACAGCTTGCTTGCATTTTTTTTTTTTCTTGACTTACATAATGTTCTGAAAATTTCTGGTAGAAATGACTGTGTCTCAAAGAGAGAATCACACACTGAGCATGTCTTGCTATTACTAAGACCCGTTTGGATTGGAGGTGGTGTAAAAAGCCATTGCCTTGAGTTGAGAAATGAAGACTGGGAAAGCTGGACACAAACCCTCCAAAGCACATGCACGTCTAAATCTTGTGGTAATTACATTCATATTTAAGCATAACCAAATAAAAAAGAAAACTGAAAACATTTCCCTTTTCTCTATTCCCTATGCCTTGCAGGCTTCTTCAGTGGATAGGGTCAAATTTTAGAGTTGAAAGGGTTCTTCAAGAGGAGTCTAGTCCCCCACCCGCTTTTAGGGTGAGAAATTTCCCCAAGATCATGCAGCACATTAATGGCAAAATCAAGATTAGGAGTTCACTCTGGACTCCTGGTCTAAATATGCTTCCCAGCATATCATGCTACCTCTTTTTTTTTTCTTTTTTTTCTTTTTTACATTATGAATAACTACAAATACCTGATGAGTAAGTGTACAATGATTAATGCAACAGAGCCAATATATTTCTAAGACTTGCAGAGGATTACTGCAGGCAACTGATGGAGAGAAAAGATTCCCCCCACCCACCAACAAATATCAAGCACCATCAACTACGTTTCTTTGCTGGGTCAGCATCCTTGGATAGTAGTCCTCGTAAACTTTATCAGCCTGAGGATTATCTGGTGAAATCTGTGCCCTGAAACAATAGTTTCTAAAGGGTGAAGGCAAGGGACAAACGAAGGAAGGAGGAGGACAGGAAAGAAGCAGAGAGCCCAGGAACTCAACTGACTCTGGGACGGGCATTTCAGCACATGGTTAATCATCACATCTACATATATCATGTTTAGAAGCTTTCTCCTTGTTTTCTTGTATTATCCCTTTAATTTGCTATTTGGCCACTTAATAAAAACTGAAGTGTCAGAGACAATGGTGGTCATTACTTTTGATAAAATGGTGACACTATTTAGGTAACATGAAGAATATGTTAGGTGGCAAAACTGTGCTGTCTCAGCCTGACTCTATGAAGTGAGCAACAAAGAATTCAAACAGTACTTCGTGGGGCTGTTACCAGCTTGAAATTTATTCCGATTGTAGTTAAAGGGAACAGACTGAGGCATCACGTATGCAGAACTAAGGATAGAAGCTGAGCTGTCTTAAAACCATTGCCGTGTATTTATTTAATAATAAAAGGGCATATTCGTTTATGTTTACAAAGAAGTTTCAAAAACAAAAGGAAAACATGTATGCTTCTACCTATTAACCTTTTTCAAAATGCCAACAGCCCTCTATGCTGTATGCGGTCTCTAAGAAGTTATTAGAAAAATTGATACAGTTCACTCACAGTTCACCAAGACATCACTGAACTAACATATTTAGACAAAAACAAAAATGACTAAAGGTTCTCTTGTAGTTTGATAGTTTAATTTGATTCGCCTGAAATAACACAAGCATTTCAAGCATCTTTCATTGTATATTTGATGTCCTGCAATAAACAATCTACTAAATTCTGAACAAAAGGTTATTAGCAAGTTTTCAAAAAATTTAAAAATTAAACAGTTCTTTCAAAACCATTAAGTAGTAAATGTATTTAAGAAACTAATTAGGACAGATGCTGTAGCTTCATAGAACACCACTGCTCATGTTTTTTTTTTTTGTTTTGTTTTTTGTCTTGTTTTCTTTTTTTCTTTTTTGTTTTTTAAACAAAGCATTAGTGTTATCTATTTGGCTATTAGTATTAGCAATTTATCTACAATATTTAACAAGATAAATTGTAGGCAAAAATTTAGTACAGTTTCAATAGAAACACCCCTTTTTTATTTCCTGAAAATACAGCAGTATTTGAAGGACTAATTTTTCTCTGCATTAGTTATAAGGAAGCTTCCCGTCTATGAAGAACAAAAAAAAAGTATCTACAAACCTTGTAAACAGATCTGTATCATTTATAAACATAAATAATCCAAATTATTAACAGCCAACAGCAGAAATTAAAGTATTCATCCAATGATCCAGGGCTCTCTGTCTTGCCCAGCTTCACTCCTCCCTCTCCCATCAAGGACTGAGATAAACCACAGCTCTGCTAATACAGTCAGGACCACTCTAGGTACCACTGATGATCCACAGGTCACTTACGCCGAGCTACCGTTGTTTATCTGTCAGTTCATTTCTCCCACCCCCCAAAAAGCACCCTCAGTCTGGCAGAAAGCTTTGCTTGTTTTTTTTTTAAAAAAATAAATCTACATTCGTACAAGTATGTCTTCTGTTGAAGTCCAAGGACAAGAATACTATCTTGTCCGTCACAATATGTGAAAAGACTCAGTTTCAATTTGTTTCTTTACAATGCAGCTAGTGTGTTAACATTCAGCTTACAATCAGAGTGATGTTTCCAAACTATGTAGTGGGCTTCCTGGGGATGAAGAGGTAGCAGACTTGTTCATTTCTATTGTAAGGTGAATTCCGCTGTCAACAGCATTGTTATTTTTGTTAGGAGAGGGTGGAGGGCTGGAGTTGCGTTTAGTAGGAGCATCATCTTCAGCATCAGTGTCATCAATAAGGGGGATGTGAGGCTCTGAATCTTCTATCCTAAACTCAGGGTGTGTCATAAAGTTGTGGATTGAACTTCGTGATTCTGGCTTTTCTAACCCTTCATATAAAGAACTACGAAATGCATTCACCACTCGAATCTGTAAACAGCAGAAAACACAGAAAGATGTCAGAACACCAGTAGCTTAACTACAGAAATGGTGCACTTATGAGTTTGAATCCACAAACAGCTAGGTATGAGTGAATCATATTTGCATGTAATGCAGTGGAACTTGCAATACACTGTAAAAAAATGGATATTTTAGTAAGACACTACAGAACAACAAAACCACATACTCTAATCAAGAGGTATACATTCAAAGAAAAACTAACAAAATCTTATTGTCATTGGCTAAAAATTTAATAGCCATTGTGTAGGATGTTTTTTCCCTAAGACAGAAACAAACAAACAAAAAAAAAAAACAAAAACAAAAAAACCAAAAAACAAAATGAGAACTTAGCCATACACAAGCTTAGCTGAATTATCTTTAAATAAAAACGAACGTATTTCTCAATAGAACTCAAATAAGCTAAACAAAGTCAAGCACAGAGGGTTACTATTAATCATGCTGGGAATCAGGGTGTCACCAACTATGAAAAAGCCAAGCAAATATAAGCTGAATGCCACAATGAACTCACATCTGCCCCACCACTTCCTTAATTTAAAAATTAATAAAGACAAACCCAAATACATATCTATAAAATGCTACTAAACAGCTATAAATATTTGAGTATATGCCATTTTTCCACACATGTACTAGGAGTTTTCTGCTCAAAAGTCTGTAACTTAGTAACACAGTTCACTGAAAAGAACAGAACACACACACACACACACACACACACACACACACACACACACACACACACACCCTCCCTCTGAGAATCTGAAAAAATTCTACAAGGAAAAAACATAAAGTTTCTAAGTTTTCCAGTAGCTATTTAGACTTCTGGCCCAGCAATTTATCTTCTTGGGTGTCGGCTATACAGAAGACTAGGTTAAAAAAGGGCAAGCATAACAATGTCACTGTAGTTCTGACAACAGGGTTCAACAAACCAGTGTCATTCAAAATACTTTTAGAAGAAAAAAAATCTGTTCAGCTGAGCACTTACGTTAGTTAAAATTATTTTTATGACATAGAGATGTTCACTTTGGTGTCAATTCTAACAATTTTAAGAAGAAAGACATTATTTACAGTTAAAAGAGGTGACAACAACATTCTAGAAGAAAACAGCCATCACTAATGAAATCTCAACAGCAAAAGGATGTCTGTTTAGGGTCACATGCCCTTTAAAATGACCTTATCCTTCCTCCTGTCTGTCAGCGCCCCATCTATATAAGCTGTGTTAGTCTACATGTCTACATCAGTGGTTCTCAACCTGTGCGTTGCAACATCTTTTGGATATTGACATTACGAGTCACAAAAGTAGCAAAATTGCAGTTATGAAGTAGAAATAAAATATAATTTTAATGGCTGGAGGGTCACCACAACATGAAGAACTAACTGTATTAAAGGGTCACAGCACTAGAAAGGTTGAGAACCGCTGGTTAAATTAACTTGGTCCTTTAATCAGAATACAGAGACATAACAGAGTTTCAGTCTTTTACCTACTGGAGGATGAGGAACTGTAATCATGGGTTTCCTCAACAGTATGGTCCCTAAACACCTTATGGGTTGTTAGCAGTGTGGTGCGGTGTTAGCATACACTTTCAATCACAGGCCCCTCACACACTAATGTGCACATGCACCAACTGGGGATCCTGGAGAAAGGCAGATTCTGATTCAGTACAGGTCCCGGAAAATCTGCATTTACAACAACTTTGTAGCTGATGCTGAGAAGCTGGGCCATGCCCATGCACGAAAGCAACTGGATCTTGTCAATACTATACTGTGACTTTAATATGCTACTTTATTCATGCATTTCTATTTCAATTTGACAGACAACAGCAATGAATATACTGTTAATTCTGTTTATGACTGAAGAATATTATCTATGATGCATTTTTAAGCTGAATTGATGCACAAATGGGAAAAGCCCAAAAAAACCACCAATATAAACAACACAGAAACTTACTCAAGGACCCAAAGAAAGCTCAATTCAGGAAGACAAGCAACTGGCTGTCTACACAAGAACTTTACTTCATGCTACTACGTTACTTTCTAAGGACAATATTAAAGTTGAAATGCTAAATTCATTCTTTAGCGTTAGAAATGTAATTTTTCAGTTCTCTTAGCTCAGTTTCAAATCACATGCTTCTGGGAACCATGCAGTATGAATGTGCTTAAGGGCATATACTCAAAATTTATAGTAGTTTCATAAGTGCTGAACTACCATTTGGTTCCCCGTATGAACTATAAACTAGCACAGAGACAAGCTCCCAGATCACATGTCTAATCTTTGGTTGCGATTGTCCCTCCTCATGTCCAACCCTCTGAGATATAAACAACAACAATGGCAACACTTGAAGTCTCAATCCACTTTACAAAAAGAAAGCTTTATGGAAAGCCTGAACAATGAAGTTCAACAGTAAGGAGAAAATGAGAAACGTTAGGTGTGTGAAGTAGGAATGTTAATGTCATGCACTTAGGAACACACACTCACACCCCACAGTAGTAGAAGCAGTAGAAGAGGAAAACACTACATGTGTAGGGGTAGAAATATTTGTTACATCATGATGCTGGCTGGCGATGGAGGGTTGTCGCCTTAGAGCCCCCTGAATGGAACTTCCACTCTGGAAAGCATTCACTACATCCATCTGCAAGGAATCAGAGATTGTGACAGCGTGCTCAGCAAGAGAGAGAGAACAAGAGAAAGGGCCGTTCCATCTACCAACATTTCAAATGTAAAGGAAAAGGCACTTTACAGAGCAGATAAATACGCAAGAGTAGCATTTTGAGATGAAAGGGGAAAATAAAAGCTAGGGAAAAAAAGCCTAGGGCATATAAGAGACATTCTTTCATAATCTGTTAAAAGTCTCACTCAGTTCAGCCATCAGTAGTATTTTTCAAAAAAAAAAAAAAAAATTTTGTGGTTTGGGAAGGCTAGAAAGGCAGTTAAAAAGCACAGGTGGTCTGGACCTTTCCCCAGATAAAACTCATTACTCCCATCATGTTTCCTGCCTCTCTACCAGACCCATACCTGTGTTTGGATTCTGTTCAGACCTCTAAACCACAAGATCTGGCCACGCCGTAACTCCCTCTCGGCATGGTCAATCTCTTCAACATCCTCTGCTAATTCCTCCTCAGGTATCTCTTCCTTTTGTGTTCCATGACCAGCTTCCTTTAGGAATTTTAAACGGCTAGTTGGAATTGTTGAAATAAGCTATAACACAGGGGAAAGAACTTAAAGTATTAATAAAAATTGCAGGAGTATCCACTTATTTTTACCAATGAGGCAATGAGATCTTGGTGATCAGACTTTCTCAGAACAAAAATTATTCAGCTATATAAAAGGCATAAGTTTATAAGACAAAATGTTTTCTGCATAGAAGTTAAGTTGATGGTATTTCTCACGTTTTAATTTAGACATTCATGACATTAAATTGTACAACCATATTTTACTATGTCTGTATGTATAAAATCTCCTATTAATAACATTTACTTCAAATAAAATAAAATAATATGTGGTCTTATTGGATGCAAAATATGCTTGTAATCCATTATTGTTATAAAAATTATTCAACAGGTAAAAGAAAAAGAATTCAGAAAATCTTTCAGGTTACACTGAAATAGTTCGGGTAAGGTTATGAACACTGTCAGAAACAGCAATAGTACATATTAGTGTCTGAGTGCTAACAGGCAATACCTATGAAGGGGAAAGGAAGCCATCTACTCCTGTGTCCAAGAAGTAAATAGGATGGAATTTGTGAAGCAGCTCACTCATGAAATGACTAAGATTCCAGACACCAAAGTCAGGGTGTTTTTTTGTTTGTTTGTTTAAAGAACCACACACTTAAAATCAATAGACAATATCAACGAAAGCCTACTGCTGCTGGCTGTATGTGTGCAGCACTGAGTTTTTCTTCTTGAAATTGGGCAGAATTTTAGGTTGCAGGACTGTGCTCTGCCTATTAGAGAACATTGTAAAATAATTATAACGGTAATCAAGATAGAAATGTGAACCAATTAAGAGATCACTGAGAAAGAGTTTAACAAAAACCACTTAGAACCCAGAAACTCAACCACAGATAAAACCTAGGTTTGTTTTGATCTGAAGAATAACAATGAATGAGCTCACACAAGTTATACGTCTGTATGTGGTCCACACGACCCTGTGCTCATGGACACGTCAGTACTGACTCTCCAGCAGTGGGTTGATGAGGTTACAAGAGCCTGAAGGTGCACAATGCACACGTCACTAATCCGGAGAGGGAGAGCGGCAACTGCTGGTAGGGTGACGGTGAGAAGATGAGCTGGATCTTACTTTTTTGGTGTTCTCATTTATAGACAACTGTTACAACTACTCCAATGCCTTAAAATCCCATTTTTTGGCTATTTTCAGATACCTGTGATTTTAGCAAACTATTCACTATGTATGGTTAAAATTTCTCCCAGGCTTTTAAAAATATTCAATTCTATAGCAAAGCAATGAAATATATTTATTCTGAAAATTTAAAAGTAGGTGGTAAAGACAAAGGTATTATCAACTTAGGCGGTTGGTCATATATGTGTCATGTCTGTGAGTACAACAACATGCTTTAAGACAGTAGAGATGAGCGAAAGACCGGTGAGCACAATAAACAAGAGCTGTCTTCGGAGAGCCACTTAGGAAGGAAATAAAGTCCCTGTCACAGTTCCCTTTGTGACTCAAGACATAACTAGAATAACTAAGAGAAATGATTCAAAGTTAAAAAAAATTACTTTACGTTATTAACAAAGACAGTGAGATTTTTTTACCTGGCCCCAGAGTAAGGTTCCCATTCCCAGGAATACTGACCACAGCCACTGTTCTATTGAAAGTTCTGAGCAGCTGAAAGGTTTCCCACCAAACTGCACAATTATTATCTGGAGGAATAATCAAGAGTAAATTTATTTAAATGACAACTAAAATAAAGGAAAAGTTTCTGCCCCAAATTTTAAATATACATAGTAAATTATGTTTACTAAAAATAAAAATCAAATGGCCAGAAGAATACCGGCATGTTCTTTCCTATATTATTCCAGATAACTGCATTCTTTGTTATGCTTTGAATACTTTAAACCTTTCATGAAAGGTAGTATGTGTTTTGTGGGAAGTACCACATGTCATGGACACATATGTGGACAGAATATGCCAGCTTGCTTTTTCTTCTACACAGCAGTCACTCCTCACTGACATTTAGATGTAATTAAGCCAACTATGCATGCTTTGTAATAGAAGAAAAGCAACCTCCTACAGCTGGGAAGTGTGAGCTAACTCTGCTAGTGTGTTCAACAGTGAGTGTAAAATCCAGTGACATACATGCATAAAATTCAAACTACGATGCTCATGATTCCTTCCTGATCCATAGTGTCCTACAACTGCATACCTGGGAATATTAGGTAAGCAACAAAATAGTCACCTTTGTCTGAGTATGACAATTCTCTCTGATATGAGTAAGCAGCTGTGAAATATTGAAATTAAAAAAAAAAAGTAATCTTGGTACTTAACAGTCATTATCACTTTTTAAAAAAGTATTATAAATTTTATTCTTTGCATTTATTTGTTACTTTCACTGCTTTTTAATGTCAAGTATATTTGTCTATTTGTAGATAGTCAGCACTGGTTTGCTAGGAGCCTAGCATTATAACTGACAGTAATGGTTACGGTATTATAACCATTACAAACTGATTTGGTAATCAGGTTTGAATTTTCATAAAGAAATAAAAGTGAAATCGTTTTTCTTTTGAAACCAAGAAAAAGGGAATGGGAAAATGTTCCATTTCTAGTTTTTCTTTTTTTAAATTAAAACTTTTTTTTTTTTTTTTTTTTGGTGTAATAAGGTGTGAAAGAAAGGCATTAAAATACTGGGGAAAACCAATAATTACATGACTAGCTGATTTGGTCTCATTAAACATCTGCTGAGGCAGTTGTGGAAGTGACTTCTGAAAAAGTTAGAGCCAAGTTGCCATAGTTTTCAGAACATACCTGAAAGCAACATGAAGCTGGACAGATATCACAGTTCAATATATAGAAGCTCCCTCCAAGTTGGACTCATTTACAGACAAAGTACCCCTCTGTTGACTGTCGCTCACCTGTACTACAAAGGTGCCTAAAACAATCGTGCAGAAGATGGCATTATTGAAGATTCCTTCAAACACATTCCTTTCACCATGAATTTTCCTGGCATTTATTTCATTGAAAAGCTGCATCAGCACAAAGGTATTGAACACAATAGTGTAGTGTTCCGAGGGGGGAGCGTGCAGAGGGGCATTCCTTCCACTGTCAATATCAAAAAACTTCTCTCCTGAAATGAAAAGTTAACATTTTCTAATTATCATTGAAATAGCAAATCATGTTTTAATGAGGTACATGCTAACAAAGCTGGGCCAGTCTCAGGTCTGGAATGGATCCTGGAATTATCCGGTACAGTGAACATCCTAGCACTATGGAGACATGTCAAGATCACAGATCTAAGAGCACTGGAGCCTGGATAAAAGCTAAGCCTCTTTACTTCCCCACCGTCTCGTTGTTTTCCCCAAACTGAGAAGGCAAAATGAAAAGCAAGTAAAAATTTAAGATATGTGGAGCCAGGGACAGAATTGAGGCTTCTGAAAATTCTGTCGCACTAAGGCATACCGAGTAACAGTAATGTGTGACAGAAACAATTTAACCGGAACTCTTACCAGCAAATAAGAGTGTAAAAACCACTACGAGTTGATAGAATGCATGACCCAAAATATTCTTCATCATTGTACGTGAGATGAGAGGCTTATTTCTACCATAAGGCTTCCGAAGCAGGAGTGACTCGGTGGGTGGTTCTGTTGCCAGGGCCAGGGAAGCCAGCGTGTCCATGATGAGGTTTACCCACAGCATCTGCACGGCCTTAAGTGGTGAATCCTAGAAAAGACAGGCTTCCTAATAGACATTCACAACTCTTTAGGGAGGCAGCGACTTTCAGGAAGCCTTTAGGATTACAAAGACTTAAGGAACAAAAGAGATTACATTTTATGTTAATTAACCTACAATATAAAGCTTTATCTTATTTAAATACTTAAGGACTTTAAAAAGGAAAAAGGTAGATCATATAATTTTTGCTTTAAAATAAATATTAACAGTCACCTACTTGAGTAATACAAGCGCCCGTGAAAGCAACAATCACTGCTACTACATTAACAGTAAGCTGGAACTGAAGGAATTTTGAGATGCTGTCATAGACATTTCGTCCCCACATAACTGCTTTAACAATGCTTGTAAAGTTGTCATCTGTGAGAATAATATCAGATGCTTCTTTAGCCACATCAGTTCCAGCAATGCCCTGTTAAAAAAGTCTGTGAATTAGACTAAATGTTTAAAATATAACTTTACATATGCAAATGTGCACCATTATATTTATTAATAATAATTACATTTATGTGAAAAGGAGGTAATACTGTAATCTTAAGATGCCGCTGAGAAAAACATTCAGGCTTGGTAGAAATCATACATAAAGAATGAAGCATGAAAAGCAAAATGCAAAGTGTTCAAGTAAAGGGATGCCTCTTCCAAAGCCATGCAAAAGTGTATTAGAACTGCTAACAGGAAGACCGGACATGAAGTTGGGAGGGAGGCATGGAGGGGATGAAGAAGGAGGGGTGAGATGGAGGAGGTGGATGATTATTACACATTGCACACACATGTGAATTCTCAAATTTTAAAACATTATTATAAAATTTTGAAGATATTCAAAGATTAGATGTGAGGAAAAGTAATGTTTGCAAGAAAACCGTAGGGACTGGAAGCAGATGAGGAGTGGCAAAAACCCAGGAGACTGAAGGAATCTGCAGCTTAAGTCATCAGTAGGTAAAGCAGAGACGACCTCCCCCATTACAGAACTCCTATGCGGCTCAGACCCTGCAGTTTCAGGGAACACTTAGAAACATGGAATGAGGGAGGCGCTCTTGAAGGCTGAAGACACTGAAGAAGCAATGAGAAGCCTCAGACTACTAACACTTCAACAGCAGAATGGGTAGATTAGCAGACTGTGGGTTAATAAAAACAAGTTAATTGTACCTACAAACACCATAATAATTTCCATATACTGATAATGAACAAAAAATGGACACAAGGCATGTGATTCTGTTTAAAACAGGCAGAAGCAATGAGCTCCAGGAGTCCCAGGTAATGCCTATTTCTTATATGGCACAGGACAAGCTCTAGATCCTCCGAGTTCCCTCAAATTCCTACATCCAGGCAAGCTGTCACTTCTCCATGGCCAGACTAAAGCAGCTCAAGAGGAGGGGCACAGCGATCACCAGGGTAAAATGTTAGGATCACTAACTGTCTCCGAGTCACTGAAAAGAGACTCTGGGAATGAGTGTGTGCCAAGTATGTTAAAAATTATGGAAAAAATTAAGTGAACAACTAAAAAGATAATTTGTAGAAAATACAAAGTTGTGCAAAATAGGAAAATAATTGTAGGAGATGGTGTGGCTCAGGATGAGCATGAATGTACATGGAGCGAATGTGGTACTGTGCCTGTGCACTTGCTATCTGTTAAGTGTTGAATCCTCATCTTCCTTGAAGAAAAGTCAGTAGTCAACACTTTGTGTGGTGACAAAGTACTGGAATCTTACGGTTTATATATTCCCAGAAAAATAGTTAAAATAATTGTTTCCTTTTGGGAACCAAAAAAGGTGGGGGAAAAAAAAGGCACATGGATGGTAGGAGCATTTGATATCAAACTTTAAAAATGCTACATACACTGTAGGGTTCAGCATGAAAAGCTGAAACGAACCTTTGCTTAAAATATTTAATTATCAGCAATTATGACTTACACTTTAGTCTCTAGGTCATCATCTTAGTTTTACTCTCTCAATTCTAGTCATTTCTATAGGTTATAAATGCAAATCTCTTCATGCCTTTGTTCAAATCCTTACTAATTTAATAAGAGAGTTATAAAAGGTTAGTTGGTATTCAAAGGAACCTTAATTCCACAGACAAATATGTTTGGGAACTTTGGATGAAAACAGACAACAGTTTTCAGGAGCTGCTCCGTGTGACTACATGCATACAGGCATCTAACCCCACTCGTATTTTATCAGAAGTCAAGTTTTAGCAAAAACGGTTAGAAAATGAAGCCAACCAAGGACTTCCTCTTTCTTTAGTGAATTTAGTAAATTGTGCAAAAAACCCACTACCAACACAACCATGCATGCACTGCATTTGTTGTTTTTATTAGGTGAGTACTGCTAACAATTATTTAAAACTCACAATGTCTGTCTCAGGCCAAGTTTTGAGGGAAAAGATCATTTGTCCTACTGAACTAGCAAGTCCTGGTTAGCTATCAGGGTCACAGCAGTAGTAAGAATCTGTTATATGCTCAGGTGCAACTACTGGTGATCATAATGCTTCTGAATGAGATGATGCCACTCGCTTAGAGCACAGGCAGAATCCTTAACCCCTTCTGGAACTCATCACAGGTTTCCAACATTCCATGTCAATACAGCTGTCTAGATATAGGGTAGGGTGAGTCTTTGGAATGTTTGCTCATAGCATGTCCTCTTATCACCTCTCTTAAAAACACTGGAGGATAACTATGCAGTATGCACTAGTGCACAGAAATGCCTCTATACCTGGAACCCTTTAACGCCAGGCTTTACTTCAAAATTCAACATCTCTTATAGTTTAGAATAAGGAGGCAAATTTAGCACCCCTCAGGAAATGAATGTTTCTACAATGGCCATGGACAGTCACACTAAGTGGGAGAAATGGCTCTTCAGAAGAGATTTCTGTAGTCCAATGTAAAACTTTCCAGTACAGTGCAAAAAATAATACTGGGCTGTATATTAAACAAAATTACTCATAGATTCAGTTTTTCCGGTTAAGTTTTAAATTTGACAATGAGGGTTTTGGACGGTTATTTTCTAGACAATAAGAACAAGAGTAAAATGAACACTTTAGCTGAAGAACAAGCAGTCCCCCGCCCCTTAAAGCAACTTGCTTGTTTGTAAAATCTAGACTGAGACAAATATGTATGCACCACAATAGAAAAGGCAAACTGTGGAGGGAAAAGGACCAGCTAGGAGGGAGGGGGAGTGAGAGAGGGCAATGGCTATGTGTGAATATGAGCAAAGCACATTATATGCACGTGTGAGGATGTCATCATGAAACACTAATGACATTCAAATATTCTTTAAAAGCTGTTATGTCACCATTGTTGTAAGTGTATTTAAGAAGGTGATTGTAAGAGACAGGAGTCAACACATGTTTAAATATTTCTCAGAGTATAAAGCAAGTGTATGTTGTTAACAGCTGTCCAAAGAAATCATCTTCTAGCCAGATTTCACAGTATGTAATAAAGCTAGCATATAAAGTAGATTTATAAACTTGCTTAGGCTTATTTTTACCTTTTAAACTAATTTTGAAGAACACTGTCTAAAATCAGCAGTAATTCTAACAACAAACAAGATAGTAAATTGTGTATAAATGTCTGAGTAAGTAGGTTCCTACCATTGCAAATCCAACATCTGCTTTCTTTAGTGCAGGACCATCATTTGTACCATCGCCAGTTACAGCTACAACTTGGCGTTGCTCTGAGACAGTGCTGTCAATTATACCTAAGTAGAAGGAAATTGTAATTTTATAAAAATTCTTTGAATGAATAAGGTGATTCTGTAGAATATCCCGATGAGTCCCTTTCATAGACTCAGTTAAAAATACATTTAAACAAACATAAAAGTATAAGCTGCTTAGATATATAGAATTAAGATCAATTCTAAAGACTAAGGTTATATTAGGAGTAATCAGTAAAGATGAACATAATTTTCTTAAGATATCAGAAGGGATATATCTGCATTTTACTAGAAAATTGCTATTTGTGACTCGATTTAACATTCAGGGTTCAACACAGACCTTGTTGTGATAAGAAACCACGAGAAAGTTTCACAATGCACTCACCTTTAACCAGTGTATGTTTGTCGGTGGGAGATGATCTTGCAAGTACGCGAAGTTTCGGCCAAATCTTGTCTATCCTCTCTTGTTCAATCTATAAATTTTTATCAAAGTTAAAATGTGCCAAAACTAGTCTGACAATTTCCAAATTAGCTAGCTGCCATGTTTACCTGTGGTTTTTGACTCATGGTCCAAAGAGTAATAGAAACTCCTTGAAATGCCTAGAATTACAATTCTTGGGCAGAGCCTCAGGTCAAACAAATATTCTTCAGTGGAGTGCATCAATCTGTGTTGTAACAAGCTGTCTTGGTGGCTCTGATTCATGTACAAATTTAAAAACCACCACTCTCTACACCTTAAGGTCAGATCTTGAAAAATTTTCCTGCCTATGAAAATGCACTGTCTTACCATGAGAACTCTGAGGACAAAGGTCTCCTAACTTTCTCTCCTTCTGCTCTTCTAGCCCACCTCATTTTCTGTTCCTGCTGGTACTGTATTTACAAGATCAGTCTAGACATAAGTAAGTCCTTTCATAAAGCATTCTTGCAACACATAAGCCCTTTCAGAACCACTGTTTCTATCTGCTAGAATGCAAGGTTTTTCTGCTCAGCATTATTGGTATATAATGCCTAACAAAGAATGTATTTCAATATGTACTGGTTGAAGAAATTGCTAATACACTAAGCATATCAATTTAAAACTTAAAAAGTTCTTACCTCCCCCTTTTCATTTCGTATTCTTCTGTTAAAATCTTTACCTTCTAAGCAAAGAAAATCTTCCCCTGGGTGTAAAATACCACATTTTGTAGCAATAGCACGAGCAGTATTAATATTATCACCAGTGACCATGCGCACAGTAATTCCAGCTCTCTGACACTTCTTTATTGCCTCTGGTACCTGGTTTACACGGAGACAGAAAATTATTATTTCCAATTATAATTTCTCATTGAACAAGTATGACCTCACAGACCAACAGCTGATGGTTTTATCTTAAGATGTCCAAACTTTCTTCAATCACTGTCAATAATAATGTCCTTTTTATTAATTACTGCAAGTCGTTTTCAGCCACCATTCTTACTTTGTAAAACTAACTTCTCAATGTTAAAAAGCCTCTTTTCCTCTGGAAACCAACAGGCAATCTTAGGTGGTAGTTTTCAACAATTCAGGTTTACTGCCAGGAACACCTGAGTAAAATGCTTATTTACAGATGGCTCACTTTTATTTCCCTTTCTCCTAATCCAGTGATCCTTAACTTGAGGGTTGATAGCAGATACCCTGCCTATCAGCTATTTCTGATTATGAAGTAGCAAAAACATAATTCTACGGTAGTGGGGGTCACAACTGCACTAAAGGGCTGTGGCCTTGGGCAGGCTGAGAGCCGCTGTTCTAGTTCATCTTTTATCTACTTTTAAACCATTATGAGCTAATGACTTTAAAACCCACACCCTTCCTGAGCACCCAAAGAGCTAAACTCAAGGTTCTGTCTACAAAGTGAGCATCACAATTTGGTTTAGTATGCTTTCTAAACTAACCTAAATTCCTTTCCATTTCCCCCTTATGGTTCCATTAAGAACCAACAAGTCGTAACAGATTCTAACTCAAACTTATCCTGAGTCAGTTCTATCCCCAGGGCTTATTGCAACAGCTTTAACTGCTATCCCTGTCTCTATGTGGCTTCTCCTTTAAAATGTCTGATACACTGCATGATAGAATTCTTTTAAACATAGCAACACGTTAAAAATATGCAATGACTCCTTAGCTGTTAGCACACAAAGTACAGAGTAACAGTTAACTAAAGCTTTTCTCTACTACTCATAGACCGACACTGCAATATGTACTTCTGCTTCTCTTAAGTTTGTTCAGAAAATCCTTTCCTGTTCCTCTAGCCAGAAAATCCATGCAGATCCCACTAGAGTAGAGGATACTAATTCAAATGACTTCAAGACCATGTAGACAGCACAATGAGGAAAACATGCTGATAATGATCCATCCCCAAAAAATGCTTTAATGAAAGTGTCACTCAGGTTTCATCTGGTTTGCTTTTTATGCAAGAATGAAGAGACCCTAATGTCAACACAAAAGAGAAAGGACAATCTCTTGTGCGTGTGATCTCTCAATGCTCAATACTTCACATACATACGTGCAAAGGAGGGAGTACTCAATTACTTTTCAGAGTTGCCTGCCTAGGACTATTTCAAGTCCAGTTTAAATGTAACTTCTCTGGAGCGCCATTGAATTAGCTACCTATCTAGACAAACTTGGCCTTCATCTCATTATTAAATATCTCTTTATTGGCTATCCCATCATATTGAATATTTATTTCATGTTCTCTGCAAGTCTGTTTTTCAAGGCATGACCTTTCTCTCTAAATCACCAATGCAATTTCTTTTATTTATTTACACATTTAAGTTCCTGGTAAATAACCAGAGCTTAATATTTATTGTACTTCTAAATTAAATGTTTCTGAAGAAACAGTTACCACGGGCATGCTTTTCAAGGGTAGTACAAATAACAGTGTATCCGATAGTCTTAGGACACAAATAATTACAAATAACTTAAATGCGCATCTAAGTTTAAAGGTTTAACACTGTTTCGACACTCTGACAGCTCTTAGTTATCTAAGTAACTGGAAGGAAGCCGTCTCCACACTCCCTGCAGCTAATACTGACTGGACGCCAGGTACCATGAGGTCCTAGTGATGCTTAGGCTATCAATTTTTAAATCAAGATCTGATTTATAAAATTAGGTTGTTTAAATATAATGTACCTCCTGATATGCCATACTAACTCAAGACACATTTTAGCACTAACATCTAAGCAAAATCCCTTACTGTAAACTTATCTAGGATCATTTAGACAGGGAAGACAGTATGGAAAGACTGCGAATGGTTTAAAACTGTGTGAGCATGGTATCTGGGAAGGGTACAAACAGCAGGCAAGTGACGACCTGGCACTGCAGAATGAAGAATGGGGAGGATGGGGACGGGTCCTAGTGACTATGGAGCTTCTATTCTATGACTGACTGTCATACCATCTGCATTAACTATCAGTAAGTGAAGGATCATACTTTAAACTGGGAAACTGTTATGATGCAGGAATTAGAACTTAAACTAGTTAATAATGATAAACCAATATTTGCTTTCTTCCCACTAAACGAAAAGCATTTCTACAAGCAGGCCACTAAAACAAGGTGATCCAGCTTGTACAAACTCCCAGGAAGCTGCAGAAAAAATGATCTGTTCTGTAGCCTCCATAAAGATTCCTGATTCAGAACTGTACAGGCTAGATATCAGGGAAGCTGGCTCATACTGCCTCATCCCATCTGTCCCATACACCCATCTTATGTCACGAAGAAAGGCCAATTAATATGTTTTAAAGAAGAAAAATCTCCCCCAACTAAAATCCAAGAGTATGACAGGCTTAAGAGAACCTGAAGTTTCTCTAACAAAGTTATAGTCATTCCGACTTAGTATATTCTATTAGGTAAGATGTAAGCTCCAAGTCAATGCCATCAACTTTGGTCTTCCTCTCACTAAAGGTTGACAAGCATCACTCATATGGATGTTAGACGAGCCCATGAAACTGAGTGTATCTTGATCTCTCAAGCCATTTTCTGTTTTACTCTATGACATAGAAATGTCCTCTATCACCCATCAAATTATGATAGGTAGAGATTGGCTCCTCTTCCTTTATAAGGTTTCTAATTGACTCTTGGCCTCCACCTGTTTCCCTGGCTAGACAGTTTCCCCAGAATATCTTTTGGTCTCATAATTCCTCCAGCCTAGATTGTTTTTGCGGTTTATAAGTCCAAATGACACAACAAGATGTCTCACCCATACAACCAGCACACACAGACCTAACACGCTCATCCATCCCTATGGGTCTACCTCTAAAGTCATCTTTCATTTCATATCCCTGTCAAAACTGTAGTCCAAAAAGCAAAAACTTTTACTGGGTGCTCTGCTCCTAGTTCTCTTTCTAGTCTTTAAAGTGGTATTTTAGCACACAAATAATGCTACAATATTGAAATTGTAGAAAAATTTGGAGGTCTTAGTCTAGTTAGGCCGGGGTAATCTCATCTCCCATTTAGTATCCCACTGGCTTCCTTACCATTTTCATACAGCTCAATACTGTTTTCTCACCTGCAGTTCCCTGTACTTTTTGCTCTCTGCTTGTCAATCTGACTATATATGAATTAATTTAAGCCTACCTAAGTGGATGGGTCACTGTGAGGGGTACTCTCTTAACTGAATCATTCAAATAGGGGATATCCATTTTTAATCTGGATCTTTTCAGGTGGGAAGAACCACCTTTAATTTGGGCCATATCTTCTCCTGGCAGCCTTCCTAAAAACATGGGAGGAAGCTTGCTCCTGTTGCTTGCTCAGTCTCACTGGCAAGTTCATTCCTTCACTTCACTAAGTGTATACTGAGTACTAGCTGAGATAGCCACCCCCGGGGACTAGACTACCATTGTTGGACTAGCTGGATGTCAGCCTATATGTAAGCCAGTCTAATAAGTGTCCTTTCTACGATACATATCGATTCCTTCTGTGAGTTCTGTTTCTTTAGAGAAACCTGAATAATAAGGTCAGGAATGCTCTGCTTGTGGCTATTTATATGCTTGGCTTACAGTGAGCCGCCATATTTCATTTCAGCTCAAAATCTTAATACAGTCTTCCTCAATTACCTTTCTTTACATTGCCGTATAGACCTTCTCAACCCTTATGTTCTTGAGTCTATGAAAGTCTTCCCTTTTCACCCTCATAGCTGCCCCTTCCATCTAAAATGTAAGGACCATCAGTGCTCCTCACAACCCTTTCTTCCCCTGGCACACTGTCCAGGTCCCCATCCTTGTACTACTGCGGTGTTTTCTCCCAGAGTATATATCCTCTGACTATTTCACTCACTGATTTCAGCATTTTCTGTTCTCAGAAGGTTGCCCAGTACTAACAGTTGAATAAAATACTTGATACAATCATTGAACAAAAGTATTTTTGCTTTGTTCCTTCTTTGCTTAGATGTACTCACCGTGTTCCCAAAGCTCCCTGCCCTACCTTCTTTAGCTCATATCCCCTGAGACTCAAAATGTGTAATCACCCTTTAAGAAGTCTTATTTGAACCCTGGAGTTCGGAAAACAGCTTAATGGTCTTTGTAACTTTTGTTTTGGAGTCAGAGCCAGGATTTGCATATTTTGTCTTCTGTTCATAGTTCACCATCGATCTCAGTATTTTCCTCTATCAAATTAGAGTAATGAATGTAACAACCACCAGGTAAGCACTAAATGAAGTTGTATGTGAACTTCTCAGAAAAGCCTTAGTATAAAAATGCGATTGCATTAGATTAGGTAGATACACCCTTGGACTCCAATTATACAACACGTTCTGCATGTAACTGGCAATGGACTGATATCAAATATCATGTCCACTGTCACTAAGACAGACACCGACTTCTTTGAAGCCAGGGACTAGATTTCTAAACTCTGTCTTCAGTACACAGAACAGTGTCTGGAATACACTTCAAAACCAAAAGCCAGCAAACAAACAAATATTTCAATTAATCTAAAAGGCAAAGTCTAGTGTTCTCGGCTAGCAGATATGGCAGGTGTTGAAATTTAAGGTTAAAAGTTATTTTCTAGTTGTACCAGTTCCATCTCAAGAACATAACAGACACACAGCCAGTGGCTTTTGTACATTGCGTCTTCACTGGCAGCTCTACTGGATGGTCCTGGTCTGCAGAATGAAACCCAAACACTTAATGATATTCATTATTAAGTTAAAGTGAAAAAAATACAGTGAAGGTACTGTGCTGGGTTATGGCACTATAATCATAAAGGATATCAGGAAACTGGTATCCTCAACAGCAGCAAGGGTAATATATGCTACTTTATTATTGTTACATTATTATTCACTCATCTTTGGTTTACAGAGAGTAAAAAAATCCTATCAGGAGTTGTACTGGAAGATGGGTTATGGTTAATGCCTACGTCCACTATAGTATAAGGTTCTTCACATGTAGAATAGGAAATTTCACCACCTCAGGCCTCACAGGATCTTCAATCCCCACAACAGCAATGCAAGTAAGGCCAGTGACGACATCATTTTCATTATCCCATTCTGGTTCTGGTTCTCCTGCTGGAAAATCTCTGAATGCAAGACAGATGGTTCTCAGGCCTTCCGATGCCATCGGCTCAATCACGGTTTTCACAATATCATCACGGTCCCTAGGTCTGAATACTTTTGCCTCACCATTAGCACTCAAGATTTTGAAACACCTAAAAGGAAACATCAGTAATTAACAGAAGAGTTGATGTCATCTAAATAGACTGCAGGGCAAGGGAGATCATGGGGTCAGAAAGACATCTGGAAATGAGAGAATCCTACAGGCTGCATTTTACAGACTTGCTTACTCTTCCCTTGACCGAGGAGTTCTCAGCAATACGGCTGATTTATGGTTCTTAATCAGTCACCACAGATAGTTTCTAGATTTTCTTCTTTGAAAATGTTATTTTTAAAAATATTTTTTCACGAAGATTTCTGAGTGGTCACACAAAGTATTTTCTCCTTTTAAATGAGTAAGTTTAAATCAACCCCACACCTGTGAGGATATTTCATCACCTGTACCGTTTTAACCACACAAAAAAATCTTTTTGTTAAAATATCAAAATAGGCATTTTATTAAGAAAGCTTACATCAATATAGTTTTATTTTTAGTGAAACAGCCCTAATACTCCCCCCTTAGTATGTACTGAAGCCACATCTTCCTTACTCCTCTCTTGGTGATGTCCATCTGTATGTCTCCAGGGAGGTTCTGACTGTTTTCTAAGGCTTCCTATCAGTGCTCAGCGTTCCACCAGACCTTCTAACCTTGATGCACAGAACCTAATGCTGCTTGCTCACCGCCTGTGTAGATGGCATCAACATTACCCCAACTGTTTTTGCTAACTCTAAAATTTCACGTGAACGCTTGCGTCTTCATCCTTTAAGCCCCACATTTCTTTTCTCTGTGGCACTTAATATGTTCCTTCCTTTGTAGACCTCACTACTTCCTCCCCATGGCTCTCATCTCCAGCCAGAGCTGTGGAATAGCAACAGCCTTTCACCAGTCCTTAGCACCAGTCACTCTTCTCACTCGGCCTTGAATCAGTTCCTGTTTCAAGAATTACTTTCAGTCACAGCTTTTCTGTTTCTGTCTTTTCACTATGTAGTCCAGACTGGTGTCTAACTTCTAATCCCCATGACTTTCAAATTCTAGGATATGCACTTATACACATGCACCACCATAGCTAGCTTTTAGTCAGAGCTTTGATGGAAAATGCTTTAATGGTATTACCTCATTTATTCATTCTTACCTGCTCAGCCTAACACTCAAGCCTTTAAGTAGAATATAAACATCACTGTGAGTTTCTGTACACTTATTACCCATCAACCTCTATGGGAGATATTTACAGGCTTTGCTTTGCTTCACTGCTGGTCACTACCCCCTTTTTCAAATGGAGAATGGAAAGTAAGAAGAAAAATTCTGACTCAAAGTTTAAAGCTAATTAGTTGCAAGAAAAGAGTCAATGGCTGATTGATTTTGATTAAAAAAACTCCGTCTCCTTTGCCATTTATCCAAGCCAGGGATACAACAGGTTTCTAACCTGCCACACTGAAATCACATGACTAAGAGTGCTGTGGGTAAGAGAAAGCTGTCTGTAGCCTAGGGCTCAGAGACCCTCTTACTTCCTGCTTAACTATACAAGAAGATACTTTCCAGTCCGACTGCATCCTGTCATCTTGAAGTCCACAGTTCACACCAAACCCATTTTAAATACCATCTCTCCTCTCAAAGCTTGTACCTGGATGGGGAGTGGCATCTCAATGAGGCCTATATTAGATCCTCAGCACTGCATAACAAGGAACGGTGGCAAATACCTATAATCTAAGCATCTGAGAGGCGGGAGCAGATAGGTACAGCCTGAGATACATAAGGTTCTTTCTCAAAACAAAAAAAGTAAAACAACTTGTATTAGTTTAGCAAAAGCTGCTTTAAAATTTTACTTAGTCTCTAAAGGCTGTTAAGACTATAGTGTTCAGTGTTCATTAAAAAATCAATTATAAACCACATACAAGCAAATTAACAGCAGAAACTCTCAAATATTTTAAAGGTAATCCCAACTTTTCAAAATTGCTCACATGCTTTTGATAATTCTCTATTAGAATAAAAGAAATCAAAATAATTTTAATAGCTGTAATAACATAAATAATAGGAAATTATGTCTCTAAATGGGATGTAAACTTTGAAACTACAGCATTATAAAAGGGCAGTAAGAAACAGAGATTATATATAAATAAAAGGTTATACTTAAGAGAGAGTGTAGCAGCATAAACATAAACTTTTTCTTTGATACAAATGGGGGATTTTTCTGATGTGGGATATCTTTTTGTATGTAAATGTCATTGGATAATAAAGCAACTGTTTTGGCCTATGGCAAGGCATCGTAGAAGCAGGCAGGAAATCTAAGCATAAAGAGAAAGGAGGGTGGAATCAGACAAGAGACATGATCCAGCCGCCTAAGAAAGCAACATGTAAAGAAATAAGACACAGGCCATGTGGCAAGATATATTAATAAAAACGGATTAAGATGCAGGAGCTTGCTAGCAATAAGCCTGAGCCATAGGTTGAACAGTATGTAATTAATATAAGCGCCTGAGTCATTCTGGGGGGCCAAACAGTGGTGTGCAGGTCTGGACATGGGGCTAGGCTGGGCTAGAAACTCAAACTACATTTTTCACTGAGTGGTGTTGGTGAAAAGGCATGGTGGCGCATGCCTTTAATCCCAGCACACAGGAGGCAGACACAGGAGAATCTGAGTTTGAGGCCAGCCTGGTCTAGAGAGAGAGTTCCAGTACAGACAGCCCCACACAGTAAAACTCTTGTCTTGAAAAAATACCAAAATAAGTAAATAAATACATAAATAAATCTAAAACCCAAACCAACCAACCAAATAAAAGACAAATGGGGATTTTCAAGATTGTGTAAAAACAATGGAATCAATAACTATTAAAAAAAAAAAAAACCCAAACACTGAAGTTTACCTTATTCAAACTACCACACTAAATGTAATAGTCTTATTTTCTCTAGAACAAAATCATTAGAAATTAGAAGCCAGAGTGTGAGAGGCAAAGCACATCAGGCAAATTTCTGGATAGCAGAAAGTATGCGCCAAAGCTCTGTGACGCTATCAAATGCATGATGCTCACAAAGGAAGGTAAAACCACAGAGGTATTCAGTCCATAGCCAACAGTCAGCTTGCTCATCTAAGCATTTGATGCTTACTTTTTCAGCATTATCTCAGATGCACCCTTGCTGAAGATCCGGTAACTTCCATCTGAGTTTTTCAGGACTGTACTCATGGACTTCCTAACAGAATTGAAGGTATAGACTTTGTACAATGCTTCTTCTGGTATTTCATTTCTAACATCTTGATAATCCCGCTTTAAATCCAATAGAAATCCCAACAAGGCACATTCTGTTTTATTACCTACATGACGAGGTAATCCACCCTCTTTCTCTGGTGGCTGTAAAAGAATAAAGGTTAGAAGCTAGCATTACCATGCTTTCCTATTAAAGATTTAACATAAAATATAAATCAGAATATAGTTTCTTAAACAAATGACACAGAAAATGCCTTATGAGACTTTCAAAGAAGGGCATAGGTAAGGTAGAAAGGTACCATGGACTCTATATCAACAGCTGTAACAGGAGTACTTAGGACCTTATAACTAAATGACATAAGATGCATCTATCTTCTGGCTAATTCCTCATACACCATAGGACTTAATCCTAATTCCTTTTCTCTTCCTATTTTTATTGAATATTTACATATTGAATAATTAAAAATAAAGCCCTTATTTATAATTATAGAGAGTAAAAACTCAGGAATTTTGCTAGTAAATGGCAAGACTAGGCCTAGAACCAGAATCTCTTAACTTTCTCATCCACTCACCCATGTTTTCATTAAGCAACTTGCAATTTACTTTTCGCCTAAAGATTTAGTAAGTCATCACACAATAAAAAGTCAAACATATGTGTTATGCTTTCTGCTTAAAATTTTTATCCTTGCAAAGTTAAGAATGCCTTAATAAGGTTCCCAGAGAATCTATGATTACTTTATGGGCCTTGAGAAGGTCTAAAGACAACTTCACAGGCAGGACTACTGAGAAACAAAGCAGCAGGACAGACACATATCAAGTATACACCACTGATAGTGGCCTCAAGGACTTCTTTACATTGACTGGATGCTCTGCCATGAGAAGCCAGCCAGGTCTTTTACACAATGAACAGAGTAACAATAACTTAGTGTTATTAATATGTTGGCTGTGAGTAGACAGTGGTAGAGAGCTGACTTTACTGACACTTTCTATACCCACCACTACAAATACTAACAACTTTGAGAATGCAGCCTGGTCTTCTCACTCTAAGACTTCAAAATTTCTGAATACCAGAAATTAAAGATAAAAAAAAAGTACAAGTGTGGGCTAGAATATAGCTTAGGGTTATGACACTTGTATACGCACAGAAACCTGAGCTTGATTCCTGGATCACAAGTAAACTGAGAGAGACCCCTTCCACAGTTATGCTCTGACCTCCATAGGTGCTCTATGGCACTTGTGCCCACACAGATACCATACACACAAACACAGTATAATAAACAAGTAAACAGATCTTTTAGCAACCATCTTAAACAGTAATCTTTGTGCATAGAAACTAAAGGAACCTTACCAATATTTTTGATGTGTAAGCACAATTCACAGAAATTCCCGTCACTAGATAGGACAGAATGTTTGGTGGAATAGCATCTGGCTCAGGAACCTTTTTATAGTGCTTTTCATTTATGTAAGCTTGAACAACTGTCATTCTGTTCATTGTCAGTGTTCCCGTCTTATCTGAACAAATGGCTGTTGCATTCCCCATGGTTTCACAAGCATCCAGATGCCTTACTAAGTTATTATCTTTCATCATTTTCTACAGTGACAAAAAACAAAAACCAACAATCTAAAACAGTTAAACTACATAAAGACAATCATCGCATTACATTACAATGATAAAATTAATTAATACAAACACAGCTTAAAACACCATCAGATCAGCACTGTTACGGATTTTAGAATAACCATGTTATTGATGCGTTATATAATCTAAAAGACATCTCAACATCTATATTTAGGTGTTACATGCCTGTGATATGCTTAGGGAAATATCTTACTTTCACAACAGTCTACTGTAGGTAGAGCTGTAATTATAATAATGCAAGATAAAGGACTAAATCTCATTAAGTACAAAATAAAAAGACCTTTAGCAATTTCCAACAAAAACATAGCTTTAGTCAGACAAAATGAAAAATCTGTGGTGGTGATTTCCTTCCCTCTTACAGACTGTGTTAACAATCAAAGACATGACCAGAGTCATTTGCATTCAATCCAAATGATAAAAATTTTTATCCTCAGGATCAAAATGTGTGTCACTGCTTTCATTTGTAACCAAAGAGGATGATTTCAAAGATGTCATGGATTTTCATAACAGGTGAAAAAGACATTAAAATCTCTTCTCTCTCTCACACACACATAGAAATTATAAGAATTCATTTCAAAAGTTCCTCCCACTCATAAGTAATCACAGGAGAATATTAAAGATAACAGTTTTTAAATAAACATAGAAAATTACTTAAGATCTGAATATTAGAAACTAAGAGAGTGAAATCTGTAGAAGGATTATGTTGTTCCATTGTAAATTGTCTCACCCACTGGTTTAACAAAAAGCGCTGATTGGCCAAAAGCAGACAGAAAGTGTGGGCGAGGCTACCAGACTAAGAAGACTCTAGGAACAGGCAGAACAGAGCAGAATGCCAGAGAGAAGCCAGAAGAAACAGAGGACAACTATGCTGCTCTGAGAAAAGGTACCCAGCCCCATAGCTGAACAAGATAAGAGTCATGGGTTAGATTAAGGGTAAAGAGTTAGCAAGTTATATGCCTGGGCCTTAGGCTGATCAGTCTAAAATTAATGTAAGCATCTGTGTGTCTCTGTGGGTCTGTGGGCCTAAACCTTGAGGCTAGGCCCAAAAGTCTGGGCCAGAAACTTCGTATTACAGACATTTGCAAGAAGTGTTGATGGGTGTATGAAGACCACACCACAGGGGAAAGAATAGAAATATTTTACATTAGGTTCAAATAGATATTTGACACAAGCTTAAAGGACTTTAGGCAAAATGATCTTGCTCTTTTATTCAAGGAACACAAATCAATTTATCTCTATCTTCCTGGGCAACTGAAAATTTACCATCATTAATAACTATGCAAAATGAACTTAAAACAATTTTGGTAAAATGGGGGATTAGTTTCTCTAAAATCAGTATTCTAATTATTTTAAAGCACCAAAAAAAGTACAAATAGATGGTTAAACTGTGTTCTGTAAACACCTTACTATATTACAATTTTTAAATTATAAAAATTGTGTAAAGTTCCTAAAAAGAAAAGAGAGAGTGGGATCAGCATGGTGACTCAGTGGGTGAAAGCTGTGTACCCCTGGGCCTAATGACCTGAGGTGGATCTCTGCGTCCCACACAGAAGGAAAGAAAGAATTCACTTGTGCTGGTTGTCCTTACTTACTCACACACACACACACACACCATGTGACACACAAATGAGCAGATGCAATGAATTAAAACAAAATTTAAACAGTAATCAAGAGACATTCATATGACTGGCCATTTGTATTCATTTGGAATACTGAAGAAAAGATGTAAGCACAGAAGCGGATTGATCAGATTTTCCCCATTAGATATGTTGTCAACCAATTAACTTCACAAATTACAAGAGCAGTACTTTTCCAAGGGTATTCTGCAAAGCTACTGTCAAAGAAGAGTCCTAGCTGGAGTGTTTAGAAAGCAGCAGGGTAGGCGAGAGCAGAGGGGAGTGAGGTGAGCACTGACAGGTCTGTGAGCGAGGGCCAGCATGCGCAGGACTTTGCAGGTTGTACTCATGCATATATCTCAACTGTTTTTGGAAATATAACCCTGCCCACAAGTGGGAAGACTACGCTTTAGAAACAGCAAAGTAGAAACAGGTACTTGGCCCAAGTAAAATGTTCTTGCTCTTGTGCCGTATTTTAAACTGCACATAGCCTGGCCTTAATTTTATGGATGTGGGGGAGGGAGTTATAAGACCTCTTGTGGCTGATACTCTTCACAAAATCAGTAGGCCTCTGTGCACAGAAATAGTGGAAACATTGCCTGCATTTTTAAGGAAATGGAAACCCTCCACTTTGCAGACCAGAAAAAGGATGCACCAGGTGTGCATTCTCTACCCCTGCCAAGGCTTTAAACATGTCTGCTAACCATTCCCACAAACCTTGACGGAATAAGCCAATGAGATGGTGACTGCCAGTGGAAGACCTTCAGGCACCGCAACCACGAGAACAGTAACTCCAATGATGAAGAACTTTACAAAGTACTGTATGTAGATGGGTGTGCACTCAGCAAGCCATGGTCTCTTCTGAACCCAGAAGGTATCGATCACAAAATATAACACCAGGATGATAACTGTGATGGCGGACATCAGTAGACCTTTAAAGACAGAAAAAGGACAATGGTTTAAATACTGTAGATACTACCTACTGCTAACTATGCATTAGCCACCATAAGGCTATTGTGCACTTCACTCATCACATCTGACCCCTGTCAGATTTAAGTTTTGCTCCCAGGTAAAAGCCTGACTCCAAAGAACCGATGAGAGGAGCTTTTATGATTCTTTGGTAACTGTGTCTTGTCTTTGAAGGCCCAGACAAAGTAAGGGGTAAATACAAGCAAATAACAACAGGTCAGGGTAGGCCGGTGCTTGTTCAACATAAAGACACTGGTAGACTGGTATACTTAAGAGTCTCAAAATTAACTGCATGTTTAAAAAATACACATAAAGATGTATACTATCACTTCTTAACTTATTTTTTGTCTATCTTCACTGATATACTTTAACTACATATTTCAAAACATTTGCCTTTCTATCATATATGTTATTTAATCTCTTAAAAGTAAGTATTAAAAGATAAAACAAGTCTAAATATCTGGGTCTAACACCCTACTAGTAGCCACTAAATGCTATTACCACCTCAAGTCTACCCCTTCAAACAGTATGACCCAATACTATGTTTTAGTGATTAATATATAATTATATATTATATAATATATAAATATAATTGATATACAATACATCATGTTATTTATGAGTGTCTAATTCAAAAGGCTCCATACAAAATAAAAAAATATTTTTTACACTTGCTAAATAACAATTTCCAGCCCCCGCTGTGTCAAGACATGTTTAAAGTATTAAAGTACAGACGTATTTCAGAGCCCACACCCCATTTTCTTCTGTGTTATACCTGCTTTGCCGATCTGAACAGCCAGTTTTGTAAGTTTCCCTTGTAAAACGGACTTTTCTTTTTTTGGCAGATTTGCTTTCTTTTTGTCTTTTTCATCCCCATCTCCTCCTTCTTCACTCTTTAGAGGCTGCATTTCCATGGCTGCACCATCCTGAGCTTTTGCTGGGTTCACATAAAACAAAATTTTGCTGCATTTTAAAGGCATGATTAACATTTTGAAACTGTTTTTAAAAACAAAATCAGTTTGTTAAAGGAAAATGGCTGATCTATAAACATTCAGTGCTGTGTGTGTAGTACATAGAGGGAATTAGATAACAGTGACTTTAGCCTGTCATACTCTTCAGATTTAAGAATGTCTCATTCAGTGATAGGAATGAGGTAAAGGTAGTCCTTAAATTAAGAACTAAGAATATTAAAATTTCTCTTCATTTGCTGTTACAGGTTAGTTTATATCCAAAGACTACAGATCCAACTCATGTAATTTATGATCAACTGTAGGTCATATATAATTCTACATATAAAAATATGTATGTTTATAAACTTTTAAATGTAATTTACACTCTACAGATTCTTAGGCATTTTTGCTACCAACTATATAATTATATTTTCCACCAACAATGTAATAACATTTCTGATATGAGAGCACATGAGACACTTTTGTGGAAAACTACTAAGCATAGTAGCACAAATCATAATGAGTACCCTCTTAAGACAGTAGAGACAACACAGCTACCACACTGGCAAGAGAGATTGATCCACGTTAATATTGTTGTGTTCTCTGTCAGTGTATCCTAATTCTGGATAAATATAGTATACGGCAGAACTATTTTTGGAGATAATGAAAACAAGCTAGCTATACTTTTTTTTATCTTCCTCAATTTACCTTTGTTGCGATTCTCAATAGCTCCATCTTGTTTCTTATCTGTAGGAACAAAATGGGAATTAAAGCTTTCCAAAAGAAATGAATACGGCCATGCTAAATTATGCAGAAGTAGTTCACATTTCTATAAGAGAATAGTTACACAATGGTGTATAGGTATGCAAATAGAAAACACCAGCTTGTTGACTTGCGTCAATCACTTCCTACGGTGTGCCACGGGAGAATACTCCAAAATAATTTAGGCATGCATACTGTATTTCTACATAAGGCTTTATTCTTTCATAAGTTATAAGCCCGAATATGGTATAAGAGATTGACAAGCTAAATACAGACCTAACCCTGAGAAAACAGAGAAGGAGAGGGTCGAGAGGGAGGGAGGAGATGCTATAAAAAGAGCACGGAAAAGCAGGGAGGCAGGTAGTGAGGCAAGAGCATTAGCAAGCCAGGACGATTACCAGCCAAAGTACCCCTAAACTAGCTTAGATCCCAGAACACAGAGATCACACGACTGAAACAATAACTAGGAGGTGACAGGTTTACTGTTTGGAACAAGCAAACCAGCCCACTTCCTTCCAACTTTACTATCAGGAGCATCTTTAAGCTGGGAAACCTGGAATGAGTATGTCAGGAAAGAACAGAAGGTTGGGGTAGATGAAGAGATAGTAGGAGAATACCTGGCTATTCAGTGAGCTCAGGTCTGGAGACCAGAAAAGCACACTGTAGGCTGGCAAGCAAATTAGCTTGGTCTGTGTTTAATTAGATGACATAGTTGTCAAGAGAATAGAAGGGCTGGAGGGGGAAAAAAGAAGTGAAAAGTAAAAAAAGATAAATAATGATTTTGATGTCAATCCCTAGGGCTATTCCAGGCTGGACTAATAAAATCTGCTGGGTAAGACCTTGGGGGGACAGTGCTTATTAGAAAATTAGTAGGTCAGTAAGAGCAGTCATTATAACATACTTTTCCCATAGGATTCAATGATGTCCAACTCCTGTATGTCAAGATGAAAAAGAGCAAAGCGAGTTTATCAGACTCTTGCCACAAGATCAAGTTACACAATCTCCACAAGGGTCACATTCCCAACAATAAGAACAAAGGGAGATGGAGTGTGCAAAGCATTCAGTAGCTACCACTACTAGGCTTATGGTGGCTCATTGAGGGCTGCCTGAGGTATTGAAATGGAGAAATAGAGAATATGGGGCTAGCCACCCTCATCTTGAGCCACAACTTTTGACCTGCCCACACCTATTGTTAGGAAATGAACACAGACTGAGTATGCCGTGTTCTCTAACATTAAGCTACACTCTCAACCTCAAATTGTTTTCAAATACATCTCGCTTGAAATAAGAAAAGATAATGCAGAAAGAATAAACAACCCACCAATCTCTTAGAAGCTCTGATGTAAGCCTATGTCATGGCTCATGCCTGTAACACCAGTACTTTTAAGCTGGATGAGAGCCTCAAGTTCAACTACCACTGAATTCAAGACTATCCTGAGGCAGAATGTGAGACCCCACCCTAAATATAGTTCAAGTAAACATGCACCTCTACTATAAGGCTGACTCTGGGTTGTATGCCAGCATCATAAATCATGACAACAAACTCACAGAAGACAACAGATTAAATCAACAGTATAGTATGACAAGGCAAAATTTTAGCCAGGCATTCATTTAGAAGATCTCAGAAGACTCATGTGGGAAAGCAAAATATAGGGTTCCGCCCTAAAGAAAATGAAACAAGTCCAAATGGAGAGTAAATGTTGCCAAGGAAAAGGGAAAGGGTCCTGAAAGGCCCCTCGGAGTGAGATGGACGGGGCAGAAGATACCAGGAAATAGCGCAGGAGGGCATTCTAAAGTGTTACACCCTGAACTGACATTCTGTGACAATTTCCCTGTGCACATCAGCTTGCTCTAAGATTTCTGTGGATAAACTATATGCTATCAAAGTCTACTGACAGATATCTTGAGGGGATGGCAGAAAAAGTAAAAATGAATGATCCTGACAGCCAATGGTGGGGTTGACACAGCAAGGCAGGCATCAAGTGTCAAAAGCGCAGTCCCAAAGTCTAACATCCCACCAGGAGGTAGAGAACGGAGCACAAGACCGACACTGAACACTAAAGCTACGGAGGGAGAGAAATCAACCACGAAGGGAGAGCTGAATGCACTCTGTCGACCAAATGACCAGAGAAGAAACAGGATAAAGCCCAAGCTGAAGCACTCATGAAAATTCTTAAAGGATGAGTAAAAGAAATGCCCTCTCCTTTGACTCTGTCACTTGAAAGTGCAACAGGTAATTAGCACGAGACATTTTCATATCACAGTATCATACCGAATCCGACAGCAAATGCTAGACCTACTTTTCTTTTCTTTTTTCTTCTCATCTTTCTTTTCTTCTTCTTCACCTCCAGCTCCAAGTAAGGTAAAGATAATTCCAGTTTGAGAATTCACACCTACAGCTGTGACCACCATTCTTCCAGAACCTTCCATTACATGAGTACCTGTAACAACAGAGAACTTTGTAAAAATTATAGTAGGTTTCCCTCAACTACCCAACTTCAAATCTTAGTAATACTGTTTTAAATAAGCTCAATATTTAATAAAGCAAACTAACATACTGAATCTTAAACTTTTGTGCTTTAAAGTTAAGCAATCTGCAATAATTCACATACAAATTCAAGCTTTTATCATGTGAAAATAGGAAAATGCTAACATATCAATTCCTTGTGTAAAATACAGATTATAGTTCCCATATTCCATAAAATGTAATACAAATCTATATTGCTCAAAAAGGTCTATAAGTGAAAAATTAGCACGATGCTTGGAATGTGAGAGTAGCTCAATGAAGCCAGTATCAGCTGTAACACACAAGAATTCCACAGCACAAAATATGTTCTCATACTCAACCCCACTTGCCAAGGTTACTACCAAGCTCCCTAACTAGTTTCTGTGCTTCCTTAGTTTATCCTGATGTTTTAACATTCCTAGTGTGATTTAACATCCCTCTTAGGGTTTAGTAATTTCTGACTCTACACACTACCTACTAGATTCAAGCCCAGTATCTTTATTTGAGACCAACAACCTTCTCGTCTACAACTCTTACATAAAATTCCAATCTAGACAACCAGGAACATAGACAGCAACACTGAATCCAGACCTTGTCCTTCACAACAATCTTGCAAGTTGACAAATATTACTATTTTCTAGAAATTTGGAGTTACAGGATTATCACGAACAAAGCAAAGATTCAATGTAGCTCTGTCAGAGGTAACGGCTACTTACAGGAAGCAATCCCTTAGTGCTCTCCACTTTCCAAGTCCCTGCCTGGGGGTTATCTGCTGTGCAAGACTCTACACTTAAACTCCAGTCACTAGGATTCACATTTGGTTACAAATTATTGGGTAACTTATTCAATGTGAACTTTTGAGGTCTCTGGCTTTTTTCTTGCTGGGGGGGGGCAAAACCCCTACATTCTTAGTGTTTTACTAATTACTACATTCATTGTCGGTGAAATAAAAGGTAAACATATGAAATTCAGAAGGATAATATATTTATTAAGTATAAAAGGCAATTTCTTTGAGCAATTCTGGCTTTCTTCAGATTTCAGTTTCAATGTTCTACTTTCCTTTAGTCCAAGTCTGCTCAAATGTTAACAGTGAATGTGCTCAGGAAAAGTAAACTGTTTTTGTTCAGGTTCTATCCCACCACTAACCCAACACTGCTTTTAAAAATCTAAATTTAAGAAGCCAAGAACAGCAGTGAGAGATGGCATCATGAGAGTAAATTTAAAAATAAATGCATGTCATGGTTTTTAGTACATTTTTGGAATAGGGAAATAAATGCAGAGAAACTTTCCCACCCGCACTGTGATAAGGAACTGTACAGAGTTATTTCAGTCTTTTCCTGAACATGGAAAGTTTGTAGAGTTCTCTTGGTATCTTGGCATGTTAGGAAGGCGAGAGCAATGTAAAGTTTACTAGTCATCTTTGTCAGAGGACTGAAGCTCGGGTAAAGGAAGCAGGCTGAGACAGCTAAGTACTAGGGAAATAAACTACACATATATGAAAGTTCATGAAGCACATATATCAAAAGGCACCACAAGGCTATCTCTGCTTACCCAATATAATAGCCAGCGAGTCTACAGTGATAAGATTATGACTGGGAATATGTCCTGTCCCCTTTGGAAGGAGTAGGGTCTTACCTGGTTAGTACTGATTTTAGCTTCTTAGAAAGACGGCAAAGTCAAGTGAGTACACATCCTTACACATCAATGATATGCATCCTTAATATGAATTGTAAGGACATCAACACACTCAAAGCTCAAAGCATTTGCAGTCTAAGTGACCTAGCTTACTGACAAACAGCACAGAAATCTCAATGACAAGACACTCCTGTGTTATAATTGGCATATATCCTTTTCATAAATGAATACATGGTTACTCTTGGTTACTATTTATTTGTTTTTCAGCAAGCTTTTTCATCGTAGTTACAAATTTTAGAAAGATAATGGTTAATTTTAGGTTTTGGTCTGAAGTTATGATTATAACAACTTCTAAAGATATTACAAATTTGACTTTAGTTCAATAAAATCATGTTCAATCTATTAAAATAAAAAGCTAACCAAGGCCTAAAAAATATAGCTGCGAAGTTATTATACAGGCATTAAATATCAAATTAGCAGGAATCTTAAATTTATAGATATTAGCATTCCACAAACATTTGATGATAATAAAAGACAAATAGGTTATCATTTGGCCCAAGTGCCAATTTTAAAGTTTAATCTAACAATATAGTTCTGACAAATAATTTCATAAATGTTTTTAAAGAATACTATAAGATTAAAAAATGGGCAATCGCAGGAATAAAATTTAAAAAATGAGCCTAGCTTTAGAGGCAACCTGTGGTATTTTGGTGTTTTTTCATTTAGTGGTTTAGAAAGCAGCTTGCAATTCTTTTCACTGTCCTTTCAAATTCAATTGCAAATCACTTTAGTTCATGTTTTTACTCATAGGTATGGCCACAAGTGTCCTGAGAAGTCATCTCCAACTGCTTTTTCAATAGTACTCCTGCCTGTGCAAACCCTTCTCTATTCCTATAACATGTCCTGACTGCAGATGTGAATGTCCCTCCAGTATTCCTACAGTCAATTACTCATAGAACCTCACATACATGTTTACATTGCAGACAGATTATCTAACAGTTCGATGAGATAGTTGATTAACTAACCAGTTCTTTGCAAATCATCAGAGTACATTTTTTGTCATAAGCATAATCATTCTTTAATGTTTGGCTTTAGCAGGCCGTAAGAGTAAGTGTACTAAAAAATGTTTAGCAGATACCATTAGGTTTATATTTGAGTTTTATCATAGGCACCATCTTTCAAATTTCTTTACTTTTTGGATTCTATTCCTATTTATGTATAGCTCTGCATTCCAAGACCTGCAATATAGCTGTTGTTTCATAAAAATCTTCATGCATTAACACTTTCTTGACTTTTAGTAAAATATTCAAGTTTATAAATCATACCTGATAGAAGTAAAGGATCCTTATCTAGAGACTTCTTAACATGATCAGATTCACCAGTCAATGAACTTTCATCAATTTTAAGGTCATTGCCTTGAATCAGTATGCCATCAGCTGGAAGAAGATCACCTGAAACAGAAGCCAGTGATTTGCTGAATCATTGCAAATTCAGTACAGCTTTGAATCTTGCAGGTGGATGTGGTGCTCTGCTTGGCTTACCGTACTTCACTTGGGCAATGTCGCCAACAGTAATGTCAGCTACAGGTATTTGGATGACTTGCCCACCCCTGATGACGGTGAACTTCTGTTCCTGTTCAATGCGACTCTGCAAACCCCGGAACTGTCTTTCCTTGCTCCAGTCATTGAAGGCTGTCACTAACACCACACACACCACTGACAAGAGGATCGCGGCCCCTTCAATCCACCCGGTTTCACCTTCGCCTTCTTCTTCCCCAACAGAAACTTCTCCACAAACTATTCAGAAAGAAACAAAAATGGCAATTTTAAAAACTGAGGTTTTTACTTCATCGACTTTACTCAGAGCTTTGAGCTCCACTGAACTCAATCCTTCTACAAAGGTAAGAACCTTGCTCTGTTGCTTTCAAGTTCCCAGCCTTGAAGGAGGTGCCAGTAAAGAGTAAGCATGTGCAGAAGACCAAACTTTAGCCTGCAGGGGAGTTACCTCTGCGCTATCTCGTGTTTCATTCTAGACAAGACCCAATGAAGTCAGTATTTCAACTTACACAAATTTTCAGCTTTCTAGTGCCTGTCAGCTATGTCCATACTATTGTCTATGAGGTGTACAACAGTGTGAAGTCTAAACATGTACACACCATAATCAGATACAGCTTTCTGACTGAGATTGCCAAAGGTCAACTGAGTCTTTAGCAAT
The DNA here is from genome assembly GCA_033318265.1 of Phyllotis vaccarum. Lineage (NCBI taxonomy): Eukaryota > Metazoa > Chordata > Mammalia > Rodentia > Cricetidae > Phyllotis > Phyllotis vaccarum. The sequence continues at coordinate 26,592,781 of JARWLC010000014.1, forward strand.
GTCAAAGTTTTTGGTGGCAAGTGCTTCTGTGATACTGATGGCGGCTGCTGACTGATCAGGGTTGTGGCTGCTGAAGAAAGAGATACAAAGCAGCAACTTCCATGAAGAAGACAGACTAATACCTTTATATTCTATTTGAAAAGGCAGGGTCTCTGTGTGTAGCTCAGGCTGATCTGGAACTGACTATGCAGACCAGGCTCAGCCTAAACTCACGGAGATTCACCTGCCAGTCTCTGCCTTCCTGGTGCAAAAATTAAAGGTTGTATTTAGGAATATATATTTATATACATATTTGCATATAACAATTAATGAAAAAAGAGGACATGAGTGTGAAAGAGAACAAGGAGGGGTATATGGAGGAGTCTAGAGGAAAAGGAAAGAAGAAAGGATGTTAATTATTTATAATCTCAAATAAAATAAATAAATAAAAAATGGAAAGTAAAAAAAGGAAGAAAGGAAGAAAGGAAGGAAGGAAGGAAGGAAGGAAGGAAGGAAGGAAGGAAGGAAGGAAGGAAGGAAGGAAGGAAGGAAGGAAGGAAGAAGAGGTGTGCCATCAGATGAGTTGCTGCAAGTTTCCTAGGACATTTATGGCGTTGGTAGCACTTTAACAACAGCAGAAGAGTCACATTCGAAGTTGAAATCAATCCTCTCATACTTTATCAAGACAGATACAATACTCTAAATTCATAAGCCAATGGATGCTATCTTCTTTGCTCATGTATAAGCAGTAACTCAGTCACACCTTTAGGCTAGCAGTGTAAGTTAGTTGCAGTTCATCCTGTTAACTCCTCTATTGTGCTCAAGGACCCCTTGGAGTTATCCATGAAGGTAGAATCAACGTCTTCCAAATCTCTGTTTACAATGATGTTTTTCTCCATGAGCCATGATGGTTCTGTGGCATCACGACTGGTGAATTCTCTCCTTAAGTTTTCAGTTTATTTTTCCTTTGTCAAATTTCCTATGGTACCCACAGCCTTAGGAGATGTATTTTTTTTAAATAAAGATACCCGAAAGACAATTATTACTTCCTGAGTCCATAGACTAGAATAGATGATGTGCAAACAGATGTAAAAACATTCTTTTCACCATACACCTTCACTGGAACTTTTAGGTGAGCAGGTACACTGTTCTTGAGTAATAGACTTTACACACACAATACATATTATATTAATATATAATTATATATAATTTAAGTATATATAATTTTAAGTATTTACCATATTTATATAGTCTAAAATGTATATACCATACTTATATAAATAACTTTATTACTACAAACTGTCAATGATCATCTGAGTGTTCAGCAGCTCCTTTTTTTGTGGTGGCGGTGGTGAAATGTTGCTCACTTTTATGCACATATAAGAGTTAGCACAGGAAACCTCAATAGTGAGTTTAAAAGACTCTGTAAACCATGTAAGAGTAGATGCAATGTGAGCCAGGCTTTGCTATTCCATTCATAGAGCACAGGCAGAGTAGACTTCTGGGGACTGGCCACAATAACTTTTAACAAGAATGAGCCTTCCCTGGGAATCCGGGCACTAAAATCTTCTCTAGTTGCCAGTCCTCAATGATGCTTCATTCACACTGAAGTTTTGTTTAGCTTCTCTCATCAATGCCATCAGCTACATCTGGATAATGTGATTCAGCTTCTGCCATCAGCACTTGAACCTCAGGCTGCGATTAATTGAGAAGGGCCCTTTATTTAAGTCTTGTAAGGCTTCAATGTTCTTTTACAGCTTCCTTACTTTACTTAGACCTCAAAGAACTAAGAATTAGGGCCATGCTCTGAAATTACACATTGGCTCACAGGAAGGCTGTGGCTGGCTTGCTCGTCTATCCAGATCGCTAGAACTTTCTCTGTATTAGCACCAAATCTGTTTCACTCAGTTATCACTTTTGCTCACTAGAGTAACACTATGTAGTTTCCCTTAAGAAAATTTCCTTTGCACGTAAACTGTGGTTGTTTAGCATGAGGCTACCTGCTATTATTACAGATGACAGACAAGATTTAAGTAAAAAGCTAAAGATGACATAATTTCCACAAATCACTCTTAGTTTTACTACAGCGTGGTCAGTCTGGCTCCTGTGGGAAACACAGTTAAGCCAACTGCTACTTATTGGCTCCACCACATAAACCTACTGGATGGCAGACACTACTTTAGGAAACCAAATTAGGTAGGTAAAGAAGAAATACAGAGTTTCAGATAAGACATCAATAATTAAGTATCCATAAGTTCATGACAAAAATAAAATATGGCAGTATATTATAAAAAGCGTGAGGTTAAACAAGCCAAGGAAGTTGCTCTAAGATGCTCATGACATGTCAAACGGTCATGAGGATCACCAGCATATAGATGAAAGGGAGAATTCCAGGCAAGGAGAGACTGAAGGCAGTAGTAACTGCTAAAAAGCAGAAAAGCAGTCAGGAAAGAATGAGATTTGATTCCTTAAGGCCCTAAAATCATATAAAGGTAATAGTCCTGGTCCTTGTTCTTTGGGGCTATAATCTATCTAAAACTGACTCGGGTGGGAGTGGGGACACTCATGCAGGAAATTTCAATTTTGCTTTTCTTTCACTGTTTTGGCTATATAATCCACGTGGGCTTCAAGTTCTCCATTTTCCTGCTCAGTCTCCCATGTGTTGGGATTACAGGTGTATGCTACCATGCTGACACTGGCCAGCCTTTCCTAAAGCTTTGCTTTGAATATTTACAAATTCATAGAAGGAATTTATTCCTTGGAATACTACATAAAGTTAAAGTTAAAATGAGTAAATGTAGAAATAATTAAGCATATTCCTGAAATGTACAGAGACCAAAAAAGAATCTGGAATGTGAGGTTAATGAACAATGTTTCTCTTGCAGAAAAACATGTAAAATGTTCAAGGATGAAGGGATAAACCTAAGATCCACGAGATAAAGTTAATATTCAGAAAAAAATATCTTGAAAGCTAGCAGAACCCACCTATCAGTGGGCACAAGCATTTTCGTAAGATGATGTAGAAGTCAATGATCCACTTAGTGTTGTGCTGATCCCACCCCAATTCAGTTATCAGGACTTGTATTTTAATTATTTTCAGGCTGAAGAAATGACCACACATACACACATGAATTTATGATTTACACCTATACAGATACCCCTCCACACACACACACATGAATTTATGATTTACACCTATACAGATACCCCCTCCACACACACACACACACAGATAACACACTAACTCTATGAACTGGATGGAACAAGAACACATAAAGGTTGTGACTGCTGGAATGTAATGGCCCCGTAAGTGCATAGAGGGTAGTACTACTAGGAGGTGTGGCTTGATATGGCCCCGTAAGTGCATAGAGGGTAGTACTACTAGGAGGTGTGGCTTGATATGGCCCCGTAAGTGCATAGAGGGTAGTACTACTAGGAGGTGTGGCTTGAATGGCCCCGTAAGTGCATAGAGGGTAGTACTACTAGGAGGTGTGGCTTGAATGGCCCCGTAAGTGCATAGAGGGTAGTACTACTAGGAGGTGTGGCTTGATATGGCCCCGTAAGTGCATAGAGGGTAGTACTACTAGGAGGTGTGGCTTGAATGGCCCCATAAGTGCATAGAGGGTAGTACTACTAGGAGGTGTGGCTTGAATGGCCCCGTAAGTGCATAGAGGGTAGTACTACTAGGAGGTGTGGCTTGATATGGCCCCGTAAGTGCATAGAGGGTAGTACTACTAGGAGGTGTGGCTTGAATGGCCCCGTAAGTGCATAGAGGGTAGTACTACTAGGAGGTGTGGCTTGATATGGCCCCGTAAGTGCATAGAGGGTAGTACTACTAGGAGGTGTGGCTTGAATGGCCCCGTAAGTGCATAGAGGGTAGTACTACTAGGAGGTGTGGCTTGAATGGCCCCATAAGTGCATAGAGGGTAGTACTACTAGGAGGTGTGGCTTGAATGGCCCCATAAGTGCATAGAGGGTAGTACTACTAGGAGGTGTGGCTTGATATGGCCTTATTGGAGGGAGAGTGTCCCCAGAGATGCTCAAGCCATGACTAGTGGCTCAGTTTACTTCCTGGTGCCTTTGAATCAAGATGTAGAACTCTTGGCTCTTTCTCTAGCACCTGCATGCCACCATGACCTACCATGATGATAGCGGACTAAATTGTAAGCCACCCCGATTAAATGTTTTCTTTTATAAGAGTTGGTGTGCTCATGGTGTCTCTTCACAGCAACAAAAACCCTGAGACAAAGGTTGAAATACCATGTTAAACTTTCAGCAACCTGGAAATGAGCCAAAAAAATTACTCTAATGAAGCACCTGTACGAGTTTTCATTTAAAAAAAAAAGCATAAAAAAACCAGAAAATGGCATTATTGTTTTAACAAATCTTCTGTGTAGTTGACAGAAAGGACCAAGAACTAGCATAGACTTGGTAAGTATGTTTTTCCACTATAAAATCCCCAGTAAAATCATGGAAATAAATAAAGGCCAAAATTAAGTTTAGAAAGTCTTATAGTTACTATTGTAGAAGAAAAACAATAAAAATTTAATATTTATCCTTTTATTCTTCCAATTTCTACATTTGAAATTATATGTTATAAAGATACAGTTGCAAGTACATGTAATTAAATTTACCACTCAGAGATATGGGTTCCAATTTAAAAGGGTAGCCATAAGAGATTAAAGACAATGTAGTGGAGGTTAAGAGGAAGGAATTATGAAACAATTATGCAATTATCAGTTTTAAGTGTAACACATATTTACCACTAAACTACTGAGTATTTTAAAGAAAACATGAAACAGTGACATATTTCATATATGGTTCCACTCCACATTATCCAAGATCACATGATCTTTAATAGAGAGTAGTACAGTATACCTAGAAACTAAGACCTTCTGCTGCTGGTGACCACTGCAAACTTTTTAGAAGGTATAGAGGCAAAGAAAGTAAATCTAAGGTCAAAGATGTAAAAAGCTTAATGCTTTTAGTCTACTATGAATACATAATATCAAAATATTACCCTGGAAATATAATCAAGTGACAGGTATGAAGTCTACATTCTCTCTACATATACCTCAAGGCAACTATTTCATTTTAAAAGTCTTTATTTAATAATATTTTAAATATTATTTTGTCAAGAATTACATTACACGGGATGTGAAATGATGAACAGACATGAGAACTCAGCTCTCTTTAAGCAGTAATAATTAAGACATACTAAAATGAGAAAAGGCAGGTGAGTTGGCAGCGTGTGTCTTTAAGCAGTGGGAGGTTAAAGAGGGAAGGCGGCAAGCTTGAGGCCAGTCTGAACCGATGTGGGATGCCTTTCTGTATGCTGTGAATTATCACTGGGTAAGAAACTGTTTTGGCCTACAGCAACACATCTTAGAACACATGAGAATAGATAAAGGGGAAAAAGGATGGAGTCAAAAAGAGATGTTGTGAGCTGCCACCGAGAGAGCAAGATGTAATAGAATAAGGCAACCCACAAACCACATGGCAAGACACAGATTAATATAAACGGGTTAAGATGGAAGAACTAGCAAGCAATATTCCTGAGCCATAGGCCAAACAGCATCTAATTGTTTGTGGCTAAGCGGCTGTGGGACAACAGGTCTGGACCTCGGGCCAGGGAGGCCAGAAACTTGTACTACACTGAACTACACAGCAAGACTGTGTTTAAAAACATTGTTCCATCGCTCTTCTCATTATCCCATTCAAAATTATCTATGGAGAGATGGAGGTGCTAATGACTTTCCATAAAAATGTTACCTGTACTAATTTGTAATAGGTTTACATTCTAAATTTCATTAACATAACACTCAGCTTTACTCAGAATAAAACCGCAGCTATATTTAAGCATTGGAATATTTTTATGTGTATGCATATGTGCTTATATGCATGGTGTGTGCAGGCCAGGTCCTCCTCCATCATTCACCACCTTACTTTTTTAGACAACATCTCTCACTGAACTTGGAGCTCAATGAGTCTGTTGGGCTGGCTGACCCACAAGCTCCAGCAACCAGCCTGTCTTATCTTCTAACAGTATGCCTTACTTTTATATGGAAGAGGAGGATCAAAACACAAGTCCTTATATTTGGGCAATAAGTACTTTACCAACTGAATCATCTCTTTCATCCTAATGTAGCAATTTGATTCATACCTGAGAAATAGTTTCTACAATCAAGTTAATTAGTACTTTTAAATGTTTCCACTTTAATTTAGCATACAGGGAATATCCATAACCTATTTCATATAAACACAAACTCTTTGGAGTCAAGATCAAGTGTACAGGGCTCCCCCTGAGACCAAAAAGTTTGAGAATCACTGACATACAGATACTAGTGACTCAAGAGCTATATACAGCCTATGCTGTATTTCATTGCCAAACAGAATTAGTAAGTATTAACACAGATTATTTTTTAAAGAAGATTCACAAATAATGAACTTTCTTAAAGATACTTTATTTAGATGTGAAAAGGCATCCGAGTGGCAGCATATGGGTAGTACACAAATAACTCTTAAAAACAAAATGAAGTGCAGCCACCAGATAACTTTATACCATGGGATAAAGACCTAGGTTTCATCAACAAGTTCTACTAGATTCTGAGTTTTACAAGCTTTAGGATAAGTCTAGATTATCATCTCAGATGTGTTCAACTAGCAGAATCTCTAATAAATTTGAGAAAATTTCTGACTAGAAAATTAGGGACTCTACACCTTATAAATGACAAAGGTTGGATGCTAGAAGACTCGCCCTAGACTTTGTTCATAATAAAAGTCACACCATTAAAAATATTTTATTGACAGTCTTGGAAAAAACTTTCAGTAAAAAAATTTTTTGGTAATTAAAACCTAGAATATCAATTTTCAATATTCTATGATGAAGGTTGGGTAATGAAAAACTGAAAAATTTGGTTGTATGTTGTTGTAGAATATAATTTTAAAGTATGTTATTTTTGTTTATGCTGTGGAATATCTGTTTAATGATGTAAAGATGTGTTGTACTGATTTATGCTTCATTTGTTTAACTTGGTGAAGCTGTGTTACTTGTCGTCTAAGAACAACTGATGGTCTAATAAAGAGGTGAAAAGCCAATTGTGAGGCAGGAGAGAGAATGGGCAGGGAGAAAAAACGGGCCACCCGGCCAGAAAAAGCCAAGAGGCAGAAGGTTGAGGTTTAAGAAAAGCTAGTAGGAAACAAGCCAAACTAAGGCCAGGTATTTATAAGAATAAGCCTCCGTGTGATTTATTGGGGGGGGGGGGCGACAAAAGTGCAAAAACAAACAACAGTGTTTTAAGAACTGCAAAAAGCATGCATTCACTCAAACAGATGACCACACCTGGACATACATGGGCTTTTTAGAATCTGGAAGGGTTCTGAGCACTAGTTACAAAGTGGTATTCTCCCAGAAATTTCATTTCCTTTGATTATTTTGTCTTCCTACCCCCCCCCCGAAAACCAAAATAAACCTCATACTATTTGTTTAAATAAAATTTTGTGGGTTTTTTTGCCTAAATACTGACAACATATTAACAAAATATCTTCTTACCTGCATCACATCAGTGATTCTTATCTAGGAACAATTTTATGTCCCTATGAGATAGGAATATAAAACCTGAATGCATTTTTGGAGCCTTTGCTGGAAGAATGGTCCAGTGAACTATGAGGACTGTTTTTGATCAAATTTTAACAGTACCGTTGCTCAGAAAGCTCTGCTCTATACTATTTAAGATAAATGGGAATGTTCTGTTACTGTTCCTTAAAAATCAGTAAGAAAAGTGTTCAAGCAAGTCCTAGTTTTTTTTTTTTTTTGTTAAACTCTTCATAGTCTAGAAGCAAAACATTTTGAATAAATCAGTCCTGTGATATAAAATACTATAGTATGACTTGAATGTAGTAATTCAAGCTAGATTCTCCAGTAAACAGATTATAGTAATGTTAATATTCATTATAATAAAAACTTTTAAAGTGCAAAGAAGAAATTGGAAGAATTTGAGAAGCACAAATAGAGCACAAGAAAACCACTGGACAGAGACTAAAGACAATCTGTCTCTTCTTTGCTACACCTCATCATGGGTCACAATGTTCCCTCTGACCAAAAATTCCAAACACTCAAATATCCAAGACACTCTGAAACCTTTTGGGCATAGACACAATGCCACTTTGGAAAACTCTAGCCAAAAAATTATGCAGATGATTTTTAAAAATAATGCATAAAATACTTTTAGTTATTTTATCTCAATCATAAGTACATGTGGCATTTATACAGGCCTTTCAAGAATTTCATTATGTATGTATTGTGCAAATACTCTCCAATCCAAAGACATGAACTCCAATGCCTTAGTTTCATACACTGCAGTATAAGGAATAAACAACCCCTTGGTCTCAAGCTCTGTACTAAGCCTGTGTATAGACATTTCTATATAAAACAAAATCAAAATTTAGAAACTTGAAGCCTGGAGAGCAGGCTGTATCATACATGTGTAGTGCCCAAATGTATAACTATGTGTACACCCTGTGCATGCATAGCCCAAATGTATAACTATGTGTACACCCTGTGCATGCATAGCCCAAATGTATAACTATGTGTACACCCTGTGCATGTATAGACCAAATGTATAACTATGTGTACACCCTGTGCATGCATAGCCCAAATGTATAACTATGTGTACACCCTGTGCATGCGTAGCCCAAATGTATAACTATGTGTACACCCTGTGCATGCGTAGCTCAAATGTATAACTATGTGTACACCCTGTGCATGCGTAGGCCAAATGTATAACTATGTGTACACCCTGTGCATGCTAGGCCAAATGTATAACTATGTGTACACCCTGTGCATGCGTAGGCCAAATGTATAACTATGTGTACACCCTGTGCATGCATAGGCCAAATGTATAACTATGTGTACACCCTGTGCATGCGTAGGCCAAATGTATAACTATGTGTACACCCTGTGCATGCGTAGGCCAAATGTATAACTATGTGTACACCCTGTGCATGCGTAGCCCAAATGTATAACTATGTGTACACCCTGTGCATGCGTAGGCCAAATGTATAACTATGTGTACACCCTGTGCATGCGTAGCCCAAATGTATAACTATGTGTACACCCTGTGCATGCGTAGGCCAAATGTATAACTATGTGTACACCCTGTGCATGCGTAGGCCAAATGTATAACTATGTGTACACCCTGTGCATGCGTAGGCCAAATGTATAACTATGTGTACACCCTGTGCATGCGTAGGCCAAATGTATAACTATGTGTACACCCTGTGCATGCGTAGGCCAAATGTATAACTATGTGTACACCCTGTGCATGCGTAGGCCAAATGTATAACTATGTGTACACCCTGTGCATGCGTAGGCCAAATGTATAACTATGTGTACACCCTGTGCATGCGTAGGCCAAATGTATAACTATGTGTACACCCTGTGCATGCGTAGGCCAAATGTATAACTATGTGTACACCCTGTGCATGCGTAGGCCAAATGTATAACTATGTGTACACCCTGTGCATGCATAGCCCAAATGTATAACTATGTGTACACCCTGTGTATGCGTAGCCCAAATGTATAACTATATGTACACCTTGTGCATGCGTAGGCCAAATGTATAACTATGTGTACACCCTGTGCATGCGTAGGCCAAATGTATAACTATGTGTACACCCTGTGCATGCGTAGGCCAAATGTATAACTATGTGTACACCCTGTGCATGCGTAGCCCAAATGTATAACTATGTGTACACCCTGTGTATGCGTAGCCCAAATGTATAACTATATGTACACCTTGTGCATGCGTAGGCCAAATGTATAACTATGTGTACACCCTGTGCATGCGTAGGCCAGCAATTAAACTGTGACACCTGTATGATGCAGACAACACTGAAACTCCTAAGTAACTGGGAAAACCATTTGGGATAATACATTTGACATGCTCAGAAAAGAGCCCAGCACACAGCAGTCAATAATGTTTCTGGCATTATTATTATTACTACATATTAAGCAAAAGTGGTGAACTAGCAAACCCCCACCCCTATTTACTTACGTGCATTATCCCCTTCTGGAGGTTGATAAAAAGAAAGGCCCAATGATACTATGGCTGCAATTTCTAGTATGATTAAAGTGACATCTTGTAATGCTTCCCATACTAATTGAAGAAAGGTTTTTGGCTTCTTAGGAGGTATAAAGTTCTTTCCAAACACTGCTTCTCTTCTTTCTAAATCTGCAGGGTTTCCACTTAAACCTGGTAAAAAGAAACAAATTTGGGTGAAGTCTGACAACTTTATTCAAAGCATATTATTTGTTACGCTTCAGACTGTGATTCACAGGACCATACCGGAATGTTTACTTTTGTTCTTTAGTCTAAACACACAGAGTTTAAGTCAATGAGAAACATACAGAGCTTTACTGGAAGCACACATTTTAAGTAGCTAACTAACTTAAGATGGATCGTATGGGCTGGGATAAAGCTCAGTGGCAGAGCTCAGGGAGCATGTGGAAGGTCCTGGGTTTGATGAAAAAACCACCACTAACAAACAAACAAAACCCCAACAACAACTTTTTTAATGGCTTTAAAATCCCATTTTCACTTTCTTGGCTGCTTGTTTTGACCATACTTCTTAGAGACATCAGAACCTATTACAACAATCTGTAGAGGTTTCTCTCCCCCCCCCCCCAATGTTAAAATTAAATGCTTCCCTGGTTTTAGAAATGCTTTCCTTCTAAAATGGGTTAAGTTTCTGTTTAAAAAAAAAAAAAGATAGGCAGAATTGCCTTAGATACTGAACATGGGCTAGTTAATCAGCAAACCACTTTTAAAATAAATCTTTTACTGAAGAATGGACAGTAATGTTAACACAATCTCTAAAGGCATCTCTACTAAAATCTGATTTTAGATAGTCCAGCAGGATTTCTGTGGCATAAAGCTCTCACAGGGAACTGAAGCTACCAATCCTGCTGTGGAAAAGGTGCACTGCAGGAGGAAACATTCATTGTGTAGGCTGTGGGATTTGAAAGACAGGAGGGTGAGATTAAAGGAGAGTTGGACAAACACCGCTTTGCCTTTCCCTTTACCCTACCAGACATATTCCCCACCCACAGTTTAATCTCATCCATCCAGACAAACCCAGATATACTAAAGAATTCTCTAACGAGAAGTGCACATACACGCACATGTTTACCAAGGAAAACCAAATAGTGTCCACAAATTTCATTTTTCTTAGTTCATTTAAGATGTTGAAGGTGTCAGAGGTACCAGAATACCTTTTAATTTGTCAAATCTGACCATATTTCACCCCCGCCCCCCTTTAAAGTCTGGTAAGAGCCCATTCAGGAGAAAGCAACAAGGAAGACAGGAAAGCACATTACTAGAAGGCTATTTGCCTTCAGTGTTTCAGTTCATCTCAATGCTGAGGAAAACAGAGAGCTGAAGAGACACCAGACCACATTGCTAGAACAAGAAAAGAACATACAGATCCAAAGTCATCATTGGCTTTGTTGAATGTACCAAAGGAAGATTCCAGAGAATGTTCTCACTGGCAACTGAAACATGGACACACTGCGCAGTTCAAAGAGCCTTGGTGCTAAGTCAACCAGAACCTCCCAGCCCTCTAACAGGGAGTCAGCAGAAGGAGGAGAAGGCTACAGTAATAGAGACAACGCTGGACACCGGCAAGTCAGGGTGATTTGTTTAGTCTCCTGCTTCAGTTACCTCAATGTCCAGGAGAAAGGAGGCCGAGTCCTCGTCTGCTCTGTGCTGGTCTCTACTATCTAAGAAGCACATATTAATATGTATTCTTTTACTCACACTGACTGGACATTACCATTGATCACATAATTAACCACAAATAGTTTAATATTACCAAACAATTAAGAAATAATAGGTCAAATCTATCTTTTATTAGCTACAGATGTTTTATGTTAATATTGAGAAGTCACACAGTTAAAGAGAGCAAAAAGAAAAAGTGCAAAAAAAGAGGAGCTCTAAGGATTTCTAGTTCTTCTAGACATCATATACAATTAGTTGGACTATGATCAAATATGCCTTAATCCCAGCACTTGGGAGGCAGAGGCAGGTGGAACTAAGTTCAAGGCCAGCTTGGTCTACAGAAAGGGTTCCGGGATATCCAGAGTTGTTACACAAAGAAACCATGTCTCTATCCTGTCCACCCCCCAAAAAACCCCATCCATCCTATATGGTTAAGCATATGCTTAAACATTAAACAATGAAGTTCCTGGGGAATTAGAAGACCTATTATGCATGACCCATACTGAAATCTTGTGTCACTTTGCCTGGGGAGGGGGAGGAGGCAGCAACACTGTTGTAATAATTCACAAGGTTTTTTTGAAGACAAGTAGAAGGCAGTATGTTTGTAAATCATAAATTACAGGGTAAAGGTTATTAAGCAGAGGAAAGATAGGTTACAAATTTCAATACTCTAAGTCTCAAGCCCATTTGGAACACAAACCTTAACTATATATTTAATAATCTTAATATCATGAAGAATTTTAATTTTAAGAGTTGCCCAAAGATGTTATTTATTGATTATACTTCCATATACTGCTCCACACGCTGGGAGCCAGCTCTACACTAAGCAAGTACAAATTACACTGGAGAGAGAGAAACAGATAAGATTAAGAAATTTAAGAATACCTGTAATTCATCAAAGACGGTTTTTAAAAGGCCACCAGAGTTCTCTCAGTGGGCGTTAGCCTTTCTAACAAACTGTCATCTAAATCAATCTGAACGATGAGGAGCCAACCAGGAGAAGACCAAAGTAGTTTCAGCATCACAAATGCAAAGGCCAGACAGAGATCAAAGCAAGGTTACAAGATTTAGGAACCAGAAAGCAAACTACGGCGGCTAAGGTCCAGCGATCAAAGAGGAAAGAAAGAAGAATGGGTCAAAATGGAGGGAAAAAACCAAATGAAAAGAAAACCCAGAGCAGAGACCATGGGGGACATGAAGAAGGACATTATTCACTTTAACTGTGGTGAAAACTACCTGAAGACTTTAAAGCGCCAAAGTGGTAACTAATGTGCAATTTAGAAGTCATCTACACAGCCACGTCCAAGTGCTCCAGGGGAGAGACCAGCCAAGAGGCTGTGGTAGAGACAAAAGTACCCGATTCTGGGTTTTAGCTGTAGAGGCGGAGAGGAGAACTGGATATGCCAAGTATGCTGGAAGGAGATCAGACAAGATGAGGAAGGACTGGGTGAAGGATCCAAAGGAGGGAGAAGAATAAAGAATGCTATCTAGATCTAACTTTTTTTTTTGTACAAGAACTTGAGTGGGAGTGGTTTAAGTGGGATGTTTGAAGCAGGTGGGTTTAACTGAAAATCATGTGTGTGCATGTGAGTGGGTGGGATGGAGGTTATTTACCAAGCTAGGACAGGCTGGGGGAGCTGCAGGGCTGGTGAAAGGGAGGAGGAACTGACAGTTCTAATTTGTAGACTTGAGCAAACAAGTGGTTAGACCTAGTAGGGTTAGGAACATACAAAGATTGTTGGAGACACTGACTACAGGAGAGCTTTCTGAAAAGCAGAGTAAGTGGGCCAAAAGGACACAATGAAGTTCCCAAGGTAAGGTGGGGACGGATTCACCAACACACAGCTGAGGAGAGTGAAGCATGTCTGAGTGCCACTACAAAAGTCCCCATAAGGGTTTAAAAGAAGATGCTGAGATAGTGAGAAGGCGCAGTAAAACAAAGGCAGAAAATTATTTTTTGTCATTAGATAAAAGATGATGATCTTGATAAGAACCTTCCAGCAGCAAAGTGTAGAAGAAAGTCTGATTAGAACAAATGGAATAGACAGACTAAGTACCCAGTGCTTTCTTTACCTCCTGAACTGTGATACAATGGGGGGAAATACAGCAGTAAAGGTGACAAAGTAGGTATTATTTGTATTTTGTGTTTTCAAAGATGGGTAGCAGATATTAGGTATCTACCAAAGGAAATGAGGAAAGTAGAGTAGGTGACAGAAATGATATAGAAAATTGTGAATATTATTAGAGTAAGACCCGTTAAGAGACAAGAATGGATGGACTCAGTATGACATGGAAGACTCAGCCATTTTAAGAAGAGTAGAGTGGATGATGCAACTACTTGGAACGAGTTTTTAAGTTATAGAAGTGACACGTTAGAAGGAAGAACTTATCAACAAATACAATAAAACTCTGCTCAGTCCCATGGACTGATTATAGCATAGTGGCAACCAGGTCAAGGTCAAGCACAGGATTGACCTTCTCATGACACATTTAGCTTCATAAAGATAAAAATATCCAACTACACCTATAGAAAACAGCTTAAAAATTATTTACTTTCCCTGGCTGTATCCACCAAAGTAAAAATAGCCTAAAAATAATCCTATAAACACATGATATTTATCAGCAGTACTACTTACACTTAGAAAGAATAAAATCCAATCATATCAGGTCAGTTTTATCAAGAAACTATGGTATCTCAATCACTGATTCTAACTTATGGAAAGAGGATGGGTTTATTGCAGTGTTTGAAGCAGGTGGTTTAGCTGAAAATCAGGAATAATACATTCTGCATATATATACAACCAGAAACTATGACTTTGGATGTATGTGGGTGATGCTGGAAAGGCTGTTGTGGTGGGATGGTCCTTCCGTATGCTGTGAATCTGTGTTCTCATTGGCTGATAATAAAGCTGTATGGCCAATGGCTAGGCACAAGGTTAGGTGGTACAATCAAACTGACAATGGAGAAGGAGGAGGACAGACACACCCTAGGAGCAAGATGCCATATACCAATAAGTCACGGGGCACGAGGCCATGCATAGATTAATAGAAATGAGTTAATTTAGATGTAAAAGCTAGCTAGTTGTAAGCCTGAGCCACTGGCCAAACATTTATAGTTAATATAAACTGCTGAGTAGTAATAGGAAACAACCACCATGTATAAGCAGGTGTAGAGAAGAGAAAGCCCCACCTCTGTTAACAGGCTGGAGCAGTTAAGATGACTGTCCTACGCAGAAGTTGATGCAGACTTTGAAACAGGAGGTAATCCCTTCACCTACCCTCAAACTATAGATCCACCCATCTAAAGTAGACTTAAATATTCTCTCCCATACGCTACCATATGCTGGGCATTGTGGAAAGGTACTGAACATATAAAAGATGGGTCAGGCAGGATGCCATTCCCTGGTTCTTGACCTTAAAGAACTCATAGTTTGGTAGGGCTGACTAATAAGTAACCACCCAGACACACCCAGTTATTACATATTAGATGGCAGTGGAGGGCAGTCTACAGGAATCCATGCGGGGAAACGGAATCCAAACAAGATTCACTACTTCCAACATGAAGAATAAGAAAGTGGAAGGGGCAATCAACTTAGAAAGGTCGGGTAGAGCAGATCACAAGGAGAGCTACTTGAGAAGTCTAAGCATCATTCCAAAAGCAATGGGCAACTATTTGGCTTTAAGAGTAGAAAAATAAAGTGTGTGGAAAAAAGCACCAATTATGACTAGCTGAATTTTCTTAAGACAAGACAGTGAATCCTACCCATAGGGTAAACTGAGGGCAGTAGGGAAGGAGACACTATTAGTAAAGAGAAAGTCAGGAGTTAGAATTCTCAAGACTTAGTAACCACATGAGAATAGGCTGGGAAAAAAAAAAAATCACAAAGTCAAAGCCATTCAAATGTCTAGGAACATAGGTAACATTTCAGCAAAAAGTTTGGAGTTTCATTAAACAGGTCTGTGGGAAATCCCAGGCTGGTACTGCTAACACGGAAACCACCAACATCCAGATGCTTGTGAAGTAAAGGTTAACAGGAACGGATGGGATGGCCTTGCCCAGAAGCACCAATGGCCAGAAACCCACAAAGCAGTAACAGCCTAGGAAAGCACAAGAGGGGAAGAAGGACATTTAATAGCAAGAACAAGAACTCCAGGAGTATGCTAAAGAGTCAGAAAGGGAATATTTGTAAAGGAATTCAATATACTATTACCTAAGACCTAAACTTAGAATCACAATAGAAAACCAAGGACACTACTTCAGGCTCACCTATGACTTTTAAAATTATATATGCTACAGAGTTAGAGAACTAGTTAAAAAGATCTTTAAAAAAAAAAAAAATCTAGAAGGAACGAAAACAAGTGACCAGAGCAGAAATCAAAAGAACGTGTAATTCTCTACTATAGTGTCAAATATATTTCTAGGACAAGGTCATGCAGGATCACAGAAATCATAAGCATAAAACCATACATGCTAGCACACCATGACCATGCAAACACTGGCTGAATGTCTGTGATAATCTGCGAAGCCAAGCACAAATCATGGGACATCAGAGCATTTTTGTACTAGCCGGGTAAGTCAATAATGACTTATCCCGAGGGAAAGGTCAATTTTCAGGAGTTAAAATATATCACAACATGGAGACAAGGTCAAAGTACACTAGTACAAGGGACTTACTTCTAGGGAGTGCAAATATGAACTGTCACTTAAAACACAGAAACTAAGTAACCAACAACAATGGTCATCGATCCTATCCTGCTTCCCATCATAGGCCTTTTTTTTTTTTTTTTTTTTAAGCCTCTCCTTTACTTAATCCTGAGGATCATCACTTAAGCAGCTCAGTTTTACTTGACTTCTTCCCTTTGTGGTGCACGAAGCCATCCATGCCTAATAACTCAGCATCTGTATTTAAGAATCCATCTTTATACTTTTGTTTAGTGTGGTATTACTGCTAACAAGTATGGTGCTGGAGCTAGAGGCCTGCATTCCAAAAATGTGCAGCAGAATACCCTGTCATTCAATGTGAAACACAAGACGGCTAACAGAGGGTTAAAGTAGAAAAGACACCTCAGCTACTGTGAAAACAGAAGGGCCCAGAATTGGGACTTAGCACACAAATAATAGTCAACATAGGAAATAAGATACAAAAGAAAAATAGTTTAAAATAAGTTTATATGTTAGGATGTTACAAACAGATTTTTCTGACAACCTAAAACTACATTCTAGAGCTCTGAGGACGTAAGACATATGCTTGCTCTAAAGATACCAAAAAATGTGACATTCTAAGTCTCAACTTTATTTTACCCTGAACTTTTAATTTCAATCCCCTCAGGAATTATGATCGTTAATCAAAAAAGATGAAAAAAAATCTCATCAGGCTCAAACATGTTTTACTGGTCAACATACCTGTAGTACTCTTGAAAACAGGTTCAAAAAGTACTTTTGAGACAACATGTGTTAAGTTGGTGACAGATTGGAAGGGCATGTTTCCAAAGGACAGAGGGCTCAGAACACGAGGGACTGGATGCTGCATGCTTCCCCTAAGACCCTTCATTCACCTCCCCAAGCTCAGACACCAAGTGAATGAGTTCCTTTGCCATGCACCTTTGCTAATAATTACTGTTTCCTTACTCCACAAACCAATGGCTAAGTAATTGTGATTTAAAAAAAAAAAAAATCCTTTGAAACTCCAGTCAAAAATGAACCTTTCTTCCCTTCAATGTTAATTATCTCAAATATTTTGTCACTGGCAGAAAGTTGACACATAAAATCTTTTATCCACCTTGTAACTCCAAAATAAAAGTTTGTTTTCCATTGGAGGAATCTGTTTAGAGAACACAGGCTTTACTTTCTCAGTATCTCAACTCTAATATGAGTTATATGAACTTAACTTTTAGAAATAGCAGTATGCTGTGTCTACTAAAAGCATCTATTCAGAATGAGAGCACAGCTAAAGTGACTTTGAGCAAGCTGTTTAATCATTTTTTGAGGAGGGGTGGCATTCTTTCTATAACATAGGATAAAGTAGTTTTAAAGATAAAATCAGTTAATATTTGTAAGAAAGCATGAGTAGACAATCTAGAACAAAAATGTTACTTGTTATAAGTGCTATTATCTTTGCTGATGCCATTCCTAAGAAATGTCTTGAGTTGCTCCATCAGACAGTACACAGCTAAGTCCAGCACAGCTGATTTCCTTTTCTATTCACTTTTCTCCTAAGTCTAATATATTAACACTGTGTATTTAATTTAGTTGTTTTATATTAAAACCTGGTGAACTGTTTATCTTCCTTTTCTGAGAATCAAGTGCAGATCTTTACTGTATTCACCTATCTATGTCTGGGGCCTAGAAAAGGTACCTATCACATAGCACATACTTTCTAAAACTATACTCCTGCAAACTTAAAGACGTATAGAGTTATATTTCAGTAAAACTTTCTGAGTGCTAGTGTAACTTAATTTTATATTCAGAGTTTTCTTCTAACTGCCAATGTCTTTCAGTTTTAAGGAGATATGAGGATCTTGAGAGTACCAGGTTTGATTAAAGGACCTGTCAGTGACTCCTAAACAATAGGACAGAAGGGACAGGACCTTTAGTCTCAGCACTGAAACCCATGTACACACTGAAGAACTCTTTCAGTTCTCACTCTCTACACATACCCTGGCTACACGAGTCCCAGTTGCTTACTTTTAATTTGAACTCCTTTACTATGATTTGGCTGGCTGATCCGAGACATAACGTTAGACTTTGGAGTGAAATATTTCTAATAAGTGGAAGCTATCAAGAGTCCTTTGGAAATATTTCTATACAGTTTGCTGCCATTCTGGTTATATTTCAGTAACCATAAACACAAATATGCTTAAAATGGACCATTTTGTAATCTTTTAAAAGAACATTTCAAAATGACACATTTATATATGAACTGTAAAGACAGTTTGTACAAATTTTAGCAAACATTAATTCACAAAGTATTATGAATAACATGATCATGAACTCTGTAAAAGTAGAAGAGAAAAATAATGCATAATTTTATTTAATGCCTCAAAGCACAAACAATAAAGATAAAATGTTAAGTGTTAAATCACTTTTCTAAAGACCATTCATGGCTTCTATCATGCTGTCAAGAGTGAA